>CM034153.1:14351273-15551273 GCA_019776745.2 Taxus chinensis
TGGCCAATGAAGGAGGATGATTTTGTAAGTGAAGAGTGTTAACGATCAGTTACCATCAAGTGAAGGAGTGAAATGAAGAACAAGTAATTCAATCAGCTGAATCCATGCCCAATGGATGTCTAAGGCTACTAATAATCCAACTAGCAGGAAGATGACCCCTGTGAGTTACTAATTTTTTTTCCCAATATTACATCCCTTGAAAAATTGGAGAAACTTACACAAGTGTTAGACTTGACGGATATTCAAAGGAAAGTTTGAGGGAACTGTGGAGGTCTTACCGTGGAGGACCTAATATGTACCACGAAAGGAAGAAAGTGTCGTAGAATGAAGAAAAGACCCTGTGGGCTGATATTCAAATCCGGGCTACTATAAATAGTGTCGTAGGCTAAGACAACAGTAAGAGGTGGAACGAAGGTCACAAGGAAGCAAGTCATAACATTGGGGTAAGCCGCGGAAGGTTTTCAAAGCTATGTAATAATGAGTGTAGAATCCACATAAAAGGTAAAATGATGTTCTTCACGGAGGTTAGAAATCAACTAGTCTTCAATTCAGTCATTAGATCTTTGCAGATTCAATAAGATTTTTATGTTCTCTATGCAATCAAATCTGATTTCATGAGTCAAATCAAGGTGAATGGGAAAGATTCAAAGAAACCTCTCCACCACGCAAAAGGTGTAATTCTAGGTGACACAACCAGCAACATCAAATCGTGTAATAGTGGATAAACAGAGTGACACCCTATTCCCTAAGAGAATTGATGATGGCAGTTAAGGTTGGTTTAAATATTCAAATTTCCCTTTGATTCCTCCACTTTCTCCCATCCATTATTTTCTATATATTTAAGAGTAATAATATTTTTTATGGGTTGGATACTCTTAGATTTTTGGCATCTTGTAATACAATGCTTCTCTCTTGTGCTACATGTATGTCCTAAGGGTCACATGCCTTGGATTTGAATTCAGTGAATGGTTACATCTTCCTCTCACGAATGAAAATTTTTGTGCACAATCTCAAGAAAGAAAATTTAATATTGCGGCTCATTCGCCCCTTGTTCTTATTTTATTGCATTCCTTTCCTTTCTTTCAGTCGCAAGTGTGTTGTATGTTTATTTTCTGAATCTTTGTCTATTTTGTATCGTGAAAGTGGATTCTAGGAGTGATTTTGATTTGTGCCTCATATCAAGTCCTCTTCATTATCATTTCCTTCCCTTTCCCCTTATCTAAACATATTCCTCCCCTTATTTTCTGGTGATATCACCTCTGTAGATTACGATTTCTATTTTATGCATCTCCTTCTCACCCTAGTACCTTAGAAAGTTAGAGTAGAGCTAGATAGTTGCATTTAAATTCCTAGGAGTAGTTTAACAAAAATTACATTATCATATGGGTTAATATATAATTCTTTTAAAATGAAATTTACATTATCGGAAAAAACATCAAACACCGTTGGCCAAAATCACACCACCGAATTACATTTTGTTTAGGAAGCTTTGCAATGCGATTTTGGTATAGAGAGTATCCCCTACTCCACATTATTCGTCATGGGCCATGTCTTGGAGGAAAGCATGAAAGCCGCTTAGTTTTTCACACATTGCATGGAATTCAATGGTTGTTGCTTCCATCGAGAGGATGCCAAGTTCTTAGATCAATATATGCTATGAAGCTCGTTGTATTAGTTTGTTCAAGTACTTCATGACATTACATTGAAAGAATCTACGTGAAATTTTGAATTATTGGTTAAGGCAAGTCAATGCAATTAATACATGCACTTGAATCAATTGGTAGGAACATGCAGGTTCGCCCTAGCTAATGGGTTTTTCATACGTATTCTATAACCAATGCTCAACATCACAATAAAATGTCAAGGCATTGGTGCATTTGACATGGCTTGAAAATATGAGCATAAACAAAAATAATAAAGAGAGATGAGAACACTGTAAAGGATGCTCAAAGCAAGGATTGAAATTCTAAGCTTCACATTGATCCCTAATAGAATCATGTCAATATTTCAATTTCCTTTTGCTTTTGGAGATATAATCGAAAGGGCTCCAATTTTATTATGAAATGAGTCTTGATTGTAAATTTTAGTGCAAATATCCTATTTGAACAACCTTTGGTGGTGTAATGATATTGGCTCAATTCTTCAACTTAAAATTGAATAATTTCAATTGTAATTGTATGAATACTAATTCTGAATAAAAACCATACAAATATTCTTCTATAGGGCTTCTCATGGAGCATTGTATCCTCATCTATGACAAAAAAAATCTCCATCAATTGAGGCCCTTATCAAGGCCAACACCTTGAATTTGTATGCTTTCAAATTTATACTTTTGGTTTTGCTCTTGTTTCAATTGGTTGTGTGTCTCCATCATGAGTGTCAAACCACAAGCCATTAAAGATGAAAGCATTTTCAATTTATCTTGACCCTTATAACTTGCCATCCTTCCTGGTTAACATCATATCAACTATTGATGTGATCGAATGCATTTTATTGTCGAGGGAGATGGGTTGTGTATACACCATATTTTTTACACTTGCTAATTGTTTCTTTTTGTACAAACGCTATTGATGCGTTCTCCTCATGAAAACGTTGTCCCAGTAGAGGTTGGCCTCGTCACTCTATTCGAGGAGAGCATATGAATTCTTACTAATGTCATCCGAGTTAGGTTTGAGGGCAATGATGCATAAGCTTAACTCATAGCCAATATCAGATTGTTCCCACATGAATGGTTGACACACAATTGACAGGTTGAAAATAGGGTCAAGATCGTAAGATGCTACTGGAAGGGTCATCTAACAAAAACACGATCTTACAAGCAACATGTGATTAGCCATGATTATAGAGTATTAGAGAGATGTATCAAGATGTACCAATAATGAAAAATAGGGGAATTTTAATAGAGATCAATGTTGATTTGGGTGATCGAATTTGATCGCTGTCAAAACCGAACTGATCAAAATATGTTTTTTGGAGCCTATGATTCTAAATGGAAGATTGTATATTATTTTGAATGCTAAAAATTGCATTAATATGATTGAATTTGAGAATAGAATGCTACTGATTTAAATACAATAATTTACCTTTGATGAGGATGAAACCCAAGTGATTGAATGCAAAGAGAGATTGCTCCAAATGGAATCTGAGACAAGAGGAGGTGCTGATAACTTTATGTTTTTGTTAAAACATGAAATTGAAGAGCTTGGGCCTGTCACCTATGGGCTTGGAGGTTGGATGTCAGAATTGATTTAGGAATCCTTGGACAGAGGCATGAGTTGATTTTTATAGGATTGATGTCGTTTCAATGGAACCTTACTAATTGGCGTTAATTGTGAGAAATTACATCAATTTCTATTTGGTTAGAGGAAAATGGTTGAATTTGGTTTCAACCATTTCCTTTTGTGGGGTTTTTGGTTCTATGATTGTCTAGGGTTGTTTTGAGCTCATGGGGGGGTTATTAGGAGGTTAGGTTGTTTAGATTTATTTATTTTAGTTTTTTTGTGGTAACAAGTGGTTATGAGTGGTAAAATGGTAAATATAAATTGGAAGAAGGGTATATTGACTGTGTGTGATTATGAAGGAATTTCCTAGAGTGCGTACACACCTGTAGGAATTAGGGTGCTCTAATTTTAGTGTCTACATTTTCCCATTTTTGTCGAGTGGTTTGTGATGGACAAGCCATTGAATAAAAATGAGTGAGATAGCTAGGTTATCCTAGATAGGTGACCCCCCTCAAACTGGTGGTCGTTGCAAGCAAGTGTGATGGTCACCGGTTGGAATGAAGGGATGGATAAATAAACACAAGAGTGTGTAGGCTTGTATAAGATTAAATTTGTGAGAAGATGTGATTTAATTTAATATTCCCCAAGACCGGGCATGAAATATATTTCCACAAAGGTGGCTTACATGACCCAAAAGTCAAATTATAGGGGAACCAATGGGTTCTCAACCTATAGATGTATGACATATAGGGGAAACAAGAGGGATCACTTTCCTCTCCCTTTTATTGACCAATTGCTTCATATATTAACTGGTAAGAAGTCATTTTATTTCTTGGATGCATATAACGGATATAATTAGATCCACATTACAATAGAATATCCGGACAAGGCCACATTTACATGCCCCTGGGGTACGTACACTTATGCAGTCCTTCCATTTGGACTTTGTAATGGCCCTTCCACATTCTAGGGGGTTGTTCTTAGCATTTTTCTAATCTAACTAATAATTATATGAAATTTTATATGGATGAATTTACTGTATATGGAGGAACATATGAGGAAGCACTATATAATTTAGAGGTATGGGGATCGATACCCCACATCTCCATATGACGAATTTTTTTCTCTTAAATTACAGGACTACGCATGATTAGCTTTGCTGACCCTAAATTTATTTTTATCCGTCCATATAACAAATTTACAATGTGTTGGTCGTCAGATAGGACTTTACGAAGAGCAACAGTCAGGGGACAAGAAGTCCCTCCTCTTTAATGGGAGAGGTTCCCTTATTCAGAAACGAACCTATTTACAAATGTACAAGACATGATTTGTTGGTTAAACTTGGATATTACGAAAGTGTTTTCTATGAAGATCATCAATTACAAAAGGACTGAGGAAATGACAGTACGGGAAAGAGCAGAAAGGCAACATGCAGAATTATAGATATCATAGTAATTCTTTATGTATGCGAAGTCACAGTGAATTGAAACAAGATCATTTGTATCGGATAAATAAGATGGAATTCAAAGATACAAAGTTCTGTAAATAACATCTGCTTAGAACACAAAGTTTCTTAACATAACACAGATTCATTAATCAAGGACACAAAGTTCCTTCTTGGTTATACAAGATCACCATGCTTGCAAAGTTGAAGAGTATGCAATCGGTAAGACTAACGAACTTGAGACAATTGATCTTCACAAAGAAAATAAATGAAAGCTTAGGAATAACAGAGATTAGATAGACAAAGAAAGGAAATTCCTTCTGTATTGATTTCTTTATAATCTATTTACACTTTTCAGAAAATAAGCCAAGTTCTTCCTCCTTCAAAATGGCGTGGAAAGGCCATTATATAGCTTACAAATCAGTTACTCTTTGTAACTACTTCTTTTAACTAAAGATTAGTTAAGGATTGCCAATCGCAATACCTCAACTTATTACAATGAATCCGAGAAAAATAATTAGAAAAGAAGAGAAGAATAAGGAGAAGAAGACAGGTGGTTATGACTAAGAGGGGCCCACCGACTTCAAAATTCACTGCCTGAATCTCTTCAATGCCTCAACTATGTCTCTGCCACGAGGGACTGACGTGTTGGCTGTAGACAGACTCCAAAATCCGAGACACTTCTCCATTTCTTTATCAAACTCGATATGAGTATGATAATCTTTATTGGCTTCTTCAATGGCAGATTGAAGAGAGCAGACCTCCTTCATTTTCTCTTTGGAGATGGAGCTTTCCTTGAATAGATTATCTTTTACATAAACTCTGAATTGAGCTTTGATTTCTTGCAAGGAAAGGGACACAACAGAAGTTTCATCTTGAAGATGACAATGAATATCTTTGAAAGCTGATATAACCAGCGTCTTGAAAGCTTCTCCCTTCTGCCAGCTATTCTTTAGATCTCCCAAAGCTTCCTCCAAAACTTTGATCTTCCATTCCACACTGTAAACCCAGGACTTCGACAGATTATCCTTTGCATCATCAAAAACCTTATTTGCCAACAAAATGTTCTCATATGTCTGTCCTATAAGACGAAGGTCTACTATGCAACTGCTCCAGAGTTTGAGCTCTTTATCAATGACCCCGATAGTGGAGGAGAACTTCTGTTGCAAATTTCTCACCTTCCCGTGGAGTTTGAAAGCTTCATCGATGAAGTTCAATCCTGCAATAAGCATATCTTCTACCATGGCCTCCATAGCTCTACCATAGACAGAATACTTGTGCATGTCTTTGATACTCTGCACTTCATCTTGGCTCAAAATTACAGGTGGTGGAAGAGTGGTCAATGGAGTAGGGTCCAGAACCTTGTCCTTAGACAAAAGAGACTTGATGAAACCTGTGAGAATTTGGTCCTGTTCTTCCAACTGTTCAATAGTTTTCTGCCCTTTCTCTACCCTTCCAATGACTCGTGTGACCGTTTCCTGGAGGTTGTGGATCTCACCTTCAGGAGTAGACTCTCCCATTGGAATTCTTGAGAGCTCTAATTCAGATGACTGCAAGTCCTGCTCTGATTTGTCCACTGTAGGCTTAACAATCTCCAGGAATTGTTGACCTTGAGCATCAGACACTATTCTGGAGGTGACTTTGGCTTTCTTGGCACGAGAAGGAGTAGTGCCCAACATGGCTGCCACAACATCAAAATTTGGCCCTGAGCTCTGAGAGGAAGATTTCCTCTTTCTACTGTCAACAAAAGGTTGAACCCACGCAAAAGAGGAAGAGGAAGCAGCAGGAGGGGCAAGAGGACCAAGAGACATAGAGCTCATGACGCTCAAGGTTTGCGCAGCTGTTGTCTCAAGTTGAGATGTGGGTGGGGCGCTAGAGACAGTCACTGCAGAAGAAACAATGGCACTTGGAAGCACAGTGCTCTGGACTTCCTTATCTTTATCTGCCGGACCTTCAGGAGCATCCGCAGGGGCTGGCACTTCACTTTCTTCACTTTCACTAAGAACAATGATGTTCTCTGGTCCCATAGGCACTTCTACTTTCTTTCTTTGAGGATCACTTTCCACAGGCTCCTTCTTAACCTCCTTGAGTTTCTTCTGGTACACTTGAGTGGATGAAGAAGGAGTGGAAGCTGCAGGTCCTTGTATTGATGAGGTAGGAGGGGTTTAAACTGGTGTTTCTGACCTGGGAACCGATGATTCCCTCCATGGTGTTGAAACATCCTTGGAAGAGGACTCTCCTTAGTGCCTTCTGAGCTCTCGAACCTTCCTGTCAAACCAGACCTTGGTCCTGACCAAAACTGGAGCAAGGATCTCAGCTAGATCATCTTTTTCCTTCCTGTTCCAATCCAAGTCCTCCAAGCGAGTGTGCTTAATCACATTATCATACTCATATGAGTATAGGTCAGAGTTGTCATCCTGGAGTCCTTCAGGAACCTGGTGCAAGCCGAGTTCTTGGATTAATTGCAGAGAAAACCTACCATAGTGCCTCCTTCGAGCTTCAAAATCATCTGCACAGTCAGCCCAATAGTCTTCTGTATCTGCCCTGTGATGATAGATTATCTTGATGTTCTTCTCAATGAACTTCTTCAAGTCGAAGCAAGTTCTTGGCTTGAAGAAATGGACAGTGATAGGAACCAGAGCTCTCTCTATGTTCTGTGTATCCAGGGCTGTTTTACAAGTGTAGTTTCCCAAAGAGATGGGAAAGTGCAAACCAGAAATATTCTTGTCTCTGCAGGTTTTGTGTAGTTTGTCTAACTGCTTGCATACTTCAATCAAAGCCATGTTATCATTGCAGAACATGGGAAGCCGCAGAGGGGTGCTCTCATAGCCATCAAGCCTGATATAAGAAAATTTCCTGAATTGGATGAAATAAGCACCATATTGTGATATCAGGATCATGGCTTCATCTGAAAACCTTCTAGCAGTATCACCTTCAAGCAGCCTGACCACGTACATGGTGAAAGTGTCATTGACCCTTCTAAAATTACGATTGCTGGTCTCCAGGGTGAACTGCGGGCAGTAGGCATATATTGGATCATCTTTGTGAGCGTCAAGGTAGGAAAAGCCAAACCATTGCCGTGACGCTGCCAGGGTATACATCAGGTACGAGGTCATATAGAACTTCTTCTTTTGCTGCACATTGGACAGCTGCTCCGACAAATTCATACTGATGATCTCTGCCCAGTTAATATTTTGCGTTCCCTCACACACCATGCTGATGAGCGGGCACATCCAGAAGTGGAATTCGTTGGTAGAAGGTAAGCCCATAACCCGAGCTAGCAAGATTATGAAGTCTGACAACTCTTCATTGAAATCTGCTCGAAAGAGAGTCTTGGATAGACGAGACACTCCCTTCCTCGGGTTTTTAAGCCATGACTTCGCCACCGGTGCCTTGAATTTGTCGCTATCATGATTGAACAGAGCCTGTGCTTGATCCCGGGAAATGACTATGGCATTATCTATCTCTGGGATTCTCAGTGCGGTACTAATGGCGGTAGCGTCCAACTTGGCGATGAGTTCCCCGTGTATATTGGTTAATTCACTGGAAACAGGGTCGAAGTGAGCTCCGCATGAAAGCACTGTATCAGCACATTACACCGAGATTGGGAAACCTCCAGCAAAAGCCAAACCGCTATCATGAATCATCTGTGCCATTGGTGTAGGGTTTGTGTCTGCCATTCTTGCCCAAAAATCACTGAAATCTAGATGACGAGCTTCGCTGTCCCCAATATTTTGAGCGGCAGACTCGAGAGGTGAAATTTGTTCCTGTCCCTGAAACTTGATCTTCATATTGATAGCAACAGAGCTGCAACCTAAACTCGGGAAGGAATTACAGAGAAAAGGGATACACGCGCAGGGAATTTAGGTTGCAAGGGTACGAGCAAGGATAGCATGAAAACAATGTGAAAGATGCAAAGGGGGAATGCCCGTTATATAGCCGTTTAAGAGAGAGAAAGGTCATAAAAGTGCATTTAATACATACCCACCAATTTAAATAAGCTGGATATTAGGGTAGAGCGGGAAAAACTAGCACGAACGACACTTGGTTCATTAGGGACATGTGAGATGTGAATGCGCGAAACACGTGGTATGGGCGATTCGGGTGAAACAGGGAAAAGATGCACAAATCCCTTTTGGGACATTCGGGACAAAAGGGCGCGAAACACGTGACTCGGCCGGCTCGGGCGAAAAGGTGACAATGAGTCAGAAAAGTTTGGGACATTTGGGACGCAAGTACGTGAAGTACGCGGTTCGGGTGTTTCGGCCGAAAATGGAACAACTTGCACAATTTGATTTGGGACACTTGGAACATGAAAGCGCGAAGTACGCGGTTCGGGCGAATCGGCCGAAAATGGAACAGCTTGCCCGATTAACTTTGGGACATTTGGGACGAAAAGTTCCGACGGGCCCGAAAATGGAACAACTTCGGGGATTTCGGCCGATCGGGGAACAGAGCGCACTTTTGAAATTGGGACAGTTGGGACATGAAAGAGTGAAGTACGCGGTTCGGGTGCTTCGGCCGAAAATTGAACAACTCGCACGAAAAGTTTGGGACACTTGGGACGAAAAGTTCCGACGGGCCCGAAAATGAAACAACTTTGGGGATTTCGGCCGATCGGGGAACATAACGCACTTTTGAACTTGGGACAGTTGGGACAAAAAGTTCCGACAGGCCCGAAAATCATACAAAATGACCCAAAAATGCATATTTTCTCAATTTCACAACTTCGGTACATTAGAGAAAACACTTAAACTCAAAATTTTGAAATTTTTACTTTCATCAGAGCAGGGAATTTTGAGTGGACAACAGCTAGCTCCTTCTGGGGATGACTTGGCATAAATTCAAGGAATGAGACAAGGTAAGAACTTAGACAAACTTGGGGAAACAGACCAGTACCTTATCCCTTGGGCCACGGTGTCAAAAAACAGATCAATACAGAGGACAACACACCAAAACAAAAAAGAAATTAAAAAAAAAAACACTGTATAGTATATACAAAGGACTTCCCTAATCACCTATGACTTGAACAACTTGAGATACTGCCCACTATAAGGAAGTGGGAGAGGGGAACCATCCATGTAATCAAGATAAAATGAATTCTCACCAGCAAAGTGTCTGATCTTGAAAGGTCTGAGCCATAGGGAATCAAACTTTCCATGGCTGCCACAAGGTTCATGCCTTTTATCCCATAACAGCACAGTGTCTCCAACTTGGAAATCTCTGAACTTGGCTTTCTTTTCAAACAGGACCTTTACCTTCTGCTGGTGAACATATATCCGATCAGCAACCTCCAGTCTGTCCTCATTTAGTTTGTGAAGGTACATAATTCTCTTATCCAAAGCATCACTGAAACTAGTATCTTCAATGGCCTTCATTAGATGCAAGGCCGGTAGTTCCACTGTTACTGGCAATTGTGCTTCTACTCCATATACCACTTGAAAAGGAGACATTCCAATAGCTCTCTTTGGTGTGATCTTGTCTGCCCAAAGAGCATCATAGAGCTTCTTGTGCCAATTTCGTTGAGACTCATTGACTAATTTCCTTATAATAGTCACCAAATTTTTATTAGTGGATTCTGCTTGCCCATTTCCTTGAGGATAGTAATCTGAAGAGTGAGCTAAAGAAATGCCATACCCATAGCAAAAATCCATTATTTCAGCTGAAGAGAAATTCGAGGCATTATCTGTTACAATCTTGTTAGGTACACCATACCTTACCAAGATGTTCTCTTTAATGAAGCTGCACACCACTTCAGAAGTAGTACTCTTAACTGGAATAGCTTCTACCCATTTGGTGAAATAATCCGTGGCAGTCAGTACATGAGTGTGACCAGCACTAGAAACAGGATTAAGTGTACCAATGAAGTCCAAACCCCACTGTTGAAATGGTTCCTCAATCACAACTGGCTTGAGAGGCAAAGAAGCCAATTTAGGTCTTCCCACAAAGGTCTGACAAGCCTCACATTTATCCACCCACTTGGATGCATCTCTGAACAAGGAAGGCCAGTAGTATCCTCCACGGAGTATCTTATGAGCTGTAACCATTGATG
Source organism: Taxus chinensis (assembly GCA_019776745.2). Classification (NCBI taxonomy): domain Eukaryota; kingdom Viridiplantae; phylum Streptophyta; class Pinopsida; order Cupressales; family Taxaceae; genus Taxus; species Taxus chinensis. The sequence continues at coordinate 14,361,991 of CM034153.1, forward strand.
AATAGTGCCCTCCACATGCCTGATCATGAAAAGCTGAGAGCAAATTTCTCTGCTGTTCCTTGTCCACACACTTCAAAAATCTCCCATCTAAGCCACACTTGAACAAAGCATTTTCCCACAATACATATTGCACTGACCTCAATTTAACAGTCCTCTTTTCTTTGGTAGTTAAATGAGAGGGACATTACCCATAGGTGAGAAAATGAGTGATATCAGCATACCATTCATCAACTAAGCTAAGGAACAGAACGGTAGGAAGGCCAACTTTCTCCTCCATCAACTCATGTTTAGCTCCTTCAGCAATGAGCTCACAAAGGCCCTTTCCATGAACCAGCTTGGTCGGTTTGATATCAATGTCATACTCTTGGACCTTAGCAACCCAATTCCCTCTCTTGGATCCAAATTCTTGTTGTGTGAGGATTGACTTAACAGTTGTATCTGGAACCAACACCATGGAGTGAGAGTTGAGGATATAAAAACGAAAATGCTTAACAGCTTTGACCACTGTAAAAGCATGCTTCTCCATCATGGTGTATTTTAACTCATGATCCTTCAGAATATAGCTCATGAACGCAATTGGGAGTTCATGCTCATTAGAGTCTTCTTGAGTTAAGACAGCAGCCAAGGTATTATCTGTAGCATAGCAATAGATGATGAAATCTTTATTAAAATCAGGACAGGCCAAAACTGGAGTTTTAGCGATAGCTCTCTTGATACCTTCAAAGGATCCCTTTCCTTCCAAAGACCAACCAAATGTTTGTTTCCCTTTCATCATCTGAGAAATATTCAAAGTTAACTCTAGAAAATCAGGGATGAACCTTCTTAAAAAATTGATCTTACCAAAGAAGGAGTGTATGCCCTTTTTACTGGTTGGGAGAGGAATTTGCTGGATAGCTTGCACTCGTTCAGGATCAATCTTAATACCATCCTTGGAGACAATGTGCCCTAATAGTTTTCCCTCTGTAACACAAAAGACATATTTTTTAGGATTCAAAGAAATCCCATGCTCTCTGCATCTTAGCAGAACTGTTTCTAGGTGATCAAAATGATCCGCCCTTGTCTTGGAAAATACTGTCAGGTCATCAAGATATATTACAATACACTTCCCTTTCAAACTTCCAAAAGCCAGATCCATAGCTCTCTGGAAAGTGGCACCAGCATTAATAAGCCCAAAATGCATTCTCTTGTAGGCAAAGGTACCCCAAGGAGTAGTGAAATCTTTTTTATGTTGATCTACAGTATCAACCTCTACCTGATTATATCCCGAGAATCCATCAAGCATAGATAACATTTCAGATCCTGTTACTGCTTGAAAGGCTTAATTCGAGGCTTAAGAGGAATAGAGTGCTGCATATCTTTTGGTTTGAAAGCTTTCAAATCTTCATAAGAGTAGGTGAGAACATCCTTATACCTCTTTAAAAGAGCAATTGCTTTCTTCCTCTCATCTGCTGTGCAACATTTTCCAATGTTCACGAGCTTTGGGTCAGTAGAACTCCCAATATCAATCTTGTCATACTCAGCTGATTGTTGAGGTCCAGTGGAAGCTCTGGATTTCACATACCTGTCATGTTTATCAAATAGTTCCTCCAAACTCACCAACCCTTTATGAATCTTGTTTCCTTTGAGATTGATGCATCCATCCTGATCCATTTTTTCTTCTTGGGTGACTGTTTTGTCAAAGGGCACACTCTCACGAGGTAGGTTGTCACTTCCCTCAAAATACAGTTGTTCGAAATTACCCTTGAGTTCCAGGAAGGAGAGAAAATTTTGATCATCATTGAAAACTTGCCAGTTATTGGTATTATCAGGTACACTAGGCCGATGAACCATTTCAATGGTGAACTTATCCTGAGAGAAATCAGGATGAGGAATCAGTAGTGACCCTGAGACCGCCAACTAATCAGCCTTGCTTTCCTTGAATAGATTATCTTTGACATAAGCTCTGAATTGAGCTTTGATTTCTTGCAAGGAAAGGGACACACCAGAAGTTTCATCTTGAAGATGACAATGAATATCTTTGAAAGCTGATATAACCAGCGTCTTGAAAGCTTCTCCCTTCTGCCAGCTATTCTTTAGCTCTCCCAAAGCTTCCTCCAAAACTTTGATCTTCCATTCCACACTGTAAACCCAGGAATTCGATAGATTATCCTTTGCATCATCAAAAACCTTATTTGCCAACAAAATGTTCTCATCTGTCTGTCCTATAAGATGAAGGTCTACTATGCAATTGCTCCAGAGTTTGAGCTCTTTATCAATGACCCCGATAGTGGAGGAGAACTTCTGTTGCAAATTGCTCACCTTCCCGTGGAGTTTGAAAGCTTCATCGATGAAGTTAAATCCTGCAATAAGCATATATTCTACCATGGCCTCCACAGCTCTGCCATAGATAGAATACTTGTGCATATCTTTAATACTCTGCACTTCATCTTGGCTTAGAACTACAGGAGGTGGGAGAGTAGTCAATGGGGGTAGGGTCCAAAACTTTGTCCCTAGACAAAAGAGATTTGATAAAACCTGTGAGAATCTGGGCTTGTTCCTCCAACTGTTCAATAGTTTGTTGCCCTTTCTCTACCCTCCCAATGACTCTTGTGACTGTTTCCTGGAGGTTATGAATTTCACCTTCAGGGGTAGACTCTCCCATTGGAATCCTTGAAAGCTCCAAGTCAGATGCCAGCAAGTCTTTCTCTAACTTGTCTACTGTAGGCTTGGCAATCTCCAGGAATTGCTGACCTTGAGCATCAGACACTATTCTGGAGGTGAGTTCTGGCTTTCTTGGCACGTGAAGGAGTGGTGCCCAATAAGGCTGCCACAACATCAAAATTTGGTCCTGAGCTTCGAGAGGAAAATTTCCTCTTCCTTTTGTCAACCAAAGGTTGCACCCACACAAAAGAGGAAGAGGAATTAGCAGGAGGAGAAAGGGAACCAAGAGACAGAGAGCTCATGACACTCAAGGTCTGCGCAACTGTTGACTCGAGTTGAGAGGTGAGTGGGGCACTTGGGGCAGTTGCGGCAGAAGAGTCAACAATGGCACCTGAAAGTTCAGTGCTCTAGACCTCTTTATCTTCATCAGCCATGATCTTCAGGAGCATCCACTGGGGCTGGTACTTCACTCTCTTCACTTTTACTGAGAACAATGATGTTCTCCGGTCCCAAAGGCAACTTCTGCCTACTTCCTCGGAGGGTCACTTCTCCATAGGCTCTTTCTTAACTTCTTTGAGTTTCTTCTTATATACTTGAGTGGATGAAGAAGGAGTGGAAGCTGCAGGTCCTTGAGTTGATGAGGTAGGAGGGGTCTTGCACAGGTGTGTCTGATATTGGAATCTATGCTTCTCTCCTTGGTGTCGAAACATCTTTGGAAGAGGATTCTCCTAAGTGCCTTCTGAGTTCTCGAACCATTCTGTCAAACCAGACTTTAGTTCTGACTAAGACTGGAGCAAGGATCTCAGCCAGATCATCTTTTTCTTTCCTGTTCCAATCCAAGTCCTCCAAAGGGGTGTGCTTAATCACACTGTCATACTCATATGAGTATACATCAGAATTGTCATCCTGGAGTCCTTCGGGAACTTGGTGTAAGCTGAGTTCTTGGATCAATTGCAGGGAGAACCTACCACAATGCCTTCTCTTCGAGCCTCAAAATCATCTACACAGTCAGCCCAGTAGTCTTCTGTATCTTGCCCTATAATGGTAGATTATCTTGATGTTCTGTTCAATGAACTTCTTCAAGTCAAAGCAGGTTCTTGGTTTGAAGAAATGAACAGTGATAGGAACCAGGGCTCTCTCTATGTTTTGTGCGTCCAGGGCTGTTTTACAGGTGTAATTTCCTAAAGAGATGGGGAAAGTGCAAACCGGAAATATTCTTGTCTCTGCAGGTTCTGTGCAGTTTGTCTAATTGCCTGCATACTTCGATCAAGGCCATCTTATCATTGCAGAACATGGGAAGCCTCAGAGGGGTGCTCTCGTAGCCGGAAAGCCTAATATAGGAGAATTTTCTGAATTGTATGAAATAAGCACCGTAGCGCGATATCAGGTTCATGGCCTCATCAGAAAATCTCCTGGCAGTATCACCTTTGAGCAGCCTGACCACGTACATGGTGAAAGCGTCATTTACCCTTCTAAAATTGCGATTGCTGGTCTCCAAGGTGAACTACGGGTAGTAAGCATATACTGGATCATCTCTGTGAGCGTCAATGTAAGAAAAGCCAAACCATTGTCCGCGACGCTGCAAAGGTATACATCAGGTAAGAAGTCATGTAGAAATTCTTCGTTTGCTGTACATTGGACAGCTGTTCTGCCAAATTCATGTTGATGATTTCTACCCAATTGATATTTTGTGTTCCCTCGCACACCATGTTGATGAGCGGGCACATCCAGAAATGGAACTCATTAGTAGAGGGAAAACCCATAACCCGAGCCAGCAGAGATTATAAAGTCAGACAATTCTTCATTAAAATCTACCCGGAAAAGGGTTTTGGATAGGCGAGAGGCTCCTTTCTTAGGGTTCTTCAGCCAGGCCTTCGCCACTCGCGCCCTGTATTTGTCACTGTCCTGGTTAAACAGGGCCTGTCCTTGATCCTGGCAAACAACAATGGCATTATCCATCTCTGGGATCCTTAGTGCAGTGCTAATAGCCGACAGCATCTAGCTTGGCAATAAGTTCCCCATGTACGTTAGTTAATTCACTAGAATCAGGGTCGAAGTGAGCTCCGCATGAAAGCACTGTATCAGCACATTGCACCGAGATTGGGAAACCTCCAGCAAAAGCCAAACCACTATTGTGAATCATCTGTGCCATTGGTGTAGGGTTTGCGTCCGCCATTCTTGCGCAAAAATCACTGAAATCGAGATGACGAGATTCGCTGTCCCTAACATTGTGAACGGCAGACTCAAGTGGAGAAATTTGTTCATGTCCCTGAAACTTGATCTTCATATTGATAGAAACTAGGAGCCGACAGAACCGCAAACCAGACTCGGAAAGGAAATACAAAGGGACGGGACACACGCACAGGGAATTCAAATTGCAAGGGTTCGAGTAAAAGATAGCATGTAAGTAGTGCGAAAAAATGCAAAGGGAGGAATGCTCGTTATATAGCCGTTTAGGAGAGATAAAGGCCATGAATGCGCATTTAATATATACCCACCAATTTAAATAAGCTGGATATTCAGGTAGAGTGGAAAAAACTAACATGAACGGCACTTGGTTCATTAGGGACATATGAGACGCGAATACGCAAAACACGCGGCTCTGGCCGATTTGGGCGAAATCGGGGAAAGGATGCACAAATCCATTTTGGGACATGCGGGACAAAAGGACGCAAAACACGCGACTCGGCCGGTTCGGGCGAAAAGGTGACAATGAGTCTAGAAAAGTTTGGGACATTTGGGACGCAAGTACGCGAAGTACGTGGTTCAAGCGTTTCAGCCGAAAATGGAACAACCTACACAATTTGATTTGGGACATTTGGAACATGAAAGCGCGAAGTACGCGGTTCGGGTGATTCAGCCGAAAATGGAACAACTTGCATAATTCCATTAGGGACACTTGGGACAAAAAGTTCCGACGGGCCTGAAAATGAAGACAATCTTCAGAGGCAATTTCGGCTGATCGAGGAACAGAATGCACTTTTGAACTTGGGACAGTTGGGACAAAAAGTTCCGACAGGCCCGAAAAATCACACAAAATGACCCAAAAACGTAGATTTTCTCAATTTCACGACTTCGGTACATTAGAGAAGACACTTAAACTCAAAATCTTGAATTTTTTTTTTTACTTTCATAAGAGCAGGGAATTTTGAGTGGACAACAGCTGGCTCCTTCTGGGGATGACTTGGCATAAATTCAAGGAATGAGACAAGGCAAGAACTTAGACAAACTCGGGGAAGCAGACCAGTACCTTATCCATTGGGCCACGGAGTCAAAAAGCAGATCAATACAGAGGACAACACACCAAAACAAAAAGGAAAGAAAAACAAAAACACTGTACAGAATATACAAAGGACTCCCTAATCACCTATGACTTGAAAAACTTGAGATACTGCCCACTATAAGGAAGTGGGAGAGAAGAACCATCCATGTAATCAAGATAAAAGGAATTCTCACCAGCAAAGTGTCTGATCTTGAAAGGTCCGAGCCACAGGGAATCAAACTTGCCATGGCTGCCACGAGGTTCATGCCTTTTATCCCATAGCAACACAGTGTCTCCAACTTGGAAATCTCTGAACCTAGCTTTCTTGTCAAACAGGACCTTTACCTTCTGCTGGTGAACAGATATCCGATCAGCAACCTCCAATCTGTCCTCATTCAGTTTGTGAAGGTACATAATTCTCTTATCCAGAGCATCACTGAAACTAGTATCTTCAATGGCCTTCATTAGATGCAAGGCCGGCAGTTCCACTGTTACTGGCAAGTTGAGCTTCTACTCCATATACCACTTGAAAAGGAGACATTCCAATAGCTCTCTTTGGTGTGATTCTGTCTGCCCAAAGAGCATCATAGAGTTTCTTGTGCCAGTTTCGTTGAGACTCATTGACTAATTTCCTTATAATAGTCACCAAATTTTTATTAGTGGATTCTGCTTGCCCATTTCCCTGAGGGTAGTAATCTGAAGAGTGAGCCAAAGAAATGCCATACCCATAGAAAAAATCCATTATCTCAGTTGAAGAGAAATTTGAGGCATTATCTGTTACAATCTTGTTAGGTACACCATACCTTACCAAGATGTTCTCTTTGATGAAGCTGCATACCACTTCAGAAGTAGTGCTCTTAACTGGAATAGCTTCTACCCATTTGGTGAAATAATCTGTGGCAGTTAGTACATGAGTGTGACCAGCACTAGAAGTAGGATTAAGTGTACCAATGAAGTCCAAACCCCACTGTTGAAATGGTTCCTCAATCACAACTGGCTTGAGAGGCAAAGAAGCCAATTTGGGTCTTCCCACAAAGGTCTGACAAGCCTCACATTTATCCACCCACTTGGATGCATCTCTGAACAAGGAAGGCCAGTAGTATCCTCCACGGAGTATCTTATGAGCTGTAACCGTTGATGAATAGTGCCCTCCACATGCCTGATCATGAAAAGATGAGAGCAACTTTCTCTGCTGTTCCTTGTCCACACATTTCAAAAATCTCCCATCTAAGCCACGCTTGAACAAAGCATTTTCCCACAATACATATTGCACTGACCTCAATTTAATAGTCCTCTTTTCTTTGGCAGTTAAATGAGAGGGGCATTCCCCATAGGTGAGAAAATGGGTGATATCAGCATACCATTCATCAACTGAGCTAAGGAACAGAACGGTAGGAAGGCCAACTTTACTCTCCAGTAATTCATGCTTAGCTCCTTCAGCAATGAGCTCACAAAGACCTTTTCCACGAACCAGCTTGGTCGGTTTGATATCAATGTCATACTCTTGGACCTTAGCAACCCAATTCCCTCTCTTGGATCCAAATTCTTGTTGTGTGAGAATTGACTTAACAGTTGTATCTGGAACCAACACCATGGAGTGAGAGTTGAGGATATAAAAACGAAACTGCTTAACAGCTTTGACCACTGCAAAAGCATGCTTCTCCATCATGGTGTATTTTAACTCATGATCCTTCAGAATATAGCTCATGAACGCAATTGGGAGTTCATGCTCATTAGAGTCTTCTTGAGTTAAGACAGCAGCCAAGGTATTATCTGTAGCATAGCAATAGATGATGAAATCTTTACTAAAATCAGGACAGGCCAAAACTGGAGTTTTAGCGATAGCTCTCTTAATACCTTCAAAGGATCCCTTTCCTTCCAAATACCAACCAAATTTTTGTTTCCCTTTCATCATCTGAGAAATATTCAAAGTTAACTCTGCAAAATCAGGGATGAACCTTCTTAAAAAGTTGATCTTACCAAAGAAGGAGTGTACGCCCTTTTTACTGGTTGGGAGAGGAATTTGCTGGATAGCTTGTACTCGTTCAGGGTCAATCTTAATACCATCCTTGGAGACAATGTGCCCTAATAGTTTTCCCTCTGTAACACAAAAGACAGATTTTTTAGGATTCAAAGAAATCCCATGCTCTCTGCATCTTAGCAGAACTGTTTCCAGGTGATCAAAATGATCCGCCCTTGTTTTAGAAAACACTGTTAAGTCATCAAGGTATATGACAATACAGTTCCCTTTTAAGCTTCCAAAGCCAGATCCATAGCTCTCTGAAAAGTGGCACCAGCATTAATGAGCCCAAAAGGCATTCTCTTGTAGGCAAAGGTAACCCAAGGAGTAGTGATCTACCTGATTATATCCCGAGAATCCATCAAGCATAGATAACATTTCAGATCCTGTTACTGCTTGCAATACTTGATCCATCATAGGCAAAGGATAATTATCTTTCAGAGAAGCCTGATTCAGATTCCTGAAATCAACACAGATGCGGATCTCACCATTTTTCTTCCTAACAGGCACAATATTTGCAATCCATGTTGAATGGTGAATGGGAAAAATGATTTTAGCCTTCAACAACTTCTGTATTTCCTGAAAGATGGTGTCAGCTATTTTGGGGTTGTATTGCCTCTGTTTCTGCTTGAAAGGCTTAATTCCAGGCTTAAGAGGAATAGAGTGCTGCATATATTTTGGTTTGAAAGATTTCAAATCTTCATAAGAGTAAGCGAGAACATCCTTATACCTTTTTAAAAGATCAATTGCTTTCTTCCTCTCATCTGTTGTGCAACATTTTCCAATGTTCACGAGCTTAGGGTCAGTAGAACTCCCAATATCAATCTTATCATACTCAGCTAATTGTTGAGGCCCAGTAGAAGCTCTAGACTTCACATACCTGTCATGTTTATCAAATAGTTCCTCCAAACTCACCAACCCTTTAGGAATCTTGTTTCCTTTGAGATTGATGCAACCATCCTGATCTGTTTCTTCCCCTTGGGTGACTGTTTTGTCAAAGGGCACACTCTCACGAGGCAGGTTGTCACTTCCCTCAAAATACAGTTGTTCGAAATTACCCTTGAGTTCCAGGAAAGAAAGCAAATGTTGATCATCATTGAAAACTTTCCAGTTATTGGTATTATCAGGTACACTAGGCCGATGGACCATCTCAATGGTGAACTTATCCTGAGAGAAGTCAGGATGAGGAATCAGTAGTGACCCTGAGACTGCCAACGAATCAGCCCTGTTGTTCTTCTCCCTAGGTATTGCTTCAATGGAGAAAGCATCAAGGAATTCAATGGAATCCCAAACCTGATTCCGGTAATGCTTTAACCTTCCATTTTTTACCTGGAAAAGGCTTCTCACTTGCTTTACAATCAATTCTGCATCACCACGAGCCAGAAGATTCTTTACACCTTGTTCTTTGGCCACTTGCAGTCCAAGAATGAGAGCCTCATACTCTGCTGTATTATTAGTATTTTCGAACTGCAACTTAAATGAAAAAGGATGAAGGCTACCTTCAGGTGACACTAGTAAGACACCAGCTCCAGAACCAGCTGAGGAACAACTTCCATCAAACTCTAAAATCCAAATACCATTAGGATCTTTAGGTGACACTCTGGGAAGTTGGATTTCATCAGGGGACATAATCATGTAATTACCATGACCCATATCCTCATAGAGTATTTGTGCTTTAGGATCATCCGTTTTTTGCACAATATACTCAGATTGCTTCTCAGGCATCAACTTCTTCATTTGTCCATTAACAGGTATGAGTGCATGTGACCAATCCATTTGGATTTCTCCACCCACATCCTTACAGAAGTTCCTACTTAGCAACATCCCGTATGAAGGAGGAATATCTGCTACTAAGATGGTAGCCAAAACTCTCTTTTCAGGCAAAGCAGCAAAAGCCACTTGTGCATCCTTAATTCTTCCGACCAGGGGCACTTCTTTACTCTCCATGGAGTAACAAGATCCATAAGTGCGTGTGAGGGTCAGGCCTAAAGCATGAGCTACTTTAGCAGGCATCACATTATCTGAGGCTCCTGAGTCAATGACACAATTACTGAGCCTATGACCAGCTATAAGAAGTGTCACATAAAATGGTTTAATTTTGTCGTTAGGCGAGGTGACAGCAGCTACCAGACTAGGCTGTGGTGCAGAAGAAGGAGTAGGTAAAAGGCCTTTAGAGGTGATTTTGGAATGGGAATTAACAAATTGAATCATTTTGGCAAAAGCTTTGGGATGAGTTTGATAATACTCGGCCTCTGAGATTTGAACCTTAGTCTTTTTCAGATGATCAATAATATCAAAAGACCCAGAAGTGGACGGGCCATCATCATTTGAAATTCTAGGCTTATCAACTTTAGGAGAAAAAGAAGGAACTTTGCTAGGAGGATTGACAGGACTCACCTTTGGTGTAGATGAAGTGGGGATAGGAGATCCTCTTTTTGCAATTACAGGGATAGTTGCCGGCTGCTCCTTAAATTTCTTGGGGGGCTGCGTCACTTTCTCCCTCTGATGTGTCTGCTCTCGAGTCATGACAGCGAATGATTCGCTGTTCATGTCTGCTACTACTTCATCATAATCATCTCCATCATCAATGCCCTCAGTGGTGAAGAAATTAACTCGAGATCCCTCAAGTTCATCTGCTTCATCATCAAATTCTTCCACAAACTCCTCGCAAGCTTCATTATCCTCATCATCATCTGGCTCTTCAACTTCACAGGTTGCATTCACAGGAACCTTAACAGGAGGTCCTTCAAGTGCTAGTCTTGTTTGAGAAGCAGGCAAACGATTTCTGGGCTGGAAATTTCTCCTTGGAACATCTGCATAAGGAGCATGCTGAGCCAATTGTTTCTTTATAGCAATGAGATCATTCGCAAGCTTTTGGACTAACGGATCAGTATTAGGTCCAGGGGTGGAAGAGGAGGAAGCAACAGACTTAGATTTGGAAGGGTCTCTCCTCAACTTCCCTGACATGATCAGATCATCCTCGACACTAACAGCAAGAGTTTGATCCTCCACCAATGTTGCGAGATTAGCCCTTCTCAGCGCATAGCTGACTTCAGGCGTTTGGGCATTTAGGAAGAAACATTTTTGGATTTGATCAACAGGTCAAGTATTTACAGGAATTTTGTTGATCAATCTGTTGAATCGGGCCACAAATTCTCTCATGGGTTCTGGTGAATCTTTCTTTATCTGAGAGATTTGGGCAAGCAAGGCATGCACATCTTCTGCTGGTTTGAAACGGTTTTCAAACCTAGTTCTCATAGTGTCCCAGCTAGTGATAGCACCAGCCGGAAGGTGATAAAACCAATCAGCGGCATTATCTTGCAAAGTCTCAACGAACAGTCTCACGGAGACGTCTTCATGCTCCACTCCCAGAACTCCACATGCAACTATGAAGGCTGCGATGTGTTCATCAGGATGCACTTTGCCATCGCCTTTGAATTTGGGGAAGTTCTTCCGGTTACCTCTGGGTAACTCATGCAAAGGCTGAGGAAGAGCAAGGGGCCCGACACGATGACCCCAGGGCAATGGTACCGCCATTCTTGGAAAAACGGCTTGGAGAGGAACTGCAACACCAGCAAGAATCAAAGCTCGAAGATTAGGGCTAGCTGGCTCTAAAGGAATACCACCCGTAGGACTTCTATCTTGAACAGGTGGAGTGCTTGTCGAACGAGTTCTTCTATCTCTCGTTGAAGGGAAAAGAAAACCCTGCTGCTCCAAAAGCTGAAACTGAGAGTCTTCAATACCGAGGGCCCTTCTCCCTCGAGTAAAACGCGGAGTCGCCAGATCAAAGGATGATCGAAAAATTACAGAACTGGAATATGATTTTCCCCAGCGGAGTCGCCAAAAACTGTTGGTCGTCAGATAGGACTTTACGAAGAGCAACAGTCAGGGGACAAGAAGTCCCTCCTCTTTAATGGGAGAGGTTCCCTTATTCAGAAATGAACCTATTTACAAATGTACAAGACATGATTTGTTGGTTAAACTTGGATATTACGAAAGTGTTTTCTATGAAGATCATCAATTACAAAAGGACTGAGGAAATGAGAGTACGGGAAAGAGCAGAAAGGCAACATGCAGAATTATAGATATCAGAGTAATTCTTTATGTATGTGAAGTCACAGTGAATTGAAACAAGATCATTTGTATCGGATAAATAAGATGGAATTCAAAGACACAAAGTTCTGTAAATAACATCTGCTAGAACACAAAGTTTCTTAACATAACACAGATTCATTAATCAAGGACACAAAGTTCCTTCTTGGTTATACAAGATCACCATGCTTGCAAAATTGAAGAGTATGCAATCGGTAAGACTAACAAACTTGAGACAAATGATCTTCACAAAGAAAATAAATGAAAGCTTAGAAATAACAGAGATCAGATAGACAAAGAATGAAAAGTCCTTCTGTATTGATTTCTTTATGATATATTTACACTTTTCAGAAAATAAGCCAAGTTCTTCCTCCTTTCAAAATGGCGTGGAGAGGCCATTATATAGCTTACAAATCAGTTACTCTTTGTAACTACTTCTTTTAACTAAAGATTAGTTAAGGATTGCCAATCGCAATACCTCAACTTATTACAATGAATCCGAGAAAAAGAAATAGAGAAGAATAAGGAGAAGAAGACAGGTGGTTATGACTGAGAGGGGCCCACCGACTTCAAAATTCGCTGCCTGAATCTCTTCAATGCCTCAGCTATGTCTCTGCCACGAGGGACTGACGTGTTGGCTGTAGACTGACCCCAAAATCTGAGACACTTCTCCATTTCTTTATCAAACTCGATATGAGTATGATAATCTTTATTTGCTTCTTCAATGGCAGATTGAAGAGAGCAGACCTCCTTCATTTTCTCTTTGGAGATGGAGCTTTCCTTGAATAGATTATCTTTGACATAAGCTCTGAATTGAGCTTTGATTTCTTGCAAGGAAAGGGACACACCAGAAGTTTCATCTTGAAGATGACAATGAATATCCTTGAAAGCTGATATAACCAGCGTCTTGAAAGCTTCTCCCTTCTGCCAGCTATTCTTTAGCTCTCCCAAAGCTTCCTCCAAAACTTTGATCTTCCATTCCACACTGTAAACCCAGGACTTCGACAGATTATCCTTTGCATCATCAAAAACCTTATTTTCCAACAAAATGTTCTCATCTGTCTGTCCTATAAGACGGAGGTCTACTATGCAACTGCTCCAGAGTTTGAGCTCTTTATCTATGACCCCGATAGTGGAGGAGAACTTCTGTTGCAAATTGCTCACCTTCCCCGTGGAGTTTGAAAGCTTCATCGATGAAGTTCAATCCTGCAATAAGCATATCTTCTACCATGGCCTCCATAGCTCTGCCATAGACAGAATACTTGTGCATGTCTTTGATACTCTGCACTTCATCTTGGCTCAAAACTACAGGTGGTGGAAGAGTAGTCAATGGGGTAGGGTCCAAAACTTTGTCCTTAGACAAAAGAGATTTGATGAAACTCGTGAGAATCTGGGCTTGTTCCTCCAACTGTTCAATAGTTTGCTGCCCTTTCTCTACCCTCCCAATGACTCTTGTGACTGTTTCCTGGAGGTTGTGGATCTCACCTTCAGGAGTAGACTCTCCCATTGGAATTCTTGAGAGCTCCAAGTCAGATGCCAGCAAGTCTTGCTCTAATTTGTCTACTGTAGGCTTAGCAATCTCCAGGAATTGCTGACCTTGAGCATCAGACACTATTCTAGAGGTGACTTTGGCTTTCTTGGCACGAGAAGGAGTAGTGCCCAACATGGCTGCCACAGCATCAAAATTTGGCCCTGAGCTCCGAGAGGAAGATTTCCTCTTTCTACTGTCAACAAAAGGTTGAACCCACGGAAAAGAGGAAGAGGAAGCAGCAGGAGGGGCAAGAGGACCAAGAGACATAGAGCTCATGACACTCAAGGTTTGCGCAGCTGTTGTCTCAAGTTGAGATGTGAGTGGGGCGCTAGAGACAGTCACTGTAAGAAGAAACAATGGCACTTGGAAGCACAGTGCTCTGGACTTCCTTATCTTTATCTGTTGGATCTTCAGGAGCATTTGCTGGGGCTGGTACTTCACTCTCTTCACTTTCACTGAGAACAATGATGTTCTCTGGTCCCAAAGGCACTTCCACCTGCTTCCTCGGAGAATCTTTTTCCATAGGCTCCTTCTTAACCTCTTTGAGTTTCTTCTGATATACTTGAGTGGATGAAGAAGGAGTGGAAGCTGCAGGTCCTTGCATTGATGAGGAAGGAGGGGTTTGCACAGGTGTGTCTGATATGGGAGTCGATGCTTCCCTCTGTGGTGTTGAAACATCCTTGGAAGAGGATTCTCCTGAGTGCCTTCTGAGTTCTCGAACCTTCCTGTCAAACCAGACCTTGGTCCTGACCAAGACCGGAGCAAGGATCTCGACCAGATCATCTTTTTCCTTCCTGTTCCAATCCAGGTCCTCCAAGGGAGTGTGCTTAATCACATTATCATACTCATATGAGTATAGGTCAGAATTGTCATCCTAGAGTCCTTCAGGAACCTGGTGCAAGCCGAGTTCTTGGATCAATTGCAGAGAGAACCTACCATAGTGCCTCCTTCGAGCTTCAAAATCATCTGCACAGTCAGCCCAATAGTCTTCTGTATCTGCCCTGTGATGATAGATTATCTTGATGTTCTGCTCAATGAACTTCTTCAAGTCGAAGCAAGTTCTTGGTTTGAAGAAATGGACAGTGATAGGAACCAGGGCTCTCTCTATGTTCTGTGCGTCCAGGGCTGTTTTACAAGTGTAATTTCCCAAAGAGATGGGAAAGTGCAAACCGGAAATCTTCTTGTCCCTGCAGGTTCTGTGCAGTTTGTCTAACTGCCTGCATACTTCTATCAAGGCCATCTTATCATTGCAGAACATGGGAAGCCACAGAGGAGTGCTCTCATAGCCAGCAAGCCTGATATAAGAAAACTTCCTGAATTGGATGAAATAAGCACCGTAGTGCGATATCAGGTTCATGGCTTCATCTGAAAACCTTCTAGCAGTGTCACCTTCGAGCAACCTGACCACGTACATGGTGAAAGCATCATTTACCCTTCTGAAATTGCGATTGCTGGTCTCCAGGGTGAACTGCGGGTAGTAAGCATATACTGGATCATCTTTGTGAGCGTCAATGTAAGAAAAGCCAAACCATTGTCGTGACGCTGCTAGGGTATACATCAGGTACGAAGTCATGTAGAACTTCTTCGTTTGCTGCACATTGGACAGCTGCTCTGTCAAATTCATGCTGATGATTTCTGCCCAATTGATATTTTGAGTTCCCTCGCACACCATGCTGATGAGCGGGCACATCCAGAAATGGAACTCATTAGTAGAAGGTAAGCCCATAACCCGAGCCAGCAAGATTATGAAGTCTGACAACTCTTCATTGAAATCTTCTCGGAAGAGAGTCTTGGATAGACGAGACGCTCCCTTCCTAGGGTTTTTAAGCCATGACTTCGCCACCCGTGCCTTGAATTTGTCGCTGTCTTGATTAAACAGGGCCTGTGCTTGATCCTGGGAAACAACAATGGCATTATCCATCTCTGGGATCCTTAGTGCAGTGCTAATGGCGGCAGCATCTATCCTGGCAATAAGTTCCCCATGTACATTGGTTAATTCACTCGAATCAGGGTCGAAGTGAGCTCCGCATGAAAGCACTGTATCAGCACATTGCACCGAGATTGGGAAACCTCCAGCAAAAGCCAAACCGCTATCGTGAATCATCTGCGCCATTGGTGTAGGGTTTGCGTCTGCCATTCTTGCCCAAAAATCACTGAAATCGAGATGACGAGCTTCGCTGTCCCCAATATTGTGAACGGCAGACTCAAGTGGTGAAATTTGTTCCTGTCCCTGAAACTTGATCTTCATATTGATAGCAACTAGGAGGACAGAACCGCAAACCAGACTCGGAAAGGAATTACAGAGGGAGGGGACACACGCGCAGGTTTTCAAATTGCAAGGGTTCGAGCAAAAGATAGCATGGAAGTAGTGTGAAAAATGCAAAGGGGGAATGCTCGTTATATAGCCGTTTAGGAGAGAGAAAGGTCATAAATGCGCATTTAATACATACCCACCAATTTAAATAAGCTGGATATTCGGGTAGAGCGGAAAAAACTAGCACGAACGGCACTTGGTTCATTAGGGACATATGAGACGCGAATGCGCGAAACACGCGGTTCGGGCGATTCGGGCGAAACGGGGAAAAGATGCACAAATCCCTTTTGGGACATTTGGGACAAAAGGGCACGAAACACGCGACTCGGCCGGCTCGGGCGAAAAGGTGACAATGAGTCCGGAAAAGTTTGGGACATTTGGGACGCAAGTACGCGAAGTACGCGGTTCGGGCGTTTCGGCCGAAAATGGAACAACTTGCACAATTTGATTTGGGACATTTGGAACATGAAAGTGCGAAGTACGCGTTCGGCCGTTCGGGTGAATCGGCCGAAAATGGAACAACTTGCACAATTCCATTTGGGACACTTGGGACGAAAAGTTCCGACGGGCCCGAAAATGGAACAACTTCGGGGATTTCGGCCGATCGGGGAACAGAACGCACTTTTGAACTTGGGACAGTTGGGACAAAAAGTTCCGACAGGCCCGAAAATCACACAAAATGACCCAAAAACGTAGATTTTCTCAATTTCATGACTTCGGTACATTAGAGAAAACACTTAAACTCAAAATTTTGAAATTTTTACTTTCATCAGAGCAGGGAATTTTGAGTGGACAACACAATGCAATGAGAATTTGATTATGGACACATTTCCTACTTAACATAGTTTAAAAATGGGTATAAATCAACATAACTTCTTTGTCAACTAACAAGCCAAAGTAGTTTCCCAACTCACGATAAACACAAAGGAGGGTTGGAGTTTTACATGTTATTTTGAATCTATCTTCTCTTCTCTTCTCTAAACTCATATTTTTCTCATGTCCAATTCACTATATATACTTCATTCAACATTTATTCTTTTGTAAAAGTTAAAAATATAAATAGTAATGGTATGATGTATTATGAACACCACACATACCATACCAATACAACATATTGTGAATTTTATTTTATTTTGATGGTCATCTTTTTATCCTATGCTATGCAGTATATATCCTTCACTTTTAAAATAATTAGACTACCAATTTCACATGAGTTGCAAAGTATGCTCAGAAGGGATGTCGATGTTTAATTATTCCCTAATGGAAACATGTCATTGTTTAATTGCTAAATTACATGTTGTAAAAGGGGAAATAGTGGCATGGACATTAAAAAGGAAAGAGACACACTATAAAAAATCGAATAAAATCAATGTTTTGCTACAATTGTAACACTAATGTTTTGAATTTTAGTTTGTTTAGGCCATTTTACAAGTGTACAAAATCACCAACCTCACTTAGGGCACTTGAAAAACAAAAGTATTTTTTTCCTTAATACAAAACAAAATTATATCCTAGCATAACATTACGTTAGTGTATTAATGTTTTCAATTTCAAATAACACCACACGCCTAAGACAAAAAAATTGTGTGCATAATTGCAACAGATGGTACATGTTTAAAAATGGAATTTACATTATTGGAAAAAACATCAAACACCATTAGCCAAAAACAAACCACCGAATTACATTTTGTTCAAGAAGCTTTGCAATGTGATTTTGATATAGAGAGTAGTCCCCACTTTGCATTATTCATCATGGGCCATGTCTCAGAGGAAAACATGGAAGCCACTTTGTTTTTCACACGTTGTATGGAATTCAGTGGTTGTTGCTTCCATCGAGAGGATGTCAAGTTCTTAGATCATGCACTCTAAAGCTCATTGTCTTAGCTTGTTCAAGTGCTTCATGGTATTACATTGAAACACTCTATGTGAAATGTTAAATTGTTGGTTAAGGTAGATCAATGAAATTAATAGATGCAAATGAATCAACTGGTAGGAACATGGGGTTTCTCCCTAGCTAATGGGTTTTTCATACATATTTCTAGAACCAATGCTCAATATCATAATAACATGTCAAGGAACTGGTGCATTTTACATGACTTGAAAATATGAGCATAAACAAAAACAATAAAGAGAGGTGAGAACACTGTAAAGGGTGCTCAAATAAGGATTGAAATTTTAAGCTTCATATTGATCCCTAACATAAACATGTCAATATTTAAATTTCCTTTTCCTTTTGGAGATACAATTGAAAGGGCTCCAATTTCATTATGAAATGAGTTTCAATTGAAAATTTCAATGTGACTATCCTATTTGAACAACCTTTGGTGATGTAATGATTTTGGCTTAATTTTCAACTTAAAATTGAATAATTTCAATTGTAATTGTATGAATACCAATTTTGAATAGGAACCATGAAAATATTATTCTATAGGGCTTCTCATGGAGCATTGCATCCTCATCTATGATGAAAAACATATCCATCAATTGAGGCACTTATCAGGGCGAACACCTTGAAATTGTATGCTTCCAAATTTATAATTTTTGTTTTTCTCTTGTTTTAATTGGTTGTGTGTCTCTATAATAAGTGTCAAACCACAAGCCGTTAAATATGATATCATTTTCAATTTATCTTGACCCTTATAACTTGTCATCCTTCCTGGTTAACATCATACAAACTATTGATGTGATTTAATGTATTTTATTGTCGAGGGAGATGGGTTGTGTATACAAAATATTTTTACACTTGCGAATCGTTTATTTTTGTGAATGGTATAATGATGCATTCTCCTCATGAACAAGTTAGTTAAGGGGCCTTTTAGGATTAGGGTATGATTGGACTTGGTCATGTGGACTATACCACAACATTTGAGAGATGTCACTATTAGCCTTAGTAACCCCATACTTGCCTTATTTCTTCCCTTTGTTCACACATTGCACTCATTATGTCCCCTTATCACATTATGTTCACTTGTTCCCTCTTGTTGTACATTATTATCCCTTATTTTGGTCACTCTATAGCTTCTACATTTATCCCTACTCATGTTTTGGCCTCCTTTCCTCATGTTTCAAGCCTATGACCTTATGGCTTCACTCGAGGCTGATGATTCATGTTTTGGTTTTCTTAGGGATGATGCCATCGTCGTTGGGTGATGGAATTAGGTATATATACTCCTTTGTTTTCTTACTAGTTTCACCACGTCAACTACTTTACAATCATTTTCTTACATACATAACATGATCTATTCTTTCTCTCATTATTTCACAATTGTTAGCTAACTTTGGAGTCTTGGAGCTTGACTCTTTTGCATTTGGGTCACCATAGTGAGTTAGGACTAGAGGTTTTCTTATTGAGATTTCCCGTTCTCCACCCATAGTGATTCTCTCGTAGTGTTATTGTCTCTAGGTAGGATTATGCATCAACAATCACACACATACCACATGTAAGTATTTCTAACCATATTTAATTTTTTATTTTGTATATACATGATTGTTGTTGTTTATCATTCATTTATCTAGGCTATAGTAAATGTATGTTTTCTTTGGTTTATGGTATTGTCTTATTATTACTACGACCTTTGACTTTATCCACCCTTTTGGTTGTTTCCCTCTATATTTATGAATCATATTAGTAAACCTATCTTTATTGTAGTTGTGAGGCTTGGAAACCTATAGCTATCATAGGGATGGGGCTACTATCCAGCCCTTAATAAAAATGTAAGCAGAGAAAAATCACAGTGAATGAAAGATAATCAAACCAATAATGCAAACCTTTCTAGTAACCTTCTATGAAAACCTCAAATAAGGGTCTCCTGTAAGACCTTGCAAGATGGATGTCAGAGATGATTTGTGGATGCTCTTGAGTGCTCTCCAAGCTTTGAATGAAAATGCTATAGACATAGTTCAACAAAGTTTTTGTATGTCAGATTCAAGAGGATTTGAAAGGAAGGTAAGCCTGTAATTTATAGAAGCAAAAGGTAGTTGGATTCGGTTACACACGGATAAATGAGTATGCTAAAAATAACATTGTGGGCAGTTGCAAAAGTGCCGGGAGTAGTAAATGAATTAATTACAAAAAGATGCATCTGGAAAGGTGATTGTACGTGCATTTTAATTGCCCCCACCTTTCTAGGATTGTAGAAGTGCAGTTAACTAGGGTAAGGATAGGAAGTCCAAGTGGAGTCTAAGTGGAGTTAGATCAAGTGGCAGATGACTAGGATGTGAACACACTTAATTAATTAATAAATAGAAATTAATTTAGCCAAAGGGGTACAAAGGGTACATGGGATTAATTTTAATTAATCCAAAGGGGTACAATATGTATTAATTGATTAATTTAATCAATTAATTGCAAATGGATGAATAACATGGTGAACTAGAATAATACTAGGAACAAGTGGAAACAAAAGTGTAATTTTGGGGTGTCTACACTTTGAATTTATCCACCCTTTTGGTTGTTTCCCTATGTATTTAGGAATCCTATTAGGAAACCTATCTTAATCATAGTTGTGAGCCTTGTAAACCTATAGCTATCCTAGGGCTAGGGCTACTATCCTCTAGATTTACGACCTTAGGGATCCTTGAGCACCTTTATATCTATATGGTGTGGTCAGTCTTAGATTGGATCCATATATTTGATAACCCAAATGGGAACATATGATTTACCCATCATATACTCTTGTGAACCCAACATGAAGGTTACTATGCCGTAAATTAGGTCTTATTCATTCCACTCTTCAACGTTTTCTGGTTTTTCTACATCATCGGCCCATATGCATGACCCTACTAAATGAATGATCCTATTTTCACTAGGTTAAAACTTGAAGATAACATTGGCCCATGTGTGTGATTTCTTCATGGTTGATCCCATTTGAAAATTCATTTTTTCTACATAATCATCAACCAAGATGTCATTGGCCCCTATGTAATCTTATTACATGGGTGATCCCATCTAAAAATAATCTCTTGTAAGCTTTCTTGAAGTGTTCTCACTTCACCATGGAATACTTTTTGGGAGATTAGAGATGTCACTATTATCCTTAGTAACCCCATACTTTCCTCATTTCTTCCCCCTTTCACACATTACACTCATTATATCCAGTTGTCCCATTATGTTCACTTGTTTCCTCTTGTTACACACTATTATCCCTGCTTTCAGTCACTCTGAACCTTGATCATTTATCCCTACTCATGTTCTGTCCTTCATTACTCATGTTTTCAGGCTATGACCTTAAGGCTATGCCCGAGGCCGAGGCCATCGTCCATGGGCAATGGCATTAGGTATATATATCCCTTTGTTTTATTGTTATTTTCACCACATCAAGTACTTTACAATCATTTTCTTACATACATCACACGATCTATGCTTCCTCATACTATTTCACAATTGTTATTTAACTTTGGAGTCTTAGAGCTGGACTCTTTTGAATTTGGGTCACCCTAGTGAGTTAGGACTGGAGGGTTTCAAGTTGAGCTTTCCCCTTCTCTACCCATAGTGATTCGTCTATTGGTATTGTTGTCTCTGATGAGGATTATGCATCAACGGTCACACACATACCACATGTAAGTATTTCTAACCCTATTTAGTATTTTATTTTGTATATACATGCTTTTTATTTTTGGTCATTCATTACTCTAGGCTAGAATATATGTATGTTTGCTTTGGTTTATCACATTGTCTTATTATTATTACGCCCCTTATCTTTATCCACCCCTTTTTTGTTTCCCTCTCTATTTCAAAATCCTAGTAGGAAACCTATCTTTATCATAGTTGTGGTCGTAGGTGGTTATGAGTGGTAAAATGGTAAATGTAATTGGTAGAAGGGTATATTGACTATGTGTGATTATGAAGTAATGTCCTAGAGTGCGTACACACCTATAGGAATTAGGGTGCTTTAATTATAATGCCTACATTTTCCCATTTTTGTCGAGTGGTTTGTGATGGAAAAACCACTGGAAAAAAATGAGTGAGATAGTTGGGTTTATCCTGGATAGGTGATCCCCCCTCAAACTGGTGGTCATTGCAAGCTAGTGTGATGGTCACCGGTTGGAATGAAGGGATTGATAAATAAATGCACAAATGTGTAGGCTTGTATAAGATTGCATTTGTGAGAAGATGTGATTTAATTTAATATGCCCCAAGACCGGGCATGTAATAAAATTCCACAATGGTGGGTTTACGCGAGCCAAAATTCAAATTATAGGGGAACCAATGGGTTCTCAACCTATAAATGTATGACATATAGGGGAAACAAAAGGGATCACTTTCCTCTCCATTTTATTGACCAAGTGCTTGATATATTAGCTGATAAGAAGTGATTTTATTTCTTGGATGCGTATAACAGATATAATTAAATCCACATTACAATAGAAGATCAGGACAAGACCACATTTACATGCCCCTAGGGTACATACACTTATGCAGTCCTTCCATTTAGACTTTGTAATGGCCCTGCCACATTATAGGGGGTTGTTGTTAGCATTTTATATTGACTTCGTTCACAATTTAGACTTCCATCTACATTTTTTTCCCGGATAAGAAAAGATCATAACTGTTCATTCGATAGAATATCCAATCAACAATGAAATATTAAATCATTTGAACAACTTCAAATAATTGAAAGATCCAATTTCAAAATCTCTCTCAATTTTCAATATCAGAATAACTAATATATTCATCAGTCAATGGGTCAAGTTCACTTACTTATCCTTCTTATTTACCTCTTTTGGGCCGAAAGAAGATACAAAATTACCGAAAGGAAATAAATTATGCCTTCTTATACTATTCCTCGTCCTATAGTAGCAAGATGAAGAAAAAAAGACTATATCTGATAAATAGTCTAGATAACATTCTAGTTGTTTTTTTTTTTTAATCTAACTCATGATTATATGAAATTCCATATGGATGATTTTTTTATATATGGGGAAACATATGAGGAAGCACTATCTAATTTAGATAAATTTATGTAGAGATGTCAAGATCATAACCTATCACGAAGCAATGAAAAGTGTTACATGATGATGACATAAGCCATAGTATTGGGACACTACCGTTCTCCCTCTTGAATTAAAGTGGATTTTGCCAAGATAGAAGTTATTACCAAGCTTCCTACACCACAAAAAAGTATGATTGAAGTTTTTTTGGACATGTTGGATACTAACGAAGGTTTATAAAATATTTCAGTAAGGTAGCAACACGTTTGTTTTTACTACTTGGAAAGAATGTTGACTTTTTATAGAATGATTCATGTGAGACACTATTTCTAATTCCTAAAAAATTTGTCACTACAAATCCAATATTATGAAGAATAGATTGGAAAATTCCATTCCATATTCATATTTATGCTTCAAATGTTGCCATAGGATTTGTTTTGGGACAAATGGATGGTATATTAAGTTATGTTATCTATTTTATCAACAAAAAATATGCAGGGTGATGAACTAAATTATACTTTAATAGAAAAATAAGTCTTAGCAGTAGTATATTTCATTGAGAAGTTCCACTGTTACATCACTAGTTATCCTATATTTGTTCACATTAATCATGCCGCCATAAAATATTTGATGAACAAGTCAACTGTGAGTGGGCGGATAATAAAGTGGTTGCTGCTGCTACAAGAATTTGATATCACCATTGTAGATAAGCCAAGTAAATCTAATGTGGCTACACATTTTCTTTCACGAATTATCACCAATGAAGAAGGCCTTGTGATATATGAATCCTTTCCTGATGAATATTTGTTTGCAATCACCACCAATACTCCATGGTATGCAAATATAGCTAACTACTCCTCACTTCTCACCCATAAAGAAGCATCATATTATAGAAAATATCCTTCCATATTCATGGATATCCAAATATCTTTTCTATATTGGACCAAACAATATGTGAGAGAAGAGGGAAATTTTGACATCTTGAAATCTTGTCATGAACCTTGTGGGGGAATTGTTTTAGCCAAAATAACTACCTAGAAGATCCTGACCATTAGATACTACTGGCCCACTTTGCATAAGGATGCTACCATGTATATATAAAGATGTGATTGCTACCAAATAATGGGAAAACCAACAAGTTTAGATGAAATGCTTTTACAACTTCAACCTGTGTTGCAACCTTTTGATAAATGGGGATTATATTTCATAGGAACCATAGATCCACCTTCTGATAGAAAATAATATATTTTGATTTGTATTGACTATTTAATGAAGTGGGTAGAGGTGAATGCTTTGACACATGCTAGATATGAAAAGGTGGCCGCATTTTTATATAATGAGATCTTCACACGGTATTGACTGCTGTGAGAATTTTTCATGGATCAAGGACCATAATTCACTTCAGATTTAATAGTAGCCCTATTTCGTGAATATGAGATTCGACAAATAAATCCACTCCATATCACTCTCAGTCAAATGGCCAAGTGGAAGTCACCATCTTACTAAGACAGTAACACTTTCATCGAAAATATTAGGTTGCACATTTTCTTAAATCTGTATGGGCCTACGACACAAGATAGAAATCTATAACTTGTTTAATGCCTTATGAGCTGATTTATAGAAAGTTTCTTGTCCTTTAGGAATTAAATTTGAGCATAAAACTTTGTGGATTTCTCTTGAATTAGGAATGTACTTGTATGAAGCACAAAGTCAAATAATTGTACATTTGAATGAGTTAGATTAACTAAGTAAACAATGCACCATATAGAAATAGTGCAGAAGAAGAGGATGTAATGGCATGACAAGTTTATCAAAACAAGAGAATTCTATGTTGGTGGCTAGGAATTACTATTTGATTCTAATTATAAAGAGTATAAAGGAAAGTTAAGAATGATATATCTTGGTCCATATGAAATTGAGAAAGTATTTTGTAATGGATATGTAAATCTCATAACCATTGACCCAGTATATTTTAGATTGATAGTCAATGGGCATTGCTTGAAGCTCTATAAGAAGCCTACAGATAAATAGTTTTTTCTTAGGATGATCAAGGAGGACCAATTTTCAATGGAAAAATAGCTCTATAAGTTGAATGGTGATAGTTTCAAAGATGTATCCAAATCAGTGGATGAACCTCACAACTCATCCTCTGATTCTCCATAGCTATGATTCTATTTTTGTAGCATGGGAAATACAACAGGATCATTGTCCCTTAGCTAAATAAATATATTCAAATTGTCCAAGTTTTGGATAACCTGGATATCCATATCTTAAAAAAACTAGACAAATTCAGTTCTAGATAATGTAATTGATAGTTTTGCAACATCAGTCACACCACCTGTATGGATCAAATTTGATGCATGTAGAAACCCCATTTACTTACACTTGAAGGTTTTCTGTAGCACCTGGAAAATTGTGAAGATAATTAGGCCAACTACTCCTAATTTTAAGAAATATGTAGACCTTCACTCTGAGGGATTATTACATATTTATCACCATTGGTTATGAAGGAATTTTCATCCCATTCATTTGTAGCTATCATATCCCATCTTCACACCTCTGAAATTCATTTGGAAAATCTCACAACATCAATCATGTCACTTGGAATGACCTTAATTTGGTGCGTGCAGAAACTCAACTACTTTACACGTGAAGGTTGCTTGCAACACATGAAAGATAGTGAAGATAGTGACACCAACTACACCCAATTTGTAAGAATTTAGGCCTTCACCTTGAAGGAATTTCATATCTCTTTCAAAATTTGGTCATCTGTAGTAGGCATCAATGATCTTCACATCTCTGCAGTTTCAAATGGAATACCCTATGACATGGTCACACAATTCATGCAGAGATCCATATGACTAAGGGTAATTATGAATGATTTCAGAGTAAGTATGATTAATGTTTTAGTAAGGTTATTAATTTATTTTATATAATGTTTTGAATTAATACACACACAATTTGTGCACTCCCATTTCCTAAGTTGATTATTCCTATATTCATTTAAAAAAAAGTCCTTTGTATGTCACCATCACCCTCACACATGAGAATAAGTAGTTCGTATAACTCCATGCCATACAAATAATGTGACATTAAATTCACCATCATCTTAACTTCATTCACTCATAATAACGACTCAATCCTTGCATGTAGTTTCCTTACAAGTGTTATCCTCCCCAGTCCCTGCCATTGTTTTTTATTCTTAGCAGTCATTTCTTGAGACAAAAGTGGAGACCTGGTCCATCATGAGCCCCAAGACCATTCCCTTCTAATCAATGAACCACATAAATTGGACCTATTTCAAAACTTGGGATAGATGGATTACATAAATTGATTGACTGGATTTAATGATGGATTAACAATTGCATTTCAAACACCCTGTAAAACGATGTGGCCATGGTTAAGGGTCTTCAAGTGGAATTTTTTGAGGACATCCTGACACACATTGCTAGAATTCCAACATAAGGTGAAAATTTTCCTGAGTGAGTTGATGCCATTACTACCGGAACTAAAATTACAAGCCTAAGAGAGAAATTTATCTCGACAAAACAAGGGACTAAATGCCTTTACTATCCAATATTATCGGTGAAATTTGTAATATTTTTCATGAAATATTTCACTTGTAAGGGAAGGTACTCTTTACTATCTACCATTCATTTTAATATTTTGCAATATATAAGTAGGAACAAATAGTTTATTTCAAAATTATAAATATTTTCTATACTAATCAACTACATAGAATAATCCTCATATTTAAATCTTGTTTGAAATAATGAAAATAATAAAATATGTCAGATTAGTTTTGATTAATTACTAAAGAAAGATTTTTGAAAGGGTTGTAGTTTAATAGTCCAGTATGATAATATTCCAATCTCTCTTGGGAGGAATACTTAAAAAGTTGTCAACTAAATAACGTAAATCAGACCTAGCCATCTTTTCCGTGTTCCTTTATGCCGATGAAGAAAGCTTCACCTCTCCCTTAATTTAGATTATTACTTAAAGCCTAAGGGGAACAAAACGTCGCTATAGATATAAGGGTGCATAATCTTCACATTACGGCATGACAACATATCCGCTATAAACTTGTTGCCATTTTCTTTCAGAGCATTTTTTTTTTAACATAACCCACTATGTTACACCTAAACACTTTCTTTTCTATATTATGAACCTTTAGCTGTCTCTCTTCCATTGCTAACATGTCTCATATGGTGTCTCCAATTCCATATGCCTCTCAAGAGTGTTTTCTCATTTGAGAAGAACTACTGAGAAGTGCGAGAATATGATGAAGCCACTCCTTCACAACTCCATTACTTACTTGATCACCTAATAGTATAAGTAATTGCAATTTAATTCCAGAAACAGTTATCTGAGAGGCTGCAGAATCAGACGATAAAACGCTGGAACTGGAGACTAGTCCATGCTCCGCGGGGACGCTGATGTTTTCAAAACTGAAACTACTCCTGCAAAGAACACTGCCCTGCACATCTGCTGTCATACCACGGCAGCTTAGTTTACTCTATCGACTGGAAATAGATTGGTGGAGATTGACGAATTTCCGAGCTCCACATTTCCTTATGTATAGGTTTCAATGCTCTCCTTAGGTTTATATCTACTCTGATGTGCATATCTCTCCATCCACTCTAAGAAATCTATAACCAATTTGTTAGAATACACAGCTTTGCACGAAGCGGCGAGCATTAGGGCATGCAGAGATAGTCTTAGATTTTCACATGCCGAGCAAGAGGAGGAGCTCGCCAGTGTGACCAACAGAGCGGGGGAAACGGCTGTATTCATAAGCGGCCTTAGTTAGCTTAGAAAGTATGAAAGAAGTGTGCCATAGGTCATTAATGTGTTGAAAAGCTGTTGGGTGCGAGGCCTCTGGAGATGTATCAATGAGGAAATGCGATGGCCAAAACGCCCCTAAATCAAACTGTAAGGTCCGTCTTGGTATGGTTTGAACATTTCCAGGTATCGGTTGGAAGGGTAAAATATCGTCTTTGCTAAAAGTTGAGAATTCCAGGAAGTGTGGTGTTGTTTGTTTTTATATAGGGTTTCATGTCATGGTATGAGTTAGTCATGCTAGACATTAAGGCAGTAAAAGATAAAGTAAACTCGGATCTGAGTGATATCTCATCATTAATCATAAAATTTATATTAAAAAGTGTTAAATAAAAATAAATTATGTTTGGTTGAGGGGGATGGATCCCATCACTTTGTGCTCAAGTTAGATAAACTCCTCCGCTCAAAAAATTAAGAAGGAAAGAATTACAATAATCATAAGAGACCACCCAAAAAAATATAAATGTTAACAAAACCATATGGAAAAAAGAACTAAACAAAACTATAAATTGAAGCACTTTGAGGGCCAAATCCATAGAACACAACTATTTACAAGTTGTATCCTAATACTCGTGACTATTATGACGACACTATAGCTGGGCCATTATTAATATTTTTGTAAAATATCCCAACTTCATGTCATATATGGACTACAAGATTAGTGATAACAAGAAGAATTATAGTAGCTTTTCAAAAGTGTGTGTTCTCAATTTTATGTTGAAGATGTGTGGCATAACCTTGCCACTCATTTTGAAGATGATTGACTTGGAGATTGATATGATCCACGTGAAACCCCTGAGTGGGTTGTGAACTGTACTTTTACAAAACGGAAGACTTCAGTAGCCTAAATGAAAACCTTGGAGTGTATCCTTAAAGAATAAACATGTGCATGATATGGATAGTGATGCCATTACAGTAGTTCTGGTAGCTCTAAGAGTGATAAAGTGAATTTCATGAGTTGTTATTCTTGATGGAATGGACATGGGTGACTGTGTATAACTGATCAAGCTAGTTTAAAAGAAGGAAGGTATACAATGTTAAATTCACCATGGGAATCCCATACATGAAAAAATTCAAGGTGGGATTAGGAAACCTCAAGAGAACTTTCTTAATTGTGTAGAGCTTCTTCTAATTGGTTTGGTATACATACATGAATACAAACTTGTGGTAGTGTGCAAGAAATGCTTATTAAACATGCCTATTGGTAAAGTAATCCTTCATGTATATTCATAAAAATCCTCCCTGAAAATTCTAGGACTTTAGATCAAAATACACTGAGTTTTATATTCGAATGTTACTTCCCGGTCTAGAATGTAACCTACAGAAAGGGTATAGCTAGGGATTGAAGGATGATGGTTCAAATGAAGGAATTAAAGAATGAAAATTTGTAGAAGTGATATTGAGGAGGTAAAAAGAAATATTCAAGAATAATTTAGGAGTTTTAGAGGTGGATTTTGGAGGAAAACTTGACAGTCCATCTTAGGACAATGTATTATAGTCCAAGACCTATTTTGGAAGGATCCATTACAAACGATCTAGTGGTTAGGGTTAGAGTTAGCTCTTGACACTTACAACATGATGAGAATACTATAATGGGTGCCTAAATATATATTCATTCCAATTTGAAGCCATTTACAATAAAGGTTATGCATGACAATAGCCTACCTAATACCTAGTTGAGAGTTTGAAAGCTTCGGAAGAAAAAGTGGGATACGTGGAGAAGAAAGAAGAGTTAGATCCTCAAATTTGGGGTACAAATTGGGGGTGACAAGAGAGAAATAAGAAAGAATAAAATGTCTTCTGGGTTCATGTAGTTTTCTCTATCCATGATTGTAGCAACCACCTTGTCTTAAGGGTTTTTAAGGAGAATTTTGATAAAGGGGATAAATGTGGGAATTTAGATTGCTTTGAATACATTTTTAGGATGGATCTAACATTTTTGTGAGTAGTGTAACAAGGTAAAATCCTTAATAAGACTTTGCAACACCTAAAACACATGGTATATGTTTGAATTAAGGAGCTAGTGGAGGTAAAAAAGGACAAAATTGGGGAACAAGAGTAAGTTGATCATATCTTGATTCTTGAACTTTTTGCAAGCTTAAATTGAGCTGGTTTGATGTTGAAGAGTCAAGGAAAAGGACCTAGTGAGCCCTCAAAGGTTAAATTTATCAGTTATAACAAGAAGTGAGCCATTCTAGGCTTGGAAGAGATCCTACATTACAGAGTAAGAGTGAATAACTTGTTTGAATCTTATTGGTAAAGTGAGTATATTCTTGAATTTTTAGTTTTGATCTACAAAATTTGGTATGAGAGCTTGGATTTTTTGTGATTTGGGTTTGAGGTTGAATGAATAGTTATTTTTGTGGATAATAGTTTTGTCTAAGTGTGTGTAGTGGGAAGTGATAGTGAAGATGAGTGAAGAGGAGATATTGTAGTCAGTCTTTGACCATGGATACAAGATGCCACAATGGATGAAGAAGCCAATAGCAGAGAGAGAAGAGGATAGGTTAAAACAAGTTCATGAGAGGATAAGAGAACAAGATAAGAAGAGAAGAATAACAAAGATGATGGAAACAAGGGAAACTTATAAAGAGAGTTAGTTAAGGGATGTTAGGCCTTATACATAAAATTTGATTGACGAGTGGGATGAAAAGGAACCAAAAATAGAGGTGACTTAGGGATTGATATAGATAATGAGGTACAAAAAGAGAGAACAAGAAGAGATAGAGAGGAAAAGGAAAGAGGAAAAGTGGAAGAAAAGATAGATGTGGTCCCTGTTGGTGTGTGTATTTTCCACATCATTTGGTGAGTCATCTCACTTAGGTGAGATCATAGGTCCATGTGTCATTTAGGGGTCATTATGAGATTCTCCTTACGCGTCAGTGCGTCAGTGCGTCATATGCGTTATTGGGAGTTACACTTCTATTCTGGGAATGTAACTCCCCCTCTCTACTCGAGTTGTCATGATTGCAGCACTGGGGGTTACTCAACACCTCCTATATGTACACCCCATTTGATCTATGAGATAGAGGAGAGTTTTATGGCTTAACCAGGTTCTGCCCGTTTGTCGAATCTTTGCATGCACATTCGGTTGATGCTCGCTCCTCCCGAGATCTCTTCACGCTGTCGTTCGCACGTCCGTTGATGTGCACGTCGTCCCTCGTGATCCTCGCTTGCGGGTTTTCAAACCCTCTTTCATGGTATCAGAGCGGATCTTGTGGATCCGTGCACTCTTCGGCATTTCTGTGCATGTTTTCCAGCTTCCGGCGTGATATTCAGATCTCTTTCAGCGTGTGTCGTAATGGATATTCCGTTGTGCTCTTCTTGCATTGATTTCGGGCGTTCATACCTCTGTTTGGGTTGTTCATGGTTCATGGTGGTCGTGTTGGTTTGTTGGTGTTTTTTCGAGTTTAGTGTCTTTGCGATTCTTCGAGGTTTGCATGCAGGTTTTGGAGGTGTTTTTACAGGTGCATTTCAGTTCACGGGTTGCAGATTTGAGTTTTGTGCTTGGTTTTACTTGTTGTACTTACTAACTCGCCTTGCTTGTCTACATGTCCTGACTCATGTTGTCATTGTACTCGAGTTCAATAGCTTTTTACGATTGCATTAGCTTTGCA
Source organism: Taxus chinensis (assembly GCA_019776745.2). NCBI lineage: Eukaryota > Viridiplantae > Streptophyta > Pinopsida > Cupressales > Taxaceae > Taxus > Taxus chinensis. Next base: position 14,393,236 of record CM034153.1, read on the forward strand.
TCCTCTTCTTGCACTGTGAAGTTTGCTTGGATCTGACCACGAGATCCTGCACTCTTCTATTTCATGAAGTTGGCTCGTTTTGGTTAAACACAACCTTTGACTGCGCTGCATTTGGTTGTGTGCAACTCGTGCTTGGGCTCTTGCATTAGCCTCAGAACTTTGCTCGCTTTGGTATGCCTCATGCATTTCAGTGGGGCCTTTCAGCATCGTTGTTCATCCTGTGTTTTGGACCACCAGCTGCGAGGTTTTTGCAGCATTGTTCTAGATCCCTTGTGACTGCTATTATCACTACATCAAATCCGTCATCCTTGCATTGGACTTCCTGGTCGTGCTGTTCGTGGTGTACATGTTTTTTCTTCTGCATCAACCCTCTTCAAGCGTTACAGACGAAGTTCTGGCTCTTAGACCTGCTCGTTTTGCTCATCTTGCATCGTTGTATCCTGCTCAGCTCCGTTGACTCGTTGGCTGTTACACTCAGCACGCCATTCTCAAAGCCGCCTGGAGCACTGGCCTACTGCTCCAGCACCTCCACGCGTTTTCTCCTCTCCAGCAACGTGGTCAACCTACGTTTTGTTTTGCATTGCAAAAACGTTTTTTGACCTGCTCAACATTTCAACTCTGTTTTTTTTGGCCGTTTTGGGTCTTCCAAACGTGCTCCTCAAGTGCTAAGTGGTCTACCTGTTCCAGCACCTGGTCCACAACACCTACCTTTGGAATCCAACGTGGTGCTCAGCCCGTTTTTGTGTTTTTTTTCTGGACGCAGTCAAAATTCAAAACGGCACCTCTGACCTCCACATGTGAAGCTCTCCTGCCTGCAGCACGTCCCTCCAGCACTTCTGGTTACGTGGCTTCTACAACGTTTTCCACCTTGCCACCTTTGCACCCTGTCCACCTCAGGCCTGCACAACAGTCCCCAGCACGTGGATTTCCTTTCTCCTCAACACCTAGCTGCTCCACGTGGGCTCCATAACAGTCCCAGCATCTTCATTTCAGCTCGGTCACTCTTCCAACGTGGGCCCCTCCTCTCCATCCACCTTTTTTAATGTTTTAAGGTGCTTAAAAAAAAACATTCATTCATTTGGCATTGTAATTTTTAAAAAAAAATTGGGTTTTTGGCTATATTTTGCTTGTAATTTGGCCTTCCTACGCTTGTCGAAGACGGAGGGCGAGGTCCGGGGTTGGCAGGAGGCTAATCCCCCCTCGCAAGCAAAACAAACCCTTGCTAAAATTTGTGTCATTTCCAACGAGTAGTCACACGACACCCTTTGCACCCATTTTGTGTACTTTTTTAATGCGTTTGTAGCACATCTATTGCATTTTTCCATCAGTTGCGGGAATCGTTTTAATGCGATAACTTTTGACTCGCTGCTTGTTTTTGAGCGCTTCTTTAATCAAAGTTGCATGATTTTTTGCACATTACGTGATGACATTATTAGTTTTGTAAAATCATTACTTTTATAAAGTGCCACATTCTGGGGCTTGTACTCTTGGGCCTACACACGCAGACGCATTATCGGCCGAGTCCGACGTCTTGCTTTTGTGCATCTTGCATTTTTTTTCATCATGGAGAGTGCTCTTTCCAGACGTGAGCGTCGTAGGATCGCCTTACAGCCTCCGCCACTTCTCACCGGGAGAGAGACCTATTCAGCTTGGCGTGCTTCCATGGAATGTTACTTCGCCCACGAGGGTCTTTTACCCTTCTTGCTTGGGCCAGTTCCTGCACCCACTGATCATCGTCATCTAGAGGACTTCCTCGACACTTGTGACCATGTCTTTGGTCACATGATGATGCATGTCTCTCATTCTCTCTGGTTTCACGTGGCAGACTCAGATCCACCTCACCGTGTCTGGAGCATTCTTCAGTCCCTCTATGGAGACCCTTCACATACTACCGCCGTTGTTGCTGCTGCTGATTCAGTTGTCTCCTCCATTTCTTCATGTGATGATAGTTCCACTGACACAGGCTCGCTTGGTTCTACTTCTGATGACGAGGATTGTGCATCCAGTTCTGATGTCGAGAGTACTACAGAGGACTCTTCTCCTCTTTCTCTCACTATTCCAGACATTGTTGTCACCCCCCACATCTCATCAGATATCGAGCAGTCTCCTACTCAGTCTCACACAGTCATCACACCCAGCCTCCTTTCCACTTCCAGTGTGCGAGGCCCCTTTCACTCCTCTACCTTCATTGGATGACTCATACCTATCTGACATCGCTCTTCTGTTTGTTGAGCCCCCTCATTGGGACGAGTATCTGCCTGACCTTAGTCGTCTTTTTGCAGAGTCTACTTGTGATGCACTACAGGTCCCTCATCCATCTACAGGTGTTTCAGAGGAGTTCATCATCTCTGTTGTTGGGAGTGCCCCTTCTGGGACTCATTACCACTTCCACTTTTCCGGAGACCTTCATTGATCCACCCTCAGCTGTGGATCCCTTTTCTGTTGTGGAGGATGTTTTGTTCCCTTCACATCACTTGGACATCCTTTCTGTGGGTGTTCCTCTTTTTCACTCTGACAGTTCTACGCACGTGGCATTACCTTCAGTTCCTTGGCACTCACTCGCTAGACCTATGTCACACTTCAGTGCACCAGACTCAGAGTTCTTCATGTTGCTGCCTTCAGTTTCCTTTGTGGAGTGGGCGGACTTCCAGCACGTCATTTCTGTCCTTCCTAAGGGTAGGCACATAGTTCGTTGCGGGTGGCTCTTCTTCAGTCCAGAGGCAGAGGATCTCGTCATCGACATTCTTCTGGGAGACCTCCTAGAGCTGCAGAGTTCAGATCCGTCCATGGCATCTTCTGCATTCCTCTCGTCTCCCTCTTCTTCTCTCTTCTTCTTCTTTCCGAGAGATTGCCTCTTTGTACATGGGTACCCTTTCAGGCTCGTCTATGGCCGGGACCCATTTTTGGCATCTTTCTTAGATTAGAGAGTGTTTTGTTCTCTTGTGGTGGATGTTTTTCCCACTGGGTTTTCCTTCACTACTTGGGACCTTTTTCTTGTACATGGGTACCTCATCAGGCTTTGTGCCGGGACCCATTTCTCGTTTCTAACTTGCCGCCTCATCCTAAGTTACGATGAAGGGGGGGTGTTGGTGTGTGTATTTTCCACATCATTAGGTGAGTCATCTCACTTAGGTGAGATCATAGGTCCATGTGTCATTTAGGGGTCATTATGAGATTCTCTTACGCGTCAGTGCATCAGCGCGTCAGTGCGTCATATGCGTCATTGGGAGTTACACTTCTATTCTGGGAATGTAACTCCCCCTCTCTACTCGAGTTGTCATGATTGCAGCACTGGGGGTTACTCAACACCTCCTATATGTACACGTCATTTGATCTATGAGATAGAGGAGAGTTTTATGGCTTAACCAGGTTCTGCCCGTTTGTCGAATCTTTGCATGCACATTCGGTTGATGCTCGCTCCTCCCGAGATCTCTTCACGCTGCCATTCGCACGTCTGTTGATGTGCACGTCGTCCCTCGTGATCCTCGCTTGCGGGTTTTCAAACCCTCTTTCAAATTACTTGTGGAGAAAATAAAAAGTAATCAGTTAAGGACTAGGATAAGAAAAGAAGAAATAAGACTGAGATAGATGGAAAAGAGAATGAGTAAGAAAGAAATAGAGGTGATTAAAAAGATGGTTTTGATAGAGGATAAGAGCGAAGAAGAATAAGTGATAGAAGCATTTTTTAATTCTCTTGAGATGGATGAGCATGATGAGGACAATTGGTATATATAAATAGAGGAAGCATAGTTCAAGAGAAAACAAAATGAAGTAATTACAAGAAAGGAAGAAGAAATTCTAGGGGCAACAAATCCTCAAGTATTTGAAACTAACAATGTGTGTAGGTGTGTGTTTTTAGGTACAAATAATGAGCTTGAGATAGAATGTGGAAACAAGAAGAAAAGAATCCAAGAAAAAGAAGAGATAAGTGAACAATAGAGTGTGTTTGTTTATGAGAGTTGGGAGAAATTGCAAGTAGAGATACCATATTTGGAGCATGCTATAAAAATAATGAAACCATGTGGAAAAGAGTTGGAAATCAGTTCTAGGATGTAGAAAGAACAAAAGCTAGAAGATTAAAGTAAGAATATGGAAGAAGAAATTGAATATATAGAGAAGAAAGAATGTAGTAACCGAGAAAGAGATGTATGATGAAGAGGATGAAGTCAGAGATGAACAAGTCAAATTTGAGCAGCAGTAATAAAATTAAGAGAAGGATGCAATGAATGGAGAAGAAGAAGAAGCCTATGAAGTACCTGACCTCACCCATGAAGATGAAGAGAACCATAAAGATCAGGTAAAGCACAAAACAGAAGTAATGCAGAAAGAGGAAACTGAAGGTGAAGATCAGATTAGAGTGAAGATGAAAAAGAAAAGGAATTGGAAAAAGATGAAGAAGACATAGCTATGAGGTCTGATATTTTCCTAACCCTATAGTATGATGCAAGAACATCTTATAAGTACGTCATAAGGACATTAATTATCTTATCAAGTGTGATATTAGTGTGCCATAGGTCATTATGTGTTGTTTAGTTATCTATGTTGGTGTCTATGCCTTTCAAATTTCAAATGAGGCATTTTCCCTCAAAAAAGGCTAACTCAAATTGTAAGGTCAATCTTGGTATGGTTTGAGAGTTTTAATGTATCCTTGAAGCTTAAAAACTTTGTAAGATGATGGAATGAAGCAAATGTGGTGTGGTTAGGTCCTCCAGGGTCACATGTCATAGAATGATTTTTTTTATTAATGGCAAATAGTTTTGAAGGGACTATACCCTGTTACAAGGAAGGACCAACAACCAGATCAAACATGAAAAAAAAACAAAAGAGGATCATAATCTAGACAATATATAAAGTCCACCAGTAACCCAAACAATATCTACTAGGAAAAAGAAAAACATGGAAAAAAACTGCAATTAAGCAGCCAAAAAACAACATACTATCTGAAACAGAGTAGAAACTAAAATGAAACCAACCAGTCCAAGGGGTGTTATTTCATGGAGGCCCTTTCAATCCTTGATTTGATAGTGTACAATGAAGTGAATAACACCAGAGTGGTAGTGTGTGTTAGAACATTCACGTTCAACTTTGAGATAGCTTGATTTCTTTCCTTTTCAGTCCCCCAAATGGCTTCAGGGACCCCTCTCAACATAGAGATGGTTCTAACTTGTTGCTCCAGAAACTCACTAATGGCATTGAAAATGGCCATATTATGATCATGTCTATCTTTCGACCTCCCCAATCTATTGTCCATTGGGTTCAACTTTTTGTATATATCCTTAGTTTGATCAATTTCAATATCCGCATCATCATTTAAATTTATTTTCCCCTTCTACTTGGTTAATTGATGAAACTCTTTCTTGATATTCTCAACCTCCTTTTCCAATAAGTCCAGTTTGAGAAGAGTATTATCTCTCTCATACTATGAGGCATTATCCTGACCAACATTGCGAATGTGTAAAAGATTTTGAACAACTTCCATTTCTTTGTTGCTCCTTAGAACACGGGTAGAAGGAGGAGAGGCCACTTTACTGAGTTTGGGGTTCTTAGTCATAGAATGAGTTAGTCATGCTAAAAATTAAGAATTTTTTAGAAAAACGTAACTCCCTTGAGGGAATATCATCATGGACCATGTTTTGTAACAAACCTAAGGAGAAGGAACACGAGTAAGGAAGGATAAAGGAGATATAAGAAGGATAATGTAACTATTTTCCAATCATTCCTATCCAGATATGAATCAAAGAGTAAGGTTTCAAGAAGGAAAATGATGGAGAAAAATCAGTTTTATGAGATTTTTGCATAAAATTTTATGTTTGTTAATGTGCATGTATAAATTTCTTAGTCTCATAGTGGATTCTTCTCCTCAAAGTTGTACGCAAGATGATCTTAAGCTTAGTATGGAGCATATGAGTGCTTGTGCATTGAATTTTGGTGGTTTCTTGTACATTACTCACTTTGTGACTGTTTTAAGTTCCTAAGAATGATTCAGAGTGAATGATTTATCAAATGTGTTGATCTTATCCTTGAGCTAATAGATGGTCATGTGGTCCAATAATTTGAAGATGTTCAATTTGATGTAAATGTTATTGCATGTGAAAACCCTGAGTGGGTTGTGAACTATAATCTTACAAAAGAGAAGAATTCAGTAGCTTGAATGAAAACCTCAAAGTGTATCCTTAAAGAATAAACATGTGTGCGATATGGATAATGATTCCATTACAGTAGTTCTAATAGCTCTAAGAGTGATAAAGTGAATTTCTTGAGTTGTTATTCTTGATGGACTAGACATGGGTGATTATGTATAACTAACCAAGCTAGTTTAAAGTAAGGAATGAATACAATGTTAAATTCACCATGGGAATCCCATACATGATCAAACTAAGCATGAACAACTTCAAGGTGGGATTAGGAAACCCCAAGAGAACTTTATTAACTGTGATGAACTTCTTCTAATTGGTTTGGTATACATACATGAATACAAACTCGTGGTAGTGTGCAATAAATGCTTAGTAAACATAGATACTGGTAAAGTAATCCTTCTTGTATAGTCATAACAATCCTCCATCCAAATTATAGGACTTTGAATAAAAAAACAATGAGTTTTATATTCGAATGTTACTTCCTGGGCTAGAATGTAACCTACAGGAAGCGTATAACTAGAGCTTGAAGGATGATGGTTCAAATTAAGAAATTAAAGCATGAAACTTTGTGGAAGTGATCCTGAGGAGGTCCAAAGAAATATTCAAGAATAATTTTGGAGTTTTAGTGGTGGATTTTGGAGGAAACCTTGACAATCCATCTTAGGACAATGTGTTATAGTCCAAGACCTAGTTTAGAGGGATCCATTACAAAGGATCTAGTGGTTACGATTATATTTATTTCTTGAAACTTACAACATGGTGATAATAATATAATGGGTGCTTAAATATCTATTTATTGCAATTTGAAGGAATATACCACAAAGGTTATGCATGATAGTAGCCTACCCAAGACCTAGTTGAGGGTATGAAAGCTTAGGAAGAGAAAGTGGGATAAGTGGAGAAGAAAGAAGAGTTAGATCCTCAAATTTGGGGTAGAATTAGGGGTGACAAGAGAGAACTAAGGAAGAATAAAAGTTCATTTGGGTCCATGTAGTTTCCTCTATCCATGAGTGTAGCAACCACCTTTCGTTAAGGGTGCTTAAGGACAATTTTGACAAAGGGGATAAATGTGGGCATTTAGATTTCTTTGAATTCATTTTTATGGTGGATCTTACATGGTTGTGAGTGGTGTAAGAAGGATTAATACTTAAGAAGCCTCAATTATTCCTAAAACACAAGGTACATGTTTGAACCAAAGAGGTAGTGGAGGTAAAAGAAGGATAAAATTGGGGAACAATAGTAAGTTAATCATCTCTTGATTCTTGAACTTTTGTGCAAGCTAAAATTGAGGTTGTTTGATGTTTAAGAGTCAGGGAAAAGGACCTAGTGAGCCATCAAAGGTGAAATTTTTCAGTTATAGTAAGAAGTGAGCCATGCTAGAATTGTAAGAGATCCTCCATTGCAGAGTAAGAGTGAAGAACATTTTTAAATCTTATTGGTAAAGTGAGTATATTTTTGAATGTTTTGTTTTGCTTTGCATCAGACATGATCTGTTAAAAATGTAGGGAAAAGTAGATCAAATTGTACTTATTCAATCAAAAAACACTAGTGAATATATACAAATAAAAATGTTTAAGGAGGATGCTAGTAAAAAAAATAGAATGGTCACATACCTCCAAGTGGTCGGTGAGGAAACTGTCAGCAATGTAATATAATGATTAATTAAGCTAACATAGATCTAATACTAACAAAATTATCAAGGAGTTGTCCCTCATTGAGTTCTGTGATGAGATTGGAGATATAATCATCTTGCTAAGAAAAGTGTTTGACATATCCTCTGCATGTTATTTCCAACCTTGGATATATAAATTCATATGTGCATTTTGGATCAAAGACATCACATTAATTGGGCTACAATCATAAATGATAATTTAATCAAATATTTGGTTGAAGTGAAGATGAAAAATCATTTTTACATGAATTCCTACCTAATCTATGCAGTGGGACGAAGATGGATTTTTACTGGCCTAGAGACTAGGGAACAATGCCACCAAGGAAAAATAGTGATTTCCACTATTATCTGTAACTTATGTTCAATGCTAGTATGCATGATTTCCGCTATGTTAATAATGAATTTCTACTCTATGTCATCAGAATTCTCATAGACAAGCTATAAGATATATTCTCGTAGCATGCCTAAGAGGCGATCTCATGATGGGGCTCATGGTTCATCTAGTTTTCCAATTTATGATATATATGAGTTGGAAGATATAATGGAGTTCCTTATAAGCTGTCAAAATACATGAGCGACAAGTGGGTACTGATGTAACTTTCACAACAACTAGCATCAATGAACCACTTCTTAAAATAAAAATACATACTTAGTGTACATTTCCCTATCTCAATCGATGAGTACAAATGTCCATATTTCCGCACCACAAAGGTAATGGATAAAGAAATTAATGTCATACCACTAAATCCATTTGTAAGGAGATTATAATTTGATATCTATGGGTTCGTGGAAAGGATTCTTGAGAAAAAATATATAAACTTTCTAGAAGTGGAAGACTATTGGTCTAGCTATGTAGAAGAGTTTGAATTTCAGCGTCGTTACTACTCCAAAATGATCTTGGATCAAATAGTCACATTCAAATTGAAAGTTGTCCCTCATGGAGTCACTGATCATGGCCTTGATATGGGTGATCCTAAATATGATTCCATTGCGTCATTTCCTCTTCCTAAAGTCAAATAGTCTATGCGAGATGACATATCGCTTGCTGATAGAATTCAACAGGGAATTAAGAGGAGCCTTTCTTGGTACAAAAAAGAGTCGGCCTAATGCATTGAAAATAAGAAAAATAAACATTAAGAATAGAGGTGAATTAATCAAAGAGAGAAGAGAATTTTACAAGCTAATCATTCATCATCCCACCTCGTCACATAAGCTTCATCACATACACAAACAAGTAATATACAATGGAGGTCAAAATAAGCTCAAGATCATCCCTCAACAAGAAGAAAAAATGAGTAATAAAAGGAAGTAGAGCAAGGAAAAGATAATTTTTATGGGATATCATAATCAAGATCACATTCGTCAACTCACAACATTTCAAATTCTCACGGGTTGATAAAAAATACCACTCTACAATTTGTGATATTAGATCAGGCACAAGTTCCAGTAATTGAAATCTCCAACTCGTCTGAGCCTTTACATCTTAAGGATGTTTTTTAAACTTCTCTAATTCACTATGAATACATTGCGACATCTCCTCATCATTGACATGAATATTATATCTAGGAACCTCCTAAACTTGAGCCCTTACCACCAATGTTTGAGAAAATTCCATAGAATTTAAGGATTCTAGGTGGTGAGTTAATTGAAGAAATTCACTCTTGGCTCCATGGGGAAATAAAGAATAATCAAACCAAAAATTTAGGCTATTAAATAAAAGGAGCAAAAATACTGATTTTTTTATATAGTTTTTTAATCAATATGTATTATTACTATTATTGAGTGATATATGACAAGCTACTGTCATAAAAAAATGTTTGGTTGACATAGGTTTAACATAAAAGAATAGATTTTTTAAAGACCAATGTTTTGGTTGAATATTTAACTTGGAGATTAGAGATTATTATTTGTTAGGATGTATTATCTAAATGAAAGTAATAATACTTGTAAAAGGTAGGATGTCTTGTCTAAATGAAAGCAATAATACTTGAAAAATATGTAAAAGGACAATTTCTAGAAAGAGTTGGCCTAATGCATTTCAAATAAGAAAAATACACATGAAGACAAGAGGCCAATCAATCAATGCGAGAAGAGAATTGTACAAGCTACTGATTCATCCTCCCACCTAGCCACACATGCTTCATCACACACACACAAATAAGTAAGAAACAATGGAGGTCAAAATCAGCTCAAGATCGACCCTCAACTACAAGAAAACATGAGAAAATGAAGGTAGTAGAAAAAATAAAAGAGCATGTTTTTGGGATATCACAATCAAGCTATCATTCGGTAACTCACGACAATCCCAATTCTCATGGTTGACCAAAAATACCATTTTTTAATTTGTGATATTAAATCAGGCACAATTTCTATTAATTCAAATCTCCAACTCACGTCAACCTTCGCATCTCAAGGATGATTTGTAAAATTATCCAATTCACCATGAAGACATTGCGGCATCTCCTCATCATCATTATGAAGATTATTTCTAGGCACCTCCTGAAATTGAGCCCTTACCACCAACGTTTGAGAAACTCCCACCAAATGTAAGGATCTGTTGGTAGCTCAAACGTGCACCCGCATCTCGGATCTCGGAAGGGCTGAGGTGTTTGAGACCACAATGGAACCGTCCCCAAGTTTTGGGACTTTACAAGATTGGGACGGATATTTAGAGAAGGATGGCTCCTCTATCTATCTCTATTGCTACTGCTACTCCTAGTGCTGAAAAGGGAAACTAAGATAAGAATGCCAAGGGACTAGGGAAAGAAGGATAACATGAAGTAAACTACACTAAAAGGAGATAACACCAGAAAAGAGGGATGAACACTATTTGTTTTGAGCAATAATGACAGGGAATGTGTGAGAGGAGGCTAGGCATGAGTAGCACAACAAAACACACATTCACCGAGTCATCCTTATGGAACACAACCAAATATGGAGCTGCAAGGGACCTGAAGTAACACAACAATACACAATGCAAGAGAAAAGGCAAGAAGAAGGAACACAAACATGCTAGGATAGAGAATAGTCACAAAACGATGCTTCTATTACTTCCAAAAATGCATCGAACTGTTACAATGATAAGGAGGCTGATATCCATATGCAAGAGCTAAACATGGAGGTTTGTAACTCAAAATATAGAAAATATGGAGTCCTTAGTAACATGCATAAGGATCTAGAGTATCCAGCATAAAAAATAAGTCTTGATCTTACATTTATAGATGAATTCATGGAGGAAGAAAGGCAAAGGAGGGAAAACCTAAATTTGAAACACAACCACCAACAAGAAGCATTTAATATCTATAAATCCACTTGGAAATATGTGAAATACACTTCCCCATGTCTTCTTAACGTGTTGAAGACAAAAGAGGGTGGATCATACCAAATTGGGTGGTTGGAGCAATCAAATTTGCTCATCAATGTTTAGAGAGATGTTTTCCTATTTCTCACCTACCAGACCCGCCAAGATTTGAATTTTGAATTTCTGTCACTATAGCTGATGTCGGCAGCTCCTTGACAAGTCTAGGCACGCGCTGATCTAAGCATTGTAGCTGATGATATGGTTGTTATAAGATTTTAGAGTCGTTCACATACGCAAAACACATGGCACATGCTAATTAGTTAGAATGGTGGCCAAATGTACAACTATTTGTTGTTTCTGTAATGTGTCAATCATTCATTTGTTGCAAGGATTCGATGCCTTGTCTGGTTGCGCGTGGCACACTGAGTGTGTCAAGATATGATCTGACACAAAAGGGCGTGGGGAGAAAATAGAGGAAAGCAATGAGGGAGCACGCAGAGAGCGCGCGTGATGCGCACAGGGAGATGAATCAAACCGATGAGTAGAGAACATATGGTTAAGGCACAACTATTACAAAGTAATGGGTGTGACACGTGAAGGGTCAAAGACTTACGTGCATGGGGTGGAAAGAAACTAACTCAGAAGAAGGTGGACACGTGGAAGGCAGGTGCAAGAGAGAAGTGGAAGGAGGAAGGAAAGGGGCGCACGGGTAAAATGTGACCAAGAGAATGTGCCAAATGATTTTGAGCGCACACAATTCTTTAATAGATGTCTTAGGGCCAAAATGTGTATGTAAGTTATCCAAATTGCTAGGAGATCTATTGGATATCAATTTTGGTGACTTTCGGGGCCATCTTCCTGCTAGATTAAGGAGACCAGTAACTTGAAGCATCCATTAGGCATGGAGTCTACTTGTACAATCATGAAAATACCCATGTGGTCACTTTGAGAATCATTGTCTACACTCTTTTCCTGAATCTCACAAATGCTGAAGAGAAGCTCTACACACTAGAAGCAACAAAAGAGCATGCGCACAGGAAGCACTTGTGAGGTAAGAACTATGTACAAATGTAACAATATGCGTGGAGTGCACTTGGAGGAATTGAAACCACTTTAATATATACAACATAATGTAGTAAACCTAATGGAAGGGTTTGAGATAGATCCCGTTTACTAGGATTTGTAGTGCACTTCCATTTCGATGGGTTAACTCAAAAGAGTTAGCGTCTTTGCAGGATTTGATGATGTATGGGCCACTCCAAAGTGCATCAAACTTTGAATGACACCCTGATTTCACTCTGTCAACATCCCATTTTAGGACCAGGTCTCCAACTTTGAAAGCTTGAGGCCTAGCCTTTCTATCAAACCATTTCTTTGTTGCTTGTTGATGTTGTTCTAGCTTGATTATGGCAGAGTTTCTAAGTTATTCGAGATGAACTAACTCTGCTATCTTGATTTCTCTTTGGTCCACACCCTCAAATTCACAGTTGTTGGGCAAGCACTAATGAATTTAGTTCTAGTGTTAAAGGAAGGGTAACCTCCTTGCCATAGACAAGCTTGTAAGGCAAATTTCTGTTTACTTTTTTACTGTGATTTTATCTGCCTAGAGCGCGCGGAATCTTTGTATGCCATTTTCTTTGGCTGGTGTTCATTGTGTGCTTCATGATTCTGATCAAGTTCTTGTTTGTTGATTCTGCTAGGCCGTTTCCCTGAGGGTAATAGTTGGAAGAAGTATTTAGGTAAATGCCCAGGATTATAGCCCAATCAGTGATTTAATTACCAAGGAAGGCCTTTGCATTATCAGATATAATGGTTTGAGGAACGCTAAACCTTGTGACTAAACCTTTGAGAAAGTCAATGATGACTGCCTTAATTGATTCCTTAAGTGCTGACAGCTTCTGTCCATTTGGTGAAGTAATCTATAGCTATCAGCACCCATTTATGTCCAGTGCTTGAGGGTAGATTGATCATGCCTATGAAGTCTAGACCCCATTACACAAAAGGTTGATCCTCTTGGATTGGTTGGAGGGGAAGCACTACCAATCTTTTCTTTCCTGCAAAGAAAGTGCATTCTTTACATTTTTTGACCCACCTATGTGCATCTATAAATAGGTTAGGCCAAAAGATACCTGCCATTATGATCTTTGTTGCTATAGTTTTGGTAGAGAAGTGTCCACCAAAGAATCCATCTTGAAATTTTGTTAACACCTTTTTAGTCTATGTGCCGTTGATACATCTTAACAACACACCATCTAGATTTATTTTGAAGAGAAGTCCATCAATCAAAACATAAGGAATAGATTACAACCTCATATTCCTTCTCTTTACTTTATTCAAACGAGGAGGGTACACACCCTTGGAAAGGAATTTGATCATGTCCTTCATCCAGTCACATGCGCCGGGGTTTATATTTTGTTCATGTTCTATGCATAGGAGGTCTTTATCTAAAAATAGTGAAGCCTCAGGTTCACTTTGTACATCCTTAGCAAACTGCTTGCAGAGTGCATTGCCTCTTACTAGCTTTATGGCCTTAATAGTCAAATCATATTCCATGATTTTGGTCACCCATCGTGCTCTCTTCTCATTGATTTCTTCTCCCATGATGAAGTCTCTAACAAATGAGTGAGAAACTAACACCTTGATATGCTTTGTGGTGAGCATGCTCTTGAATTTCTTAAGCATTTACATGATGGAGAAGACCTACTTCTCCATGTGACTATATTTCAATTCATAATCCTTCAACATCTGGCTAAAGAATGCCACTGGCTGTTCTAGTCCCTTTTTCATTTTCTTGTGTAAGGATAACAACAATGCTTTCATCGGCACCATAAGGCATAAAGGATGAAATCCTTTGAGTAATATGGATTGATGAGTGTTTGCACACAAGAAATTTCCTTATTGATCTTATTGAAGCTTTCTCTTCCTTCTGTTGTCCATTTGAAGGCTATGTCCTTCTTAAGCATAAGGGTGATCAGCCGAACCAATCCTACAAAGTTAGGGATAAAACGCCTAACAAAGTTAATCTTGCCAAGGAAGGACTGTAAGCCTTTTTTTTGCGTCAGTAGGGAAAGGGCTAGGATGGCTGAAACGCACTTAGGGTCAAGTGCAATGCCATCCTTCTAAACCACATGGCCCAAGAGCCTACCCTGAGCCACCAAAAAATTACACTTCTTGGGGTTAAGAGATACCCCAAATTCTCTACATATCTCAAAAGACCATTTTCCAAGTGTGGGTTTTGTGATCCCCACTCTGCTTTGAGAAAATAGTTATATCATCAAGGTAAACCAAGATGAACTCATTGATATAACCTTTGAAGGCAATATCCATGGCACTGAAACATTGCGCCCACATTTGATAGACCAAAGGGAATTTTATGATATGCATATGTTCCCCACATGGTTGTAAATGTTGTTTTGAATTGATCATATTCTTTAACTAGGATCTGGTTGAAACCCAAATATCCATCTAGCATGGAGAACTTTTGTGCGCCAGCTACAGTTTTTAGAATCTACTCCATTGAAGGAAAAGGATAGTGATCCTTTAGAGATGCCTTATTCAAATCTCTGAAATCGACACAAAGCCTAATTTCACCATTTTTTTTGCATACCAGAACTAGATTTGTGACCTAGGTAGAGTACTTGATAGGAAAGATAATTTTTGCCTCAATGATTTTTGCTGGTTCCTTTCTCATGAGGGGCTCTATCCTTGGATTGATTGGCCGCTGTTTTTTCCTAATGGGCTTAATGCCAGGATCAAGGTCAATGGAGTGTTGAGCAACATACTCCCATGAGAAAATCCTTTGAGGTCTTCATACTCCCATGAGAAAATGTCGCTGTATTTTTGGAAGAGAGAGTTGAAGGCCTATTTTTCTTGATGCATGCAAGTCTCCTACAGAGTAGCAGTTCATTTCCGAGTGCAATAGTAATGGAGGAGAAATCCTCTTGCATGGCACACATGTATCTTTCTTCACCCTTAAACTCATCATCAAGGCTGAAAATTTTCTCTAAGGTGAGCAGCCCTTTAGGCAACTTATTTGTCTTTAGATGAATCACTTGGTCACCATAGCTATCATGCAAGTCAGCTTGCATACTTGATGAAAATTCAGCTTCATTATAGATAAACTGGACGATCTGTGTGTCACTATCAAACACTTGTCATCTGGTGTTATTGTCTAGAATAGATGGTCTGATTACCAACTTAATGTGTTGAGTCTTTCCTTTGTAAAAGTCCTCAGCAGGAGAAAATTGTGAACCGAGCATGACCATTTAGTCAGCCTCTTTATTCATTCTGCGTGGAACCAACTGCAAATTAAGAGCATCAAAGCTCTCAAGTAGGTCCCAAATTCTATGTTTATAAGCTTTAAGAAGCTTATTATTTGTTTGGAATTTGTTGGTGACCTGGTGGATGACCAATTCAATGTCCACAAATATTTGTAGTGTTTTAATTTTCTTCTTTTTAGCAATAAGAAAGCCATGCACCAACACTTCATATTTTTCCACATTGTTAGAACATGTAAACTGCAGCCTATGCGCGAAGAATAATTTCTCATCACTAGGGGAAATGATTACCACTCCTGCTCCTGTGTCGTTTCTTCTTATGGATCCATCAAAGTATAAATTCCATAGACTAGTTTGAACTTTGTCTCCTATGAGCACGCACGAAAGCATAGCGTCTTCTTCTAGAATAGCGTAATAAGTACCAAGCCTGATCTCATAGGCTTCTAGTTATACAACATAGGGATAAAATTTGTGATGCCTCTCTACCCATTCATCAAGTACTAGGTCTGAAACAGATGGTGGAAGAGATTGCTCTTCAGGAACTAAAGCTTGTTCTTCTTAGATAAGACAATTGGCTTGGAGAGGGGATGGGACATATGACTCTACATGATAAGAAAATATAGGCTCAACTTATATGGTAAACTGGGTACCATGCATTGTCTTGAGTAACATATGAGACCAATCAGAAGACAAGTAACCACCCACTTTAGCAGTGAATTCTCTTGATAGACATAGGGAAAAAAAAGGAGGCATGTCAATAATTGACACATCTTGAGTAATTGTCAGGCTTGGACATGCATGGAGGGTCAACTCAAGATCCTTGATGACTCCCAAGGTACTTACAATTGAGCCATCAAGTTTTAGGACTCCTTTAGACAAAGGGCTATACTTTCAGACCTAAAACATCAGCTATCTTCTTAGGCATTTTAGAAAAAAGTACTAGCGCCTGAGTCAACTAAGCAGTTATGCACTAGGTGTTTGCCTATAATCAAGGACATGTAGAAGGGTGGGATTTTAGCAATTTTGCTTACTTATTTCTCCTCTTCTTGCCAGATTTTGACAGAATAGTGTGGCTTCTACATGACCGGGCTAGCATGCAGAAGTTGTGCTAGAGCTTCATGCAGTAGATCCTGCTAAGATGGAATGGTCAGGGCATCCCACATTATGACGTGTATGTTTGTCTTCTTCATCTGGTCAACAATGCTGAACGGAATCCCCCTTACCTTGTGCATTTGGGGAAAAAAATCCCTTCTTGAATGGTCAGGCATGGAAGCCTGAATTTTAGCTGGAACAGAGGCTTGGCATACCAACGAATGGGCACGCACTACTTCAGAAGGAGATTTATGTGGGGGATCCTGCATAGCAGTTTGAACATATTTACTGCAAGAGGTCTTATATGATTCCTTTTTCTTTTGAAGACCTTCTTTCATTTCTAGGACTGTGACTTGCGCGCTTGACTCTAATATTATTTTCTTATATCTTGTGTTATCCACAACTTGGGTGTGTGATCTGTTTGCATCTTTTGTAGCTTTGTTGATTACACAGAATTCCTCTACACCAAAGAATATAAAATTGGTTTCTGGATCTTCAGGGTTATCTACTTCATAGGCACTTGTTAAGGGCTCGCAGGATGAAGCATTCTGGATCATGAAGGCTTGGGTGTGTGCAGACACTAGCACAATGGTATTGACTATGAGGCATTTTGCAAGGGAAGAACCAATCTGACTCTTGAGCCAAGTTGTTCTGAACTGGGATGAGTGCTTGGCTTGTGCTAGGTTTTGGGAGAGAAGGTGTGGGAGGGACAATTTATAAGGGGATATGTGCATTAGGTTGTCACCTATCATTCTGTTGGTTGGGTGCGTATCTATTATTTCCATATTGATTCCACCAAGGCTGATTTCCTTGGCCATGCAGCCTAATAAGAAATTCCTCTATATCACTTACGCTTGCTACCTTTCTAATGATATAACCTTGTTTGATAAATTTTTGATCAAGGCCTTCAATTCTTCATCTTCCTTTTGCTATGATGGAGAATAGGATGTTGAGGTAACTAGTTGCATGCTTTGTTCAGGAGATGGGAATAGGGGCCACAGAAGGCTAGGGTGCTTGTGACATTTCTGGGAACAATGGCATGGGTGGTCTACAAGCCAACTTTCCTACTTGAATGAGACTATTTTCTACCCTAACTACAATTATATAAGTAGTTGGTAAGAGTCCTCCCTCCCATAGATTGGATCATTACTGAAATGCCATTGTTGAGTGCCTTCAGATAATAAAGGAAGGTATTTTGGGTTATAGGTCTTACCACAAGGGGAATTCTGTCCCAAGTCTTCTAAAATTTGATGTTAAAATATAGTCATTTTGCTCACTGGACTCCCTCCTTGTTGTTGCCAATTTCTCCACCAAAGATAGGTGATTTAACTTTTCTTTAAAGTAACTGCATAGAGCTATTCCTAGCTCATCCCAATTGGTGATAGATCCAAGTCTCAAGCCTCAGTACCATTGAAGTGCTTTACCTTTGAAAGAGGCTGCAAACAACCTGACTTCCACATAATTATGTGTGATCAGATAGAATGAACACATATTTGCTACATCCTAGATATACTCCTTAGCGGTGACTTGATTCTCACTAGTAAAGTAAGGAATACTTTTGAGAACGCAATTGGGCATATCATGCTGTATGGCTAGGAGTAATGGGCTTCCTCCATTAAACTTTCATAAAACTTCTTAGTAGAGGAGGTGGCTGATGCACCATTACAGGGGACATAGGTTGTCTGTTTACAAGAGGAGTTGAATGGGTACGGCGCGTTGGAGACAAATATATGCTCGCACGGTCTTTCTAGAACGAAATTTTCTTGGGGATAACTAGAGGTACTCGAAAGAGTCTTTAGCTGTTGCACTTCTTCTTATGTGCACTCTTCTTATGAAAGGCACTCAAGACTACTGGAATAGAGATTTTAAAATATGGGGAGTCGCTAGATGTGCTTGAAAGGAGCCTCTTCAAAGGCTGAAACAATAAATCCACAAACCAGAACTTAGAGATATGAAATTTGAGCTTTCAATGCTTGTCTCACTGAGTGTGCCAAAAACTATTGGTTTCTCAAACATGCACCCACATCTCAGGTCTTTGAAGAGGGACTGAGGTGTCTAAGACCACAATGGAACCGCCCCCCAAGTCATGGGACCTTGCGAACTTGGGACAGATCTCTAGAGAAGGCCGGATCCTATTTCTATCTCTACTGTTACTGCTGTAACCTAGTGCTGAAAGGGGAAACTAAGCTAAGAATGCCAAGGGACCAGGGAAAGGAGGATAACATGAAGTACACTATACTAAAAGGTGATAACACTAGAAAAGAGGTATGGACACTATTTGTTCTGAGAAAGAATGATAGGAAATATGTGAGAGGAGGCTAGGCACAAGTAGCACAACAAAACACCCATTCACTGAGTCATCTTTATGGAACACAACCAAATATGGATCTGCAGGGGGCCTGAAGTAGCACAACAATATGCAATGTAAGAGAAAAGGCAAGAAAAAAGAACACAAACACGTTACAGACAAAGAATAGTGACAAAACGATGCTTCCATTACTATCCAAAAATGCATAGAATTGTTATAATGATAAAGAGGCCAATATCCACATGCAAGAGCCAAACATGGAGGTCTGTAACTCAAAATACAAAAAATATGGAGTCCTTAGCAACACGCGTAAGGATCCAAAGTATCTAACATAACAAATGAGCCTTGCTCTTAGATTTATTGACAAATCCATAGAGGAAGAAGGGAAAAGGAGGGAAAACCTGAATTTGAAACACAACCACCAACAAGAAGCATTCAGTGTTTGTAAATCCACTTGGAAATTTGTGAAATATGCTTCCCCATGCCTGTTTGACATGTTGAAGAAAAAATAGAGTCGGATCATACAAAATTTGGTTGTTAGAGGAATCAGATATGCTTATCAATGTTTAGAGAGATGTTTTCCATTTCTCACCTACCAGATCTGCCAGAATTTGAATTTTGAAACTCTAGCACTGTAGTTGATGTCAGTAACTTTCTGACAAGTCTAGGTGTGTGTTGATTTGAGCTCTTTAGCTAATGATATGGCTATTAGAAGATGTCAGAGTCATCAGCGTAAGAAAAACATATGGTGCATGTTGATTGGCTTAGAATGATGGTCAAATAAACAACTATTTTTCATTTTTGCCATGTGTCAATCATTCATTTGATATGAGGATTCGATGCCTTGTCTGATCATGCACAACACACTTAAGCGTGTCAAAATATGATCTAGCACAGAAGGGTACAGGGATAAAAAAGAGGAAATCGCGAGACGTAGCGTGCGCGATGCGCGTGTGGAAATGATTCAAATCAGTGAGCACAGAACATATGGTTAAGGCACAACTATTACAAAGTAATGGGTGCAGCATGTGAAGGTTCAAAGACTTAGGTGCGTGGGGTGGAAAGAAAACTAAATCGGAAGAAGGTGGATGCATGGAAGGTGGGCACAAGAGAGAAGTGGAAGGAGAAAAGGAAAAGGGGCATGCAGGTAAAACTGCAACCAAAATAATGTGCCAAATGATTTTGAGCGAGTGCAATTCTTCAATAGATATCTTAGGGCCAGAATGTGTATATAAGTTATCCAAGTCACTAGGAGAGCTATTTTGATAATAGGATCCTAGTGTAGACACCTAAGATTAGCAACACTAATCCCCATGTTTGCGTTCAATAGATCCCCTTCATTATCACATGACCATCATATTACATATTAAATCCTTATCCTAGGTTTTATTCCTCCCCCCTTTATATTTTTTCCCTGTAAATATTATTCTACAATTGTAAAATCCTATTTTATCCTCTCCTAAAACCACTCAAACCACTTACAAACAAAAATCAAATAAACCAATACAATATCACCAACTTCTCAACCATTTAACAACATTCCTAACATGTATAACCTATTCCTGATCTACATCCTTCGTAAAAAAAAAACAAATGCCTCAATTTGGGAAGTTGGTTTAACCATTTTCCCATATTTCCCGGATCATTGGCAATTCTAACATATCACTGTCAATTCTTCTTCATTGACACAAAACTATATATACATGTTTCAGACCTTCATTCAAGGTTAGCTTCTCCCACTCGACTTGCTACCTGGATGTTCCTCTCACATTGTAACATTGTTGTATCATAGCCTTCTCACAAATTTAGATTTCATCACAACAACATTCAATATGTCAACTATATCTTCTTTTACCTTTGGAAGCCATTCAAACATTCAAAAATCAAGTCCACCGGTCTTCCAACATCTACAAACTCTCTTTCTTGGGTAAATTTTTCTTCTAGAATTCATCTATCAACTCAAATAAGGTAAATAACTTCCCTCTTACATTATTATCTCATTCATTCGTCATTGACAAACATCTATCTACCATATTTTGTGAGCCTGCACATTTCTACAACAATTTCCAACGATTCCCTAATCACTGACGATCAGCTCCAATCACCCGCAATTCACCTTAGTCATCGATGATCCCTATATTAAATCATTTGAGCCCAAATCTCATCCTTCAGACAATCAAATCTCATCATATGTTACTAATATTCATTTGTAGGTGCATGTCAAACCCTATCAATCTCCTTTGAGCCATCTTTAGCACTTTATCAATTATCTAAATCAAATCTATCACTTAGATTTCCTTTGTGAGTACACAACCATCTACATCTTTGCTCCTTTGAGCCATTTTGTGATCCCTAGACTCCTTTTGGATCAGGTATCACCATAAAATCATCATATAACCATGGAGCACGTCATTTACTTTGCCTTTGCATTATTGGTTATATCGTTTGTTTATCATTTTATCTTATCATTATCAGATTAATTTCTTAAACACAAATTTCCATCCTTTCAAGGAAGTCCATTGACTTTTGTGGACTGGCATTTTCCAAACAATCCACCATATATCTATCTAATCCCATGTTGTTTCTGAGTGTCTGTGTGTTGTAGGTAGCTTATCTCGTTAGAAAGAAGGAGTTGTGCATACGCTTGGATCCATCAACGTCAAATCAACCATCAACATCATCTTCCATCTCTATGGGTATCAGTAAACCCTGCATCTTCCGAGGTTGGTTTTGTTTTTATTGTTTTGCTTCATTAATTTAAGTAGAAAACTAAAAACATCTTTGAACATTCTGCCACACCCAGTGGGACATTCAGTCCCTTTCTTCATTTTATTTTCTGTAAAAAATTCAATTTTTGGCTCTCTCTTTTGTAATATCTAGTGATCCATTCAAATCACCAACAATTGTGTGAATCTCCGGTGATTCTGTCAATCGCTGACAATCTCTGAGTGCTTTTGATTACTTGGCTAGTTAGCCCTTCAACTCCATTTTTTGTTCTATTTTTTGTTTTCTACTAGCATTTTTGGTTTTTGCCTTGGAGGAATTTTTCTTGCTAAAAAAATATAAAAAATTTAATAAGTTAAAAAGGAAGTGTTTCTAAGGTGAGTCCTTTCCCTTTCTTTTTACTTTTCCATATCGTATTTTTTTGTTTTCCCTCATCGAAATAAATGGTTCTTTTGGGATTAAAACAAACCTTGCATCTTTCCTAATCACATAGATTAATTAGAATTTAATTTATTTCATTCAAGTTATCTTCCTTCACACATAGCCAAATCACGTGAAATATTCAATTTTCATCCAACACTCCTACCCAGGTGATAACTATTGGGATTTCATCACCCAAAAGGGAAACTGACTCAGTGTTCTGACCAAGTATAAACAACTGGTTTTCGATATATTGGCTAAGCACCTGACTCCCTTTTCACTGTGGGACCATGAAGTGAGGGGGTAGGCCCCAATACTAGGCCCTATACTAACACCAACACAAATTTGGGCTTCACGTACCTTCAGGTATATCGAGGAATCCAACCTTTAAAAAACTTGAAACCAGCCTTAGAACAACCATATCATTAGGTTCCCTCTGAACCTCTTACCCCACATATAAATTTTAATCAAGATAATTAAAAATTTTCTGCTTGACTTGTCTATTACATTTGTAGCTATCTTAGGGATTTGTTGTATCATCATCAATTAACCATCATTTAATATGGATCAACCCTCTACATCAACATATTACTTTACCCCTTATACGTCATTTTTACAGTCATATTCAGTTGCTTCATCCACTACCTCTACATCTTTTCATCCCAATCAATTTCAAAACATCCCCTACACAAGACCTAATCCTTATCAATCTTATCAACCTATCACATCCCACTCAACTTCACTTATCTCTGACATTTTTACAGAACCATCTAGACCATCATTTTCCCCTATGGAACCTCTACCATTCAACCAATCATATGACCCTACAACAACCCCATCCAACAACCCTATATCCTATATGTCTAGAATACTTCCAAACTATTGCTTCTCAGCCCATGTCTAGTGTATCCCATCAATCAGTCTTTTCTACATCCCCTCCTTCATCACAAACTCATCAGAATCTTAACATCCCCCATCTTTTATCCAATCAACCTATCTTGACTTCAATACCTCTCTCTCTACCTTAGAAATCCTAAACCCATACGAACATCCCTACTCAGGACCAATCAACCCCTTTCATCCAACAACAACAATATATCTAAAATCCCTACACATATCCCAAGATCCCTTTATCACAACTTACTTTGAAATCATTAACTTCTCATGCTACCCCTTATCAACCTCCACATCAAGGTCATCCACAACAGAACCCTTATACTACTCACTATCCTCAATCACCTCAACCACATTCACATCCACATTCACATGTTAATTCCCTCATGTCTAATCCTACAAATGATTCCATACAAGTTTTGTTAAAAAAAATTAGACAATTTGGAAGCCGCTACTAAGGGACCCAAACACGTCCTCATTTATGATCAAGTTTATAATGAACCCATCTATTTATTAGTATGATATAAGCCCTATCCTCCACATTAGGAATTATTTGAGTTTACTATGTTCCACGGCTAGGAGGATCTTCAACAATACGGATTATCCTTTAGACACTCGTGTTATCTCATCATCCACGATTAAGATCTCATGCTTAGAACCTTTCCAATGTCACTGTAAGGACTTGATTTGGATCGATACAACTCCCTCCCTCAAAACTATTTATTCTCTTTCATGCAGCTAACCCTATTATTTCTTGAGCACTTTGCTATCAACTTTACTAGTAAAATCACCATTTTTTATCTCTCTACCATCAAATAATCTGAAAACAAATACCTTGTTGACTTTATCACTAGGTGGTGAAACATTATCACTCAATTGAACTTCTCACTACCTCAATCAAAACTGATCGTTTGTTTTCTTGATCATGTTCTCATCACATCTCATCTATCCTCCAGATCCACGCATTCCTGACTTTTGATGAAGCCTTCACTATGGCTAGAAAATTTTACTAGTCCATACATGTCCCATTTGATTCTCCTAGGTCTTCCTACGAACCCTTTGAAACTACCACGCATGATTTCATTACTTGTCTTCCTGACCCAACACCCTTAATAGTTATGATAGGTCCCAGAAGATCTGTATGAATCAATTCTAAAGGTCGTGTATTGGAATAATCCTTGCTTTTTGACTGTGTTGTATTTAACAGTCTCAGTGTTCTATTAGCAGAGGCATTCAAACTCCTTGAAAGGCTTGCAAGGGAGATCTTCCCCAGGCCAAGGTCTTCTCACAAGAGACATCTAAATAAGTGAATTTATAACCATTTGGAGGTGTTTATTGGTGAGTTGTGATCTATAGAAATGTTTTGAGAATAACCTACACAAAAAGATCCATGAATATGTGTGGGCATTGTATTCAATTATAAATTCATTTTCCAAAGCTAATACGATGCATCAAAGATTTTGATAGCTCAATTCTCATTGTTAAGAGTATGAAATTATTTGATCTGTGAAATAGATTATATTTTCCTACGTATTTAAATTCATCCACCAGAGATCTCACGTTGGAAGAAATGTAGAATATGTTTTTCAATCAAGAATAATTTTGTTCGTGATCTTTCACTTTGATATTGTTATCAACATATCATTTGTGTGTGGATTTAATTTGGAGGCATATATTCGTAGAGTCAATCAATCTAATGCATGGATTTTAAACGTGGTAGCTTAGAGATCACATCTGCAAGGCACGTGGACTGATTTCTTCCAAATTCAAAGTGATAGTATTGCCAAGTCGATTCATATTTATTTTCCTGAGGTGGTATTTGTAGCTCGGCTTTCAAATTACATTGATTTCATTAATTCAACATCTATGCTAGACTCATTCGCTTCTAACTGTGACTATTGGAGTCTCTTAACTATGTTATGTCATCGCATACACTGTCAGGGTATATTTATAAAAGCACGTGTCTTTATTAGCATGTGGTCTTTAGCTTTAGTTGAGATTTAGTCAATTGCTTAGGTTGAATGGTCTGAAATAGTTGGGTCATGTCATTGTGTATTGAAAAAAAATCCATTGTCTAGTCATGTTGATATCGGTCGCATTCGTCAATGCGTTAAAATGTGTGATATTGTGCATCAATTTTTCAAATTTTATTATGATTATAATGTTAGGATAAAATATTATATTAATTATGCATAGTTCAGTTATTTAATTAATTTTATTAATTAAATAATAATTGTTATTTTGTTATATGGTTAATCAACCATATTTGTCTTTTATTTTATACTGTTATATTGTTGTGAACAATATATTTGTATCTATTCATTTACTGCTTCCCGGATTTTATTGGAAGCTTATTCTTTTTGGCATTTGGTTGCACCTATGCAACTTATTCTCTTGTGTGTATTTGGCTGTGTAATATCTATAAATATTGCAGCCCATTCTCTGTAATAGTTGATTGATTGAGATTAATAAAGTGATCAGGCTTCCGTCCCTGTTTTTCAATCATCATTTGGTACCAGAGTGAATTGAAGCTCCTGGCAAGGTTGGAGAAGGTTGCAGAAGAAGGAGAATTCGTGGAGAAGAAATATGCACCAGAAGGAGAGCCAATGCTGCCTCCTGCAGCTTCCCAGAACCCCCTGCAAACCCACAACCTCCTGTTCAGTTCCAGGTGTTTGGAACGCAATTTTTTTTGCACTGGTGCACTCAGCACCAGGAAAAAATTGTAGCAGGTATTCAAAAATTTAAAAAAAAAAAAATTATTACTTTTATCCCCATTTGGGGTTTTATCTCTAATATTAGAGATGTTTTTAGTCTCTGTTTTTTAATCCAACCTCTACATTTAGAGGTATATCTGGTTTTGGAGGATTGCTTGCCATATTTGGAGGCCGTGTGAAGAAGGACTCCATATAGGCGCAGATCAGAGAAAGCAGCAGTTGAAGGAGGCGTGGAAACCCCTGCTGGACCTGAGAGTAGTCTTCCACGCACCTGCACAAAGAGACAATCAATAAAAAAAGAAGAAGCAAATCATTCAAAAGAAATGGCATAGCAAAAGAAATAGTGGATGAGTATCAAAGAAGGCGACCAAACAAATACAGTGATCAAGATCCCACGCAGCCTGCTCCAAATCCACTCCAAAGCCTGCAAAAGAAGACAAAAACACAGTGGCCAAAGCCTGAAAAAGACTCCAAGCGGCCTGCACACAAATGGTGGAAGAGTATTATTTAAAAAGTGGCAAAAACTCCACGCCAAAGCCTGCAATAGACACAGAACTGACCTGCACACATGAAAGCAAAGAAAATCATTCAAAATCAATAAGAATAGGCGCCCAAAGCAAGAAAACAGCGGCTGTGGAAAACAAAAGGAAAGGGGGGCGGCCATACAAAGGCAAACAAAAAAAAACAAAGCAAAAGGAGGCATTTTTTGATCCATTTTTCAAGAAAAACGAACCCTAAATCCACCTTCACCAGCTTGTGCCACGTGGAGCCTCTACAAGTCATCTATTTTTAAAGAGGTGAGTCAAATATGCTTTTATTTAAATACAAGTTTGTTCATTCCTACATCAAGCGCCCTTAAGTGGCCAAGTTGGATAGAGGGAAAGCCTTAGAAGTGGGAGGTGCATGGTTCAAATCCCACCCCAACTTCACATTTTACATTTGGCGGAATTTCTGGTGGAACTGCTAAATTTAGCAGATTTTTTGAATTTAGTTATAACTAACTAAATTTAGCGAATTCAAATTGTACAGTTTTTTGAATGTAAATTGTATACTGCTGCATATTGTACTAATTTTCAGGTTGCCATAGTCAACTGCAAAACTTTGTAACTGCTCAGAAACTGGCAGAATTGTAATAAAAAACAATAAAATTGGTTCTGTAACACTCACGAGATCCTAGATCTCATTCGCAGTGTTCGGTATATATGGTGCCTCTGGGAAGCACTTACGGGTAAATCCGTCGCGACTACTACTGCACTTAATGCCTAATATAGCTGCAACAACGTCGTCTGGGCATCGTCCCTATAAATCGACGAGGAGTAATAAGGTCACAATGCACACACTATGAACCATCCCATCCATCTGTGAACGATTGCAAGACATAAATCCGGACTGAGAAATTATCCAAGTATATAGCGAAGTTACGCGCGCGTATGAGGATATTTCTTTGAGCCGGTGTCAATAATCGCACAGACCCCATCAGTACTGTCTTGGTACCACATATTGAATTCTTTCACGTACATTAACGTCTCTTTCACGTACCGCCGGGTATATAGAAAGGGCGAGCTTCTTCCACGTACCGACAGGTATATCGGAAGGGTGCGTATATAGAAAGGTTCGGTATATCAGACTGACGGTATATAGATTGGGAGACCTAATACCTGGAGTGATAAGAGCCAAACCCTGTCAGTGATCTCTGCAAAATGGGCACCAATGCCCCCAAATTTTTTCTTCCGGATTCACAATTGCTCAGAGGAAGCAACTATGCTGCATGGAAGACAAAAATAAAGACAACTTGAGTTTGAAGAAATCTGGCCTATTGTGACTGGTACTCCAACCAGATCACCAATTGATGCAACACAACAACGACAGTTTGATAGAGCAGATCAGAAAGCAAAACTCATCATCTTGTTTGGAGTGTCCGACGATGTGCAAGCCCACATTCGAGATGCCACAACAAAAAAAGAAGCATGGGATAAGCTGAACACAATATATGAGGCCAAGAACAAGAATGTCATACTCAATTTGCAGAGTCAGTTACATACATTGAAGTTCAAGCAAAATGAGAAAATTGAAGCCTTCCTAAGAAGAGTTGCAGAGTTGAGGGCTTCACTTCTAGCCCTAGGAGAATAGGTCAAAGATGAATCTCTCGTTCCCATTGTTTTGAGAGCTCTCCCTTCTTCTTACCGAATTTTTGTCACAACTCTAAACTTGTCAGATACGACAATTAGTTTTGACAAGCTTGTAAACCTACTGCAACAAGAGGAAGCAATGCACAATAAGGATGATGAAGAGGAGCAGGCACTATCTTCACAACAAAAATGGAAAGGAAAAGGTAAAGGAAAACCTAAATCCTATAAGAAGTCCCCACATCAGAATCAGTATCATGGGGACAATCAACAGAAGAAGCGATGTCCAATTTGCAAAAGAGGACATGTCTTACAAGATTGTTGGTATAACACTTATAAGAAAGGTTCATTAAGCAATTCTGGACCACAACAACAACAATCTTACAAGGGAAATTCAAACAACTATCACGGGCAGAAAAAGGGGAACTGGAAAAGAAGACCCCACCAGCAAGGTAATATTGCTGAGCAACAAGAACAGTCAGACAATGAAGACTTCTTGTTCACTGCTCGCTCAAGTGAACCATCCACGTCATCTAGTGATGTCTGGTATGTTGATTCGGGAGCCACTCGACACATGACCGGCCACAGAGATTGGTTTATTTCAATGAGGGACACGCCATCGAAAAATCATGTTTCGTTGGGAGATGATTCTTCATATACAGTTCAGGGGATTGGAAACATTTCTCTACCCCTTGGTTCACACAAATGCAGACTATCAGATGTTCTATATGTCCCTGGGTTGACAAAGAATCTTCTTTCCGTCAGTCAACTCCTAGATCACAACCTGAAAATTGACTTTGATAGTCAATCCGGCAAAAAAATGTGTTTGATTCGAGATAAATCCAGAGGCTCGAAAATAATTGCAAAAGCCTCAAATGTGGGACGTATGTTTCAACTTGATTTCATTCACAAAAATGATCAAGCACTTGTGGCTAAAAACTCTACCTCAGCCCAGTTGTGGCATAGGAGATTTGGTCATGTAAGTTTCAAATATCTCGAAACACTTCGCCGGTGTAATATGGTACATGGGCTACCATCTCTTCAGAAGGATACAGACAAGTTTCCTCACTGCTTAGCAGGAAAACAACACAGAGTTTCATTCCAAAAGAGTACTTTTCGAGCTCATGGTAAACTTGACCTGGTTCATACCTATCTTTGTGGTCCGATGCAACCAAGTCATTCAGGGTTCCAGTACTTCATGCTTTGTGTTGACGACTATTCATGGAAAATGTGGATTTTTTGTCTTCGCAAGAAAAGTGAAGCCTTTGAAACATTCAAAAAGTTCAAAGTAGCAGTCGAGAAAGAAACTGGTCGTCACATCAGAACTCTCTGCTTAGATCGAGGGGGGGAATTCACCAGTGATGAGTTCAGAGACTACCTACAAACTCACGGGATTCTTCGACAAATGCCTCCTCCACACACACCGCAGAAAAATGGTGTTGTTGAGAGAAGAAATCGTACTATCATGGAAATGGTGCGATGCATGATCGATGATTCCAGACTTACAAAGACATTTTGGGCAGAAGCAGCAAAAACAACAGTGTATTTGTTAAACAGAGCTCCCACAACTGCTCTTGAGGGAATTACACCACAAGAAGCATGGTCAAAAAGGAAACCATCCATTGCACACCTCAGAGTATTCGAGTGCAAAGCCAGCATGCACATACCCAAACAGAACAGAAAGAAATTGGATATGAAGTCACAAAATCTCATCTTCATTGGATATAGTGAAGAGACTCTTGGGCATAGATTGATGGATCCTAAGACCAGAAAAGTCTACACAAGCAGAGATGTTGAGTTTTTCAAGAAGAAGGAAGTAGAGACTCCTCCTCCGGACTCGCAAGATGTAGATTTTCACCCGTTGTAAAAATTGAAGCTAATGTTCCCTCAGAATATGAAAGTGATGATGGGGATGATGGTGTTGATCAGATAGAACCACAACACATGGGAACAGTTCAACGTATGCCTAAATGGTGTACAATTACATTACGAGATGCTAGATTGGATGCTCCACCAGATACATCCACCCCTGGACCACGGACTCGCAGTAAAGCAAGAGAAGAAGTTAACTTTTCTTTGATGAGTAGAGTTATTGAATCAGATGAGCCCTCTACAGTCCAGGAAGCCCTATAGTTAAAAGCTTGGAAAGATGCCATGGATTTTGAATATCAATCAGTGATGAAGAATAACACTTGGCAGCTTGTTGATCTTCCACCAGGGAAGAAACCCATTGGATGCAGATGGATATTCAAAACTAAGTACAAAGCAGATGGGACAGTGGACAAGTACAAAGCAAGACTTGTAGCAAAGGGGTACGCACAAAAATAAGGCATTGACTATGAGGAGACATTTTCTCCCACAGCTACGATCAAAACGATCAGGATGATCTTTTCTCTAGCTTCTCAGTTCAGATGGAAATTTCACCAAATGGACATAAAAAGTGCCTTCCTGAATGGAGATTTACAAGAAGAAGTCTACATAACTCAACCTGAGGGATATGTTGTACTTGGTCAAGAAGAAAAGGTATGCAGACTCAGGAAATCTCTGTATGGTCTCAAACAGGCACCCTGGGCATGGTACATCAAGATTGATGAGCATCTCGTACAACATGGATTCGTCAGAAATCCATACGATCCCAATCTCTACCTCAAAAATCAAGGGGGGGAGATGGTGATTGTTGTAGTTTATGTCGATGATCTAGTCATCACTGGCAGTTCAGTGAAGATGATTGATGAAACAAAGAAAGATCTTAAGCGATCATTCGACATGACAGATCTCGGGCTTATGCACTATTGTCTTGGACTAGAAGTATGGCAAAAAGAGAATCACATCTTTGTTTCTCAGATGAAATATACCAAGACAATGCTCGAGAAGTTTAGGATGATGGATTGCACACCAATTGCTACACCTATGGAGAACAGATTACAGTTATCTCATTCAGATCCATCACCTGAGGTAAGTGCCACTCTCTATCGGCAGCTGATTGGGAGTCTCATTTACCTGACCTACACTAGACCAGATATCAGCTTTGTAGTGAGCTATCTATCCAGGTTCATGTAGGAACCCAAAATTTGTCATTGGAAAGAAGCAAAGCACATTTTGAGATATCTCAAAGGATCAGTGGATCTTGGTCTAGAATACAAGAAGAATGAAAACTTCTTCTTGATTGGATATTCGGATTCAGATCATGTAGGTAACATTGATGATAGAAAACCCACTTCCGGATTTGTATTCTTTATGGGATCTGGACCAATATCATGGGGAAGTAAGAAACAACACTTTGTTTCTCGCTCTTCCACAGAAGCCGAGTATCGTTCTGCAAGAGAAGCTACCTGTGAAGTGATTTGGCTACGTCGCATACTGGAAGGACTTGGAATACCACAGGGCAAATCGACTACCATGTATGTAGACAATGAAGGTGTTCTCAAACTTGTTCACAATCTAGTTTTTCACGAGAGAACAAAGCACATTGAGGTTCAAGTTCATTTCATACGCGAACATGTGTTGAAGCACAACATCCAGCTTCAATTTTGTCCAACGGCTGAACAACGAGCAAATATTTTCACAAAGTCACTTGCACGTGACAAGTTCAAGTTGTTCAGAGCATTTCTCTCCTCATCTCTTCAGACAATGCACAATTAAGGGGGGGAATGTTAGGATAAAATATTATATTAATTATGCATAGTTCATTTATTTAATTAATTTAATTAATTAAATAATAATTGTTATTTTGTTATATGGTTAATCAACCATATTTGTCTTTTATTTCATACTGTTATATTGTTGTGAACAATATATTTGTATCTATTCATTTGCTGCTTCCCGGATGTTATTGGAAGCTTATTCTTTTTGGCATTTGGTTGCACCTGTGCAACTTATTCTCCTGTGTGTATTTGGCTGTGCAATATCTATAAATATTGCAGCCCATTCTCTGTAATAGTTGATTGATTGAGATTAATAAAGTGATCAGGCTTCCGTCTCTGTTTTTCAATCATCATATAAATTTAGTATAGTCGGCCATGTTAGTGTCACGTTTGTTACTTCTTTTCATCACCACTATTAAGTAATTATTAGAGCTTTATTAAATTTTCAAAAATTGTGTTTAGGTGAATAATAGGTAGTAAATGTCATATAGGTGATTTTTGTTTTTTTAATAGTCATTTTCTAAGTCCTATGTCATATAAATTCATAATTGTCGTCTAGTCAAAATTATGTCATAATTACCTTGTCTAATTATATCATTCTCGTGTGTCTTGTCAAATGTTCATTGTGAGTCGGTGTAAAAAGTCGGTAATTTTTTTTTTGCCTTATGGACGCATTTTCTGTGTTACTCGACGTCCGGCAAAATAAAGTGTTTCAAATTGTGGGAGGGAAGAAAATAATAAGATCAATGTGGAAATAAATTTACTTCATGATCACACCCGACTGAGTTAGCATCTTATTATTGGAGGATGGAGGCAAAGGAGGCAGGAGGACAATCAACATCCTCGAGTTTGTCACTACCTCAGAGGCCGCAAACTGCTTTAGTGACATCTTTGTGTTTTGTGTGATGAATAATAACATATGAGTATCCTTTTTCCTGTGTAGTGCAGTTCCTGTGTTTCCCTTGTGATGATAATGATTTGTACCATTGATATTATTGCAGGAAGTGTTCTTTATTAGATTGATTTGATGGTTGATGTGAATTGGTTGAACAGTCCCAATTCATGTATTCATCTAATAGGTTGAACGGTCCCTGGATGATGTAGTTCCCACAGTTAGTGTTGAGGATCGAGACCATGTGCAGGTTACAGAGTGACATGCTGTTTGGTTGAAGATGGTGTTTTTCCCCATGTTCACACTAAGGGGGGGAATATTAGGAATTATGTGGTTAGTTTTCACATATATTTGTGGGTATGCATATATATGTTTGTTACGTGAGTAACAAATGTATTAGATCAACGCAATATTGTTATAAACCATATTACATATTTAGGAGTTGAGGGAGAGAATTGTGGGAGTGTTGTTAAACAACCTCCTTGTTTTTAGGAATGCATATTCATATATATATATATATATATATATATATATATATATATATATATATATATATATATATATGTATATATATATACATGTATATATATATACATATATATGTATGTATATATATATGTAATAGGTTTCATAAGTAAAATATCCAAAATGTATTGAATTATAATATTACTATTTGCCATGATTTGCATTTAATCAATTTCTGTTATGTTTGAATCCTGTAATACCAAACATCATTCACATTGAACAAGAGGTTACCACTTATAATCATCTCATTCAAAGCACACTTTGATGTTGTTAGGGATAATCATAAATATATATGTGCATCAATCCCAAATAAGTGCAGTATCAAGAAATATGAACAAAAAAATCAGAAATAGAAAAAGACAACAAGAAGATAGGATTTAATGTGGTTCACCCAATGTGAGGTACATCTATAACATCTTACAATTGTAATTGTTATGAGTGTAACCTATGCACAATTCATGAATTTTAACAAAATGTCAACAAGTGGGATACAACTTTGTGCTTAGGCCCTACCTATCCTAAATAGTCTAACTTTTTTTATTGAGAGGACTAAAAAAAGGAACATTATAATAGGAGATAACATGATATTACTAAAGAGAGTGGAAATTTATAGAGGGAATATATATTTGAATCTATCCCATCGTATATCAAGTGTGGTTTTAAAATATTAAAATATTTCAAGACTTTTTTTTGCCACAAAGGTACCAAAAATTTGTATGGGGACTTAAGTGAGAAATATGGTTTGATTATATAATCCTTTCAAGACTCCATTTCCCATATTTCTTATGAGAGTGATGAAAAGTTTGAGGAGAACTTTCTTGGATTTATCACCTTTAATATCTTGAATAACATATTTAGTGCGTATCACACGACCTTGAGTTTGAATATCATGAATACCAAGGATAAGAAATTCCTTGGAGTTTTAGAAAATATATTATGGCACTCCATGAAATTCTCTACCACCTTTATTATTGATTGAAAGGAAATACTTAATTATTTTCTACATCTTGGTGCAAGAATAATTTGAAGGGGCGTAATAAGAGTTCTAAACATGTGTGGTAGTAATGAATTTGGAGAGAACCTACATATTTTCTATAAGTGAAAGGGGTTTATAATATCACAATTTAACTTTATTTTCAACCTTTTTGGATCACGTATGGCTAGAGTTTTGAAGACGTGAATTTAAATGTGAAAAGGATGCTAAGAAACTTGAGTTTTTTTTTACTAGATTTAATACTATTGCACTTGAATTTTTTTGGCCATTTTGGCAATGGAGTGCACAATTTGTCAAAGCACTAGGTTTAATTTCAATAAATGGAGGATCTAGAGTACAATATGTGAAAGCATCACATGTCATTGTCAATGGATTCTTATTCCTTAGTCTTGTAGATAAATGAAGAATTTACATAATTCCCATTAACCATTTTGCTGGAAGAGTGAAAAAGGATGATTACTTTGAAAATTCCTCTACAAGTGTAATAAAAAAGGAGATATGTAATTCCTTATGTGGCCCAAATATAGAGATCAGGGTAGATAAGGAAACCTTATCAAAGGGATCAAAATAACACACATTGATCCAATTAAACATTTTTATTAGTGATACATGCCCTTGCAACCTAAACTAGGATTTTGATGATGTTTATAAACCGTAAAGACTAATCCAATTCTTTGAAGCATTGATAAAACTATGAGACATTTGAACATATCATAATATTTTTCAAACTTAATCTTGACAAACATTGGTTTATAGTTTTAAATCATGTCCCTTTCCATGCCTTTATAAATGAAAATGATGTTTTGGGTCAAAGCATATAACTTCCCACTATTTTGTAGTTTTTGTACCTTCAACAAAATATGCCCGACAACCAAAACATGACCAAAAACATATAAAATGACTAAACATGTATTTTAAGAGTTAAAATATTCCAAGGTGCAGGGCATCCAAAATTTACCTGATATTATAAAATTTTAAAAGTATTTTTAAATATTTATTTATTAGTCAGATTTTAAAACATTTTCACTTAATGTCCCTTTCCATGCCTTTTTACATGAATTGATGAGTGGGATCTGAACCCCATGTGACCACATGAAGTTATATTGAAGGGGATATTAAAGTGACAACACCCCCTTGACCATCATTGTGATCTGATATCTAGTATATTGATCTAGGGCATATTGGTTTGACAACAATAATGAATGCAAATCTAGTTATTTAAATTATTGCATGAAGATAATTTTCATCTTATATAACAATGGGAACATATCCTTAATAATATATTGTTGGGTAGAGTTAGCGGCTCCTCTTACATTCCATGAATATACTAGGATGTGATAACACATGTTTGCATGAAACCTTCTCCATTACAATTGTCTAACACAAATATGTTGTTAGCAATATACGAATGATGATTTATTTTCATATAATCATTGATATTAAATGATTTTCGTTTATCTTAAATGTGTTCATTATCTTTAGGAGGTGTTGAAGGGTTGAATTATCAACAAAGAATCGATTTGTGGTCCAAAACTAATAAGGTATCTTACACCTATTTTTTCATCTCCCACAAAGGTTTTGATGGTTGAGGAACCATAACCTAGCTATGGGAATAAGAGAGGAAATTTGTGTCTTGTAGTGTACACACAAACGGTGGTGTTGTCATTTGCAAAAAGCCACCAATTTCTTGTTGGATCCTTCAGAAATACCTATAAATTTATACATATGATATAAATTTATCCTTTCTAAGCGGATTCAATGAGAGTGATACTTGTTACTCATCATGGTCCATTTTTTGATGGATGTTTACTCACTTTTAATTACTTTAGAAGACGTTTGTTATACAATGGTAGGTTAGTAGTTAGCCATAAAAAGAAAATCCCAACATTTATGATATGTGGCTTCAACCAGAAACATGTAATAGTAGGTTGATGTAAAAACTTCTATGTGTTAGTGTAAATTATCATCGATTTCAATATTGATGGATATTATTAGGTCATTATAATGGTCCACCTCAATGAAAATACATTGCCACATTAAAATTGTTACTTTCAAACCCTATGAAATGGATTAGGGCCTTAGTGAAATGGTATACAAATTTTGAGAGTGGCAACGATATACCATAAAATTCAATCCACATCAATATTATATGCTTTGTTTGTTTTGTAACTACAAAATCTCATGTTGAGTGAGAAAACACTACAAGAGTGTAAATGAACCATGGGCCAAGGGAAATAATCACTCTTAAATTTTCAACATCATAAAATTTAAACAAAAATAATCCTTAAGTAAAAGTTTGAACACCTTCAAGATTAATTCCATGAGGTGCAATCCATGCACTATGAACTCAATATTTTAAGGTGCTTTTCGAGGGGGCTGAATTAAAAAAATGTAACTAGAATAAACTTCTGAAAATGGTTGCATACCTTGTTGATCTCAAGATAATTAAAAACTACATTATGCATGTTTTTAATGGTTTGTTCATTACCTCATGAAATAACTTCAACAAAAATTTCCTAGCTCATTCTGGCATCATTCGAATCCACGACTTCGATGATTCTTCCTTGAGAAATGGCTATAGTACTATAAATGAGAGTATGAAGCAAATGTTTATTCCACCAGTACGTTGTTTAAAAGAAAGTATCATAAGCAACACATTAGATTTTTATAAATAATTTAACCATAACCCATTCATGGGGTGGGGCGTTACTATTTAAACAATTAACCATTCTTTCGTGCTAGCCGTATTTCAACACAAAACTTAACCGCAACCATTGATCTTTTTGGTGTGCTTAAATATCACATATGTTTACAAGATCAATTTTTTTATTATAAAGTCAAAATTTAAATAAAGTTTCTTAAAATTATTAGAGGGAATTGGTAGGTTGTGTGACTTGCAAGCCACAAATCCAATATTCAATTTTTATTTTCTGTGATTATAATATTTACAAATGTGTGTGATATATAGGCTCTTTGCCCTCCCCGCACACATGTTAGAACTAAAAAAAATTAATATGAAAAACACTAAATTACAAAAATAATTGAATCATAACTCTATGATGGGGCGGGCCATTTCTATTTACATAGTGATGGCATTTAGGCAAACATTGAGGCGATGGGTTTTAGCCATCTTCCTGGGCCACGGTTTCAATCTACCATGTATTTTAGAAATGTGTTTACCTCCCAAAATGTTATTGGAGACTATTGGAGACCTTTAGAAGGAAAATCTAAGTGTAAATATGCATGGAGATAGTGACATTTGGGAGAGAACTATACTTCTATCGGAATTTTAAGGATATTTAAGCATGTATTATATATTTTCAAAGATTTAAATTACAGTTTGTTATATATATATGTGTGTGTGTGTGTGTGTGTGTGTGTGTGTGAACAATTATGCACTACAATTTTGATGCGTGTTCTTCTTAAACAAAAAATTATGCATTTTTATTAACATTATGCAATATATATAAATTATTGTTTTCAATTTTTATATACAATTATGTAAATAAAAAATATTTTTTTTTACAAATTATTTCATATTTATAATAGATAATATATAAAAACAATGTAAATAATAATAATCAATTAAAAAATAAATAAGAAAATAATATTGAAATATAGATGAACTAATTAAAATATATGATTTTAAAGTATTATTTTCTATTTTTTCATCTATTAAAATTACTCACTATATTAAATCATTGAATCGATTTAATCCATTAAAAATTATATAGAGAGAATTGGATTGTTCGAATAAAGGTTTATATGCAACTTTGTTTTGCTAATTGCTAGTAAGGCAAATAGTATCTTTTATGTTGGGCAAGTTATTATTTTTTTATTAATATAAATATATATAAATATACAAGTGGTAATTGACATTGTTTTTTTGAATGACTTAAATTTCAATTTTATGTCAATTTAATTTTATATTTATGTTTGGAATTGATTTTTTCCTTAAAATATTTATTTAATTTAATGGGTTGATTTTTCATATCAAGTATTTAGAAAGATTTATATTTTAAAAGATGATTTAACAAGTCATTATACTTAATATTAAATTACAATACGACTTTTAATTTCATAAACAATTTATTTAGAATTTATCTCAATAAAAACATATTTCTTAACAAATTTCATTTTGAATACAAATATAACTTAACAATCCAGTATGTGTGTGTGTATATATATATAAACGAAAATAAAAAATTAAAGTGAATATATTTATGTGATTCTTATATATTGTTAGTATACTACATCTTTCCATAATCTAATAATCAAAGCATTCCCACCTAAATGTGCTTCTTTAAATAAACCTTCTATGTGTAATTGAATTAGTTCCTTCTTTTACTTTTTACGGTGTACACATTTGTAACATATATTTTTAGAAAGGAAAGTAAATAACCTTGTCATTCAATAATATATTACCATTTATCAACTTTATTTTGTTGGGGAATAATTTTAATTGTAAAATTATATGTTTTATAAAAAATAATTAGTCATCCAAGATTTATTTCACCATTTACTAAAATTATATTCCTTTCAATGATAAATATAATTGCTTTTAGTAAAGAAGATAAATGACTGTGTCATTCAATAATTTTTTACCATTTATCATATTGTATTCCTTTCTGGATAATTTTAATTGTAAAATTATATGTTTTATAGAAAATAAGGGATCATCCAATATTTATTTCACCATTTACCAAAATTGTATTCCTTTCAAAGATAAATATAATTGTAAAATAATATGTTTTATAAAAAATAATTTAAAATGTTATTAAAAATATACAATTTCAGGTAACTTTAGCAAACGCATCCATTGGAGTGGCCAAGTAATCTTTAAAAATATGCATTGGCCAACAAAATGCTCGTCAGTTATAACCTTTAAAATATTACCAAATAACAAAACTTACAAGGTTTTATGACCGATTTATTCTATTTCATAACACCTTAGCAGCTACTCCAACAAAATTTAAAAACAACAACAATAATAATAAATATAGCAATGAAAACATGAATAATTAGTAACACTCATAGAGTGTGATATTCACCCTGAGACGAAAATAAACATCTCCCTCAAATGCATCAGTGTTGATGGTGGCAATCCCTCTGGCCATCAAGAAATCTCCTGTGCCACCCACAACAGATATATCTCTGTACTTTGTCAGAATTGGATCTGCTCCACTGAAAGTAATTGTTCCTCTGTGATGAGTAGAATTCAGCACAAATGTGAATCCAAGCCAAGAACTGAAAGTATTCTTCATGTCATAGAAATAAAATCCCTGAGCTCTTCCCACTGGAGGAGAGTGCAGATTATTGTCAAGAGTAATCGGATCGTCAAACACAGCCAGATCTCCAAAATGATTATTGACAGTCATAATAGTGAGATTTGCCCAAGCAGGTGCTCCCACAAGTGCAGAAGTTGCATTCTTGGAATTTTTCCCATTGTAGAGAATATCATGAAAATACAACACTAAATTCTTGCATGGCCTTGGAAGCTTCTTCTTCTTCCAGCCATGACCATCTGCAGTTTTGAGTACAATACTAGACAGTAGAAGCCCCATAAAACACAGATGCAGTACTGATCTACCACAATACCCAGAAGCCATTGCTAATTAAAACACTCCTGCTTGAGACTATTTTCTTGATGCCACTACTTATAGGTTTATCAGTAGCATGCAAGTATTTGTTTATTTGGACAGACAGTCTGTCCATACGCAACTCATTATTTGATGCATGCTTAGAAGTGAAACAAATGTGGCCCTCTTCTTATACTGTAATTTGGCAGCCCGTGACAGTGGTCAGAGAATAATGTGCTGAACAACTCTGAAAAATAAAAATAATTGAGTTGATTCCAGATACTAGATAAACTATCCCTCTCATGGGTTTTAGAAGTGGGTATTGCTGTTATGATTTAAAAATATCATAAACCTAACATTTACCTAAGATCGAACCATATAAATTCACTGGACACTAAATTAAACAACCCAGAAGCTTGTCTTGCAAGCAAAAGGCTCTGAGATAGGCTGTTTTAGAGAGGACAATATAGGCAATGACATATAGCCTCTTTTAGAGAGGGCCACATGGGCAATGATTTGATATCCACTCTTCAACTGGCTTAAAGGACACTCTATATTTTAATTGAATATTCAAGTATAGGTAGGCTTATTTTTTATTCGAAAGTATTATGAAGTGGAGAATTGGTGGGTATTGGCTAATTTTAAGATAAAAAATTGTAGGTCACACGCTTGTAACTATATATGGGGAGAGAGAAAAAGGGGCTGTAAACTTATTCAAAGCAATATTGTTAAAAATGAGTAACACATACTTATGGTAGTCTCAAAAATAATTGCATCAAAAGGTTAATATTTCAGACTACTTCTTAAAAGATAAAGGGAGATTCTTTAACAAGATGAGAAAACTGAAGAAAGTGAAAAGTATAGGGTAGCACCATTTAATTTCGACTATAGAAATCACATGGGTGTGTTGTAAACATAGGTGTCACGGGTTTAAATTTAAAGAGGGTACATTTGTACATTTCATATTTAACAAAAATATAAGTCATTCCTTGTAAAAACACCAAACTTTCCGGTGAGAGTTTTTGTTTTTATAGACCCTTCATTAATAGTTATGGTACTAATGTAGTTTTTATTTGTATAATTTTTTGTTTTGTTCACTTTATAATTTTATAATTTTTGTTTAACTTTTTTTTTAATTAATTTTTTTTAAAAAATCTCTAATTGTTATTGTTCTCTAGTTTTCTCTTCCATAATGTGTTTTTATGTTGGTTTTAGGACATTGATAGATTTGTACAAGCAAAGTGTAGTTTTTTTAGATTTGTAGTTACAATATATTATTAGATCTTGTTTCTATAAGCCTTTTTCTCATAATTAGTGAATTCCTCAGTGTTTTGTGTGTGTGTTTTTTTTTAATATTTATTTCATATTGATTATGGGCTTGTGTGCCAATGGAATCTTTATTTAAAATCAATGAGTATATGAATACACTATTGGATTGGTGCATATAAGAAAATAAATCAATGATAAACTATAAAGAAAGAGACAATCATTGTTGCAAGAATGATATCGAAGTTACAAAAACAAATGTATTTATTTTCTCAAGAGCATTCTTATGCCATAAGATTAAATAAGACATATGCAAAATGTAAAAAATTTACTACTTGATGCATCCATTTATAAATATAAGAGATGGAACACTTGCATGCACTAGATATCTTGTCGAATTTCATGAAGTATTGATTTCTAAATTGTTCAAGACACAAGGACCTTGATAATAATAGAGAGAGAACACTTATCTTCATTAACATCCTCAATTAATCATGGGTCTTGCAAGGTGTTGAGGGGGAAATACTGTTTAGAGAAAGGAGAATAATATCCCAATGATCCACAATTGAATCAAGAAAAAAGGAGTAAGGTTCAGGGAGATTGACACAAGTAGATAATTTTCACTAGGTCAATTTATTAGTCAAAGTACAAGGGAGGACCCTCTT
Source organism: Taxus chinensis (assembly GCA_019776745.2). Lineage (NCBI taxonomy): Eukaryota > Viridiplantae > Streptophyta > Pinopsida > Cupressales > Taxaceae > Taxus > Taxus chinensis. The sequence goes on from CM034153.1 coordinate 14,434,466, forward strand.
TAGGAGGAATGAAATGTGGGGGAGAGATGATAATGGAGGATATGGATGAAGGAGGAGACTTAGAAAATTCGATGGATGGAGATGTAGAAATAGGAATTGGATTGGTTGTGGTGGATGGAGAAGGAAGATCCCCTTGGATGAGAGATTCATTGTCCTCAATAAGATCATGGATGATTGTTGGGAGGTCCTTACAATGCTTAGTGTCATGATCCGGGGTATGATGATAAGTGTACATGAGATTGGGGTCAAACCACGATGGCTTCTTACTATTTGGATCAAAGGCTTTGACAAGAGGAAGTGTGATGACAGAAATTTGAAGAAGTGTTAAAGGACCTCCGCATATGATTCAACCAAAGTACTAGGAGGTGCCTTAACTTTGTGAGAAATTTTTTATTTAGAAGAAGAGGTGGATGTGTGGGATGATTTTTATGTTAAAGGTTTAATCCTAGTATTTTGAGGTTTTGATGTCTTACATTCAATTTTGGTGATGATTAATGTTCTAGAAGAAGAAGTGTTGGATGGTTTTAGCTTGCATTGATTGGTGGGTTGAAGTTTTTTTGATAAAGGGGATGGTCCTAGAAGAGATGGATGTGGTCCTAAGATAGATGACATGGAATTGAATTGTTTGATCTTAGGTGGGGGGATTTCTATATTGTTATGCGGATGTGAAAGAGACCTTTGAGGAAACATGCCAAGGATCTTAGATTTTTCTTGTGAAGAAGTGCCCTTGGGAGGAATGACAACAATCTCAACTGGAGGGTCCGAAGGTTATGTGGTTGGTATTAGTGGAGGAAGTAATTTGTGTTTGATGAGATCCAAAGAAGGTGAATATTAACTTGATGTGGGTATGTCTGATTTCGTGGATGAAATAGGGGCATCATTTGAATTTATTGCAAGTTAGAGTGCTTTCAAAAACTCTTTGAATGATGAGAATGATGTGGGATGAGAAGATGGTGTAGATGTGGTCACAATAGTCGAAGTGGTTGGTGTGGGTAAAAGTGAAGAAATAGGAATTGGGATTGATTCTAAGAATGGTACAATATGTAATGGTGGAATAGATGTGGGTGAAGTAGTGGTCAAATCCGATGAATTAGATATGATAAGTGGCAAGGTAGATGTAGGTGTAGAATCAATGATGAGTGTAGATGTGGACATTGATGGAGAAAGAGGTGTTTGTATGATTTGATTAATGAGGTCTATGTGAGATGTGGATTGTGTAGGTTTTGGATTGGTTAATGTAGAAATAGTTGGTTTTGTAGAGGAGGAATGAATACCCTTTGTGTTTGTCTTAGGTGGGGGTGCTTGTTTCATAAATGTTTCAAGTGGTATCATTGATATGTTCGAAAATAGAGAATATGTGATTGGAGTGGTAGCGGGTATAGATGTGAAAATGGTAGATGTTACAAGATTAAGTGTAGAAGATTGGGATAAAATAGGTTATGTGGCCATGGGAAAAGATGTGGGTATATGCGATGAAGATGTCAAGGTAGACGTAAGTGAATTTGTTGATGTGGTAGATATAGGGGTAATTAGGATTGATGGAGAGAGGGGTACAATTGGGATGTTTAGGGATGAAAATGATGTAGTGATAGGTGTGTTTGATGTAGACATGGATAAGGAGTTAGATATGATAGGTTGGGGCATGATAGATGTGGATGAAGTGGTAGGTATAGTCAAAGTCGATGTGGATGTGGTAAAAGTAGGAATAGATGTAGAAGTTAGTGTGATAGGTGTGGTAGTCGTGGATATGGTTGATGTGGATGTGAGGGTAGATATTGGAGAATTCGTAGACCCAATGTCTAAGGTAGGAGTAGATGTTGAGGTAGATAAGATAAGTATGGATGGAGGTATTTTATGTATAGTATTGATTGCATAATAATTAAATTTGTAAGATGTGGAAGGTGGAAATTGATTTTTTGGTGATGGATTAAGAAATGGTTATTTGAAGATGTCAAAGGGTAGAGATTGCATTGGTTGGGGGAATGTGTGATGTTGGAAATTAGGAACGTAATAAGATGGTTGGGATTGAGTGGGAATACTTGGTTGTCAAGGCATATGAGAAGTATAAATGTGGATGTCAATGGATTGGGATGGTTGGATAGGCATTCTAGCAATAATATCAGATGAAGTGGGGATAACATTGATATGATGGGATGGGGGTAGAATAGGATCCACCAATTGAGTGGATGGGTAGGATTGAGAGATCGTGGGAGATCTATGAAGTATGAAGTCATACATGGGGTTGGATAGAGGCATGAGTGTCCCCAAAGGAGGAGGAAATGGTGGTGTGGGTGGTCTAGATGGGATGAGATGATGATATAAGAAAGTATTAGTCTCATATATAGTAGTGATTTGAACAAGAGGTCCTTGGTGAGGGACATTGATAATCAGAGGTTGGGTGACCATAAAGGAAGTAATCAAGGGCATGGGTGAGACAATGGTCATGGTAGATGTTTGTTGGGATGAGATGACATAACTGTTTGAGGAAAGGTTTTGTTCCATTTTCTTAGCTAAGGAGCATGTGGTAACGGGCATGAAACAAAAAAAGAAAACACTAGCTATATTAATTATGGCAAGCACACACACAAGTTTTTCTTTATCTTGATTAATCAAGAAAGTGTGAAAATGAAAAAAGGGAATGAATAACGAAGGTACCTAGGAAATGGAAATTTAGGGTTGGTTTCAGGTAGTTTTGGTTGGGGAGTCCTTGATATACCCGAAGGTACATGAGGCATAAGTTTGTGTAGGATTTCTAATGCGTATAGAATGTTGCGGTGGTTTTCTTGTTAGGTGATGAAATCCCAATCAATTCCACCTAGTAGGAAATGTCTAGATGTGTAGATTGATATGTGAGTTTGGTTGTGTGTGATGAAATGTGAGATGAAACCAATTAAACCCCTACTTATGCTAGATTTACAAGAAATGATGCAAGAAGTTTTTTTAAAGCCCAAAACTAAATGTGGAATTTTGATGAGAACAAACACAAAAGGAAGGGAAAATGTGATGTGAAAAGGAGAAAATAAGATAAAAAGGAGAATACATGGAGATATATTTTCCTTTTTATTGGATCTTTAAGATGAAGCAAGCGAATATCTAATCGCAACACGAACAAGAAAAATAAAAACTTCTATTTGCAATGTTAGTGGAAAATGAAATGAAACAAAATGCAAGAGATTCACCTAAAAGGGTCCTCCCACTAGGCATGCCATAATTTTGATTGAATTTTCTCGATCCTCTCTAGATTAGTGAAATTGATACTAAAGAAAAAAAATTAACTTCAAAGATGCAAGGGTTTAAGGTACCTTGATGTATGATGGATGCAAATGGACATGCATAAAGTAGATGACCTCGTTGCAAACTTGATTTACCTGTAAAATAAGAATAACTAAGAGGAAAATGGATTAGATGGTAGAATAGGGGGATTCTTGAAAAATTAGGTTCCAAGAAGTGTTAACTTCCTTAGCGGATATCAACACTCATATAGAAAGGATATGATAAAAGTAATGATAATGTAAAAGAAAATATGCAGAATCTGAGGAACACATAAACTAAAAATTCAGAAATGTAAGGCACATCCAAATATGATCTAGATTTCTATTAAATAAGGTATACTTGGTTGGGTCAACGATGGCCTAGGATGTAGAAGGCAGGTTGATGGCGACTTAAGCAGATGAATCCGTACAACAAGCTAGAAATGCATATATGAAAGGGTCTGGATGTAAATTAGATGATTATAGAGGCCTGAGGATACTGATAGTAACCTACAGAGGAAGATCTGAGATAGAGAAACAAAAAGGATGTAATTAAACATAGATTTAGATGGATTGGATGGAAACAAGACTTGGGTCGATGACGACTGGGATGAGTTGGCGACGACTGGAGATGGACAAAACATATTTGGATTGATAGAAAGATAGAGTGATAGATCTAAGTACTAGAAAAAAAATAGAACAAAGGAGAAAAATGATGAGGATCTAACAGATAGAATAGATGGAAACATAGGACTAGGTCAATGACGACCTAGGTGGAGTGACAGTGACCTAGATAGTGCAAGATAAGGCCGAGTTGAATGGACAACTTGCAGATAGAATCACTAAAAGAGGAAGCTGAAGATGAGGATTTGACGGAAGCTAAACCTAAAAAGTTTTAGTACCTAAAAGATAAAATAAATAATAATAGATGATAGCATAAACCCACACAAATTAAGGATAAACTTCCCAAATTAATCACAAGAGATGCAAGACAAGATCAAACGAAATCCAAGAAGGATGAGACAACTGCAAGGATGCTCAAGTTTGAAGATAAGTTTTCACAATGCAAGAAAACTATGATTATGCCTCATTTTAAAGGGGGTGAAACAAGCTTTGAAGGGTCGACGGTGACCTGGGTGGGTCGCCACCAATCGCGGGGAACCATCCCTTTGGATGGTGGATGGGTGATTTATTTGAGATATGGGGATTTTAGGGATTAGGACGAGTATTTTAAATCAAATTGAAGGGTTAGGGTTTCCTAAGGAAGTGATATGGGTAGGTGGGAGATAAATATGGATTAAATAAAAACTAGAAAAGGCATAAGGATATGGAACTAGGTAGGTAGGGATGATAAACAACTTGGGGAGGAGAAATGAAAGCTAATTAAAGGTAATTAGCTAATGAGATAAGGATTAGAAAATGATTAAATGAAGATTAATTAAAAATTAAAGTTGATAGGTTAATAGATAGGAAATTCGAGGATTAAAATATGAATTAGAATTAAAATAAAGGGGGTCTAGATAGGACCATGGTGAAAGAAGCGGACGTGGGTGACAAGGGTAGCTATACCAAATTTTGGTGTCTACAAAGTGTCTTCGGGCCCTTGGGTGGAAGACAAGAGGAAACAAAGAGGTCTAAAAGTTATAGATACTTTCAAGTTTTCCATGGAATGAAGAAGGAAAGATGACGGAAAATCCTTTACGGCTTTTAGTGTACATGGTAAGATACAAGTACAAAGGATAAAATATGTGAATTTGTGATTTAAGAGTTTTGCAGATGGTGAAAAATTGATGTCTCACAAATTTCTCAATCTGTGGAGACATATCCCATGAAGAAACTATTGGTCAAAGAAATTTACTAAGTATCAATGAAACATAGAGACTTATACACAAGGACATGTGCACTGAAGATCAGGGTATCATGCAAGGTGCGTATGCAGAGGTACAACATGTCAACATGTGGAGTGGCACACAGGAAGACATGAAGTCAAGGAATTAGCCAATTTTTCAAAAAAGATAAAAAATAGAAAATTAGAATTGGAGTGCCAATCAAGAAAGGATCTATAAATAGAGAAAAAAATGAAGACTTAACGGCCAAGAAAGGGCTATAATTGAAAAAGAACATATTAAACAGAGATAAAGGAAGCGTATGAGGATGTCTAATTTAATAGGATTAAATAATGTTATATGACTGGCTTAATCCGTTATTAGCATAAGGTATAAAAAACATGCAAGCTTTGTAAGCATGACTATTTTTAGGAAAGAAATCATGAAAGAGGTAAAGGGAAAGTCCCCACCCTATAAATATTGATGTTGTACTACTGTTTTAGAAGGCTAATGGAAAGTATAAGGTCATAGAGAGTGCAAAGATGCTATTATGAGTATGGTCTGAGTTTGTTTAGGCACATACATGGTCCAAAACATGGATGCATTGAGTTATATTATAATCAACTACTTGTTTATGTATTGATTATGGTAATTTGTAATGGATAAGTGATGGTAGTTCATAGATATGTATTCAGATTTCTTGATTATGAAATGCTGTTATGATGGTGATTTAAGTGTTATTGATTATGAGTGTTTTGTTTCCTTATTATATGTGTTTCTAAACTACCCTGTTTATGGTAATTATTTATGCATGAATGAATTTCTTAGTTATGAATATAATGAACATGCGTGCTAACATTCTGATAAGCAAAGCAAAGGAGGGACCTAGTGGCTACACGTGCTTTGGGTGAGCTTAAAGATCTGAATGGATGAAGGGCCAACACACATAGCTATTAAGTGGGAAAAACAAGAAACTACATTTTTGTTCCGTTACTGGGACCTCTTTTCAATTTGTATACTAGAATGTTTTATGCAAATGGTGTATTGACTATCTTTGGAGAGTATTGAGATCTTGATAGAAGATGACTAAGACACTTTTTCACAGAGATATATCACTGGACCTAGGCTTGATGTGTGAAAGTGCGTGGAAAATAATATGAATGACTACTTGTATGATACGTTCTTAAGTTTTTTCCTAGTATAAATGTACCAGTGTTTAGTAGCTTACGTGGAAAACAGGGGTCTCCAGCCATGGAAGAAAGTTTGGATGTAGGAGGTCATACTCCCCTTGGTGCCTCGTTAAATAAATACCTTGAACACATCCACCTAGCCATGGCCCCCTTCACCCCACTATAATATTAATTTAATTAATTAAATTAAATTAATTCATTATCCTCACCATATTTATTATTTAAATATCCTAATTGGGATAATGCCCACATATCCACCTCACCTAGACACCTCATCAAGCCACCTCACCCTAAGACCTATTCTTAGTAAGTTGCCATAACTAACTAAGACCTACCCAAACCCTAAAAATCAATGCCTACATTCCCTCTAACCACATTCCCACCCGTTAGAAGGAAGCTTCCATGCTAATCCGTAGAGTAAATGAAACGAGATCCCAGAAAATCAAGGGGATCTACCTAGTTTAGTAAACCTAGGAAATCCCACCCTAACCGACACCGGTTACCCTTAACCACTGCCGGTTAAGCCGGAACCACCGTCAGTTACCATTTAACCCCCAAAACAACCTTATTTTGAGGTTGGCACATTTCTGAGAGATAATCACATCTTTTGAGAACAAGTGACTAAACCAGAGCTGCATGCAAGCAGAACCAACATGTACAAGCATCATCAGAACATCCATAGCCAGTACCTGAAGCAATCACACAGCCATCTGCCTTCACGGGAGCATCCGGGGAAGTGCCAGCACTACATCAAGTTCATTTGATCACCCACCATTACCAACCAGGCATCAAGCTCATACAAACAGTAAGTTCTGTTAACCACCATTCATCATTTGTTAGATCCTTTTACATCTGTTATTTAGCTTTTTCTCTCATTTCCACTCCCCCATCATTTATCTCCATGCAAACTTTACCATCTTTTATCCACACCCTTGCACTACCCATACCTAGATCTTAATCATTCCTGTGCATATCCAGATTCATACGAATCTTGTCCATTGCCCTCTCATCTTCATCTAATCTCAGATCTATCACCCAACCAAGTTTTATTGAGTTTCCTGTACCTCGACCATACCGATGTCAGTTACCCACAACCATCGCTGATTATCCTAAACCGATACCGGTCATACCAGACTGATGTTGGTCTCTGTGTCTTTTACCAGAAACCAAGATCAGAGCCTAAAACCTCCACCAAATACCCAAAATACCCAGAACCTTACCCTGACCAATACCAATACCTTGACAGTGACCTTGACCTTCAGATTCAATCATAGCCTAGCCTGTTGTGAATGAATTTTCTTATTGTAGATGAATGAGATACCTAAATCATTTTAACTACAGTAGGATTTACTTTATTTCTCACATTAATTTGTTTTAAACAGTGGATTGACAGCCGTCTAGGAAGTATCACACTTCCTGGATCTAGCACATGCTAGGTAGTCCACTGCATATATTGTTTAACTTTTATTTGGTGGTCTTGTGTTCCATTTCAGGTAGTTCCTCCAAGAAAAAAGGAAGCTCTCATGATCAGCTGTGGATTCAGAAGTCATACGTGTGCAACAACCTATCAACCAACATCTCAACAGGTATTCCTCCTAGCCCATTACCCTTATTTGTTTTGTCAACATTCGAAGAAAGAATTCTAGAATCAGGTGAAACATTTTGGCACGCCCGGTGGGACCCATTCGGGGTTCTTTGCATTCTTTCATTTCTAGGTGAAAACGTTGTATGTTTGTTTCTTTTCTAAAAAGTTCTTACATTAAACTTTCTCCCCTGGAATCTTCTTCTCTTCTATTGTCTAAAAGCAATCGTATTTTGGTGCTTAAAATGAACATTTCTTCCCTTTCATTAGTATCGCATTAGTGAAAGAGCATCCCTTCTCCTGTTCATCTATTTGTGGCATCAAATTCTACATTTCGATTTGGGTTTAAAAATCATTGCATTTCATTCTACTTTTCTGCATTAGCTCACATTAATTGAGGGCAACCTATACGCTGGAAGTCATTCCCAGCTGATGGTTGACAAAAAAATCATAGAAAGCACTTTCTTTCTCTTTCTCTCTCTCTGAGTCATATCCAAACACCACAAAATTGAAAATATACACATTCTTAAACAACATCTTTCCTTAAAGAAGTGTAGGTGATAACATGATCACGACACAGTGGGCACCCAGCTCGTTGTTTCTGTTAAGTCATACTTCAGAGAAAATCCCACCCCACCATAACATACCTGAAACCTCTCCCTGTAGATCTCCTTCTTTGTAGGAAGCCATCCTCACCAAAAAACTCTATTCTATAGTTCATGAGTCAGTCCTTAAAATAGCATAAGCTAAACAAACATAATAGAAAAGGCACTCTTAGGATTGTATTTTTCTTAGTGTTTCTGCTTGGCTTGCATTTTGAGGTGAGAGGTTTCACTCTTCATTTTCTTATTTCCCTTGCATGCTCCTCATCATAGTTGGTGTATTCCAGCTTCATCTGAGTGTGCCTGGACCATATTCTCATCATTCTCAGAATTCTGGGTTTGATTCCACATCAAATTTTAACTCACAACCACATTTTCTTCATCGTTGTTTCAATTTCACAGTAACCGGTGTCGGTCCAGTGACCATCATCGGTTACCCTCTGACCATCATCAGTTTTACCTAACTGGCATTGGTTACTAGTTCTTTTGGTCAACCTACCCAAAAGGACACCTATTCACCTTCTTTGCTTTTCAAAGTCTCTGTCACTATCATCATATTCACTTTACTGGTAAATCCCATTAGCATCTTGCATACTTGGCAAATTATTGGCCTTTTACCTTGTTTTGACCAACTGTCCACTTTCCACAGTGACCGACCATGGTTACCTGTGACTGGCATTGGTTTAACCTAACCGGCATCGGTCAACCTGTGTCATTTTCTAGCTGACATTTGGTACCTAATCCACCTACTACCACCTGTCTCTCCTATTTTCTACTGTATTTCTGTGTCATTTACAGAAAATAGTCCAACTTGATCAGTACCTATTCACATGGTGCTGACCCAAAGCCAAGCGAACGCCCTCATATTCCGTGCCAGTTGTCAACCACTCCCACCTAGACCTTCACCACCTTCTATTTTATCACCCATGGATCCTACCCAACCTATCACTATCACCACAGGAGACGAGGAGTTCACATGACTCCTTGACCAAAATCCTTGCCACCTTGTAGTTTTACCTTTCCCACTCATCCACTCGAGATGCCTCGGGTCAGTTGATATATGGCATGCCCGTATCTATCCCCCCAACTCTCGTTCCCACTCCTGCGTCAGCCCCATTTGGCTCCGCGCAGCCCACATCTACCTTACCCCTAGTCATTTCATAGCTAGGCCCTATACCTGCTATGACTGCCATGTCTGCTACATCCGTTGCACCCACCACATCCACTATACCTTTTCCAACCACCCAGAACACAACCTCATCCGTGCCTATTGTCTCACATATACCTGTAGCTACACAACCACCCCCGGTGTCAGTGACCCCTACCCCTTTTCAAAATGTCATCCTTTCCATTCCACAATCCTTAGCCCCCATTGCCACTAGGGTCACCATGACCCTTCCACCTCCATATACGTACTATCAGCAGCCTCCTGTTTCATCTATTATTCACTCTGGGTACGTACCCCCTATTTCACTTCCTTCTTCTCAATCTACCTATACGGCAGCACCATATACTGGAATGCCACCCTTGTTACATGCCCAACACCAACCCTCTTATGCTACAGGAGTCACCCATCCATCACAACCTACCAATGACCTAATTAAGTTAATGATGGACAAGATGCAGACATTGGAGGCATCGGTTTCTGGCTCCCGCAACACTCTCACCTATGATGAGATTTGTAATGAGCCTATACATCCATCCATTCCTATCCATCCATATCCCATGCATTGGGAAATGCCTAAATTCAACCATTTCAATAGCAAAGAAGACCCACAACAACATTTGTGGTCTTTCAAACATGGGTGTTATCTGATCGCCCATGATGATGCTTTGCTCCTGAGGACCTTTCCCATGTCTCTGACTGGACCCGCATTAGATTGGTATAGTGGGTTGCCTAGACACTCTATATTCTCATTTAATCAGGTAGCCCAAGCCTTCTTGGATCACTTCTCCATTAATATTGTTAAGAAGGTTACCATGACTGACCTATACTCTACGCGTCAGTATGACGATGAATCTATCACAGATTTTGTTGCTCGTTGGCGTAGCCTGATCAATCAACTCACATTCCAACTACCACAAACCAAACTCATCAAACTCTTCACATGGGCTTGTGCTAGGCATATCTCACCGACCCTATAGGTTCAAACCTTCTGAACCTTCGACGAAGCATTCACCATGGCATGAAAGCTAGAGATTTGGGCTATTGAAGAGAAGAAAATCCAATTACGTAATAAGAACTTGACATTCAAGTCGAATGATACCTCTTCTTCTTCAAAACCATAGAACAATTATTCAAAGGCCAAGGGGACCGCTAACGCAGTGGTACTCAAAGCTGGCCCAGCTCATCTGTCAAATCAGGCTAGCCCCTCATCTAATCTCTCACCCATTCAGACTTTTCAATTCAGACAAGAACAACGGAAATATACCCCAATTGGGGAACCTTATTCTTCTGTCTTGGAAAATCTCATCAAATTTAGGGCCATCACCCTTCCTCCCATGAAACCACACACTGGTTTTGACCCTACTCACCCCACACCCACATGGTATAAAGAACATGACTTCTGTAACTATCATCGAGTAAAGGGTCATAGTGATGGCAATTGCATCACTTTCAAAAACATTGTCCAAGAAATGCTCGAGAAAGGTGAGTTAACCATGGATAATCCTAATGCACCTACTAATCAAAACCTACACATCTTCAAGAAACCCTTTCCTAATCATGCCCCTTCTTTTGATCAAACTGGAGAGACCTCAACTCATGATAGTCATACCCACGAGGTCCACGCTATTTTCAGCGATGCACCCATTGCTTCCCAATTACCTCATATTCCTTCCATCGAGGAAATCCTAGCCTGAAGTCCTCCACCTTGCACTTGAACCCACCTCACCTATTCCTCCACCCATAGAGGAACACCTTTCACCCATCCTTCATCACCCGTGGAGGAGCCTTCCATTAACATCGAGACTATTTTACCTTTGTCTTCTCCACCTAGAGAGTCGTCACCCATAGTACCCCTCCAACCCATGGAATATGCTTTTGTATCTCCTTCACCCACAGAGGAGCACCCACCATCTCCTCCACCCATAGAGGAGCACCCATCATCTCCTCCACCCATAGAGGACCACCCATTATCTCCTTCACCTATCAAAGATCTAGTAGAAATGCCTTTGTCTCTAGGTAGTCATTCTCCATAAGCTACCCAAGATCCTGCTAACCTACTTTTGGCTCTCTTACCCATGGAAGCCCAAGCTAGAAAATTCCCCGTCTCTAAGACAAATTTTATGGGAATTTCCATTAGGTCCTCATCAACCTCACCTACAGATGTGCCATTCTCATGCTTAGCTGATCACTTAGATTATGTGGATAGAGCCTTACTTTGGGGGCGTCTTCTGCTTCCTGTCTCAACGCAAATGCAGATGTCACTTGCTGACACTTCCACTATCTACCTAAAAATATTTTGACCAATCAAACCGAGCACAACCACCTCTATCACAACTTCTTCCATGACACCCATCATAGCTCAACACACACCCTTACCCATAACCCAACATACACCTAAATCCAAACCCACACCTACATCATCTTCCTCGACTAAACCTATTACTACCTTAGGGGTCACCCCAACCACCAGCCTTACTCATCCACCTATCAAACTAGATTTAGCTACATCCTCCAAAGTCAACACCAAACCTACTCTGACACCCAAACAGAAGAACCAAGCCCATAGAACTCATACCCCAGCTGCGTCAATCACACCTTCATCACCTTCACCCCTTCCATCCATCTTAGGACCTCAACCTCCCAGCACGGTTAAGAAACCTCCACCCATTAGTAAACCAAAAACACAACAGCCCATTCCTTCCTCATGCAAACCTCTAACATACCCAAGCACCTGACATGACTTACACCCACACCTATAGCATCTTTACCACCCATTCCTCCAATACCATCGGTTACTTCTTCACTACCCACGACACTTCAGTCTCTTTCCCTCACACCCCCAGCATGTCCTACATCATCTACCTTCACAGCACCTCTGTTATCCCCGTGGGTAACTCACCCTCTTCCACCATCTGCCTTTCCCTCTAGATCTCGTGTGCCCATATCACCTTTACCCAAGAAGGTGCAACCCAAAGACAAAAATCTGCTACCCTCCAATAAGGTAGTCAAAAAACCATACACCCTCCTACCAATTCATCTACCATACCCCTACCCAAACAAATATGACCAACACCCAAGACCACGCCAGCACCCAAAACCATAGCTCGACCCACTCCCCCTCCTGCAAAGACCATTCCTCAACAATCAGCCACACCTATGCCCAAACCCACTTTCACTTCCCATTGCGACCCACTAGCAGGGTCCTATGCCAAAATCTTAACCAACCTCCTTGAGACTTCTGTCATCACATTACCACCTCTCAGACCTTATGACCCTCTCAAACCCAAGCCAAAAGGGTTTGATGACACTAAAATTTGTGCCTACCATCGTGTGCCAGGACATGATGTGGAGAACTACAAGGCTTTGAAAAACATTCTTATCTAGTTGTGTCCTCCTGAAGAAAACTTTGACAATGATGACCTTCTTGATGAGGACCCCATTTCACCAACACCCATTCCCACAACTCTTCCCTCACTTCCTACTCAATGACCCAGACCTTTCCCCCACAGCTCCTAGAACCACCTCTGAGATTTGAAATTAACATGGTTTGCATCAATGACCTCGCCAAACCTCCACCCAAATGTCGATGTGCCCATCTCATCTCATAAAGTTCCTTCCCACCATTGGGCTTTTTCCCTTCGTGTCACCATACCTTTCATGGCTCACCTACCTCACCTACCTCCCCACCTCAGATCAACATGATCCACGTTGCTACCCATGCTCAGAAGGACAAAGGCAAGGAAAAGGCAACTGACTCACCAACCAATCCTATACCCAACATACCATCTACACCCACACCTAAAATCATTATCTGCGGCCCCACATATCCTATTTCTAATGGGGTCACACACCACATGATGCTCAAACAACTACACCAATCCCCCCTCAAAATTTCCTTATATGACCTCATCCAAACCTCGAGAATCCCATCATCAAGCTCTCATGGAGGTCCTGTAATCTATTGAGGTTTTACCCAATGACCCTACACCCGTAGCCTCCATTATCACACCCCATCATGTAGCCTCTCTCACCAAATTGCCACCTTTATCCACACCTCAACCTACTCACCAAGTAGCCTCCCTTAGCTTCTCAGAGGAAGAGATGCACCGCACCAAACTGATGACCCAGACCCAACTCTCTTCATCTCTGTCCACATCGATGATATACATGTACGACGTGTAATGATTGATGGGGGCACAAGCATTAATATCATTTCATCCCATGCATTCACTCAAATGTGCATACCTGACAATTGCATGCATAAACATCCTGTCATGTTGCATTCATTCAATGATGCTATCACCTCTACACTAGGCACTGTCATCCTCCACATTCGCGTGGGCCCCCACACTATTCCAGAGTTATTTTACATCTTGGAGGGGGAATTCCAATATAACCTATTACTTGGTAGACCCTGGATTCATGTCATGGGTTGTGTTCCTTCCACTTTGCATCGCTGTGTAAAGTTTGAGCATGAAGGACACACCTATACTATTCCAGCTGATCCTTCACCTTTTAAAACATGCAACATGCTTTACCGACCCAATGACATGCTTATACCCATTAAGGCATCTACCTCCATGACCACTACCACTTCACCTACACCTCCGCTTACTAATACAGCCATTACCTCAACTGCACATGCCTCCTCCATTCCTACCACTGCCACAACCTCCACGGCCAAACCATCAGCCTCCCAATCCATTAGCTCCACCTTCAGTGTTGACCTCTGACACATCATCTATTCCAACTACCCACATACCAACCACTGATCCCTTGGAAGGAATTTTTCAATGCCTCACTCTGGGGGAGTATCACCTATATAGTGTCAACACATTCCTTACTCCACAAGAGTATGGAAGTCTTCACCAACACCCTCGTTATGATCACCATATAGGAGAGCACCTCCTTTATGGTCCTCCCCACCTTCATACTAGTATCACCTATGGGGGACTTGATACTACCACTTACACACCCTGAACCATTGTCACAAACCCACCCATTTTCTGCTGACTTCTAGTCACTCACCAATCGTTGTTTTTCCCACACCTTCCTATATCGATGTGCTATGGAAGGGTTTTGGGTTTTCAGATTTTATGAGAAAGGCCACCATACTGTTATTCCATCTACTACCCATAAACATAATGATCGTAGTGGTATCGGATTTGTTGAGCCACCTACCAAGCAAACCTACATTAAACTCATCGAGGACATTATCCCTTCTCCACCCTCTTCACCCACTCCACCTTCATCACCTCCTTTTCCAATGGATTCGATGGATCTAGAATCCATTCCTCCTAAAAAAAATTTCATAAACACCATCTCCTTGGGGCCTTTGACTTATCAATGTGAGGGTGAGGCTCCTTCCTCTCTTCCCTTCCTGTATCCTGAAATGATCGATGACGATACACCTTCAATTAACATCATTCAATGTCAGGATGATGAATCTATACTCACCTACCTTGGTGTAGAAGACTCATATATTCATTGGTCATTACCCTCTGAGACACAAACCATGTTGAATGAATCAACTATCGAGATCAACATTCATACTCAAGATGACCCGTACATCATAAAGATCAGTCAATCTTTAGATGTTACTGAACAGGAAGCCATCTCCTCTTTTCTCAAAAACCATAACCACACTTTCACTTGGTCATACATAGACATGCCTGGTATTGACCCCACCATAGTGGTCCACAATATCGTAACCATTTCCAGATGCCAAGCCCATCAAACAAAAGCTGAGGAAAATACACCCTCACATTTCCCTTCTCATCAAAGAAGAAATTCAGCGCCTTCTTTCTATTTCATTAATATTACCCATTGATTATCCTCTTTGTATTTCTAACATTGTCCCTATCACTAAGGCAACAGGAGGACTCCGCATTTACATAGATTAATGTGACCACAACATAGCCTACCCAAAAGATGACTTTCCTCTACCTGGTATTGACCAGCTGGTTGACCTTACCGCTGGTCACGAGATGCTATCACTCATGGATGGCTTCTCGGGTTATAACCAAATCTTACTTGCCCCAGAGGATCAACAAAAAACCACATTCATCACCCCTTGGGGGACCTTCTGCTATCGATTCATGCCTTTTGGCCTTAAAAATGCTGGTGCCACATATCAGCGGGCTATGACTTACATCTTCCATGACATCATTGCATCATATATTGGAAGATTATGTCAAAGACATCCTTGCCAAATATAAACACTACTCCAAGCACCTCGCCATCCTAAAAACCATCTTTGACCACCTTATTAAATATTACGTTCACCTTCAGCCCAAGAAGTGTGTCTTCGCTGTCCTCTCAGGAAAGCTCCTGGGATTTATCATCTCCTTACTTGGTATATAAGTTGACCCTGCTAAATTCAAGGCCATTCTGGAAATGCCTCCACCCACTAACCTTAGGAAACTCCATAACCTGCAAGGTAAGTTAAAGTCTATTCATTGTTTCATTTCACAATTGTCTGATCGGTGTCAACCATTTCATCATCTACTCAAGAAGGATGTCTCCTTTGAATGGGATGATGACTAACACAAAGCTTTTGAAGCCTTACAACAATACCTTCTTCAACCCACCTGTACTAATTCCACCTAAAGATGATCAACCATTCTACCTATATATCTCAGCTACTGATCACTCCTTGGGGGCCATTCTCACTCATTGCGTGATGAACAACACAGGGAGCAAGTGTAGTGTATTACACAATCCATACTCTTTTAGACTACGAAACTCAATATACCCATCTACAAAAAACATTTCTTATCCTTATTTTTCACTTGCCACTAAACTCCACTATTATCTACTCAACCACAAAAACTATGTTGTGACCAACAATGATGCCGTACACTTCATATATACCAAACCTTATCAAAATCACCATGCTCACATGATAGATTATGCTTTTGGCCGACCTCGACCTTGAATTCATTCATCAAAATTCCATCAAGGGACAAGCTATCGCCAACCAATTGGGCTGATGCACCTATTTTTGGGGATCAAACATCTAATTTTGACTTTTCAGATGAGTCAATTGCTATCCTTTCCCTAGAAAAACCTACTTACAAAATGACAATCTTCTTTGATTGTGGAAAGTGTCAACGTGGGGGTGGGGCTGGTGTTATCCTCATTATTTCTTGATGGTGAACCCTTTCCTTTGTATTTCAAACTTGACTTTGATTGTACAAACAATATTTCCAAATACAAAGTGCTGGTATTAGGTCCCCAAGCTACCTATGCCCTTGATGTTAGATCAATCAACATATTTGGAGATTCTCAATTGGTCATAAACAAAGTCAATGGTGTATACCAATGTCTTAATGAGAGACTTCAAAATTATAAACATCATTTAGACATACTTTTGACCACTTTTGACTATTACACCCTTCAAACCGTCCCCCGTTCAACCAACAAATTTGCCGAAACCATGGCTTGCTTGGCTTCTGAAATACCCACTTCACCTGTCAATTCTAAAATCTGTCACCATATAATGACTCCAATCACCCTCTTATTTACCTCACGACATTTACTCCATCAGAACCGTCGCCCCAGACCCGAGCGACCTTTGGTATAAATAATACTCCGACTATCTTTCTCTCTCCATCTTACCTCCTGATCTCACCCGCAATGGACAACGTGCCTTCCTTAAAAACGTCTCTCATTACATCATCATGGGGGTGCTCCTCTATAAGCACAACTTCAATGGTATTCTCTTACGATGCCTCACGAGTTATGAAATTCCTTATACCATTAAGGAAATTCATGATGGCATATGTGGAGGTCACTTTAGTGGCCTTGCTGTTGCTAAGCGTATTCTTCACCTAGGCTATTACTGGTCGACCCTTAACCATGATTGTTATGACTACGTCAAAAGTTGTGTAAAATGCCAACAACATGCCAACCTTCATCATACACCAAGTCACGCCTTACAGGTCACCCATGACCTTTGGCCCTTTTCTCAATGGGGTTTGGATCTTTTCGGAGAGATGAATCCCCATTCTTCCTAACAACATCAATGGATCATCACCACTACTGAATACTACACAAAATGGGTTGAAGCCATACCACTCATCTCCGTGAAAGCTGAGAAAATATGCGAGTTCATCAATCATCACATAATTTGTTGCTTTGGTGTTACTCATAACCTCATCACTGATAATGGAAAACAATTCAAAAATAAAACCTTACAAAAAATTTGTGACGCCTTCGGCATTAAGCTAAGTTTCTCATCACCTTATCACCCATAAACCAATGGTTAAGCTGAATCCACTAACAAAACCTTGAAAAAAATTCTCATGAAAGTGGTTAATGATACTAGGAAGGACTGGCATACACACATTCCTTTCACCCTGTGGGCATACCACACTAGTATCTGTACTTCCACTACCACTACACCTTTTTCTCTGGTCTACGGTATAGAGGTTGTTCTGCCCCTCGAAGTCATGATTACCTCACTCTGCATTTCTCTCCATGACATGCTCAATGATGATGAATTTCATCAGGACCATTTAGAAATACTTGAGTTATTAGATGAACATCATCTTAACGCTCTTGACCATCTTCAAGTTTACCAAAAACGTATCAAACGTGCCTACAAAAAACATGTCCATGAACGAACTTTCCAAGTCGGTGACCTTGTCTTGAAAGAAAATCAACATTTAACTAAAGCAGAAAAAAGTAAATAGGGAAAATTCGCTCCTAATTGGCTTGGACCATACATCGTGACCCATACTTACGGATCAGGTGCTTATCATTTATCTTCACTCGATGAAACCCGAACCTGAGCCCCTTAATGCCTTGCATCTTCGACCATTCTCTTGTTGACGTTTAGTCATACCTCACATTTTTCCTCTTTCTATGCTCGTCCCTTGAGTGCTATTCACCTCTTAGACCTCACCAACGATTAAATAAGAATCATGTGCGTACTCCTCACCTTTTATCTTCTCTTAAATATGTGTACCACAATACTGCACATGACATGATTCTCATGGATACTTTTCGTCTACCTGTAGATGAGATCCCATGATCGTTTCACCCTGCTTTCTGAACAAGAATCCTATTCTTCACTTTGGTCTTGTCCATGACTTCAAATCCCTCACATGGGATCCAACTCCTTGAGTCAAAATTCCAATAAAAATATGACTCCCTAAAAAATACATCTTCCTCTCTGTAATCGCCACTATAAATAGACTACTCCCTCAAAGGACAACTATGTAAAGCTCTTTAAAAAAAAAAAGAAGCAAGACAATCTGAAGCTATTAATGTAGCTACAGATTTGCACAACAAAATCACTCTCTATATTCGAATATATTTCATTCTACATACAATGCATAAATAAAGGAGAGACTGCTCCTAAATATGATGAATTCCAATTCCTCAAATATCTCCTACAACATCTCCTAAAAATTCTCCTAGAACAATAATCTATTCGTGATATATTGTTATAACAATATATCACCAAACAATATATTCGTAAATATAAGTTGTTAATAACAACTTATATACTAACAAAATATATACGTGATTTGTTATTACAAATCACTCATTAATTCTTTATCATAGTAAACATTAATATTAATTTCCTAACATTCCCCCCCTTAATGTTTACATGGTAACATTAGAACTTTCACACTTCCTTTGTAGCCTATCGCCTCTACGCACTCATGATATTGGCACACACTCGAACTGAAGGTTGAAAACATCAACTTCTTATCAACCAAGCACTGTTGGGAACACATCTAACTGAAAAGGATGGGAACATGCTCAGGAATCATCTACTTATCAACCAGTCACTCTAGGGAACACATCTGACCTAATAGTGTGGGAACTCAAGCAGGAACACATATGAATAGCCTTTAATGGTTTTTAGGAGGATAACCACAAACCTAGGTAAGAACAGGAACACATCTGACTGTTCTACCTCATCAAGCCTCATGATGATGCGTTTCACTATGTTATTTGTTCTACACTATGTTTTTGCATTTAGGGAAATAGGAATAGCCACATACTCAACTAAAAAATTGAAAATGGAACATTGGATCATGCTGATCATGTTCCCCCCTCAATGTGAACATTTCACTTATCCAACACAAAAAAATAAATCTAAAAAAGAATCACACTAGACATCAAATACTAAAATCACACTCACACCACAAAATGTGCCACCATAACTTCATGTGGTCCTGTCGTTGGTGACTGACGAGAGGTCGCTGACTGAACTCCAACCTCTGATGCCTCCGTCCTCTGATATTAATTATCTAAAAGAGAAAATATTCATCACTTTGATTTTCTGTATAAGCAGTATTTCCTTCCTCTTCATTTTCTCCTTCGTCATTAGCAGCCATGGCATTATTTTGTAGATTCCTATCAAGTAGATCTTGTGCTCTTCTCTTGCAATTTGAGGAAAAGTGACCAGATTGTCTATAGTAATAACAGGTGAGCCGCTTCGTTGAATCTTTATAATATGATCCAGGTCTAAAAGAAGATTTAGATATTCTTTTATCTTGTTTCTTACCATACAGGGATTTTTCCTCTGGTTCTGCAAACATGATTTTCTATTCTTCATCTAGTAAAGAAGAAATAAGTTCTTCTAAACTTGGATTTATTTTACTCAAAGTAAATACCATGTTAGAATAACATGGAGGCATGCTATTGAGTAATACTTCTTTAGCATCATAATCAGGCACATGTACACTTATTCCCACTAGTTGATTACAAATAGAACGAAACTTACTAATATGTTCCATCATGTTGTCACCTTCTGCCATCTTGAGGCCGAACAATCTCTACTTTAAAGATATTGTTGCGCTTCCAGCTTGTGATCCAAACAATTTGTTCAATGTTTCCCAAATTGTGTGAGAGGACTTTTTAAAGTCTATATGATGCAAATAAGATTTTGATAGACCCAATCATATCATTGATGTAGCCTTTCATTCTTTGCTTGCACATTTTGTTGCTTCATTTGCATTTGCCAGTTTCTTTTCTTTTCCATCAATAATATCCCATAAGTATTTGTTAATTAGGAACAACTGAGTTTGTACTTGCCAGGTATGAAAATCTTTACCTTCAAATTTATCAATATGACTTAACTTATCCATTAAGAGTCTTCACAAAATTTTTTTGTTTTTTTTTAAAAATAGGTGTCGGCTGAAACCGAAAATGCACCTTTTTACAAAAAAATAGGCAATAATGACTATAAATTTGATTTGTAATGGAAAATTACAAATCTATTAATGATAAAAAGTAATAAATGATTACTTTTTATATAATTACAACAAATACAAAATATTAAATTTTCACGGATAGATAAATTCTAATCAAATGGCATAACAGAGACTACGAGAATATTATAACTAATGAAATGGAAAGGAACAAGAAATGGATCTTCATAGGTATTAAAAATAAAAGCTCGCCAATAAATCTACAGACTGCAGTTTGGGAAGAATGATGGTGTAGGTACATGGAGAGTGTATATGCGAACTATGGATGGAAGTGTAATACATGCACAAATATAGGCATTTAGATATGGAGGGTAGATTACTATCAAATCATATGACAAAACAATGTAGAAGAGAACATACCCACATGCAGTTCTTTGAACAAGGATGGTGGCATGAACTATGTGGAGGTAGATGCAAAATGATGTATACAAATCAGTTCCACCTTTAAATGAAATTTAGACTGGCTGTGTCGTCATGAGAAAATGAATTGCATGATTTCTATACCAGTCAAATCTCCCAATGCTTTGAGTGTCTATTTGAATTTATGGTGGTTGAGTTGTATGGTAATGAATGACCCAATTAATGGGAGTTGATCTTTATTGTTCTCGATCTAATGAAAACTGATTGCGCTAAAAACGTCTTCCCAAAACGTGGAGAAATTATCAAAACCCAGGCATAATAAACTTACAGTTCTTAATAATTTTCTTAGGCCATAGACTTGTACTGGAGTTCTTGGATCTCCCAATACTCATACGCCAACAACCAAAATGCTTGGCAGAAAAGTAGACCATGTGAGGAGATCTTTCTGATAACAAATACTGCAGATCTATATTCTTTCCAAATCAAATAACAAGATAAATCTAGAAAATTCCACGCTGTGTATAAAGTTGATATAGCTTCCGCTTGGATGCTATGTGAAGTTCTACTGTGAGTTGAGTCTATTATAGAGTAGACAGCCTAAATAATTCTTTTTAAATTCTCCTTGGTTTGAATGCCTCCATTAGATTTTCAAGCAGGAAAAAATCAATATCTACTATTGAGATGCGACCAAAAATGATTTCAGCGCAATTTTTTTCATCACTCAGACAAAACAAAATATGACACTGCCCCTAATTTTTTATTCTTCCATTAGAGAGAGAGAGATTGAACATTGCTCTGGTACCAAATATTAATGTAGCTATAGATTTGCACAACAAAATCACTCTCAATATATTACTTTGTATATTCGAATATATTTCATTCTACATACAATGCATATATAAAGGAGAGTCTACTCCTAAATATGAGGAATTCCAATTCCTCAAATATCTCTTACAACATCTCCTGTAACTTCTCCTAGAACAATAATCTATTTGTGATATATTGCTGTAACAATATATCACCAAACAATATATTCATGAATATAAGTTGTTAATAACAACTTATATACTAACAAAATATATACGTGATTTGTTATTACAAATCACTCATTAATTCTTTATCATAGTAAACATTAATATTAATTTCCTAACAGAAGCTTCCCGCATAGATCAGCTTCACGAAGACCTCAAGGAGTTACTTTCATCATCCCATATAGACTTCCTGCATCGATCAATCTATCTCAAATATTAGTCAACGCAGAAAGCCTTTTAGTCAGGGACTTACGCATTGTGACCTTGGATCTATTTCCCAAAGAGCATGCTCCTTCATACCATATAAAAATTAACCACCTTTCACCCCTCTCACCATTTTCACTCCCATTTCCTACCGCCTCAAGGGACCTCTTGGAAATAATGACATTTGGTGCTCATGTGACTACCTTTCACTCATAGAATAATCAATCATGCAATGTCTTTAGGGTCTTACGTTCATCACCTCCTCCAAGGTATGAGCTACTCGGTATGATCCTAACCAATCAGGTGGCTTTCTTGCCCCCTCTTATCTTTTACCCTTCTTTATTATGTATTGATTATCTTATACAAGACTTGGTCATCAACGCTTACCTTTTGGGTAATCTTCTTCTTCTACCACAATTGAAATCACCTATACCAAGTTACCCACAACTCACCCACACCTAACAGACCTACACCCAAATCATGCCTATGACCTACCATCTCATTCTCATATCTCCTCATATTCTTCCCTAGCTTATGGGAAAACTACATCATCCTGAGATCCCTTTTCACCGAGACTATGTAGGAAACACTCTGAGGGAAGGGGGCCCTTGGAGGTTAGCTCATCCACTCTCTACCCTAACCAATTCATCTTTCATCTTCCTAAATCACATTCTACCCTGCTTAGTTTCCTTTTTATATCACACATTGGAAGTTAAACCAAACAAACAAGTTGCTTAACATTTTTATCATTATCACAACATACATTTATTATGCCTACCATTTCTTTACCATGATCATGCATATATTATAAAACATCTTAAACATGACCCATATCATCATTCATTGCACAAATTAATTACTCGCAACCTTAACCAATTTAAAATCAACCCCACACCTAATAGACCTAAACCCAAACCATGCCTATGACCTGAATCAACCATGCCTAACACCAACCTGACTCAACCATGCCGAACACCAACCTGACTCATCCATGCCTAACACCAACCTGACTCAACCATGCCGAACACCAACCTGACTCATCCATGCCTAACACCAACTTGAGTCACCATGCCTATAACCTGACTCAACCATGCCTAACACTAATCTGACTCAATCCATGCCTAACACACCTACCATAAGTCCATATATGCATAAGCCATCACAGTTTATCAAACAATCACAGTTTATCAACATCAAAGTACATCATCATAATTTCATCCATCTCATCATAAAAATAGGTGTGTATCCATATAATATACACTGATATCAAAATAATATACATCTCTCAAAATATCTCATAAACAACCTCACCATCTTTGGCATGCAGGCTGGTATATGATCAAAATAATAAACCACTCTCATATACATCCTCACCATCTTCGGAATGTAGGCCAGTGTATAATATGCTCAAAAATATAAAAATCTCATATACGGCCTCACCATCTTTGGCACGCAGGCCAGCATATGTCAAAAATCAAAACTGCATCAAAATTGAGGGCCACATATTAGACATCATCATGGCAGACATCCTCCATGTCTCTCACCTGTCCCCTCTACCTCCTCGGCCTCTGTCTCGTGACCTGCTAACATCTCCCCACCCATCATAGGTGGTGGCTGGGTCCCTGCTCGTAAATAAATTTGAACTGGCCTCTGTGAACTGGTTGCCTCACCTTGACCATGTCTCGGGGCTCGATGGCCCCCTGTGCTCTCCACACTATGGGTGCATGATCTGGTCCTCTCACTAGAGGCTTGTTATGCCCTGTACTCGACATACAATAGATAATCTATCCATGCCTCTGTCACTTGGTCCTGGTAATACCGAGCCTCATCTCTCGCCTCCTATAATCTGGATACAGGTAATGTATGTGGTGGCCCCATTGGCCTCTAACCTTATACTTGTCCCATGAGACCCTATCCCACCCCTTCCTGTGAACTCGACCCTTGCCCTTGTGCCTATATATGGTCCTGTAAAGCCCCAATCTGTGCCTGTGTCTTGGCCAACTGGCCCTGCAACCCTATAACCTATGCTTGTAGGGTAGTCACCTGACCATCATCATCATCTCCATCTCCACCCTGGGCCATCTGGGCCTGAAGACTGGCCATCTGTGCATGTAACTCAGCTATCTCCACCTCTGAACTGGCTAGCTATCCCTGCACCATACTGAACTGGGTAATCAAGGTCACCACCTGCCCCTGTAGGGAGTCTCTCTATACCGTGATCATGGCTAAATCTGGCTGCCCCAGTGTGGGTGCTACTGCTTGTAAATGAGCTACCCACCACTGTCTATACATGTCTGTCATTCTGGCATCATCAATCCACTGGTCTATAACTTGCTCCTCCTACCCAATAGGTACTGTCGGCTGTGGTAGAGGTAATGGCCTCTCCACGTCATCTCTCCTATACTGCGGGAAGGGTGGAGGTATGTCATGTTGTAGTCTAAACTGTTGTCTAACCCTGTCAATTGGAATCATCTCGTGCTCCCCAACATGGTTCCCCACTATCCATCTCAATAGCTGAAGGTCATCTAGCTAATCATGCATCCACCTGTATGAGGGATAACCCACATACGGTCTTCATATGATGTCTACTCTAGACAATCCCTCCAATAGCTTCCTGTAGTATGCTACATCATGTATAGCTCTGTCTGATCGCCGCTCTCCAATCATGGGTACCCATCACCTATACCCCACCCACACTATTCTAGGTGGAAATGCATCTGCTTGGGGCATACCCACTGGGCACATACAAACTATGTGCTCATAGGCCCAACAGTGTAGTAAAAAGGTGTAGCATAAGCTGAACCTACACAACCACCCATATGCCCACAAATCTCTGTATAGCTTCACCAGGAATGCTGACACCAAAGCAAAGAAGGTCTAATCCATCACCATGTCATGTAATGCCCCCATCAGGGAGCGAGGAAACCTCCCATCTTTTGCATCTAGTAGTGCTAAGTAGCACACTACCTCCATGAGTAGCACTACTAGCCTTGTCTCCTCTGGATGGGCCTAATACATCCCTCCGTAACTTAGACTGGCACTATGGAATGTCATGTCTGCCAGTTCCTCTCCAAACAATGTCAACATCAACTCCTCTGAGGCCTTGGAGGAGATCAAGTACACCTGCATCCCCAATATCAGTAACTGCAGGATCCTAAACATGTCCTCTAGGGTGACTGTCATCTCACCCATCGATAGGTGGAACATGTTTGTCGCTGAATCCCATCTATCGATGAGAGTAACCATCAGACTCAATTTCCAGACTACATGCTGATAGCGCGAGACCTAATCAGGCCTACCTCCTCCATGTGTTGCCACTCCTCAACTATCACTGTGCCTCGCACTCTCAAGAGTAGGGGTGGCACCCTGTCTCTCATCCTCAACTGATCACTCCCCTACATCTAATACAAACATAAAATTAATCTACCTTCATCACACCCATACTCACCCATGAAACCGGGGCACCGATACCCATTGTCCTTCAACTCTTTTTGTCTTCCAACCGAACCTTCCTATCACATTTTCTCTAGCTACCCCCCACCCTCAACCAGTGTCATTTCCCCATAACCAATTATTAAACCCGCCCGTGTCCTATACTAGTTTTCAACCCACCCCTATTCTATCCTATCTTCTAAACCCTTCCCTATCTCACCCACTTGACCTAGAACCCCTTTTGACCCATTTTTATCCAAAACCTGACTGGTGTTGGTTATCTCTAACCGATCTTGGTCACACCTAAACCGGCATCGGTCACCTGTTTTGTGACTGATACTGGTTTGACCCTACCGACGCCAGCTAGCCCAGACTAATGTTGGTCACTATTGTGGTGAAAATCATTACCCCTAAAACCCTACCCTCTAAAAGAACTCCCTCTTCTAACCCTTCTACCCACCCATACTCACCTACACTTTCCCTTAACCCCATCCTACCACCTATTCACCCACTTACCTCTCTCCCCGCTCATATTCTACCTAATTCACCCTCCCACATTTAAAATTTTATTCCCCCCCCCCCAAAAAAAAAACCCAAAATTTCCCCACCCAACCTCTCACCTAATCTACCTCACAAAATACAACATGGGTATGATTCTTACCTCATCATCTTGCCCATCACCGTGGTGTCAAGTTTGACGGCACCGAGGGGCCCACTCGATCCCTCTCCGGCCTCGGCCATCACTAATCACGAAACCACATCCTCCAATCAATCAAATCACTCAATCTGATCCATGGACCTACCTCCAACGACCAATCAACCACTGGTTGCTTGCCAACTATGATTTCTGTTCTCTGGACACTTTCCAACTTTCCTCTCCTCGTGTATTTCCCAATTCACCAAAAGACCAATGATTTGTACAAAATGTGGATTTTTTCATTTTTATCACAATCCCCAACCTAACCTGATGCCGGTTTTTATTAACTTCCCGGCATCAGTCACTTGCCCTACCTTACCGTGGTCAGTTTCCCTATAACCTACATAAGTTTACCCTTAACTGTCATGATCACCTCTCTTTCCACATTGCCCCCACAATTTCACTTATTACCAAGTTACCCCACTCATAACTCAGCACCCACACCTACAACCTACCCCAAATCAGCATACCTCCATCGCATTCTCATATCTCCTCTTTTTCTTCCCTAGCGTATGGGAAAACTACATCATCCTGAGATCCCTTTTTCACACACCGAGACTATAGGAAACCTCTGAGGGAAGGGGGGGCCCTTGAGTTTAGCTCAATCCACTCGCTACCCTAGCCAATTCCTCTTCAGATCTTCTAATCACTTTCTATTCTAACCCTGCTATTTTCCGTTTTATATCACACATTGGAAGTTTCAAACCCAACAAACAAGTTCTTAACATTTTTATCATTATCACAACATCTTTATTAGCCTACCATTTTCTTTAACCATGATCATGCATATAATTTAAAACATCTAACATGACCCATACATCATTCGTTGGCACAATTAAAATTACTCCAACCTAACCATTTCAAATCAACCCCACACCTACTGACCTAAACCAAACCATGCTATGACCTGAATCAACCATGCCTAACACCAACCGACTCAACCATGCCGAACCACAACCTGACTCATCCTGCCTAACAAAACCTACTCAACCTTTGCCGACAACACCACCTGACTCATCCATGCCTAACAACACCAACTTGAGTCACCATCCTATAACCTGACTCCACATGCTAGACACTAATCTGACTCAATCCTGCCTAACACACTACAAAGTCCATATTTCTAGCCATCACAGTTTAATCAAACAATCACAGTTTATCAACATCAAGTACAATCATCATATTTCATCCATCTCATCATAAAATTATGTGTGTATCCATATAAATATTACACTGCTATCAAAATAATATCCATCCTCTCAAAATTCTCATAAACACCTCACCCTCTTTGGCATGCAGCTGGTATATGATAAAACTAATTAAAACACTCTCAATACAACTCCTCACATCTTCGGAATGTAGCCAGTGTATAATAATGGCTCAAAGGATAAAAATCCTCATTACGACGGCACCGCATCTTTTTGGCACGCAGTCCAGCATATTCAACAAACAAAACTTGCATCAAAAATGAGGGCCACATATTAGACAATCATCATGGCAGACATCCTCCATGTCTCTCTCACCTTGCCCCCTCTACCTCCTCGCCGCCTGTCTCGACCGCTAACATCTCCCCACTCCCATCATAGGTGTGGCTGGTCCCCCTTGCTCGTAAATAATTTTGAACTGGGCCTCTGTGAGTGAACTTTTTTTGCCCCCACTCCAAAACCTTGACCATGTCTCGGGTCGATGGCCCCCTGTGCTCTCCACACTTATGGGTGCATGATCTGGTCTCTCGACTATAGGCTTGTTCTGCCTGTCCTCGACATACAATAGATATCTACCATGCTCGGCCCCTTGGTCGCTGGTAATACCTGAGCCTTCATCTCTCGCCTCCTTATAACTGGTACAGGTAATGTATGTGTGGCCCCATTGTCCTCTAAGCCTTATACTGGTCCCATGAGACCCCTATCCCACCCCTTCCTGTGAACTCGCCGCGACCCTTTCCCTTGTGCCTATATATGGTCCGTCAGCCCCATCTTTGCCTGGGTCTTGGCCAACTGCCCTGCCACCCCTATAACCTATGCTGTAGTGGTAGTCACCGACCATCATCATCATCTCCATCTCCACCCTGGGCATCTGGGCCTGAAGACTGGCCATCTGTGCCATGTAACTCAGCTCTATCCACCTCTGAACTGGCTAGCTATCCTGCCCATACTGAACTGGGTAATCAAGGTCACCACCCTGCCCCTGTAGGGAGTCTCTCTATACCGTGATCATGGCTAAATCTGGCTGCCCCAGTGTGGGTTGCTACTGCTTGTAATGAGCTACCCACCCACTTGTCTATACATGTCTGTCATTCGGCATCATCAATCCACTGGTCTATAACTTGCTCCTCCTACCAATAGGTTACTGTCGCTGTGTAGAGGTAATGGCCTCTCCACGTCATCTCTCCTATACTGCGGGAAGGGTGAGGTATTTCATGTTGTAGTCTAAACTGTTGTCTAACCCTGTCAATTGGAATCATCTCGTGCTCCCCAACATGGTTCCCCACTATCCATCTCAATAGCTGAAGGTCATCTAGCTAATCATGCATCCACCTGTATGAGGGATAACCCACATACGGTCTTCATATGATGTCTATCTAGACAATCCTCCACATAGCTCCTGTAGTATGCTACATCATGTATAGCTTCCGTCTGTGATCGCCGCTCTCCACTCATGGGTACCCATCACCTATACCCCACCCACACTATTCTAGGTGGAAATGCATCTGCTTGGGGCATACCCACTGGGCCCATACAAACTATGTGCTCCATAGGCCCAACGTGTAGTAAAAAGGTGTAGCATAAGCTGAACCTACACAACCACCCCATATGCCCACAATCTCTGTATAGCTTCACCAGGAATGCTGACACCAAAGCAAAGAAGGTCTCATCCATCACCATGTCATGTAATGCCCCCATCAGGGAGCGAGGAAACCTCCCCTCTTTGCATCTCGTAGTGCTAAGTAGCACACTACCTCCATGAGTAGCACTACCTAGCCTTGTCTCCTCTGGATGGGCCTAATACATCCCTCCGTCACTTAGACTGGCACTATGGAATGTCATGTCTGACAGTTCCTCTCCAAACAATGTCAACATCAACTCCTCTGAGGCCTTGGAGGAATCAAGTACCACTGCATCCCCAATATCAGTAACTGCAGGATCCTAAACATGTCCTCTAGGTGGACTGTCATCTCACCCTCGATAGGTGGAACATGTTTGTCGCTGAATCCCATCTATCGATTGAGAGTAACCATCAGACTCAATTTCCAGACTACATGGCTGATAGCGCGAGACCTAATCAGGCCTACCTCCTCCCATGTGTTGCCACTCCTCAACTATCACTGTGCCTCGCACTCTCAAGAGTAGGGGTGGCACCCTGTCTCTCATCCTCAACTGATCACTCCCCTACATCTAATACAAACATAAAATTAATCTACCTTCATCACACCCATACTCACCCATGAAACCTCACCTATACCCATTGTCTCAACTCTTTTTGTCTTCCCAACCTACCTTCCTATCACATTTTCTCTATCTACCCCCGACCTCAACGCATTGTCATTTCCCCATACCCAGTTACCCCTGTCCTCCGAAGGTTTTTCACCACACCCCTATTCTACAATTATTCTACCCTCCCTATCGCACCCACTTGACCTAGAAACCCCTTTTGACCCATTTTTATCCAAACCCTGACTGGGTTTGGTTATTCGCTAACCGCCTTGGTCAGCACCTACCGGCATGGTTCACCTGTTTTGTGACTGATACTGTTTGGACCCTAACGACGCAGCCTAGCCCCAACTAATGTTTGTCACTATTGTGGTGAAAATCATTACCCCGAAAAACCTACCCTCGAAGAAAGGACCCCTCTTCTAACCCTTCTACCCACCCATACTCACCTACACTTCCTTAACCCCATCCTGCCACCTATTCACCCACTTACCTCTCTCCCCCTATATTCCTACCTAATCAACCCTCCCACGATTTTTAAAATTTTCTTCCCCCCCCCCCCAAAAAAAAAACCCAAAATTTCCCCACCCAACCTCTCACCTAATCTACCTCACAAAATACAACATGGGTATGATTCTTACCTCATCATCTTGCCATCACCGTGGTGGCAAGTTTGGACGATGCACCGGTGGCCCACTCGATCCCTCTCCGGCCTCGGCCATCACTAATCACTAACCACACCTCCAATCAATCAAATCACTCAATCTGATCCCATGGACCTACCTCCCAACTACCAATCAACCACTGTTTTGCTTGCCAACTATGATTTCTGTTCCGTCTGGACACTTTCCAACTTTCCCTCTCTCTCGTGTTATTTCCCAATTCACAAGAAGACAAATGATTTGTAAAAAATGTGGATTTTTCATTTTTATAACATCCCCAACCTAACCGATGCCGGTTTTAACTTCACCGGCATCAGTCACGTGCCCTACCTTACCGTGGTCAGTTTCCCTATACCGACATAAGTTACCCTTAACTGGCATTGATCACCCTCTCTTTCACATTGCCCACAATTTCACCTTATTACCCTACCCGTCACGTACGTCAGAAAAGCGACAGGCGAGCGTGAGAATCAACAAGTAACTCTTCCACGTACCCGACCTCCCAAGGTCGTGCCGAGACAGCCGGTGGGGGATGGAATATGCAGACAAACTAGTTAGGCAGTCTAATGTCTTCGACACACACTAGTGGAATTTGTGAATCTAAGGCAAAGAAGGCCCTTCTAACTTGGACTGGTGTGATAGATCGATCAGCGAGGATGACTGCTCGAAGGCTCCAATCAATATCGAGCTCTGGCATGATTCGATCTATGGGTTGCGGAATACGTGGAAAATGACCTGGGATTGTTTCGTGTATATCTCCTGATAAGGTCATATAGTGGATGATGAATATAATTGACTCTATGGATGATTTTCTGGCCTAGTCCAGAATTCCCTAGCTTCGTTAGCCGCTATATCTAGTAAGGACAGTTGTTCGATGATGATAGGTGGAAGTGGAGTGGACCTGAAATACCAGTGTACATAGGCTAGCGTCTATATCGGACTGACCTGTGGACTCGTTGGGCTGTGGGATCTGTGGATCACAACCGTAGACTCTTGGTTGTTGCGGTCCTGTTATGGTCATACGCGAGATCAAGTTCTAATCCCTAGTATCCAGTAATCGTATGCTTTCTCAGCTTCTATGTTTAGAACCAATAGTTGTGCAATCTTCTCAGAATACCTTACAGACGTTCTCGCAACCTGGATTCTTAAGCTGGTATCTATATCTACGAGGGTGTCTCCAGCGTCTGGCTGTGGAACTAGAGGATCGCACCCGAATGTTTGTTCTCTTTCGAGCCCTTCTACAGTCATGTGGATGTTTTCTAGGGTAATCTGTAGTTTGGCTGACTTGACCAAAATGCATGTGCTTGGTCGTCTTCTATGTTTAATCCTCTTAACTGTGAACTGATCAGTTGTAAATCTGTGGTTGTTCGGAATACTTGTATCCTGAGATTTTGGTCTATGTCAACTATTGCTGTGACTAGGTTTGGTTGAGGCACGATTGGCTCAAATATATATTCCCTGGGCTCTTGAGGTCCCGTGATTGTCATACGAAACAAAATGCAATCTAACTGTGATGAAACAAATTCTAACTAAGTGAAATAAATCTAACTACATATAAATTTTATTTTTCTATGAAATATTCTAATAATTTTAAGGAAAGCAAACTATTTTAAGCGTATCTAGAAATAATAGCTAAGCAATAATTTAAAACAGACAAGATAACCGAGTGTGGTTATTTGCCTGTGCGATTTATAGAATTATTCTAAATAAAAAAGTTTGTCTAATCTACCGGCAAGATTCTTGATCCTACCTCAGAAGTGAGGAGTGAATCATAGTTTCTCAGAAACTATCAATCCCCACAGCTTCCCTGGCAATGTCGAGAATAGAATGAAATGAAATAAAGCGATTAACTACTCTATTTGATATGAATCTGACTAGAACTTTGAAATGTAAAACCTGGATTCCGCAGAACAGTGGCGAATCCGATGGTGTATGTGATCTCGTCCCCTCAGTATGATCTTCTCGTTCTTTCGTGTTCACTTGGATCCAGAAAAGCGTGTAATGCTAGCACCGATAGGAGTAGATTTTGGGACAAGGACAACTCAGAATGCAGACCGAGAATGCGAGTAGGAGAGGGATAGCGCAAGAGTACAGAGCTTGGCTTATGCGATTCCTAGCGGGATTTTACTGCGAGTCATGCAACATGAAGCGACCAGAACCTTGTGACTATCCTATACGAAGAGCAAAACCTACAACTTTAATGGCTTCCTAAGCTATTCCGTTCCAATGGTTTGGATAAAACAACAACACTGTTTGCACAAGTTGGATATGTGGCTTACCAACAGCTGAATAATACTAACCAGGTATATAATGAATTGAACTAAGAACTCTAAGACACAGTAAAAGTAAATCTACAGCAAAGAGGAATTCAGAGGAAAGCTTCTAACCGGATTGGGTGGAACAACAACACTGCCTGCACAAGATGGGTCTGTGGCTTACCAATAGCTGAGCAATACTAACCAAGTATGAAATAAACTATGCTATCATTCCTAAGCAAGCTAACTAGACAAAACACTAAAAATCAGGGAATGAGAGCAAAGATCAAACATCAAAATGGTGACCAAAGCTCCAGACCAAATTCTTCATCCAAACTCAGACCAAAAACTCCAAACCAGACCATTTGCATGTGCACAAACCATGCATTTATAGGAATTCAAAACATCCAAAAAC
This sequence comes from Taxus chinensis, assembly GCA_019776745.2. Taxonomy (NCBI): domain Eukaryota; kingdom Viridiplantae; phylum Streptophyta; class Pinopsida; order Cupressales; family Taxaceae; genus Taxus; species Taxus chinensis. The sequence goes on from CM034153.1 coordinate 14,467,803, forward strand.
CAAAACCAAATTGAACTCCTAAACAATAAACAAAGGAAAAACACTGTTCCAGGGGACCAAAAACATAAATGCATGCTCAAGTCGGCAAAGAAAAGCTGGTGAAATGTGATATTTCATGCGGAGTCGCGTCAAAAGAGCGTTCTAGAAAATGCGCACAGGACCGCCGCTCTGAGCAGGGCGGCGGTTACAGGACCGCTGCCCTGTTCAGGGCGGCGGTCACGAGACCGCCGCCCTGCAGGGCGGTGGTTTCGTCACTGAAGGTTAAGAGGCCAAGGAAAGAGGGAAAAAAAAGGGAAAACAAAGGGCGCGGGGGCTAAGCGGGGCATGCGGGATGTTAACGCATACTCCGAAGGCTTTTCCGGATCCCAAACACCTTGCGAGGAGACCTGTATCATCATTGGGGCATTTATTACACCATTCCGCAGTACAGTACCTTACAATTTTGGGTACGTACATATTGCCCCCTCGGAGAAGTGTTTTAGCCATGAAGAGGCGTAAAACGGTGGGTCCGAGTATGGCCGTCCCGAAATGGGGAGTTAGAAGTTATACCTTACACGTCCGTGTGTTGAAATGACGCCATTCCAAAATTCCCGCTACCTGCAAAATGAAAAGAGAACTCAAGTGCAGATAGATACAATAATTTGGAAAACAAACACTAAAATAACAGGGAAAGAGAACGTACCATTTGTGCGGGGATAGAAACTTACCTCCAACAGTGCTCCGAACCTGCGAAAAAGCCATTTTAAAACGAAACAGAATGATATATATATGAAAGTGGGCCCATTTTCCTATTCATTTGCGCGAGTTGATTCGATTGATTTTGAGCTCTGGGACCCACGGTGATGGTTTCTTGCGTGAATAGAGTAAAAACGTCTGGAGCAAGATAGCGACCATGCCCCCACGTGTGGAACGCCACCCCGCGAGATCACAGGTCGGTTTTCTTTAATTTTGCATTTTTCCCCCTTCAAATTTGAAATGGCAAATTCTTTGTAATGGGGGGGTTATTTTTGAAAATGTTAGGTTCAAAAGGTCCACCTAGGGGGGGCGCCTACTGGGTAGGCTTTGTTTTTAGTTTAAATGGTCTATTTTTTGCTCATTTTGGGCTTTTTAGGTTTAAAAACCCGCGCGGGTTTTCGGACCGCGACCGCCGCCCTGGCCAGGGCGGCGGTTACACGACCGCCGCCCTGACCAGGGTGGTGGTTACGTGACCACCACCTTAAAGGTGGCGGTTACAGAACCGCCTCCCTACTCAGGGCGGCGGTTTTGCACAGAAAGCAAAAGGAGCTTGCTTTAGACATTGCACTTGTATTTTTATCATTTCTATATGTTTTTACGACTCTCTCGGCATTGATTAGATACTAACTTGCTCTGTTTTGTGTGTTTTTGGGTGTATGCAGGTGAGAGAGGAGTACATCAGATGGAGTCGAGAGAGGGAGTGTGATTGGTTGCCCGGGGTATTGGATGCCCTCTCACCAGATGAGGAGGACACATTGCAGAGGGCCGGCATACTGCGTATATCGCGCGTGCCTCATGTCGCACCATCTAGTCACATCCTTTGTGACTTGTTTTCTTATTGGGATGTAGATCGGAACACTTTCCGACTGCCAGGGGTCCGCGGTGAGTGGACGATTACTTTGGAGGATGTTTACCGTATCCTGGGGGTCCCGATCATCGGGAGGAGACTCACACTGGAGACAGCAGGGTCCCGAGCACAGATTGCACAGTGGGCAGGTTACATGGGGGATGCAGCCATCTCCACGGGGGCCGAAGAAGGGAGTGAGAGTTAGATCCATTCCTTCTTTGCCCATCCCCGTATTTCGACAGGCTATCATGGGGATCCTTGCTTCGAGGCTGATCGGGGACAAGGGAGGGGATACCTTACTATACTGCTGGGCCCCCATCATTGCACAGATAGAGGGGCATGGCTGGATATACGCCTGGGGCGCAGATATTCTGGGGACCACCTACCATGACTTATACAGGGTGGTCCATCTACAGGGACAGTCTTTGAGTCACCCTACTCTAGTTATGAGTTGGGTGTATGAGCGCTTCATTCCCTATGGCAGAGGCGTGGAGGTGGCAGATCCTGGGGGTGTGAGGGTGGCCAGATGGTCAGATATGTCGGTGCTTAGAGCACCTCACCAGCCAGTTGCCTCGCTTACTACAGCAGACATGGAGGCCACACCGTACCAGCTTATGGCTGGTATATGGGGAGAGGAGACTCTTACACTGATCTCTTGCTCCACCACAGGGCAGCTTATTGACCGTGTGGGACGAGTAGAGGTACATCCTTTCGGCAGGGTTCCTCAGCAGTTCGGCCTCCCATATGTGGGCATGCTTCCTCCAGTGGCACCGGTTTATAGATCAGTCCGCGAGGCTAGAGGGGGGCCTAGAGGCCGTGGTTGGACAGTGGTCACTCCTGGTATTCCTATTGTAGCCAGGGGGATTGTTCGGGCCAGAGGGAGAGCTGGTGCGCCTCGGGCACCTTTGCTTCAGATTGCCGCGGGTCCTGCTCATAGCAGCGATGACCCTATAGATATCGACTCCGATTCTGAGGAGCTTACAGAGGGAGGGTCGGAGGAGCAGACGGATGATAGCGATCCTGAGTGGCATGACACTCAGGATATTTTACAGGTAGAGAGGGCTGAGCAGAGTGCAGAGAGAGAGACTCTAGCTTCAGAGGAGCCACTCTCCCAGGGCCATGGTGGAGAGGATGAGTCAGTTGCGGGGCGTCATGTTGCTCCTACTACAGGAGCAGCCCCTCAGTCGGTAGCGGCATCTGCGGCGGGTGCTGGCCCCAGCGACCCATCTTGGAGGCCCGGTGATCCGAGTAAGTTATCCTCTCATCTTTTCAATGTTTGTTTAATTTAGGATTTTTAATTGCTATCTCTCCTTATGTTTTGATATTGTATCTTTTAGTCTCTTGCCTAGCTTCTAATTCATTTTTCTTCTTTGTTTTGCAGAGACTGTTGACGAGTGGCGGGATCTAATCCGTAGGGTATGCACTGATTCTCTGATGATCCCTATGGATAAGACCCGTGTGGAGCTATCTGTAGATGCCGGGGAGCCTTCAGCAGCCGGTAGGCATACTGACGTCTTCGCTCCTGTTTGGCATGTGGCCAGGATGGTGTCGACCCTCCGTACAGAGTTGGTAGGCTATAGGACAGCCGAGCGTCTTATGAGGAGCCATTCTCGTGGCGAGACCGCGGCTGCTCCTCGAGACCCTGAGCCCTCCGTGCATTCAGAGCGCCGGCGTAGCCGGAGTCCTAGGCGAGGGCGCGCACCCTCGGAGGGGTCGCGTAGGGGTTGAGAGGCGACTTGGCCCTTGTATATTTTGTATCATGGATTCTTTTGTATATCACGGGCTCTTTGAGCATTTTGACCATGCCTAATGCATGATGGCATTGTATACAAACATTGATTATTTATATATATGCATTGATTTTAGATCAAAAGCTTGTCACTCACGTTTGTCCTTTCTATTTCCAACTGCTTTGTGTATACTACGATGTATGTTTTATATGCTTTCTAGAATGTATGCAATGGAGAACAGATGATGCAAATGCTTGCTTTCTTTTTGTGTTTCATGATGCTGATACATGATATTGTAGATATATTGTGATCTTAAATCTTAGCTTCTGTGAGCAATTTGGATACCTCATGTTTGTTTTGGCAAAGTGATGAAAATAACCAGTATGATGAACAGATTAACTTGCCCCACTCCTAACTCCACGCAACTAGTAGGATGCGAGGGCTCATCACCAAGAGCCAAGAAGGGCGCAAGTGTATGAAATATGGTGAAACGATAGTGATGAAAGACAGACGAAGCTTTGGTGGAACCAAATTGAAAACTACAAGCTTACTCCACCCGAATGACTTCATAGTTTTGGGTGCAACTTGCTTTGCGGTTTATCCAGACTTAGACCCGTAGATGGCCACATAGTAGACAAAATCTGGTTTTTAGGATTTTTAACTCTCTTGGAATTTTGAGCATCTGATTCATTCATTTTTGACTCAAAGTTTGAATAGTTTGTTTATGACCTTTTAATGTTTGCATTGTCTAGAGGACCCCCTACACTTTGCCCCATGCTACTAGTAAGAAGCGTGGGTTTATCACCGTGGGCAAGGCATAGGCGAGTAAGGGCATTTCCATCCTTTCCCAACCCTACGTCACTAGTAAGAGACGCAAGCTCATCACCGAAGGTTGGTAGGGCAAGGAAATGTGTAAAAATAAAATTTTCTGTTTAATCACTTTTTGACTTGTCTTTTTGAGTAAAATGTCAGTATATGCTTGTTTCCAAAGAGATGTATATATGGGATAGATGTGACACCATGAAGCTTCTAGAACAGACCATAGGCAAGACACCAATCCTAAGAAGAAATCAAAGCGAGAACAAACTTGCAGATCTTGGTATGGTTACCGTTAAGACTTCGTCATGTTTGATTTTATTTGATAAAAGATTCTGAAGTGATTGATGATATCGCGAAAATGGAGAGATATGATTAGAAAGTTTTGTGCCAACAACATCATGAGTTTGTAATGAATTACTTTGAGAATAGATTCCTTGATCACAATTTGTGTAAGAACAAGTGGACAAAATGATCTAAATCTATATGAAGATGCAATGTAGATAGTTATATAGGTAGTGCTAGCTGCTTATGCGTAGAAACGCTTGAGGTGCAGGGAATTGACTGTTTCGCCAAATTCCTCACCTTCTAGCGTGCATAAGAGGTATGCACCATTTCCATAGTCCTTCGTGACTCGGTATGGGCCCAACCATTTGGGCCGGAATTTCCTTCCTTCGCCGGTCTTCTTGTCGATCCAGCTGTCTAGTCTTAGAACTAGATCACCTTCGTATATATCGCGTTCATAAACCTTCTTGTTATACTGCCGGCACATTCGGTCAGCATAAGCTCTATGCCATTGTTCAACATCTAACCTAATTTCATCTAGGCTTTCTAATTGGGAAAGACGTACTTCTCTGTAAGCGTCTTCATCCAGAATCCCTTGTAGTGAAATGCGGAGACTGGGTATTTCGACCTCAAGCGGGAGAACTGCTTCTGCCCCAAATACTAGCGAGAAAGGAGTTACTCCTGTTGGTGTTCTTATTGAGGTTCGGTGGGCCCACAAGGCCGGATATAACTTCAAATGCCAATCTCGCTTGTTTTCTTTCACCGTTTTAAGGAGAATGGCTTTCAGCGTTTTGTTTGTTGCTTCAGCCTGCCCATTGGCTTGGGGATAATACAAGGAAGCCGTATGATGGCTTATTTTAAATTTGTTGCATAGTTCATGAACTTCTTCATTCTTGAAAGAAGTTCCATTATCTGAGATAATGATTTGTGGGATACCGTACCTGCAAATGATTTGATTTAAAATGAACTTAGCGATTACAGAACCAGGTACGGTAGTAAGAGGCATGGCCTCCACCCATTTGGTAAAATATTCAGTGGCCGTAATTATAAAATTGTGGCCGTCTGTGGATGAGGGAGAGAATTTCCCTATTAAGTCTAGGCCCCATGTAGAAAAGGGCCATGGAGTAGCGATTGGTTGTAGAGCTTGTGCTGGCATGTGGATCTCGTGGGAGAATTCCTGGCACTTATGACACCTGCGTGCAAACTCTATCGCGTCATGTTCTAGAGTGGGCCAGAAATAGCCCATTCGATGTATTTTTTGAGCAGTGGCATGGCCACCGAAGTGGCCTCCACATATACCGCTGTGGGATTCATGGAGAATCCTCTTGGACTCTTCTGTGTCGACACACCTTAAGAGCATTCCATCGAATGCTTTTCGATAGAGCACCTGCTCTATAATGACATATTTGGCTACGATTATGCGTAATCGCCTTCTTTGTTGCGGTGTCACTGCATCCGGGTACGTATGGTCCATGATATAATTAATGATATCAGTGTACCAAGGGCACTCAGAAATAGCAGGTCGAGTTTCGATGTAGTATACGCATTCATCTGGAAAATCCAAATCTACTAGATCACCTCCGTCTAATGGGTTGTCAGCTAACCAATCCGCGATGATTTGTCCTTTAACTGACTTCTGATTTACAAATGTTAATTCGAACTCTCCCATTAAGGTTATAAAACGTCCAACCTTTTTGGATAAGGAACCTTGTGTGAGAAAAGTCCGTAAATGGTCCGTCTTTACCATGACCTTTGTTTCTTGATTCAGCATGTAATGTCTTAGACGTTTAGTAGCAAAGACTATGGCAAGACATTCTCGCTCTGCTTGTGTATAGCGTGTTTCATAGTCGAGCAGTGTTCGGCTAATGAAATAAATCGCACGTTCTCTCTTGTCATCGTCTTCTTGGGCCAACATACAGGCCAGCGAGACATTGGTAGCTCACGAATATAGGATTAACGGGCGATCCAGCTTAGGTGGCATTAGCGTAGGTGGTGACAACAAGAAACGTTTAACTGCGTTGAAAGCTTCGTTGCAGTCTTCGGTCCAATCAATGCTATAGTCTTTCTTGAGTAAATTGTTGATTGGATGAATAGCGAAGCTTAAGTCCGGGATGAATCTCCGGATTGCACCCAGCTTCCCGAGAAATGATCTGATTCCAGATTCACTCGAAGGTGGGACCATTTCGAGGACAGCCCGAATTTTGGTTGGATCAACATCGATCCCTCGTGACGATATGATGTAACCTAGGAGCTTTCCTCCTGTTACACCAAAGACGCATTTCTCTGGGTTTAGCGTGACTCCGTATTCTATTAGGCGTGAAAGAATGATGCGGAGTACTTCGGGATGGTCACAACGCTTTTTGGCCTTAGCCAATAAGTCGTCTACGTAAGATTCCATGATTTTATGAATTAAATCATGAAATATGTATGTCATGGCCCGCTGGTACGTAGCACCGGCGTTCTTAAGACCGAATGGCATAACAACGTAGCAATAGGTTCCCCAAGGAGTTATAAACGTGGTTTTAGCTTGATCTTGCTCGGATATTCTGATTTGATTGTATCCCGAGAATCCATCCATGAGAGACAAGAGTTCAAAACCAGCTGTTGCATCAACAATAACGTCTATGGATGGTAATGGGAAATCATCTTTAGGACACGCTTTGTTGATGTCTCGGAAATCTATGCAAATGCGTATCTTTCCGTTCTTCTTGAGAACGGGAACGATATTAGATACCCATTGGGAGTAGTCAACTGGCTTGATAAATCCTACCTGAAGGAGTTTTATTACTTCCTCTTTTACCATGAGAGCTACTTTGGGTTTCATGGGCCTTGATTTTTGTTTAATTGGCTTTGCATCCGATCTAGTGACGAGGTTGTGTACCGCAATGTGGGGTGCGACTCCCGTCATCTCCTTGTAATTAAATGCAAACGCCTTCTGATGTTCTTTGAGAACCTGAGTATGTATTTCCACTTCTTCTGGTGTCAACGAAGAACCTAGTTTCAATATTCTTGGTTCATCTTCTGTCCCAATGTTGACATCGATTGTTTCTTCGATTAAAGAGGCGTTACCCTCTTCGAACTCAGGTGGTGCTGGAGGTAAATCTAAATCATCCCCATTTTCTATTGCGTATATGTTAGGTTCCCTTTGTGACGGAAGATCCGTTACGGGATTTCCGAAGTAGGAGGACGAATGTGGGATCAGGGATAAATCTAGCATGTGATAGGAGAGATGTAATGCTGCATAGGCATTTAAATAATCCAAAGTAGCCACATCATTTCCAACATGGTCTAGGACGGTAGATTCACTTCCGCTTAAAAGAGGATTTGTCATTGTTTTTATTAATGGCTCGTCACGAATGGATACTGTGAAGTGAGTATCTTCTAGCTCATTGCTTGGAGTAAAACGTGATGCCGAGGTTGCTATTGAATCGGCGAGAAGATTTTTCTCTCGCGGGATCGCTTCAATGGATATGAAGTTAAACGCCTTGCTTAAATCTAATACAGCGTTTTTGTAGAGTTGTAAATGTTCGGCTTTAGTTTCATATACTTCAGAAACTTGGTTTGTTACTAATTGCGAGTCTCCCAAGACTCTGATGTTATTAATACCAATTCTTCTGGCTAAGGTGAGGCCAAGGAGGAGGGCTTCGTACTCAGCGCCATTGTTTGTGCATTCAAAGTTTAACTTAAATGAGAATGGGAGGACCTTCTCCTCGGGCGAAGTAAGAATTATACCTGCCCCCACTCCATAACGACATTTAGCTCCATCGAAATGGAGAGTCCAATACTTAGCCGGGAGTGTAGATGTTGGGGCATCTGCCGCGTTTGCACACTCTACTTCTATCATACAGAGATCCTCTGCCGGTAAGGAACCAACACCTAGGGAAAATCCTATGCCTACTGAATCGAATGGTAAGAACATTGGTGAATCTTGTTCTATCAATTCAACGATTTTCGCAGTAGTCCCTAATGATACTATTTCTTTAGTTTTACCTTTAGGGATTGGAGTTGTTTTGGCTATGCTGGTAGTTTCAAGATCCGTCGTAGGTATCAACTTTTCCTCTGGCTTTGGGTCAGAGGGTTTATTAAGTTGGTTTGTTGGCAGCTCAAATTCTGAGTGCACCCCTGGTCTTTTCTTTAAATCAGCTAGGTGCAAATCGAAAGGTTTTGGATCGCCTTTGGCTACAAATACCTTTCCCAGATGCAAGAATCTTACTTCTTGAAATAGCGTGGAAGGGATTGCCTTCATTCGATGTATCCAAGGTCGGCCGAGGATCATATTATAGTTAGTTTCCCGATCTATAATATAAAACTCAGTCAAGATGGTTTTGGGCCCTAAGGTGACTGGCAGTATTATAGTTCCTATCAAAGTGGCTTTAAGGCTATCATAGCCTCTCAAGGTATTTCGTGTAGTGGAACAGTTTGTTTCTCCATATCCAAGTTTTTGGAGGAAAGAGAAAGGGACTATGTTAACTGCAGCCCCATCATCAACCATTGCCCATTTTACATAGTTATTATAAACCCACACTTGCAAGTGTAAGGTTGGGTCACCTCGGCGTGTGATCTCAGCATCTGTGGGCATTTTACTTATTTCGAAGATGAATTCGACATCCTTGTCCGGCTGCCCCGGAGGGTGGATATCAAAATCTACGTGATTTACTTGTGTTTCGGGAGGTGGAGTGATGTTAATTAGATGGCCTAGACCTAATGCTTCTAAAAGAGCAGCTCTGTGAGGGGGAGAGTTCTTTAGTAAGTCCAAAAATGAAATGTGTGAGAAGGTCTTTGTTAGGTCACTAATTAAATCATACGCACCGATGGGTTTTTCAACTATTTGCTGACTCTTATCTGCCTCTGGCAGATGACTTGGGCTTGGTTGAGAGAAATACTCTCGTGTTCTCGTTATAGCTTCGATAGGTAGTTCAGCGTCTAATTCTACCAAACTGACTATCTTAGGTCTCGGTTGAGCTCCCAACTGTGGCGCGACTGACGGATTTAATGAAGTCGAGGCTTCATGGTCATTGTTTCCTGTCACTGCACCTTTGTTTGTTCCGGTTGGATTCAGCCTATTGCTGTCATGATTTGGGAGTGGATCATTAAAGATCTTGAGGGGAGCATTCTGAGGAGAAACTGCCCCTGCGAGAGTATTTGGTGATGATGAGATGGGATCTGCCAAAAACAAGTCTGTGAAGAACTGTCTTTGTTCTTCTGGCAAATGTTGCATAAATTTATTGTAGTCACGGCACGTTCTAGTGTCGTGACCATGAATTTTATGGAAACCACAATAAGAATTGGGATTATAATTCCCATTTTTTTGGTTTGGTGTGTATTGTGGCCTAAAATTTCGATCAAACTGTTGCCTATTAGGACCAAAGTTTTGGAATTGTTGTTTTTGGTTTTGACTTTGGTTTTGGTAACCAAATGAGTTTTGGCTTGGCCCTTGTATGGGATTTCGCCGTTGTTGTTGTTGTTGTTGTGGATGGTTAAAATCCACTGTATTGACCGTTGGGGTAAAGTTGTTGTTTCGCTGGTTGTTTGTTTGTGACGGAGTATTAACAACATTTACCCTCTTGGGCTGGTCGGTTACCCCATCCGTTGTTACCCCACGATTTTTGTTAAGGATTTTGGGTCCTTGATTGACGTTTGTGGTAGTTGTAGTATTTTGAGTGGAGGTGATTAACCTCCCGTTTGCTCCATACGTCTTACGACCACTATCTATTGCTGCCTGGTCTATTCGTAGAGCGCTCTCAAGTACTTCATCATAAGTCCTCAGTGGGAACTTCTGGACTTCTTCCTTCACTTCTCTGCTGAGAGAATGAAGGAATAAATCACATAGTTCCATCTGATCCATGTTTTGGAGCACTTGCTGATGAATAAAGAACTGTACGCCACCTCTGGATGAAATGAGCGACAGATTCATTGTGTTCTTGTTTGATATGCAAGAATTCCCTGATTCCTGTTCTCAGTAGTTTGTTCATGTCGAAGGCTTTGATGAACTCTGACACGAGTTGTTTAAATGAATGTATGGAAGCCTCAGGTATTCTATAATACCAATCAAGAGCAATGCCCTCCAGTGTTTTGGGAAATATTTTAGCAACAACCCCATCCCAAGGGAGTAATTCTCGTATGGCTGTAGCGTAAGCTTTGATATGCACATTTGGATCTCCTTCACCCTTGAACTTGGGCAAATCAGGGAGAGGTCTTGGAAGCATGAGGCTTCGTATGGTGAAATCTAAGGGTTCCTTTAGATATTCTGAATACGTCCCTATCGCATAGCTTTCGACCATTGATGGTGTTTGCTGAGGGAGTGGTGGTGAGATGGGTTATTGATACGGTGCAGCGTACGCGTTGGCAGGGGCATAGGGAGGTCCCTGCGTTTTGAGCAAACATGCTGGGAGAGGAGAACATATCTCTTTGTGGTGATTTAGAGTACATGTTTAAATAGGATGGGGGTATTGTCGAGGAACGGACTGTTCGCCACTAGACCGGGAGGAGTAGTGTTAGAGATGATAGGCCTTGTTGGCGTTTGCTGTGGATATTGAGGAGGCATGCCTAACGTGCCTACTCCCGTAAGGAGATCTACCTGACCAGAGTGGTATGGAGGATTGGAACTTCCTGTTTGTATGAACGGAGAATTTTGACTTGCTTGAGCTAGTTCTAACCCTCTCACTCTTTCTACTAACGTTGAAATGACTTCATTTGGTGAAGCCACGGTACTTTTCCTGAGCGGCGTTTGTTGTATACCTTGGTGTTGTAAAGGTACGTGATATCCTGTCATAAACTGATCGCTATTTTGCCAAGTTTCTCCCAGAATATTTCCTGTATGCAGTGGCATAGAGGTATTTTCTTGAAAAGAGATTTCGGGTTGTATTTGTAAACCTCCTATAGATGGGTACATTCCCCGGGAGTGTTGTTCACTCCTAGGAAAACGTGTTGACTGTCCATCATCTAAGACCAGGTATGGATCTGATTGCCTACTAATTTGTGGTCTGAGTAACATTTGAGGAGATGAACCAGATTCTCCTGTAAACGTCATATTGTTGGAACCTGAAGGTTCTATTTGTTGGGTTCGAGGGGGTTGATCTAACTCCTCAGTTTGAAAAGACGAACTATATCTGATTCTTGGGGTTTGTGTTGACAACTGATTAGTTGAATAGTTGTCACCCCATACTGAGAGCGAGGGTGATGATTCCCTATTCTGTTGGGCGTAGTATGCCTCAAGACCCAGGAGGGGTCTGCCATATGCGTCGAATCCCGACATATTCGGGGGGTATATGAATACCCGCAGAATAATGGGAAGGAGCGAAGGTGGATGAGAGAAGATGAAACTTCTCAAAGAGAAGGTGAAACAGTTGTTTGTTTCACGTTCGGGTTCACCAATTTTGTACGTCGGAAAAGTGACAGGCGAGCGTGAGAATCAACAAGTAACTCTTCCGCGTACCCGACCTCCCGAGGTCATGCCGAGACAAGCCGGTGGGGATGGAATATGCAGACAAACTAGTTAGGCAGTCTAATGTCTTCGACACGCACTAGTGGAATTTATGAATCTAAGGCAAAGAAGGCCCTTCTAACTTGGACTGGTGTGATAGATCGATCAGCGAGGATGACTGCTCGAAGGCTCCAATCAATATCGAGCTCTGGCGTGATTCGATCTATGGGTTGCGGAATACGTGGAAAATGACCTGGGATTGTTTCGTGTATATCTCCTGATAAGGTCATATAGTGGATGATGAATACAATCGATTCTATGGACGATTTTCTGGCCTAGTCCAGAATTCCCTAGCTTCGTTAGCCACTATATCTAGTAAGGACAGTTGTTCGATGATGATAGGTGGAAGTGGGGTGGACTGAAATACTAGTGTGCGTAGGCCAATGTCTATATCTAACTGACTTGTGGATTCGTTGGGCTGTGGGATCTGTGGATCACAACCGTAGACTCTTAGTTGTTGCAGTCCTGTTATGGTCATACACGAGATCAAGTTCTAATCCCTAGTATCCAGTAATCGTATGCTTTCTCAGCTTCTATGTTTAGAACCAATAGTTGTGCAATCTTCTCAGAATACCTTACAGACGTTCTCGCAACCTGGATTCTTAAGCTGGTATCTATATCTACGAGGGTGTCTCCAGCGTCTGGCTGTGGAACTAGAGGATCGCACCCGAATGTTTGTTCTCTTTCGAGCCCCTCTACAGTCATGTGGATGTTTTCTAGAGTAATCTGTAGTTTGGCTGACTTGACCAAAATGCATGTGCTTGGTCGTCTTCTATGTTTAATCCTCTTAACTGTGAACTGATCAGTTGTAAATCTGTGGTTGTTCGGAATACTTGTATCCTGAGATTTTGGTCTATGTCAACTATTGCTGTGACTAGGTTTGGTTGAGGCATGATTGGCTCAAATATATATTCCCTGGGCTCTTGAGGTCCCGTGATTGTCATACGACAAACAAAATGCAATCTAACTGTGATGAAACAAATTCTAACTAAGTGAAATAAATCTAACTACATATAACTCTTATTTTTCTATGAAATATTTAATAATTTTAAGGAAAGCAAACTATTTTAAGCGTATCTAGAAATAATAGCTAAGCAATAATTTAAAACAGACAAGATAACCGAGTGTGGTTATTTGCCTGTGCGATTTGATAGAATTATTCTAAATAAAACAGTTTGTCTAATCTACCGGCAAGATTCTCGATCCTACCTCAGAAGTGAGGAGTGAATCATAGTTTCTCAGAAACTATCAATCCCCACAGCTTCCTTGGCAATGTCGAGAATAGAATGAAATGAAATAAAGCGATTAACTACTCTATTTGATATGAATCTGACTAGAACTTTGAAATGTAAAACCTGGATTCCGCAGAACAGTGGCGAATCCGATGGTGTATGGTGATCTCGTCCCCCTCAGTATGATCTTCTCATTCTTTCGTGTTCACTTGGATCCAGAAAAGCGTGTAATGCTAGCACCGATAGGAGTATATTTTGGGACAAGGACAGCTCAAAATGCAGACCGAGAATGCGAGTAGGAGAGGGATAGCGCAAGAGTACAGAGCTTGGCTTATGCGATTCCTAGCGGGATTTTACTGGGAGTCATGCAACGTGAAGCGACCAGAACCTTTGACTATCCTATACGAAGAGCAAAACCTGTAACTTTAATGGCTTCCTAAGCTATTCCGTTCCAAAATAAAGACACTGCTTGCACAAGTTGGATATGTGGCTTACCAACAGCTGAATAATACTAACCAGGTATATAATGAATTGAACTAAGAACTCTAAGTCACAGTAAAACAAATCTACAGCAAAGAGGAATTCAGAGGCAAGCTTCTAACCGGATTGGGTGGAACAACAGCACTGCCTGCACAAGATGGGTCTGTGGCTTACCAACAGCTGAGCAATTTAACAAAAGATGCAAGTGAATTCAAGCTATGGTTTCTAAACAAGCTAACTAACTAAAACACTAAAAAATGAAGGAATGAGAGCAAAGATCAAACTTCCAAATCCAGCCAAGCTTCAAACCAAAAACTCCAGACTCAAATTCTTCATCCAAAACTCAGAACAAAATCAGAACCATTTGCATGTACACAAACCATGCATTTATAGGAATTCAAGCATCTCAAGAACCAAAACCAAATTGAACTCCTAAACAATAAACAAAGGAAAAACACTGTTCCAGGGGACCAAAAAACATTAATGCATGCTCAAGTCGGCAAAGAAAAGCTGGTGAAACGTGATATTTCACGCGAGTCACGTCAAAAGAGTGTTCTGGAAAACGCGCACAGGACCGCCGCTCTGAGCAGGGCGGTGGTTACAGGACCGCCGCCCTGTTCAGGGCAGCGGTGTCGTCACTGAAGGTCAAGAGGCCAAGGAAAGAGGGAAAAAGGGGAAAACAAAGGGCGCGGGGGCTAAGCGGGGCATGCGGGATGTTAACGCATACTCCGAGGGCTTTTCCGGATCCCGAACACCTTGCGAGGAGACCTGTATCATCATTGGGGCACTTGTTACACTGTTCTGGTGGTACAGTACCTTACATTTTTGGGTACGTACAGTGACCTTTGACCTCTTGTGTTTGTTATACCTTACGGAACTGTTACCTATTTGGATTGACCTAATGACCTTACCTTGCCTCTTGCTGTGACTGTTTATCCTAACCCAACCCTCAGTGTACCGAAACATACCTAAATGTTCCTACACCTAACCTGCGTCATGTTTCCTGACCATATCCTATACCTTAGATACCGAAATCACTGCAACCTTGTTTGGATAAACATATCAACCTTAGACAATGTAGAGTTTTCTTGCTCTTCAGAATGGTACCATGCTACATTTTATACGTGTTTCTATGTTTGACTGTTACTACCTCTGACCTTGACCCATTACCTAGATTACCTGAGTAGACCTTTCTCCTTTTTTTCCCCCCGTTACCTACCTTCCTCTTCATCACATTCACCTTTTCATCAAACCACTCACTGCTTCTACCTTTTGCCTCGTTAGTTCCTAGTTTGAGGGGGATCACCTTCACCCACACATGGGGCAACCACATCATATTTTTTCCTATGTCGCTTACCAATACAAGCTACACAACAAAAAGGGGAAAAAGGTAGACACTTAAATTAGGTCATAATCCCCTTGGTCCCTCGCTAAATAAATACCTTGAACACATCCACCTAGCAATGCCCCCCTTCACCACACTCTACTATTAATTTAAGTAAATTAATTCATTATCCTTACCATATTTATTATTTAATATTTTAATTGGGATAATGTCCATATATCCACCTCACCTAGACACCTCATCAAGCCACCCCACCCTAATACCTATTCTTAGTAAGTTGCCATAACTAACTAAGACCTACCCAAACCATAAAAATCAATGCCTACATTCCCTCTAACCACATTCCTACCCATTAGAAGGAGGCTTCCATGATAATCCATGGAGTAAATGAAACAAGATCCCAGAAAATCAAGGGGATCTACCCAGTTTAGTAAACCTAGGAAATCCCACCCTAACCGACACCAGTTACCCTTAACCACCGCTAGTTAAGCCGGAACCACCATCGGTTACCATTTAACCCCCAAAACAACCTTATTTCGAGGTTGGCACATTTATGAGAGATAGAGACATCTTCTGAGAACAAGTAACAAAACCAGAGCTACATGCAAGCAGAACCAACATCCGTACAAGCATCAAAACATCCATATCCAGTACCTGAAGCAATCACATAGCCACCTGCCTTCACGAGAGGATTCAAGGAAGCACCAAAACTACACAAAGTTCATTTGAACACCCACCATTACTAACCAGGCATCAAACTCATACAAATAGTAAGTTTTTTTAACCTACATTGATTCCTTATCATTTTAGCAGATCCTTTCACTTTTGTTGTTAGTTTCTATTCTCATTTCCATTCCCCACCATTTTATCTCCATGCAAACTTGACCATCTCTTTACCCACACCATTGCACTGCCCATACCTGGATCTTAATCATTCTTATGCATATCCAGGATCCATACGAATCTTGCCATTGCCCTTCCATCTTCATCTAACCTCGGATCTGTCACCCAGTCAAGTTTTTATTGAGTTTCTTGTACCCCAACCATACTAACACCGGTTACCCACAACCGTCGTTGGTTAGCCTAAACTAATACCAGTCATACAAAACCAACTTCGGTCTCTGTGTCTTTTACTAGAAACCCAAATCAGATCCTAAAACCTCCACCAAATACCTAAAACCACCTAGAACCTTACCTTGACCAATACCAATACCTTGACAGTGACCTTGACCTTCAGATTCAATCATAGCCTAGCCTGTTTTGAATGAATTTGCTTATTGTTGATGAATGAGATACCTAAATCATTTTAACTATAGTAGAATTTACTTTATTATCAGAATTAAGTTGTTTTAAATAGTGGATTGATAGTCATCTAGGAAGTGTCACACTTCTCAGATCTAGCACATGCTAGGAAGTCCACTATATATATTGTTTAACTTTGGTTTGGTGGTCTTGTGTTACATTTTAGGTAGTTCCTCCAAGAAAAAAGGAATATCTCATGATTAGCTATGGATTCAGAGGTCATATGCGCATAACAACTTATCAACCAACATCTCAACATGTATTCTTCCTAGCCCATTACCCTTATTTGTTTCGTCAACATTCAAAAAAGTGTTCTAGAATCAGGTGAAACAGAGAGAGGATAAACGACTCAAGTATAATGAATCATGATAGATGGAAGTTGATGAAGCATTGGGATCAAGAATAATGATGACTGGAGGAAGTGATGACAGGCCTGTGGAAGTCAAGGAGACATAGTATCATGTGCTCCTGACATTATAAAAGCATAGTAGAGAGGCCCCATCAGCTTCTGATGAGAGCACGTTAGACCTAAGAGAATGAGGACATCAAGTGTGCATCTAATCCTGCCTGGCTACCTATCCCTTGTGCAAGATGTTCCAAATCTAGAGGTAGTTGTTGAAGTTAACCATAGTGAAGGTGAGAAAGTAGGATCCCCATGTTGGGAAGGATATACAAGTAGGCATATTCTAGTTTCATCTCAGGAAGTGCAATGGATTAGCAATGCACACATGACAATGTAGTAGGTGCTAGTATTTGGGAGTACTTTTGAGGGATTTTTTACAGGTGCGTCATCAAGACAGAGTGTTGGCATGTAGACCATTAAAATAAATCCTATAGGTTATGTAACAATGCAGACAATAGGTATCTAGTTCATCTAAACAACTTGGGTATAAGCTAGTTCATCTCAACAAATGGGACACAAGGAAGCTCATCTCCTAGGCCATAGTTTGCAGCAGGAGGCTTAGGAGGTTCAGGTCATCCACTACATGGCTAAAATCCTAGTGGAGGATCAAGATCTTGGTCTGGTCCAAACTCGGTGTAGGGTCCGTAACCACAACAACCCCCCAACATCCACCACCAAATCAGTCGTAGCATACATCACCTCAATAACCACAATAGTAGACACCTCAAGTATTCTTTAAGATGTCTCATCACTTACCAGAGTATAGGGATGTGGAGGATGTGGTTGAGCATGTGCACGAGTGTGAACTACTATGGAGGGAAAAGGGGATTACAACTCCTGATCGAAAGGAAAGTCATTTTTCTACCACACTTCAAGGGTGCACACACATTTAGTATAGGAAGTATAATCCCCAACAGATTATTGTGGATTCTGACACATTACATGATGTATTTTTGGCTGAATTTCACATTCCAGAGTGAGCAACAGAGTATTTTCACACTTAAGGATATCAATCAGGGATTGTCTAAAAGTGTGAGGGAGTATGATGTGTGATTTTAGACTCTTTAATCCAAACTATCTTATGATATTCATCATATCCAACATACAAAGTGGTTTTTTTAGGATTGTTGACTTTGTTTTGATGTGATTTATCACATAAAACATATACTGATCCATGTAAGGCTTTATAAGTAACTCCATGTACGGAAGTAGTTTTTAGTGAAGATACTAGAGTGAGCAATTTTCTTGAGGCACAAATAGTAGATATGGCTAAAAAAATGGATAATCTTTTATTGAATTTAGTGCACGAGACATGAAGTGGGTTATGGTGCACCGATTGTGATGTGTAAGGACATACTAAGTATAGTTTTCTGTGTAAGAACATATGCACACTGTTATAGTCTTATGATATTTTGCACAAGAATTATGATATTAGGAATCATACCCTCTTGTAGTGCACAATAATAAAGAATGTATCCATGCACTACAAGACCTGTGATGCACATACCCATGATACAATTTTTTTTGCTGGATAGAAAAAATTCATGAGGCATGTGAGACTGTCTTATGAAACACCATAGTGGCTAGTAGTTCTTAGACACAAGAAGTCTTACCTACTGAAGGGCACAATAATGGATATGGTGGATTTTGAGGTGGACATCGTAGCATAGGCCATGGTGGTAGAGGAATATTTACATGTGGGAATTTTTTATACGTGTGGTTCTCTAAATTATTACCAGCGTGATTGTCCCCAAAATCAGGTATGTGCATATTGTGGAAAGTAACATAAGGTTTAGGAATTCCCTGATCTTCATGAGTATATGTGTAAAAAAAGAACAAAGGCATGGGGATGATCAAGGTACAACATGAAAATAATGAGAAATGGATACCAAAGAAGATGCTTGATCTAGAGATATAACCTATGTTAGTCACTACATGTGTAGAAGAGGTGCACACGCACAAGATTCTGACAGAAAAACTCCTCATCAGGAGAGAGGAAATTATGCATGTCAAGTATCTAGATGTCGCACATCGGAAGGAGTTTATCAAGAAACTATGGGAGTGATCAGATATTTATAGGGTGAGATTCAATACTTGAAGGAATAGACATGCGTGAAGAACAATGAGCTACCACAAAAAGATGTAGATGATTTAGAGGAAGTGTGTAAGATGTTGAGATAGTAGAATATCATCTCACTACTAGGGGAATTCCTACATGAGAAGATAATGTGTGATGGAGTTGAGTGCGAGAAACAGATCCTCCATGAAAATTTTCCACCTCAGAGCCATGAGTATGAAAAGGAGATCACATTGGACACAGTGATTGATGGTTGGTTGGTAAGTAATATTCTGATTGAAATAATTACAAAGGTAAATATTCTGACCTTAGATGGATGGAACTAGATAGGGAGGCCATCCTTGTATCCATCCTCTAATGAGATGTATATGGAGAAGAAGAAAAGGGCTATGCCTATTGGGGTGTTGAATTATGCTTCTATTACCATTCAAGGAGCCAATTTTACATGTAATTTTGAAGTTTTAGAGCTGGCTAAGGTAGAAAATTTCCCATCATTTCTCATGCATCCTTGGTGTTATACGAATAATGTTGATCTACGCTTAAACAAAAGGTACATCAGTTTCGAGAATAAGGATGAGTGCATGGTCATACCCTTATATGATGTAAAGGTTACACCTTATATTGAACTTGTAATCGAGGAAGAACTAAATAGGATTTATGCATACACAGTGTGAGACCCTGAGAATGTGGAACCATGCAAGGACAATGCATTTCAGTGTGAAGACACACATTCTGTTAGCGAGACTACTAGTGTTTCTTGCAACGATTGGGCCCATGTCATGTATAAAATGATCAGGCATGAGGTTAAAGGGAGATTCACTTAGATGATCATACCGTGTATGATTAGGTGCTCGGGAAAAACTCAGTTACCAAGGTATACTGGAGAGGTTTTGACAAGGTTCTTCATTGAATTTTGGATAAGCCACAGAGATAGTTATCAAGCTGATGTAGTATGGAGATATCTGTGAATAAAGAATAGATCTATGTATGAAAGGATGAATCCAAAAAATACTAAGGGAACTCTGCGTATGTATAGGAGAAGCTGGAAACAATAGAAGATGTCTACCAAAGATTATAAGAAGCCACCGATAAAATGACAAAGGCACATGATGCTACAAAAAGCCACGTAACATAAGAAAGACCCATAGATAACTGCATAAAGCCACAATAAACATATGTAAGATGACATGAAGCCATAAAGTGATGTCAGATCGAGCCTATATAAGATTAAAGCTGACAGAGGTAGAAGTCAAAAGAAGTGTCTTTTGGAGTCTATTGTATTTTGTGTATTTATTGTAAGTAATGTATTGTATATGGCCGCTTCACAAGAAATAAGTGTGTGAGTTCCATTTTGAGATATTTTGTATGAGAATTGAGATAGATAAGATAGAATGAGAAGAATATGCATGTACTTGAGAATGATGTAATCATTATTGATAAATAAATAAAGACTGGAGTTTGGGATAAAATCTATTGTATGATTTCCTTTATGTTTCTAGTTTTAGAGTAAATGTGGTGTATTTCTTGTGTACATCCTTAACTAAGGTCAAATTTCCTAAGCCTCACAATACTATCAGGGATTTAGGTATACAAGAGGAGAAGCCTAAACATTTCTTGCGCACCATGGAAGAATAGTGGAAGAACAAGGGAGATAGAATGAATATATTGGTTTATACCTTGTGCTAGACAACAACGCACCGGTGGATGACACATAGAGATAACCTATTTGTTTGGTGATAATTTAGAATCTCCTTTTCAATGAGGTTCAACTGAAATAATTTTTCTACAGTTATACATGAGTATTGTGGGAAGACTCCAGCTTTGGTACATGTCTATAACTGTGAGATACAATGGGCGCGAGGCTAGGAGGCTTTACTTCCATTTCTTTGGGTACATAAGTTCTACTCCACTCTATACGGATGCACATGTGCATGTTATGTGCATGTTGAGTTCTAGAAAGAGACTACAAGTTGGTGAGATATGACTAAAGGTATGGATCCCACTTTGATTAATATTCTAATAATCCACCAGTACTAGAGGCCTTGA
This sequence comes from Taxus chinensis, assembly GCA_019776745.2. Classification (NCBI taxonomy): domain Eukaryota; kingdom Viridiplantae; phylum Streptophyta; class Pinopsida; order Cupressales; family Taxaceae; genus Taxus; species Taxus chinensis. The sequence goes on from CM034153.1 coordinate 14,488,584, forward strand.
AGATTATGAAGCATGTCACATTAGGAGATAGTGTAAAACCAAAGGAGATCATACTTCAGTTACTTGAAGATCCTAATTCCAAGGCATGAAAAGATACATTGGAAACAAATGAGATGTTTTTAGGGTGTGCCTGGAAGGGAAAATAAAAAGGGAAGATGGTAAACCTCATTGATGATGATGTTTACCAAACTTTATCCTATTTCAAGTTAATGAAATGACAAAAATAAAATAAGAAACTCCAATAAATGAGATGGTTTAAAGATACCTGGTGATGAATATGATGTGATGATGGAAATACAGGTGCAATAAATCTCCTCCATTGTGAGCCTTGGTAAATTGTATAAAAAATAAAACTAAAACATGGAAAATGATTAGTAGATAGATGGGTGGGTTTCCTAACAATTTTAGTCCCGAGAAGTGAAAAATTCCTAGGATGGATGTCAACACACATTTTCATAAAAGAAATAGAAAAAGATAGATAAATGATTGATAAATTGGAGGTAGTAGATAATTGAACAGAAACAGAAACCTAAAATATGTTAGGTGAGATAACATGCAGATCTAATAAAAAGATAAGCTATTAAGCCAAACCTCATTGGGTAGATGGAAACTTGATACTGTCAAGTAGAGTTAATGGTCATTGGGGAAGTGTAGACAAAATAGTAAGAAAAAATGATAGATTTGAGGGAATATGAGGCTTATATGAGACTGATGAAGACATTTAGATGATGCAAGGTTGATGCAAAAGTTTTGGATCTAAGTGAAACAAAAAGGATGCAAGAAAATTAGAAGATTTTATAGAGGCAAGAAGGGTCGACGATGACTTGGGCATATCAATGGTTACGAGAATGGATCAATGATGACCAAATGTGATAAAAAAATGAGATTTGAAGTAGTAGATGTGAATAATGGAAAGATTTGAGAGGTCTGAAATACTAAGGGATATAGGAACAAAGGTAGGAAAGGTGGATGGTAAATAACAATATGAATGGGGAACGGGTCGACGATGAACAGGCTAGGTCGATGGCGATCGGGACAGATCTAAGATTTGGTGGATGGAAAATGAAGGATGAAAAGGACTTAATGAAGGCTGAGGTAATGATAGGGTTCCAAGGTGGCTAATAATCTTATAAGAAGGTTGAAGAACCTATAAGGCTGAAGCATAAGGGAAGAGAAACGACCAAGGGGGTACCACACAAGCTCAAAGTGTCTTCAAATCTCCACAATGATGAAAGAGGTCTTCAAAAAGAAGGTCCAAGATGGAAACATATATTGGTGAGAATAGAAAAAGCATTCAAAAACAAAACCAAAGCTGAAGAATACCCAAAATTCCATCCCTTTGCAAGGATGGGGTAAAGGAGGATTTATAGTCAGTTTGGGCAATGGAGAATTAATTAGGTTGATGAAAAAAGGTCCAAATGAGGTGGGATTAGGGTTTCGGGAGGTAAATGTGAGCTAGGGTTGTCTAGGGGAGATAAAAGGGTAGGTGAGAGGTGGAAAATATTAAATAAATACAAAGAGAAGATAAAATGATTAAATGAAGTCCTAGGGAGGACAAAAGAAGCACTTCGGGGGGTAAATGGATTAGATGAAGATATAGAATTAATTAACAATGATTATGGATGTTTAGGGAAGATAAATTGATGATATGATTAGGATGAGATTAAGGTGGGAAATTAAAGTGATAAATTGAATTTAGGAGGGAAAGGGGAATTTAAGTGGGAAGAGAGGTATGTATGTAGGGAAAGATGAAAAAGGGGAGAGAATGCAAGGTGAGGGATAAAGGATGCCAAAAATTGGTGTCTACATTTGCCCCTTTTTGTGGAGTAGTTTGCATTGGGAAAGCCATGAGAAAAAATAAGAAGTGATGAAAGGTGATGATTGAGGTGCTCCCCCTCAAACTAGGGATCGATGACACAAAGAGGAATCGATCACAAGTTTGAAAGAGATAGATGAATAAAGAGATGAGAGGATGAGAGAGGATTCCTAAAAGGGAGAGGTACGAAAACAAAAAGTAATTAAAAAATAACAATATGCTAGTTATTTTGGTATCACTCTAGTGGGGAACAAAGTATGGCCTCAATGGAGATGACGGTAATTTCCTACAGACTTGGGAGTCAAAAAAATCACAGCAAGATGGAAAGAACCTTATAATCACATTAATCAACATAGAAATGCCTCAATAGAGATGACATTAATGTCCTATGGACCTGTGATATGAAAATTGTCATTGCAAGATGGAGGGAGTCAATTGGGAATCCACTCATATGGATGCACAGGCCATGAGACCAAGGGGTCAAAGGAAGACATTGAAAGTATGCACAAAAAAATATGAAGATGGTTAGGACAAAGGTCATGACAAGATTGGGGGAAAATATGGATGTGATATCTTGCGTAGATGAGGAATCGATCAAATATGTGTCCATATGGGACAAAAAAAAGATGGCCATAATGGTGGGCTTAAGATGAGGTACGGTGTGTTAGCAAGGAAATTTTTGGGGTGGAAAAATTTGTGAATTCCTTGCCAACGATCTAGGAATCTAAGTCCCTCTAGTTAATCGGTACAGCTGGCATACATGCATGCATGAGAAAGTGTGGATTTATGTGGTGGCATTTCAGCCAGGGATCCAACAAGGGAACTCCATTGACCCTACGTAAAATGCTTGTAATTATCTGCAAGGGGGGAAATTTTCTATGAAGGTGGGAAAGGGAGTGAGAAAAGAGGTAGGAGAACTAATGTTGCAGGTAGAAAATCAGATTCCTACACACATTAGTTAGAAAATTTAACACATGCATTTATGAGAAGAAACAAACCTCCAAATGGCAATAAGATGAGATAAGATTGTGAACTCAAAGTTTCTAAAATATCCTCATAAAAAAGGCTGCAAAATCCTTCTTCTTGTATTGATGCTTAAACAAAAGTTTTACATAATGTGGGAATGGAAGAAATTTGAGAATGGAGGAAAGTAGAAGAAAATGGATATCTCCTTTTCTTTCTCTAAGTACAATGCACTCGTGAGTTTTCAAGATCAATTTCCAACCTCATATAATGGCGCAAAGAAGCCATTAAATATCTTGTAAGAAACGGTTACAAATTCTTCTTTATTAGCAAGAAATAATTTACAATCGTTTCAGTCATTTGCGTCTGTTTTGATTTTTGATTTGTGAAGAAACGCCAATGTCAGAAAAAACTGGACTTTTCATAATGCAGCCATTACACTTGTTTTGTAACTTTGAATTTGAACTGTTCATCTTGCCTTTGACACTTTAAACTAGAGTCATCCATGTGGGAGAAAATTTCTAGAGTGAGCATGGAGGATGCCTTTTGTATTTTGTGAATTTTGGAGAAATGGCATTTTGAAACATTTTGGCCCGCTATCCTGCTTTTGATATGGTTTTGACACGTGGTATTACTTGAGTGGAGACACAGTCATGGGTCACTTTCATAATTTTACCTTTTTTTAATGCGGGCTCAAAAATACAAATTTCTTCACCGACCCGCCTCCCTACTTTAACCTTCGATGTGGGATTAATATTTGAATTTTTCCATAGCATGATCGGGGCTGTAGGTCACTTTATGACTTTTAGCCCTTTTTACCAAAAAAGGCTCAAAACCTCAAAGTTCTCTGCTGACCCACTTCCCCACTTTGACTTTCCAATGGTGTGCTCAAGATTTGAATTTTTCCTTTATGTTTGGTGGGGCTACGGATCACTTTTTAACTTTAATCCCCTTTAATGAAAAAGGCTCAAATTCTAAATATCCCCGACGATCCATCTCCCCACTTTGACTCTTTTGATGCGGGCTCAACATTTGAATTTTTCCCTCATAGCATGATCGGGGTTGCGGGTTACTTTATGACTTTTAGCCCTTTTTACATAAAGGCCCAAAAACACGAATTGCTCTGTTGACCCTCCTCCAATTAGATATGTCCACATACCCATGGATAATGGGGCCAAAATTTGATGGGGAAGAAAACACCTGTCATTCACGACTGTGGAAAAATGCAGAGAAGAAGAAAACTCCACCATTTCACGCCTGATTTTCAAATTTCTTTCGCGAACCAATGGATTGAAAACAATACAAGGTTCAATGATCCAGGGCCATATAAATATTGATAATTTCATTAAAATGAGGACAATAATAAATTTTCACGCGTCCAGATAGGAAAATGGAAAATTTATCAAAATGTGCAAACTGGAGAGTTTAAACAACTTAAAAGCATGAATTTCTCTATCTTTTTGGACTTCCAACTTTACTTGAACACCTCTGGAGGGCGTGAGCTCAAAATTTTTGAATTTAATTAAAAAATAAGGGATGGATTTTTAGGGCAATAACAGTTGGCTCTAGCTTGGGGACATGACATGGACTAAGCATAGTGAAGACATGACATGGGAATCCAGAATCTCAATCTCTAAACCCTGTAATTCATTGACCAGTGCCTTATCCATTAGGCCTTGAAGAGTCATGAACAAATTTGAGAAAGAAATATCAAAATAAGGAAACACATAAGCACACAATAGGAAGGAAACACATGACACACAATAGAAGGGAAAATAAAACCACACAACGGAAAGGGAAACACACCTATGGTACAAGGCGGGGGAATAAACAACTTTTAATGATGGTACAATTTCAAGTATTTCCCACTCCGAGGAAATTCTAGCAGTATCCCATCCAAATATGAGAGAAGAAAAGTGTTCTCGCCACAAGATTGATGAATCTAGAATGGACCAAGCCACAATGAATCAAACTTTCCATGTCTACCTTTTGGTTCTCTTCTCTTGTCTCGTAGTAGGATGAAGTCTCCAACATTTAATTCTCTTGCCTTGGCCTTCTTATCAAAAATATTCTTTACTTTCAATTGGTGCTCCTTAATGTGATCCACCACTTGGAGTCTATTTTCTTCTAGCTTCTCAAGAAAGAGGATCCTCTTGTCAATGGAGTCCTTGTACTGACCATATTCTATTGCCTATAATAGCTTGAGAGCTGGCATCTTGATCGTGAGAGGAATTTCTGCTTTGAATCCATACAACAATTGGAATTGTGACATACCTATTACCTTTTTAGGAGTGATCATATCTGCTCATAATGTGTCATACAACCTTTTGTGCCAATTCCTTTGATTCTCATTTACAAGCTTGCAGAAAATGGTCACAATGTTCTTGTTGCTTGATTTGGCCTGTCTGTTTCCTTGTGGATAGTAGTAAGAAGAATTAGATAGGGAGATTCCGTAGCCATATCAAAACTTGGTCAACTCTCTTGAAGATAAATTGGTAGCATTATCTTCTACAATCTTCTGTGGCACTCCAAAATGGACTATGATATTCTCCTTGATGAAGTTGCATACTATTTCAGTGTTGGCTTGTTTAGCCGGAATGGCTTCCACCCATTTAGTGAAGTAGTCTGTTGTTGTGAGTACATAGGTGATCCCTATGATTAAGTGAGGGTATAAAACACCAATGAAGTCTAGCCCCTAGTGTTGAAATGGTTCTTTAATAACCACAGGCTTGAGTGGTAATGCAGCGAGTTGTGGTCTTCCAATGAACAATTGGCATGCTTTGGATTTAGAAACCCAATCTTAAGTGTCTGCAAAGATGGTGGGCCAAAAATACCTTCCTCAAAGAATCTTGTGTGAAATGACCATTTCTAAAAAATTTCCACCACATGCTTGGTCATGGTATGCTTTAAGCAACTTTTCTTGTTGCTCTTTATCTATGCACCTAAGGAAACAACCATCCAGGCCTCTTTTGTAAAGCACATGATTCTAGATTACAAATTTAACTGCCTTCAGCTTGAGTGTTGTCCTTTCTTTGTAATAAATATGGGAAAGGAATTATCCATAAGTCAGGTAATAAGAAACATCAACATACCACTCAATAGTAGTGGCGACAAAGAGAACATATAGGTTGTCTTCTGAACAAGTTGAGAAAGCACAATTTTCTTTGCCATGTTGAACTTTGAGTGTTTCATCTTCAACAATCAACCTACACAAGTCATTTTCCCTTGCCAGATTAGACGGTTGAATATCCAAGTCATATTATTGAGTCTTTGCAATCCAATTTCCTCTTTTAGCTCCAAGATCCTGCTATGTCAAGATGGACTTGATTGCATTGCCAAGGACCATCACCAATGTATGGGAATTGAGGATGTAAAGGTTGTGTTATCCCGTAAAATTGACAAGGGCAATTTTACCGATAACCATACCGAAAATTTTGTCTTGATCCCTCGATAGGGATCCCTCGCGTTCGAAACGATTTAAAATTCCTTCTCGGGAAATTTAGCTTTCGAACTTAGTCTTTTTTGAGCCTTTTTGGCTGGGCGCATGTATTTGTCTTGCAACATCGTGTTTTGGTGCGCCAAAGGGCGCACACTTCCCCATGTCGACATCCCTTTGGGTGCGCCAAAGGCGCACCTATGCTCCTGTTGTCATTCCTTTTCGCGCGCCAAAGGGCGCACGCTTTTTCCTGTCGACAACAGTTTTCGCGCGCCTTTTCAAATGGTGGTTGGCGCATTAATGACAAATTTTGTTATATATACCTGTGCGCGCCATGTCATTTTCATTGCATTTTGTCAAGGCACGTGATTGCTCTGGGTGTGTCAGCTCTGCTCTGTCAATTGTCATTTGCTCTGTGGACCCGCTTTCCAAACCGTCGTTATACATTCGAGGGTAAGACGTCCATCCTCTTTTTCATTTTTGTGCTTTGGTGTGCTCGGTCTGGTTTTCATTTGATGGCCTGTTTTAAATGTCATTTTGCATTGGGCTGGTTCTTCCCCTATCCCGCATATTTTAACTTCTTCATCCTCTCCCTCCCTCATTTCCAGTTTGTAGGGGGAGTTGGTTTGATTAGGCTTAGTGTGGTTGAAACCCCTTTTTTTTAGGCCTAGTTCCACCAAGCCTCCTTTGTGAGTGTTAGAATGAAGAATGCTTAAATGTTTAAGTGTTTTGGTATTTCCCGTGGAGCACTGTCGCGTCATGTTACACCTTAGACAGTCGCGCCCCTCGGCGCGTCTATCCCCCATGCTGCAGTCAAGAATCATGCGCCCCTAAGCGCACCCTTTCAGCCCGTAACACGCTCAAAACCCGCGCCTCCTTATATCCCTTTGGCGCATCTTTTACCCCTGTTGCATCCCTCTTCTATGCGCTAAAGGGCGCGCCCAGCTTCCATGCAACGCAAGAGTTATTTGCGCAAGTGTAAAGCCTCCAAGGCGCGGGCGCACCTTCCGTTGTAAGTACATGATGTTGTGTAGACCCTCCATGCGCCGCGCCATATACCTTTGGCGCGCCTTTTTTCCATGTTGCACAATCTGCCCATGCGCCAAAGGGCGCACCAAATCTCAATGTAACATGCATTTCCTGTGCGCCCTTCTATAAAATGCAGTCTGCTTCATCCATGCGCCATGCGCCTTTGGCGCCAACTTAACCTCTGTTGCACCCTTTTCCTGTGCGCCTTGACTATTCAGCCTGTTATATACATTTTTCATGCGCCCTGCGCCCCGAACCTTAAAAGTTCTAACTCTTTCTTCTGCTAGTATTCCAATGGAAGATCAAATGACTAATTCAAGCTTCTTGGATTGGGTTTCGCTCCTTCTACGTGCAGATCATCAGATAAGCCTTGAAGAACACATGTCTACGTCAAGCAAGAGACCCGCCAAACCAAGAGGAAAGGCTAAGCTGACAGAAGAAGAAATGAAGTATAAATACCAAAGGGTCAGAATGCCCGAATCACAGGCAGAGTGTAATATGGATGTCAGGGATTCTGAACTGGGCCACATTGACATAGAGGAATTCTGGGTAAGGACTCAGAAAGTGACAAGGAGTCCATGGATGGATAAATTGATAGGCAGCGCCCTGCACTTCGCCGGTGGGATTCCTGTCAGTGCTGTTAATAACGAATTCATAATGGTGGTCGCCCAATCCTTCAACAAAGACACAAGATGTGTCGAGAATAGCAAGGGCGAGGTAGTTATAAACCTTACTGCCCGTCGCTTTGAGTTGATGCTTGGCATCCCTCACCACCGAAACTATGTGACTGTTAGCCAGCAAGAATGCCTCAAGGTTTGGGAGGACAACGAAGAGAAGTGCATGCAATTGGTGAATGAGGTCTACCTTAAGAATAAGAAGGTAATGACCCGATGGCCTCAAACTATCCACCGAAGCGATTTCTCAGAGGAACTCAGTGATACAATCACCTTCCTGAGCAGAGTCTTCGGTCTTTCAGATGCTCACTACTTCCATAAGTGGATGCTGCGGTACCTGGAAACAATGAATAAGAATCTGCCCGATCAGCGTTTCTGCTGGGGGGAGATAATAAGCAGCACAATATCCGAGCAACTGCAACAGTTCGCTACGACAGGAGTATTCCACATGAACTCCTACGTCGTCTATGCTGCCGCAGCTGAAAGGGATTATCCAGGGCTGCACCGAAGTGGAACTTGGCCTCAGGCCAAAATATATGAATACTATCAAGAGCTGAAGCTGGAGAACAGCATCCAACACTTCGCTAAGATCAATGATGTTTTCTTCTACCACATCATGTGCATGTTGCGCCCGAACTTAGCTCATGGTCGCACGACCAAGAACACAGTAACAGCCGTGGAGAAATGGGGGGCCTTGTTCACCCAGTTTCCCACGTTCACCTATCTAAGGGCGGTCAACTTTTTGGGAGAGCCGACTAGGTTGCCAAGGTATGCTGGACCAAAGCTGATTTTATTGGAACTATCAAGACAGCTCGTCACATACCATGAAAAGTGCCTCAAGAGAAAGAAGGGCGGAACTCCTTTCCCCCTCACAGTAGGCCGTTACACATGCTCCTCATATCACAAGGCGAAGGAGATGTTTGCTGAGCTAGAATTGCTCAACCTGAAGCATGATTTCCCAGCAAGGCCTACATTCAACCCAAGGGGCTGCTTGCCAAGGGCTAAGCTTGATCCGATCCATGTCCCTCAAATTGAGGACATTTACATCGACGTCATCCATGAGGTGTCGCTAAGAAGAAAGGATCACTCCCGCTTGGCATTAACGGAAATCATCCATTACGGAGTGGCCATTGTCCCAAAAGGCTTCCAAACCACGGAAGACGAAGTAGACAAAGTGTATAATGACATAGAAGGGGATGATTGGCCCTTCCCGGACATCGACAGAAGCAAGGCTCCTCAGACGATCGAGGAGAGGGTCAAGGAGACTATGCGGAGAACAGAGCATTGGTGCCGCATGAATGGGTTAATCTACCTCGGTGTAGATTTTACAACTTCTCCTTTGGGTAATGCACCTCCAAGGTCAAAGAAGCAGCTAAAAGGCAAAGCTGCGGAAGGTGAGCCTAGCACCATTCAGGAGGAAGCCCCTGAAAGTCCTCCTCCTTCAGAGCCCTGAACAAGTAATAACCCTGGATTCGCCAGAGAAGGAATTGACAGAGGATAGTCCTATACGCCCATCCACCCAAGATGTCGGCATCGCTACAACTACAGAGGTCCCTTCTATCCCTTCTTCTTCTTTTCCTCCCCTTCCTCAGATGTCGGCCACCACTCCTTTGGTTGTGTCCTCTCCCCCTTCTTCTACTCTCTCCCCTGCCTCTTCGTCCATCTTCTCCTCTCTCGCTGATTTGTCTTCCTCCATTTCTTCCCTCATTTCCGGGCTCCCTTCCCTTCCCATGTCTTCTACAGCTGCGGTTTCCCTTCCTCCCGTGGGCATGTCTTCAGCTATTCTTTCAATGCCGTCGTCGCGTGTCTCCACGTTCTTCCCCTCTTCTACTATTGCTGCCCTCCCCCTCTGTCTCTGGTCCTTCTTCAATAGGACCAGCTTGGATCTCTCAGCAGCTGAGCCAACCAAAGAGGAAAGTCCCCATCGCTCCGATGGACTTTTCAGTCATTCCGGCTAAAGGAGTAAAGCAGCACAAGCCGGTTACACGCTTCTCCAAGAGCGCTGCAGGTGAGAGGGTTATGGAAATAGCCTACCCTGATCCCACCAAAGAGAAAAAATATCTGTCTCCGGCAGATTTCACAGTGACCCAAGTCACAATGGGGACATCCTCTGAAAGTCTCCAGGGGGAAGCTCTTTCCGCAGTTGATGCACTCTGCGAAAAGCTTCAAGAAACAAAGGAAGAAAAGAGGCTACTGAAGGAGCAGAATAAATACCTGCTTCAAGCCCTACAGAAGATGGGAAGTGCACCTCCCACAAACTACCACCAAGACTCCTGAGCTGCTCAGTCAGGAGAAGATCAATGAATATTCAAAGATCGGTGAGCAGGGTATGGCTGTTTCTACTTGGAGGAGCCAAATCCTTAAGGATAGTGAAAAGGTGATCGCCGAGTATATCAGTTTATACCTGAACACTGAGAAGGCGAATAAGGAACTCCAAACATTAGCAAGTCCAGTATCAGAAGAGCTCAAAAATGCCAGACTCCAACACGAGGCCTTCCAACAAATGTTCGACTGTTCAGTCGAAGATTTGGTCAAGTTTGGAGTATTCGGTCATCCAAGGACCCTCAACAAGACCATGTCCACTCTGGACTATCGGATAGATCAGCTCGAATTTGTGTTAGAGAAGATAGACAAGGTGAAGGAAGAAGCCCTGGATGCGATGCATCAAATGGAGAAGATTGTTCTATCTATGACTCCAGGGTTGCTCACTCCTTCCCTCACCTTGAGATCAGCTGACGATACTATCTGAATTTTCAAGGAGATAGCTTCTCAAGGGACAGGGCCAGAAGTCACGTTTGACATCGAATCCATCAATAACCTACTGGCCTGTAGGGACTTCATCGGATCCCTAATCGAGGCGGGTAAAGATTATTCCAAACTCCCGGAAAAGCTCATAGACGAGCGGGAGACTTGCGAAGCAATCAGTGAACGGCACAAGGATCCATCACAAGATCAATTTGGGCCAATGATCAGCAAGTTCTTGGAATACCGCGCTCAGTTCCACATCTCATCTCCTGATCAGCATTAGAAACAGGTGACCCCTTTTAGGCCACAGGATGATGATGATGAATAGCTTCTTCTTCTTCTTCTTCTTCTTCTTCTCCTCCTCTCTATTCTCCGACTTTCTCTTCGAAATATCTGAAGTATGTTGGCACAAACGATGACATCATCCATGTTGCATCATGGGATGATGTCATCCATCCAAGTTGTCAAAGTCAACATGACTTTTGGATATTTTGTAAATATCTTGTGAATAAGTGGTTGGCTCCATTTTGCCTTCTCTCTCCCTCACTTTCTATAAATACTAGAATACTTGTTGTATTCAAAGAGGGTGAACATTTTTTAGATAGAAATAGAGGTGAGGAGAGAAAGACTTTGAGCTTTCTTGTAACAGATAAAAATAATTAATACAATTATTCAGACTTTGTGCTCAATAGTTGTGTTATACATTAGATCTTTCTTATGTTAGATCTGCATGTGTCTTTTCTGTTGAATTCGTATCTACTTTTCCGTCACTTGTTTATCAGTATTTCTTTGTTTATTTATGCAAGTAGGTTTGGCTCTGTTTACTACCAAGCCCAAAGCATAGATTTTCTGACCCTTCCGCTTTGGAACTCATTTCTTTTCTTCCTTCGGATCTGTTCTTTCTCTTCTCCTTCTTTTATTCCTTTCTCTTCGCAGCCTAGAACACTCTACTGGGATCAGATCCCAACCCCCGAAGGCAGAATCTGTGAGACTTGCATAGGTTCCCTGCTAGTAGAAGTAGCAATAAACCAGTTTCACTTTGCTGTCTCAAAGAGGGGCTAAGCCCTGCACACCGTTGGCCCGTCTATCCATAGATCTGTCCACGCGACAGATTTTCGGACCAACAGTTTTTGGCGACTCCGCTGGGGATCGTATTTTCTAACAGATTTCGCCAACAGAAACAGATAAATCTATCAGATCTATGCTGGTAGTAAAATAAAAAATTAGGAAAAATCAGCAGGTTGCTGCCAGTTTGCAAATCTAAACCTTTTTGTTAAAAATCCTAAAAATTTGCAAAAGTACTCAAATTGAAAATTTTCTTCTGAGAATCATAGATCTGGGGCTTTTTACATATCTTTAGTTCGCCTGAGTTTTTATCAAAAATCATCATTTTTCCGTAGATCTGAGTTTTTAACTATTTTCTGAAATGTTCTAAACCCTCTGAAAATTAAAAACCAGATCTGAAAAATCAGCTTACTATCTTCCCTGCCATCTTATCCTCGCTGTTATTTGTCATTTAACCGCAATCGGTTTTTCAAGGAGGATAGTTTTTAAATATTCAGAAAAGTGCATGCTACTGGTTTTTGACAGAAAAACCAGAAAATCAGCAAGTACACCCAAAAATAAAGTTTAAATCTATGCTGTAATATTGCAGATCTGAAAGATACACTGGCGAGTGAACTTTTTTACGCGTAGCAGAAGAGCCCGTGGAGAAGCTGATCCTACTTTCGATCTGCTTCAGAGGCACAATTTCAGCGTAACACCGGCACGTTTTTCAGCGCTAAGCTCAGCTAGCCGGTCATCCAGGAGTGACTTGCCTTCACAAAGAAAAAGTCTTTTGCAAGGAGCGTCCACATCCCTTTGTAGTGCTTTGCTACTCAGCGGAACTACACTTCCAGCTCGTGTTCTCTTTCCAGCCTTCCAAATGGCGGTACCATGGGGAAATGCTATGGGTCCGTCTCGCACTGCCACATCCAGTTCACGCACTCCCTCACGGAAATCGAAAGAATTTTCCTAAATTCTACGGGAGCGGAAATCAAAGCACGGATTCCCACATTTCTGCTTTCATTATGTCATGCAGTATTTTGGATGTGACTCATGAAGATGTGTCAGTTTGCCTTTTTCTGGAAACCCTACAAGGGCCTGCAGCTGAATGGTTTCAGCATTTGCCGGCCGGATCTATCACTAGTTGGGCAACTTTGCGGGACACTTTTGAAGACAGGTATAAGCCTTCAGAGGATGCATTTACTTTGTTATCACGAATCACTCATCTGAAGAAGGAGGCAAATGAGACCATGCGCGATTATTATCACCCGGTTCAATGCGCTAATCAACCGTGTCCCTACTGCCAATGCTTCCCAACACCGGAGAACCAGAAGTGTTTTTTCGTAAATGCCATGAGCTCAAAAGTTAGCTTCTTACTCCTTCAAGAGTGAGTAGCTACTCTACCTCTCGCTCAGGCTGCTGCCATCCGTATAGAAGACAATTTGATAATATCTGGCGAGTTGAGAAAGGAATCAGTAAAGCCTAAGTCTTTGGGCCCTTCGCCTACCACTTCGTCTGATCCAGCATTCCAAAAAATGGCGAATGATTTGCTTGCACTAAAGAAGCAGCTGGCCCAGGCCTCTCCCAGTTCCTCGTATCGGGATATCCCGCGGAGGAATTTTGTTCCTAATAACGCTTCACAAAGGCCGCGCTTGCCTACAGCTGCTCCACGGTTGGCGCTTGAAGCTCCTCCGGTCAATGCTCTGGCCGAGATTGAAGAGGAAGAAGAGCAGTACTATGAAGAACCTTCGCTCCAAGGCGAAGATGATCAAGATGTCGGTGAACCGACTGGCGACTCTACTATTAGATACATGGAATTTGATGAGGACGAATCTGATGAAGAAGAGAGTACGCAAGGCTATGCAAGCGGACAATCCTACGCTGTTTTTACCCCGCTCGCAGGGGAAAGAAGCAGAAGTTGCTGCCCATACGCAGAAAGAGAAGGCCGTGTCAAACGCGCCTCCAACCATTGCTAGAAGAGGTAATCCTCTTCCTACTCAATTCCCTGTTAAGTCTTTTGCTAAGAAGTCTTTTCCGCCCATCTCTCCTCCAAGTCAGCCCCCTCATAGTTCCTACTCAAGATCAGTAATCCCTATTCCACCACCAGCGAAGTGAAGGACTCATTCCCTCACCCCAACGCAACCCTTGGCCGCGTTTGATATTATAGATCATGCAAAAAAGACCAAGATTCAAATGTCTGAAGCTGAGTACCTTCAGTCAAACCCCGAACAGCTTGTAAGATTGACCAAATACATTCAGAGCCAAGCTGTTATCAGTCCAAACAGGTTTTCCCCGAAAGGAATCCTTTCTACTCCTCCTGAATCCCATATAAATGTTGCTTCAACATCCGCATCTGGCAAGATAGAACCTTTCTATCTCTCCCTCCTGATCAATGGCCATAAGTTGAGCAATTGCATTATTGATTCCGGAGCCTCTGATAACGTCATGCCTGCCAAAGTTGCCCATAGCTTTGGGCCTCACTCTTACCAAACCTTTCGGCAGATGCTACTCATTGGAAACTAAGCAGGTACCGTTGATTGGCCAAATCAAAGACGCACAGTTTGCGTTTGCAGCTTTTCCGGATAAAGAGAGTAAAGATGACCGTCCTTGTCGCTGACATTTCGGCAGCTTATGGAATTTTGCTGGGAAGGAGCTTTTGCAGTGAAGTTGGTGGAGAAATTCACATGGACTGGTCCAAAGCCAGAATTCCAGTCAAAGGCGTAATACAAACTTTGGAGCCAGAATCCCAAAAGAAATACTTGGTCACTAGCTCTGAAGACCCCAAAGCTCAAATCCTTTTTGAATCATCAGGGATGGGGAACTACTTCTCATCCACTGAGGCGGATACAAAGGAAGTTTTCATTCAAGAAAAGGACCTTAATAAGGTCTGGACCTTGCAATTCGATGGCAGTTGCGCAACTAGCTGGATGTGGCGCTGGGGTTGTGCTGATATCTCCCTGAGGAGGAGGTCATTCCTCTCTCTTTCAAATTGCAGTTTTTCAATACGAACAATACTGCTGAGTATGAGTCTCTCTTACTCGGTATGCAAGCTGCAAAAGAAAGAGGAATAAAAAATCTAAAAGTTCAAGGTGATGCCGAACTAGTTGTAAATCAGGTCAAAAGGATTTACCAAGTAAAAAATGAAAGGCTCAGGCACTACCGTAATGCAGTATGGGACAGCATTGAGGGATTTGATGCCTTTTCAATAGGAGCGATTCCAAGAGCTCAAAATGACATGGCTGATTCGTTGGCTGTTTCAGCATCTCTCATGCTCCCACATCCCGGGTTTGAAGACGAACAAGTACACCATTGAAGTAGTTTTCCGCCCAAGCGTGCCAGACAACTCTCAGCATTGGCAGGTATTCAACGATGATAATCACCTCATTGCCTTTCTAGAAAAATCAGAAAATTTTGATGAGTTGTATTTCGAAGGATCCACCTCTACATGCCGTGAATCCATCAACAGTCAAAACCACGAAACAAAGGAGAACGATGGCATTTGTCAGCTTAAGGGAAATAAAATTCCAAAAGGCCTGGTTTCTCTGGAGTGCCTGTTTGACAGGCATGACCGTTTTGTGAAAAAGAAAAGGCGAGATGATCCTAGCTCATCTCCAGAGACAGAACCAGTCAATATAGGTTCTGAGGCACATCCGCAATTCGTGAACATCGGGAAATGTTGCACGCCAGAAGAAAAGCGGAAATTTGTCAAGTTGCTGAAAAGATATATGGATGTATTGGCATGGTCCTATGCCGACTTAAAGTCCTTCAAGCCAAAGGACGTTCAGCATGATATACCGCTGAAAGAGGATGCCAGAGCCTTCCATCAGAAGCAGAGGCACTATAATCCTAAGATTTCGGGCACCATTTAGGCCGAAATTCAGAAGATGCTGGACGCAAGAATCATCTTCCCTATCCATCACAGCACTTGGGTGGCAAACATTGTGCCGGTACGCAAGAAAAACGGTGAAATACGCATCTGCGTAGACTTCCGAAACTTGAATCAAGCTTCGCTGAAAGACAACTACCCTCTTCCCATAATGGATCAAGTTCTGCAAGCAGTAACTGGATCAGAAATGCTGTCTATACTTGACGGTTTTTCAGGCTATAATCAGATTGAAGTCTCGCCTGAAGATCAATTCAAAACAGCATTCACTACTCCATGGGGTACATTTGCCTACAGCAGGATGCCTTTCGGCCTAACCAATGCTGGTGCCACTTTTCAGCGGGCCATGGACTTTGCGTTCAAAAGGCATGATGGGAAAATTCATTGTAGTTTATCTAGATGACTTAACCGTGTTCTCCAAACGACGAAGTGATCATTGTGATCACTTGGAGCAAGTATTGGCCAGGTGTCGAGAACATGGGATTTCCCTAAATCCTAAAAAGTCTATTTTTGGGGTTACTGAAGGGAAATTGCTAGGCCATGTGGTTAGCAAAGAAGGAACCAAGATTGATGCCGAAAGAGTTAAGGCTATCCAAAGCCTTACTCTGCCTACAAGCAAGAATGGTGTTCATTCTTTCTTCGGAAAGGTGAACTTTCTTAGGCGTTTTGTCCCTGATTTTGCTGAGAAGACCCGCCACATACTGAACATGATGAAAGGGTCACCCACTTTCAGATGGAGTGAAGAGGGGAAAAGGTCGTTTGAAGAGATAAAAACTTCTGTTGCTCATGCGCCGGTCCTGGTATGTCCAGATTTCTCCAAAGACTTCATTATGTATAGTTACGCCTCCGAACATACTGTGTCTGCAATCCTAATGCAAAAGAACTCGGAGGATGTTGAATCCCCGATTGCATTCATGAGTTCTCCCCTCAAGCCCCACGAGTTGAAGATGACTCAATTAGAAAAGCACGCCTTTGCCGTTGTCAAAGCGGTGAAGAATTTCAGGTATTACATTCTGAACTCGCATACGGTGGTGCTGGTTCCCGACACCGCGGTGAAATCAATTCTAACTCAGCAGGAGTTAGGAAGCTTGAGAGGGAATTGGATCGCAAAGGTCCAGGAATATGACCTAGATATTAAACCCACCAAGCTGGTGAGGGGCAAAAGGCCTGTGTCAGCTAATGGCTGAGAACAAGGGTTCAGAAAATCCTGATGAAAGAGAGGATTGTACCAATGAAGAGCAAACCCCTCTAGAAGGGCCTGATTCTCTACCTCTGGTTTTGTTTATTTCAACTAGTGACGAGTGGTACTCCGACATTGCTTTCTTCCTTACCTACGGCGAATGCCCAATGCACCTAACTGCAAAGGAAAAGCGTACTGTAAAGCTCAGGGCAGCTAAATATGTCATCTGGGGATGAAGGTTTATATAAGCGCGGGATAGACGGTGTCTTTCTGCGATGTGTTGACAAGCCCCAGCAAGTAAAACTGCTGGAAAGTTTTCACAATTCAGCCTGTGGAGGCCATTTTTCTTCTTCCGTGACAGCACACAAGATCATTCGAGCCAGGTACTACTGGCCGACGCTCTTTCAAGATGCGGCTACCTGGGTGGCAAAATGTGAACCCTGTCAGCAATTCGTCGGCAAGCCCAAGTTGGCTGCCCTCCCCCTAAGGCCGGTCATTATCAATGAACCATTCAGGCAATGGGGAATTGATTTTATTGGTGCACTCAATCCTCAATCGAGTGCTGGACATAGCTATGTCCTCACGGCAACAGATTACTTCACTAAATGGGTGGAGGCCATACCTGTCAAGCATGCCACTTCTGAGGTGGTTTGCAGTTTTATCAAGGAAAATATCATTGTCAGGTTTGGCATTCCAAATAAAATCGTTGCTGATAATGCTTCTAACTTCTCTTCCCGGGAAGTTATTAGTTTTTTCTATGAATATGGGATAAACTTTAGCACATGCCTCAGATTATTATCCTCAGGGGAAATGGTCAGGCAGAATCCAGTAATAAGAACTTGGTGACCATCATACGGAAATTAGTAGATGAAAATCAGCGGATGTGGCACAAGTCTTTGTACGACGCTTTGTGGGCGGACCGTATTACTCCCAAGAGGTCTCTCGGCATGTCACCTTTTCAAGTGTTATATGGCCACTGATGCCGAACTTCCCGTTTCCGCTGAACTTCCTGCTCTACCGCTTAGCGCGAGCACATCGAAGATGAAACTTTTCAGAGTTCTCTGGAAAAGAGAATCATGTACCTTGCGGAACTTGAAGAAAAGAGAGTAAGAGGTGGTCGACAGGATCACTAAACATCAGAATCAAGTGAAGAAGCTTTTCGACAAGAAGGCCAAGCAGAGGAATTTTGAAGTGGGAGATCTCGTCCTTCTCTGGGACAAGCGAAGAGAGCCAAAGGGTATGCACGGAAAGTTTTGATTCCCTATGGAGAGGGCCCTTCAAAATCAATCAACTCAATGGAGAGAATAGTTTCTATCTCTCGTATCTGGATGGGGCTGAACTCCCACTTCCCTATAGCGGGCAACATCTCAAGATCTTCAGGAAGGTAGAGCTTGCTTCTCTCTTCTTTGTGACAGTTTATTTTAGTTGTGTGTTTGCTTTTGTCGTGTGTGTTTGCTTTTTTTTTTCTTTGGTTTTCTTGTGTGTTTTCTTTTGTTCTCCCTCCGGTCCCCCCTTGTTTTTTGACTCCTTGCCCAATGGATAGGCACATGTGATCTGGGATTCTCTACCCCTGAGTTTACTCAAGGATAGTCCCCAGAAAGAGCCAGCTGTTATCCCGTAAAATTGACAAGGGAAATTTTACCGATAACCATACTGAAAATTTTGTCTTGATCCCTCGATAGGGATCCCTCGCGTTCGAAACGATTTAAAATTCCTTCTCGGGAAATTTAGCTTTCGAACTTAGTCTTTTTTGAGCCTTTTTTGGCTGGGCACATGTATCTTGTCTTGCAACATCGTGTTTTGGTGCGCCAAAGGGCGCACATTTCCCCATGTCGACATCCCTTTGGGCGCGCCAAAGGCGCACCTATGCTCCTGTTGTCATTCCCTTTTCACGCGCCAAAGGGCGCACGCTTCTTTCCTGTCGACAACAGTTTTTTGCGCGCCCTTTCAAATGGTGGGTTGGCGCATTAATGACAAATTTTGTTATATTATACCTGTGCGCGCCATGTCATTTTCATTGCATTTTGTCAAGGCACGTGGTTGCTCTGGGTGTGTCAGCTCTGCTCTGTCAATTGTCATTCACTCTGTGGACCCACTTTCCAAACCGTCGTTATACATTCGAAAGGTAAGAGGTCCATCCTCTTTTTCATTTTTGTGCTTTGGTGTGCTCGGTCTGGTTTTCGTTTTGATGGCCTGTTTTTAAATGTCGTTTTGCATTGGGCTGGTTCTTCCCCTATCCCGCATATTTTAACTTCTTCATCCTCTCCCTCCCTCATTTCCAGTTTGTAGGGGGAGTTTAGTTTGATTAGGCTTGGTCGTCGGTCGAAACCCCTTTTTTTTTTAGGCCTAGTTCCACCAAGCCTCCTTTGTGAGGCGTGTTAGAATGAAAGAATGTTTAAATGTTTAAGTTTTTTGGGTATTTCCCGTGGAGCGGCTGTCGCGTCATGTTACACCTGTAGACAGTCGCGCCCCTCGGCGCGTCTATCCCCCACGCTGCAGTCAAGAATCATGCGCCCCTAAGCGCACCCCTTTCGGCCCGTAACACGCTCAAAACCCGCGCCTCCTTATATCCCTTTGGCGCATCTTTTACCCCTGTTGCATCCCTCTTCTATGCGCTAAAGGGCGCGCCCCAGCTTCCATGCAACGCAAGAGTTATTCGCGCAAGTGTAAAACCTTCAAGGCGCGGGCGCACCTTCCGTTGCAAGTACATGTTGTTGTGTAGACCCTCCATGCGCCGCGCCATATACCTTTGGCGCGCCTTTTTTCCATGTTGCACAATCTGCCCATGCGCCAAAGGGCGCACCAAATCTCAATGTAACATGTATTTTCCTGTGCGCCCTTCTATAAAATGCAGTCTGCTTCATCCACGCGCCATGCGCCTTTGGCGCCAACTTAACCTCTGTTGCACCCTTTTCCTGTGCGCCTTGACTATTCAGCCTATTATATACATTTTTCATGCGCCCTGCGCCCCCGAACCTTAAAAGTTCTAACTCTTTCTTCTGCTAGTATTCCAATGGAAGATCAAATGACTAATTCAAGCTTCTTGGATTGGGTTTCGCTCCTGTCTACGTGCAGATCATCAGATAAGCCTTGAAGAACACATGTCTACGTCAAGCAAGAGGCCCACCAAACCAAGAGGGAAGGCAAAGCTAACAGAAGAAGAAATGAAATACAAATATCAGAGGGTCAGGATGCCCGAATCACAGGCAGAGTGTAATATGGATGTCAGGGATTCTGAACTGGGCCACATTGACATAGAGGAATTCTGTGGTAAGGACTCAGAAAGCTGACAAGGAGTCCATGGATGGATAAATTGATAGGCAGCGCCCTGCACTTCGCCGGATGGGATTCCTGTCAGTGCTTAT
This sequence comes from Taxus chinensis, assembly GCA_019776745.2. NCBI lineage: Eukaryota > Viridiplantae > Streptophyta > Pinopsida > Cupressales > Taxaceae > Taxus > Taxus chinensis. The sequence goes on from CM034153.1 coordinate 14,508,719, forward strand.
TAATAACGAGTTTATGATGGTTGTTGCCACAATCCTTACAACGAAGACACGAGATGTGTCGAAAATAGTAAAGGCGGAGGTGGTCATAGACCTCACCGCCCGCCACTTTGAGTTAATTCTTGGCATCCCCTCATCACCGGAGCTATCGTAGCTGTTAGCCAAGCAAGAATGTGTCAAGACTTGGGAAGACAATGAGGACCTGTGCATGCAGTTAATGAACGAGGTCTATCTCAAGAATAAGAAGGTAGTGACCCGGGTGGCCCCAAGACTATTCACCGTAGTGACTTCTCCGAGAGAACTCAGTGACACCATCACTTTCCTGAGCAGAGTCTTCGGGGCTTTCAGACGCCCTCACTACTTCCATAAATGGATGCTGGCGATACCTGGAGACGATGAACAAAAATTTGCGCCGATCAGCGCTTTCTGCTGGGGGGAAATAATAAGTAGCGCTATTTCGGAGCAGCTACAACAGTTTCGCCACAACAGGAGTGTTTCATATGAACTCCTACGTAGTGTATGCTGCTGCGTCTGAAAGAGATTATCCAGGGCTGCAAGGAAGTGGAACTTGGCCTCAAGCCAAAATATATGAATATTATCCAGAAACTAAAGCTGGAGAATAGCATCCAACACTTTTCAAAAGATCAATGATGCTTTCTTCTATCACATTATATGCATGCTGCGACCCGAAGTTGAGCTCATGGCTCGCACAATCAAGAACACATTGTTTCTGCTGTGGAGAAGTGGGGGGCCTTGTTCACACCAATTTCCCACATTCACCTATCTAAGAGGCGGCCAACTTTCTTGGGAGAGCCCCACCAGGTTGCCAAGGTATGCTGGATCAAAGCTGGGTTCTATTGGAATTGTCAAGGACAGCTGGTCACATATCATGAGAAGTGCCAGAAAAGAAAGAAGGGTGGAACTCCCTTTCGCCCCTCACAGTAGGCCGATACACTTGTTCAACTCATATCACCAAGGCGAAGGAGATGTTTGCCGAGCTAGAATTTCTCAACCTGAAGCATGATTTCCCAGCAAGGCCTACATTCGACCCAAGGGGCTGCTTGCCAAGGGCTAAGCTTGATCCGATCCATGTCCCTCAAATTGAGGACATGTACATCGACGTCATCCATGAGGTGTCGCTAAGAAGAAAAGGATCACTCCCCGCTTAGCATTGTCAGAAATTATTCAGTATGGAGTGGCCATCGTCCCCGAAGGGCTTCCAAACTTCGGAAGATGAAGTAGACAAGGTGTACAATAACACAGATGGGGACAATTGGCCCTTCCCCGGCCATTGATAGAAGCAAGGCTCCTCAGACAATTGAGGAGAGGGTCAAAGAAACCATGCGGAGAACAGAGCGCTGGTGCCGTATGAATGGGTTAATCTACCTCGGTGTAGATTTTACAACTTCTCCTTTAGGTAATGCACCTCCAAGGTCAAAGAAGCAGCTAAAAGGCAAAGCTGCGGAAGGTGAGCCTAGCACCAGTTCAGGAGGAAGCCCCTGACAGTCCTCCTTCCCTCGGAGCCAGAACAGGTTATAACTCTTGGAAGAGGAGTTCACGGAGTACCGTTCCCGATAGGCCCATCCACCCAGGATGTCGGCATTGCTACAACTTTAGAGGTCCCTTCTATCCCTTCTTCTTCTCTTCCTCCCCTTCCCCAGGATGTCGGCAACCACTCCTTTGGTTGTGTCCTCGTCCGTTCTTCTTCTACTCTCTCCCCTGCCTCTCCGTCCATCTTCTCCTCTCTCGCTGATTTGTCTTCCTCCATTTCTTCCCTCATTTCCGGAGCTCCCTTCCCTTCCTATGTCTTCCTGCAGCCCCGGTTTCCCTTCCTCGCCCGTGGACACCTCCGCGGCTATTCTTTCAATTCCGCCGCCGCGTGTCTCCACGTTCTTCCCCTCTTCTACCGTTGCTGCCTCCCCCCTCTGTCCTCTGGTCCTTCTTCAATAGGGACCAGCTTGGAACTCTCAGCAGCTGAGCCAACCAAAGAGGAAAGTCCCCATCGCTCCGATGGACTTTTCAGTCATTCCGGCTAAAGGAGCAAAGAAGCACAAGCCGGGTTACACGCTTCTCCAAGAGCACTGCAGGTGAGAGGGTTATGGAAATAGCCTACACCTGATCCCACCAAAGAGAAAACAAATATCTGTCTCCGACAGATTTCACAGTGACCCAAGTCACAATGGGGATATCCTCTGAAAGTCTCCAGGGGGAAGCTCTTTCCGCAGTTGATGCACTCTGCGAAAAGCTTCAAGAAAGCAAAGGAAGAAAAGAGGGCTACTGAAGGAGCAGAATAAATACCTGCTTCAAAGCCCTACAAAAGATGGGAAGTACACCTCCCACAACTGCCGCTGAGACTCCTGAGCTGCTCAGTCAGGAGAAGAATCAATGAATATTCAAAGATCGGCGAGCAGGGTATGGTTGTTTCTGCTTTGAGGAGCCAAATCCTTAAGGATAGTGAAAAGGTGATCACCAAGTATATCAGTTTATACCTGAACATCGAGAAGGCGAATAAGGAACTCCAAACATTAGCAAGTCCCAGTATCAGAAGAGCTCGAAAATGCCAGACTCCAACACAGCGGCCTTCCAACAAATGTTCGACTGTTCAGTCGAAGATTTGGTCAAGTTTGGAGTATTCGGTCATCCAAGGACCCTCAACAAGACCATGTCCACTCTGGACTATCGGATAGATCAGCTCGAATTTGTGTTAGAGAAGATAGACAAGGTGAAGGAAGAGGCCCTAGATGCGATGCATCAAATGGAGAAGATCTTGTTCTATCTATGACTCCAGGGTTGCTCACTCCTTCCCTCACCTTGAGATCAGCTGACGATACTATCCAAATTTTCAAGGAGTTAGCTTCTCAAGGGACAGGGCCAGAAGTCACTTTCGACATCGAATCCATCAACAACCTACTGGCCTGTAGAGACTTCGTCGGGTCCCTAATCGAGGGCGGGTAAAGATTATTCCAAACTTCCCAAAAAGCTCTTGTAGAAGAGCGGGGAAACTTGCGAAGTAATCAGGTGATCGGCACCAGGATCCAGTCACAGGATCAATTCGGGCAAATGATCAGCAAGTTCTTGGAATACCGCGCTCAGTTCCAAATAAGCATCACCTGAGCCGCATCAGAAACAAGCTACCCCTTTTCGGCTGCAGGATGATGATGACGAGTAGCTGTTCTTCTTCTTCTTCTGGTCTTCTTCTTCTCCTCTCTATTCTCCGACTTTCTTTTCGCAATATCTCAAGTATGTTGGGTACAAACGATGACATCATCCAGTGTTGCATTCATCTGGGATGATGTCACCCACTCAAAGATGTAAAAGTCAACATGACTTTTAGATATTTTGTAAATATCTTGTAAGATATTTGTGTGTGTTGTTTGTTGGCTTTTTGTCTTCTCTCCTCCCTCATCTTTCTATATATACTAGGGAATACTTGTTGTATTCGGGTGGAGGTGAACATTTTTCAGATAGAAATAGAGGTGACGGAGAGAAAGACTTTGAGCTCTTTCTTGTAACAGATAAAAACAATTAATACAATTATTTCAGACTTTGTGCTCAATAACTGTGTTATACATTAAGATCTTGTCTTATGTTAGATCTGCATGTGTCTTACCTGTTGAATTTCATATCTACTTTTCCGTCACTTGTTTATCAGTATTGCTTTGTTTATTTATGCAAGTAGGTTTGGCTATGTTTACTACCAAGCTCCAAAGCATAGATCTTCTGACCCCTTCCGCTTTGGAACTCATTTCTTTTCTTCCTTCGGATCTGTTCTTTTCTCTTCTCCTTCTTTTATTCCTTTCTCTTCGCAGCCTAGAACACTCTACTGGGATGAGATCCCAACCCCCCGAAGGCAGAATCTGTCAGACTTGCATAGGTTCCTGCTAGTAGAAGTAGCAATAAACCAGTTTCGCTTTGCTGTCTTAAAGAGGGGCTAAGCCCTGCACACCGTTGGCCCGTCTATCCATAGATCTGTCTATTGGCAGATTTTCGGACCAACAGGTTGTCAATGTGTTGTAAAGGTTGTCTTGGTACGGTCCTCCTCTGCCACTTTGATTTGATTATAACCTAAGGATCCATCAAGTAATGAAAGCATTTTAGATCCAGTGATTTCTTGTAGGATATGGTCCATGATAAGAAGAAGATAATTGTCCTTTAATGATGCCTGGTTTATGTTGTGAAAATCTACACATATCCTTATTTCACCATTCTTCTTCCACACTGGCACAATGTTAGCCACCCACATTGAATGGTGGATGGGAAAGATGATCCTTGCATTAAGCATCTTTTTTACCTCCTCCTTGATGGTATCAGTAATCTTTGGGTTTTACAACCTCTATTTCTTCCTGGAGGGCTTAACACCTTGATTCAAAGGAATTGAGTGATGTATTTCCTTTAGCTAGAAGGATTTGAATTCATCATAAGAGTAGACCAAGACATCTGAGTATTTCTTGAGTAATGAAAAAAACCTTATTTTTTCTTTAGGAGAGAAACATTTTCCAATATTGACCATCCTTAGCTCCTCTGGGGTACCAAATTTTTCTTTATCAAAATCAGTTGGGAAGTTAGAAGATTGCTTTTCTTTCTCTTGAATGAATCTGTCATGTTTGTCAAAGAGGTCATCTAAAGAGACTAGGCCTTTGGGATTTTTTTTCCCTTTCAATTTGATTATTCCCTTATCATCAATCCGTTCAATTCTTTCTTTCTCTTCCTTGAGGACTGCTTCTCAGTGTGGATTGTCACCTCCTTCGAAGAAGAGATTATTGAAATTATCTCTTTGCTCTAAAAAGGATAGAATTTGGTTATCATCATTGAAGAATTTCCAATGATTTTCATTATCTGGAACAATAGGCCTGAATAGCATTTCAATGGTCACTTTGTCTTTACCAAAAGAATGATGAGGTGTCACTAGGGAAGTTGACACTGCAATAGAATCAACCTTTTCATTTTGTTCCCTTGGGATAGCTTCAATGGAAAATGTATCAAAAGATTCAATGCAGTCCCACACTCTATTTCTGTAATGCCAGAGTCTTGGATTCTTCACCTAATATTGTTAGTGGACCTACTTTACTACAACCTCAACATCACCTCAGCATCTCAGTTTCTTGATTCCCATGTCCTTTGCTACACTCATGCTTAAGAGTAGTGCTTCATACTCTGCAGTGTTATTTGTATTATATAATTGCAGCTTGTAGGAAAATGGGTACAACTCATTGGAAGGAGAGTATAATACTACACCAGCTCCCGAGCCCGCACTGGGATGACTACCATCAAATTCCTTTGTCCAAATTTGATCTCCCTCTTCCTCCATGAGAAGTGGCAAGTTCTCCTCTTTTTTTGATGTGAGGAAGTAGTTTCCTAGCCAACAATCTTGAAAGAGAATGTTTGCTTTCAGATCATCAGACTTCTATACTGTGAACTTCATCTTTCTTACTGGTAGCAGCTTCTTCATCTCACCTTTTACTGGGATAATTGCAGATGACCAATCCATTTTTATCTCTCCACCTAGGTCTCTGTAGAAACTCCTACTCAATAGCATACCAAAGGATGTTGGTATGTTTGCTGCTAGTATGGTTAGGTGCACCTTCTTGTTTGGAAAATTAGCTAGTGTTACCTCATGCATCTTTGATTCTTCCTACCAATGGCACTTTTTTGGATTCCATTAAGTAAAAGGTTCCATTTACCTTTGTCAAGGTGAGGCCTAGAGCATTTGCAACTTTGGTTGGTATCACATTGTCCGAGGCTCCAGAATCTATGATACAATTATTTAGTTGAAAACCTTTAAAGAGGAGTGACAGGTAGAAAGGTTCAACCCTATTTGTTTTGGAGGCACTAAGGGCTAGCAGGTTTTGGGAAGGTGGTGTAGATGGTGTGGGTAGTAATCCTTTAGAATTAAGACTTGAGGATACAGTGTTACCACCACAAACTGCATTAATGAACTTTTCAAATTGGGCAAGGGTGTGTTTGTAGGTATTATATTTCTAAGAGATGGACTTTGGTTTTGCTTGCATGTTCCACAAAGTCAAATGGGGTTATGGTTATCAAGGAAGAGACTCCAAAAATGGAGGAAGATTTACATGGTAGAGGCTTTGCTACTTTGGGTGTTGAATTCCCCTTTGCGGGTGTAGCAATTGGCTTGGAAGGGGGTAAGGGTGTAGATTTTGATTAAACCTTAGATGTTCTTGCAGGAACAACATTTAGAGGAGAATTTTTCTTTGCAAATTTTGAGCTGGGAGAAGAATTAGATGACTTACTTGGCATAGTAGCATAATCCCTAACAACCAGTGAATTTGGTTTTTCTTTGGCCGACTCCATAGAAAGTGGCAATGATGATCCTCTGCTCATGATTTTATTTTGAGTGACCTCTAGAGGAGAATCTTCATTATTCTTCTTATCCTTTACCACAACCGTTGAGGATGAAGCACCTTTCCTACATTGTGCACGAGTGAAAATAGCACATGTAAAAACTTGGAGCTTCTTCATCATCCTCATCTTCATCATCAACATACTTAATTAGGCCGTTGTGCGTATAAACTTCCTTTACCTCAAGATAGTTTCTCATAGTCTTCCGTATTTTCTTCTTCAGTTTCATCATTTTTTGCTTCCTCTTCTAGCTCTTTAGTGTCACCGATGACATTGACTAGTGGTGCTTCAAAAGCAAGCTGATGAAGAGGTGGAGTAATCCTTGACCTATCTGGATGGTTTGGTCTCCTTGAATCATTCCACGTTGTGATCTGAGATAGCTACTTCTTTGAGACAACCAAGTCATTTGCCATTTTTTTGGAACATTAGATCTGTGATGACAGAGTTTGAATTTTGACCCTTTTGCTTTCCATTGGGGCCTTTCACCTTTACCTGTACAAGATTATATCATCATTGGTTTTCTATTGCATGGTCTTGAGCTTCCCTTAATGTTATTAGTTGGGTTCTTCTAAGGAAGAAACCTACTTTTGATGGCAAAGGCGCTGACGAAGAATCTCTTCAAATTATTTTTAGGAGGCACCACATCTTCAGGGATTCTTCTTATCACTTTGTTATATCTTGCTACGAAGTCCCTCGTTGACTCAAAGGTTTCTTTCTTCATTTATACCAATTAGACCAAAAGATCCTGATAATTTTCGGTGCTCTTGAACCTATGTTCGAATGCACTTCTTATATCCTCCCAACAGGTGATAGATGTCGGTGGTAGCATGTAGAACCATTTGGTAACTTTCTCTTGAAGTGACTCCACAAAGAGCCAGATTGACACATCTTCATCCTCAACACCCAACACACTATAAGAATTGATAAATGTTGCTACATGCTCTTCAGAGAGTTGAGAACCATCCCCTCTAAATTTTGGGAAGTTTTTTCTCAAGCCTCTCGGTAGCTCATGGATTGGTTGAGCAAGACCCAATGGGCCGGTGTTTCCTCCCCATGGTATACTAGGACAACGGGCCTCACAACCATGATCATGCTCATGATCACAATCCCCCATTCTATTTTTGTTTCTAGCTTCCAACCTTGCTAAGGTTAAGGCTTCTACTACTACTTCTCTTTTGTCTTCCTCGGCTTGAAGTATCTCGATTTCTTCGAGTTAAGCTCTTATTTCTTCATCGCCTCTTACCTCTATTTTTCTAGCTTCTGTCTTCAGTCTTCACGTCAGTGAAGTCTATAAGGTTCTCGTTGATGTATGGGAACTCACCATCCAAAGGATTGGAAATACTCAGGTTCCCAACATGATCAGTTTCTTGAAAGGGAAGCCTCTGGATTTCGAGTGGCTCTTGTCTCCTTTGAATTTCATCAAAAATGGGATCATTTTATCCTCCTTGTCTCTACTACTGGGTGAATCTTCTATCCGCCAACTTGAGAATATATGCTCTTCTTTGCGGTGTTGGAATTTGTCTTTGCCTCTCCAATTCAGCAGCGCGTTCTTCTTCAAGGTAGAAAATTCTCATGGTAATGAAGTAGTGATTGGCACTTCGTCTATTATGTCAGATAGCTTCCCTCAAATCTAAAGCAATGTCTTCTTAGATGTGGAAGAGAAATTTTGGTCTTTCAACAGGAGGGTTTCCTGAAATAGCCATGATTTGAATCCATGTGGCACATATAGCCATTCGAATTAAAGAAAATTTTCTCTTTTTTTTTTAATTTTGAATTTTTTGACCTAGTGGTTGCTTTCAAGTGCAGATGTTGCTAAATCTGCTCCACGGTGGGTGCCAAAAACTATTAGCGAGGAAATTTTTTAGGTGGAAAAACTTGTGGATTCCTTGCCAATGCTCTAGGAATCTAAGTCCCTTTATTTAACCAGTGCAGCTGCCGTATATGCATGTGCGAGAAAGTGTGGATTTCTTTGGTGTCCGTTCGGCCAAGGATCCAACAGGGGCGCTCCACTGACCCTGTGGAAAATGCTTGTAGTTATCTATAAGGGGGAAATTTGCTATGAAGGTGGGAAAGGGAGTGAGAAAAGAGGTAGGAGAACTAATGTTGTAGGTAGAAAATCAGATTCATGCTCGCACTAGTTAGAAACTTCATCACATGCACTAAATTGAGAGGAATTAACCCCGCAAATGGCAACAAGACTGAAATAGAGATTTGATGAACACAAAGTATCTACGAAGTCTCCTCTGTCAAAAAAAGCTAAAGAAACTCCGTCTTTTTATATTAATGCTTAGACAGAAGTTTTACATAATGTGAAGAAGTGGAAGAAATTTAGATAAGGGAGGGGAAATGGAAGAAAATGGCTATGTCCTTTGCTTCTCTCAAAGTACAGTATACACTCTTGATTTTTACAAGATCAATTTCCCAGCCTATACAATGGCATGAAAAATTCAATAAATATGTTTTTCCAAGAAATAGTTAGCAACTTCTTCTTTGTTAGCAAGAAACGGTTTACAATCTTTTTAGACATTCACGTCCATTCAGATTCTTGATTCGTGACGAAACGCCAATGGCGGAAAAAACCAGACTTTTTATAATGCAGCCGTTACACTCATTTTGTATCTTTGAATTTGAATTGTTCATCTTGCCTTTGAAACTTTAAATCAAAGTCATCCAAGTGGGAGAAATTTACTGGAGCGGGCATAGAGGATGCCTTTTACATTTTGTGATTTTATAAAGATTTGGTATTTTTTACATTTTTGGTCCGCTCACCCACTTTTGATATGGTCTTGACACATGGCTTCACTTGAGTGGAGACAGAGTCACAGGTCGCTTTTATAATTTTACCTTTTTTTAAGGCAGGCTCAAAAACAAAAATTGCTCCGCCAACCCGCTTCCTTACTTTGACTTTCCAACAACGGGGTCAATATTTGACTTTTTCCTTTGTGTTTTGCGGGGTTGCGGCTCACTTTTTAACTTTAAGCTTCTTTAATGAAAACAAGGCTCAAATTCTCAAATCTCCTCGACAATCTGCCTCCCTGCTTTGACTCTTTTGATGTGGGCTCAACATTTGATTTTTTCCCTCTTGGCATGATCAGGGCTACGGGTCACTTTATGACTTTTAGCCCTTTTTACAAAAAGGCTTAAAAACACAAATTGCTCCACCGACCGGCACTTCCCCACTTTGACTTTCCAAGGGCAGACTCAAGATTTGACTTTTTTCTTTGTAGGTTTGATCGGGGCTGCGGGTCACTTTATGACTTTTAGCCTTTAATACAAAGAGGCTTAAATTACCTCAAAGTTCTCCCCTGACGATCTGCCTCCCCGCTTCCAATTATATATGTCCACGTACCCATGGATAATGGAGCCAAAATTTTATGGGGAAGAGAATGCCCGTCATTCACAACTGTGGAAAAAATGTAGAGAAGAAAACTCCACCATTTTGCGCCTGATTTTCAAAATTCTTTCACGAACCAAGGAATTGAAAACAATACATGGTTTGAAAATCCATGGCCATAGAAAGATTGACAATTTCATTCAAATGAGGACAACAATAAAATTTTCATGTGTCCAGATAGGAAAACAGAAAATTTATCAAAATGTGCAGACTGGAGAGTTTAAACCACTTCAAAGCATGAATTTCTCTATCTTTCTAGACTCCCAACTTTACTTGAACACTTCTGGAGGGCGTGAGCTCAAAATATTTGAATTTGACTTAGAAAATGAGGGGGGTTTTTTGAGGGCGACAATAACTAGAAAATAAAAAGGGTTGGAGAGGATGAGAAAAGATAATATGAGAGAAGATGCTCCAAGTGGAGAGGGATAAAAACAAAAACCAAATATATGGTGGTGATATTTTGAATTACTTCGATTAGGGAACAAGAACTTGCAATGAAAGACTCAATGTAGATGATGAAAAGGTCCTACACTACTTGTAGATTTCTGTGAAAATCACTGCAAGATGGAGGGAGTCCAGATGGAAATATTACTCGTCATGGATGTATAAAGCCATCAAGACCAACTTTAGTCAAAGGTTACAAGGTACATGGAAAAATATGCAGTCAAAGCTAATCTACGAGGATAGTGAAAGATAATGGCATTTCAATGATGAATGTGAAAGAAAAAGTGGTCATGTGATATCCTTCATACATGAGGAATCGATCAAATATGCATACATGGGGACGAAGATTTAAAAAATGGCCAACAACTATGTGACTTTCTTGATAATATTATGGTGCCCCAACAGGTAACACAACACGTTACATAGATTGGGATGCTAGATGGGATGAAGGATGCGCTACATTCCTGTGATCATTGGAAAAGTGTAACGAGATAAGCCACATAAGGCAGAGCTCAGTGTGTTATGGGTGACACACAAGCCTAAAGTGGAAGAAAAGATAATTTGGATAAAAAGTGGATGAAACAAGATATTTAGACGAAAAATTAGGTTGGGTCAACGATGATTGGGAGGGAGTCGATGGAATAAAACAAAAGGGTTGACCCTAAACTGGGTGGGTCGACTACGACTAGGGTCGGTGTGCACTATATAAGTGGAAGAGTCAACCAACTAAGCTCATTTGAATGGTGTAAGTTTGTTGATCGAGAGCTATGAGAGTTATAAAATCTTGAGATTTGAGGAGATGGAGGGAAACGGAGGAAGAAGGAAGCGTTGTTGGTCAGCAAAGAGCGGTAAGTCTGAAAACCTAGCTCATCAGTTTTTTTTTTTTTTTTTGAATTTTTATGGGCATCAAGGTTTGGTTGGCAGTGATTGGATGGGTCATTGTTGACTGAGGGCATGTCAATGTCAATTAGAACTAGGTCCATATTAACTACAGATAGGATTGGGGTGCAGATTGATAAGTTTAGATGAAAAATGGTGATTTTAATGACATGAATGTGTGATGGGTGCTATATTTTATGGAGATTTTACAGGCTAGAGACTAGTTCGACCAGGTTGGGGACAATGAGAGTAGTTGTGACAGAGGATGAGTGGGACAACCTAGATGCAGTTGGATTGGGTATTTTCCATCACTTATCATAGGGTAACATAGACCTAGATTCAAATTAAAATCAAGTATCACTTTTATGGATAGCATGGGATCCTAGGATTACATTATGTTCTGGTTACATTTCTCGGAGATATGATAATCATGTTGGATTACTACATCCCTGAAAAGTGAGATTGTCAATCCAAGAAAAGAGACTCTTCATAGTGCTATATTTTTTTCTTAGATGGAGTAGAATGGTAGCATTGACGCATCTTTTTGGAGTGAATTATCTACGCATATCACATATACCTCAGTGGCATTGCACAATATTAACAACCAAGCTATCAGCCTGTCACGTCAAGGAAACTAGCCAATTGACTTGGCTCATGATGGTAATTTCCTCTTATGCATTTCTCAGACTTCAGGTGGAGCCTAGTATCCCATGGATAGAAGCAAGGGTTGCTAGTATAATATAGGTCACGTGATTTACTTTGTTAATGTTAGCACTTTTGGATGATGTTGACACTTACTAGTACACAAGTGATATTATGAGATCTAGATAGTACCTAGTACAAAGGATGGATGGGCATTAACTTGTTTTAACCTCTTATGCACACTACTTAACCACCCTCGTGAGGTTTTCAAGTTAAATAGTATTTTCAACAGACTGACCCTTTTGGGTTTTCGATGGTTCACAGGAAACTCCCTCATTGAGCTTCTAGTTGGATTCTTGAGATAACGGGTTGACCAAGTTCATGGAGACCTAGGGGTTACATAGGCACCTATTGGTATATAGAGAGGTTGGTGGCCCTGATATTTCAATGAACTTAGATGAAGGTCGTACAAAGATTGTCCCAACATGGCTTAGCATAGATTCTACATCTGCTACAGGCTTGCACGAGAACTATGGATCAAATCTTTTGGTACAAAGGTGCACATTTATTATTATGATAGAGGTAGTGTAGTTGACTCCTCGAGTGATGGAGGCAGATCTTGGCTTCAGTGAAAATGGTGGCTGAAGGACTCACGTGCCATTTTTTACAAACGTGATTAGACAATTGGGAAGGGATTGCTACCCAATCTAGTGATGTCATACCCATTGGTGGAGATAGGAAAATTCATGGGATGATGATGATGATGTGGGACTCAGATAATCATTGTAGTGAGAACTGGAGCATGCAGTAGTGGGCAGCCCAGGAAGTTGAAGAGATTGGATTTCAAAACACTATTAGAACCCCCTTGAAGCAGACATATCACTACATGATTTTAAGAAAAAATGTGGTTTTGGGTCATTTCAACCCCATGTAATTAGTTTTTTCAATTGGTTTTTTTTTTCCAAAATAACACAAACATTGTGCTGTAGAAATAGCAAGATTACACCCCTTTTGTACGAGATTCCTGACACTCATAAGGCTATGTTTCAAACTATGAGATAACAATATTGCATCAGAACAGGGACCTGTGCTTCATCTTCACCAGTGAAATAGATAGAAAATGTTGAAGAGAGGCCTATCTTGCCCATTACTAAAACTTTGGAGATCTATTTAACCATTTTAGGCAACATACTTGAGTGAGGCTCATCCAGAGACTTTCCTCACATTTGACTATTTCCTAGAAATGTGTGTCGCCTGCAAGGACTGTGACACTAAACCAAAGTATCACTTGAAATTTCTTTTGAGGAGGCATGACAAGTGATAAAAATTGAGTGCAAAATTTCACGATCAAGGTTACGTGATGAGTTGAAAAATGTGGCATTTTATCAACCTAAATAAGATTGGAGATCATGTAGATTCATTCATGACCATGACTATGTTTTTTAGTATAGTCAGCACTGGACACATGATTTATCATAGCTGCGACCATTGATTTCGGATTTTTTTGGCCACTATCGCGCTCTGGAACCAGAAGGGTAGACATACTCCTACACCAAGAGGACAAGGTCTTGGCTCGGGACTCAAAGTGTCTAAGAGTATTACTCCTTCCATCACTTAGTGGGTGAACGTTTCCTCATATAGATTTTGATAGATTATTTTGACCTATCAGACTTCCTCAGATTGAGCCTAGTTGAGGCCTATGACATATTTATAAAGCACTTTTCATGAGGATAGATATGGCCAGACCTATTCAACCTATTTTTCATGTGAATAATATGTGAACATGTTAAACATCTTCAAACTTGATTATTTATGTCTCGGATTTAGATGAACTGAGTTGATATTTGAGTCAGACAATGGGATACTGATTGAGATGTTAGTTGTGGGAGTGATGTGCACTGTGATACAAATTGATCCGGAGAATGTCGGTTCCTCTACCTATGTCTATGGATTGTACTGCTGACTAGATATAGATGTTTGATAAGTGATGTAGATAATAGATATAAGATAATAATGCAAATGGTTACGATGGATGAGAGGATATGTGGATGTTGGGATGTTGATGATGGGACATAATATGGAAGGTAGATATTGATAAGATTTGAAAGTGATCTATCATTCTCCATTAGGGGCGAGAATAGATGATGAATGTCATGGGAGAGAGGGCAGATCATGATGGGTGCCACATGACAAGAACACCATGTAGACAACCTTCCGATAGATGCGTTAGACTATATGAGATATGGATGAATAGATGTGATGAAGTTTGAGATAAGCACAACATGTAACCCTAAGTATGGTGAATAGAGAGGCAATGTAGAATATAAACTTGAGAATAGGGAAGCAACACAAATAAAGTGATGCACTTACATTCATAACAGGTGTTAACACAAAACTAATGATAGTTAGTCATACTTAAGATCTTGAGGGAAAGATGGGAAATTTTATTTTGGACCCATTTTAGACATGATAAAGGGATTAATATGGTGCTTATATGGGAAAATAGGTCCATAGGTGGTAGCTCTATGTCTATGCCCCACCTCTGAGAAATATGATGCAAACTGATCAAGGTGGGAAGTTTGGTGACAATGGGAAAGCTGATCCATGCAAGAAGCTTTCTATGGATGCTGACTTTTTATTGTGCTTTTGCTTTTAGATATTTAGAAGGCTAATTAATGTGGGAATCCTTCACTTCCATTATATAGGAAAGTAGCTATCCTTTGAGGGAGTGGTCTACATTTATATTTTTTCTTTTGATTTTGATTTTTTTGACTATTTAGATGGCAGAAATAGATATGCATGATAGTTTTCCTTTGAGGGATCATTATATAATTTTATAACTTTGTTTTACATGAACACTTTTCCTTTGAGGGAGGATTCTGTTGTTTTGGATATGATAGCTTTTGATAGGATCATCCATGATTTTGAATTTAGGATAGAGCTAGGAATAGCCAAGTAAACCACTTAGGGAGGGGATGAGAAGATGTACAAGGAACATCTATATACCCATATCAAGGTTCTAATAGGTAGATAAGAGGGTAATGAATATAATGATTGTGGCATTCCTTTTTAGAAGGAGGAAAATTTCCATAAGGAAAATGCTATGGAAGAGCCATGGTGCCCATATTTAAGGTCACATATGAGAAAGTCATGGGAGACCACATAATTCAAAATCATTACAATGAGAGATGGAAAGGCTAATAATGGAGATTGGATCCTCAATATTACTAAGGATATGTTGGTATACATGTTAACAATATAAGGGTCGCAAGTGCAAGGCGTTAAGAGGTACCATTTCTGGTTTACCATTTAGAGACACTAAGTGATAGGCTCTAGACCCATATTTATGTGTGATAATGTAAGGTATAATCTAGTTGGGAGAAAAAATTCCACATTGTCTCCTTTCTAGAGTGGTGATGTTCTAATTTTATTTAAGGACAAGGTTACCAATATTAAAGTTGTGTTCCTTGATATGTTTTATATAAGTTCACTTGATGCGCTCTTGATAAACATGATTGTGTTGAAGAGGGATTAAAAAATGATTGTCTAGTAGTTCAAGTTATGTTAGATTCTCTTGGTGATAGTCCTTGTCAGAGATGAAGTTGTGAATAGAAACTTGTAAAGATGGGATTTAAACTTCAAGGGGAAGAACAAATTCAGATCCATAGAAAATAGAGAAGGGAGTAGCACCTGTAGAGATGTGGATGGTAGTACAATAAGCCCAAAGAGAAAAATGAATATGAAGATGCCATTTATGACTTGATTTATGAATAGTTTTGGAAAGGATGTTATGAATAGTTTTGTTAGCGGCTTCGGTTTGGCCATTAGCTAGAGGATAATACAAAGAATAGAAAGTAAGATTAATGTTGAAAAAGTCAGAGAGCTTGTTAAGATATTTGTTTTTAAAGGAATTTCTGGTGTGTGTGATGATCTTATGGGGAACACCAAAATGGTAGATGATATGCTGATAGACGAAATTAACGATCTGGTTAGCTTTAGTCAAGGAAAGTGGAATGGATTCCACCCATTTTGTGAAATATTCAGTGGCAGTGATGATAACATGATGGAATTGGGAAGAACACATATTAATGAGGCTAATGAGTTCAAGTCCCCATTGTGAAAAATGCCAAATATCCCGAGCCAAATGCAATTCCTAACAAAGAATGCAGATTAGATTAGAATGTTGCTAGCATTTAACACACTTTTTGACATAGTCACAAAAGTCTTTATTGAGAGAGGGACAATAATAACCCATGAAAATAGCACATTTGGTGACATCCAAACCACTAAATTGTCCACCAGAAATGTCATCGTGGACCTCTCGGTTAGCATGGCTAGATTTAGGGGATTTTAGGCATCGAAGAATAATACTATCAAACCCACATTTATAAATGATGCTGCCAAGAATAACATAGAAGTTGGCACATTGAAGGAAGTAAATCCTACCATTTTTGGATAGGTTAGAGGGAAATTTGGACTGAGAAAGAGAGAAAAAAAAGTAGAATACCAGAGATCTGGTTGATGAGTACCAACATGATTGACACGAGGAAGCTCATGGACATGAGATTGTTGATCAAGACAATGAATGACAACATAAAGATTAGATTCCTCTATTTCCCATGGGAGGAGAGAGTCAAGAGAGGCCATAATTTTTGTAAAATGATTGGCTGAAAGTTGAATTGATTAGATGGTATAGAAATCGAAGGCCTGAAGAATAAAATCGACAATGTCCTTATAATTTTGAAGGAATTCATTTTTGTATTAATAGATGCCCTTGACTTGATTGATGATAAGCTAAGAGTCACCGTAAGTGTCCAAGATTTAGACGCTAAGAATGATAGTAGTTTTAGCCCAAGATGAGGGCTTCATACTTAGCCATGTTGATAGTACATTCGACATTAAGATTTTATGTGATGGGGATGGGAGTATCCCAAGGAGGAATTATAATAACATCGATGCCTCCCCCTTGCTAAAACTTAGATCTATCAAAGAAAACTATCATTCAGAGGGGTGAAATTTTATTATCGATGGTAAAGATAGAATCGTTGGGGAATTATTTATGAGGAAGATGGTGGTCAGAAAGAGGGGCTTCAGTAATTTGATTAGTGATGTCTTGGCCCTTTATTTATTTCAGAGATATGAACTCTAGGTCAAATTCGGTCATGAGCATGAGCCATCAATTGAAACAATCACTTTGATAAGGCTTATAATGCATGGCTTTAATAATATGGAATCTAGTGATGATGAAGGTTTTTTGATTAAGAATATAGTGATGAATCTTGGAAGTGGCAAATATTAGAGCACACCAGTGCTTTTCTACTTCTGTGTAATGAGTCTCATAATTGTGAATGGTGTAAATGATATAATAGATAGCTTTCCCCCTGCCTTGCTTATCATGGTGTGCAAAAATGGCAACTAAATCATGGCCAGTGGAAGATATGTAAAGATAGAATATATCCCCATCGTATGAAGGTGTAAGCATAGAAGAGGGTAGAAGATAATGCTTAAGCTCCTAAAAAGTCTTTTGGAAATTGGTATCCCATGTGAAATGGGTGTCTTTACAAAGGAGGTGATGAAAAGGTTAGCAAAAATCAGAGAGTTATGAGATGAAATGAAGAACTAATTGAAGTCCGCATTGGAGATTGTGAATTTTATTAAGATTGATGGGAGGAGGCATTTTAATAATGGATTTGATTTTGGCGGGGTCAAATTTGATACCCCTGATAGAAAAAGTGAAGCCAAAGATTTTTCAAATTAAAAATCCAAACAGGAACTTGGTTGGATTGAGACATCGGAAGAACTGGATGAGGTGCACAAATAGGATTTAGAGGATAGAAAAATGATCCTTCTGACATTTTGATTTACACAAGAGATCATTGACATATTCCTCTACTATTTTATGGACGAGATCTTGAAAGATTTAGGTCATAACATGCTAATAGGTGGCCCCAAAAAATTTAAAACCAAAGGGCATGACACAATAACAGAAATTCCCACAAGGAGTGATAAAGGAGGTATTATGTTGCTACTTTGGTGTAAATATAGATCTGATTATAGATAGAAAAACCATTCATAACAGAAAGTATCTCATGGCCAGCTTTAAGGTTGATGTTAGAAAGAGGAAATTCATCCTTAGGGAAAATGAGATTCAGATCTCAAAAGTCGATATAGATACGAAGCTTTCCATATTCTTTGACAATGGGGAAGATGTTGGAAACCAATTGTGGATAGTTTATAGGTATGATGAAGTTATCTGAAAGGAGGAATTGTAATTCCTCTTTGACAAGGAGAAAAATGTGAGGGTACATGTAGAGAAGCTTTTTCTTAACCGGCTTGGCATCTGGAATGGTGATGATATTATGGAAGACAATAGAGGAGTCAAGACCTAGCATGTCAGAGTACGACCATGTAAAGGATTGGATATGCTTTTAGAGGAAGGCGTTAAAGGAATCAAGCTCTTGTGGATCAAGGGATTGACCAAATTTGAGGATGCAAGGTTCCTGTGGAGTCCTTATATTGATGTTAATGGTGGATTCATTGAGAAGGGTAAATGTGTCGGGAGGTAAGGACCTATGGAGATGAGAATATTATACCCCCATGTAAGAAAGGATGGAGTCATCATTGGTGCATTGAATAATGTCAATGATAGGGGATTCCTCCTCTAACATATCAAGGTGGATGAGAGGAAGGTACCTAGTTTCACTTTAAGTGTTGTAAGTGACCGGTCCTAAGGTGATGGTGGAGATTTCAAAAAATTAGAAGAAAGAGATACAATATCATCTGTATCCATGGGATTGTTAGATGAAGGATAAGGTGTATCAATGTGCATTGGAAATGTTGAAAAAATGGAGGCAATAGGATCAATGGGTTGTTCCTTAAAACCCAATCTGAACTTCTCATAAGTTTTATGTGATCGATCAATGATGAGGTCATGTATGCCTTGCTCATAACATCTAAGACAAAATCCTTTCCACTCGCAATGGTGGAGATAAGAGTATGTGAAGGATTCGTTATAGAGAATATAAAATTCATTGGTGTATGGCTTAGTATGGGGTTGACTATGGATATGAGAGGAAGGGAAATCTATACCACCATAGATGAGATTGGTTTTGAGATGAGGTGGATTGAAAGGAATGATGTCCCTGACGTTAGATTGATACATGGGAGATTTGTTGGGTCTACCAAGTTGATGAGGTGTGGTGAAATAATTAAGGGAAAGGAGTTGGTACTCCCCCATTGAAATACATTGCATCACATTTTCAATATAATTGACATTGGGCAATTTAGATGTAGACATAAGTGAGCTGGTAGATTCTTGAGAAGATGGATCTAGGTTAGGGATAAGTACATCAATGGCTTGATAATTCATATGACATAGTTTAAAGGGTGGAATATTGGTGGGGAGGGTATGGATTCGACCCTCAAACTCATATTTAATACAACTATGGAGATTAGAGGGGAAACACCGCATGACATGGATCCATGGACGACTGAGCAAGATATTGTATTGAAATTATTCTTCAATAATGTAGACAATCTCACGGAGGAGTTTCTCACGAAAATGAATGGGGAGGATAACCATACCAAAAGTAGAGACAATAACATAATTGAAAGTGCAGATGATTGTAGGTGATTGGGTGAAAATGGAATTGGGAAGTTTAATTTGATCAAAGGTGTGGGATGAGATAATGTTATTGCTAGCACCATTATCTATCATTGAGTGTCGGACAAAAGTATCATTGATATAGACATTGATGAAAAGAGGAATATTATGGTATTTAGGTAAAATGTTAGGGTTTTTAGAGTCATAAAATGAAATGGAATAAGTGATGATAAGAGTGCCAATGAGGGCCATAAATGGTTGAAGATCATCGGCGGTGGTTGGTATGTGATGTAATGTGTCGATGAGGGCCTTCCGATGACTAGGAGAGCTTTGGATGAGATTAAAAAGGGACATATTAACAGGATCTTGATGGAGCTACTTTACAATAGTTCACTCAATGGGAGAAATCTTTTGAATAGGTTGAGAAGATAAGATGGACACTTTTTCCTTAGAAGATGAAGGTGATGGAGTAGATTTTTTGGATAGAGAAGCGATGATGACCTTAGATTTGGATGGGTTAGATAGTTGAGGATCATAAGGGTGAGATTGAGTAGTGATATGAATGATGTTGATGAAGAGAGGGAGGCCTTATTTGGAAGAGGTTTCATTTGGAGGAGTTACCACAACAATTGATTCGGAGGGAGAGGCCAATTTTGATGTCTTAGGAGATATGGGTTTGGTTTGGAGGTTGTATTTAGATGAACTAGTAGATGGGGAGGGGTGATATTATTCAATGAGTAGCTCATCCTATTCCATGAGATTATTAATAAAAGTGTGAAGCTCCCTACAATTTTCAGTACCATTTCCCAGAGTGTGATGATAAGCACAAATGACATGAGAGTCAAACCAAGTGGGTTTAGGCCCGCGTGGATCAAAGGATTTGATGGAAGGGAGAGTGATTGCAGATCCCTAAATGATACATTTAAAATTTTCTTTATATGATCCAATGGTTCTTTTTGATGAAGAGGATGTGTGGAGTATGGATTGATTGGATTTAGGAAATGTAGATAATGGCAAGAGAGGTGTCTTACTTATATGAGGTTTAATGGGGAGTTTATATTGAAAAGGGGAAGATGATTGTGATTTAGAGCAAGAAAGAGGAAGGGATGACTTAGATGATTTTTATCATGCCTTGGAAGGGGGAAGAAATGATTTGGATGATGGGCCTGGTCCTAAAATTGATGGGTAAGGTCCCAAGATAGATGATGAGGTATGGGGTTGCTTAGATGTCATGGCTGGTTGGGGATTCAAAGGGGGAGATCCAATTTCTTATGAGGATGTGTGAGATACTTTTGGATAGGAACACTAATGTTTTTAGATTACTGTTTGTGTATATTTACCTTTGGCGGGGATCATAATGATCTCGACTGGGGGATCCTTAGAAGTAGATTTGGGTGACATAGATTTTATTTTAGATGTAGTGATTGAATATGGAGGAAGGTTTTGAATAATATTATTGATAAGATCTGAAGGAGTTGGAGATTTTAGATGGATTGGTGCACAAGAGATGATAATTTTTGGAGGTGAAAAAGAGATTGGGACGTTCTTTGAGATGGGATCAATGGAAGGAATTTGTGCAGTAGAAGTTTTGATGGGTGAGGTGGAAACATATTCATATTTTGATGTAGGTAGTGTAAACAAATAAAATAACTGTAATAGTAAGAAATTAAAAAACCATGCAAATCTTTCTAGTAACCTTCTGTACAAACATCAAATGAGGGTCTCCTGTGAAACCTTGCACAATAGATATCATAAATGATTTGTGGGTGCTCTTGAGTACTCTCCAAGATTTGAATGAAAATACTATAGACACAGTGAATTTAGCATAGTTTTTGTACTTCAAATTCAAGAAACGGTTTAAAAGGAAAGTAATATTGTAATTTATATAAGTAAAAGGTAGTTGAAGTTGGTTATACATGGATAAATGAATATGCTAAAATAGCATTTTGGGCACTTGAAATAGTGCTGGGGGAAGTAAATGAATTAATTGCAAAAAAACTACATCAGAAAAGGTGGTTGTATGTGCATTTTAATTGTCCCCACCTTTCTAGGATTCTAGAAGTGCAGTTAACTAGGGTAAGGATAGGGAGTCCAAGTGGATTCTAAGTGGAATCTAGGTGGAGTTTGATCAAGTGGAAGATGACTAGGATGTGCACACACTTAATTAATTAATTATTTAATTACTAAATAATAATTAATTAAGCTAAAGGGATACAAAGGATACATGGGATTGATTTAATTAATCCAAAGGGGTACAATGTGTATTAATTAATTGATTTAATCAATTAATCACAAATGGGTGAATAACAGGGCATACTAGGATAACACTGGGAACAAATGGAAAAAAAGTGTAATTTTGGGGTGTCTACATTTTCCCCCTCTTTAAAGTGCTATTGTAAATTAATAGTTCCTTAAAGATAGACACATGTAGATTGGAGAGCGAAAAATTGTGAAGCATTGGGATTCCCTGACAAACGGAATAGTAGATGAATGCCCCCTCAAGTGGGTGGATGATGTAGCAAGGTGGTGGATGAATGCTTGATAAGAAGAAAGAAATGGATTAAAAAAAGGATGGGAAAGGATTGTGTTTGTAGCATGAGTGTTATTTGGAGAGTAATTTTTTTAGAGAAACCTGATTTTTGTTGTTGTACAATAGATTTGTTGCCATGATTATGAAAGAATCAATATGGTTAACCCAGATGGGTAAACAAAAAAACACAACAAAGAAAAGATAAAAAGGAAAACAAACCCAATATACAAAGTAGGTGCTGACATCAGGGTTATAAAGGAACCAAGATGTAATCATACTACTTGTAAGTGGTCCAAAAAGAGTAAACATCAACAATGTAACACAAATTCGAAAAACAAGACAATCATCTATGCCCCTAATGCTTGCCACACTGATGATTAAGTAGATACAAATGCTTCCAAGTGGAAATAGGATCAGACTGGAAGAGAAAAGTTAAAGTGAATCCTTATGACACTCTTATTGAATCTGTTGTGTAAATGATCAAGGTTGAAATTTCCCCAGGTGAAGTTATATTGCGAAGGAAAAAAAAATTAGTGACTTACCCTAAGAAGAGTTAACATATCATTCAAAGGGAAGAAAGTGATAGTTGTAATATTGGCACAATCACTAGGGTAATAGATAAAAGTATGATGTGTATGAATATTGTATTGAGATATTGAATTATTTACTTTAATTGTTTTCCAATTGTAGGATTCTTGTGATAAGTGAATGTTTTTCTGAAAGTTTTGTGATGATTTTTTTTATTTTTTTGGATTTTTGAAATATTTGATGTTTTTGTGGATTTTTCGCAAGTTTTCAAATACAAATGCAAACAAAAATGAAGACATTCCATGGATTAAATAAACCAGGAGGAAACCAAAGCAGGTGCAAATGACAAAAAGATATAAAATAAGCAATAGAAAGAAACCCAATATGAATAGGAAGGAACCTCACCAAAGTTATATGTGACCTATGATGTGAATAAATTTCCTGCAATTGGTCTACAGTAAAGATAAACAAATTAAAACAAAATGATAAACTGAAAGAATAAAAATCATCGTCACAATGTTAACAAATTGTAACAATACAACACAACGTGTAAAAATAACATCTAGTGACACTTTGAATGTGTTCCACATTGAAGAAATAGACAAATTTTAATGCCCCCAAGTGATATCTTATCACGCGAGAGGATTGGATCATTGTGAAGAGCGAAGTGATACTTAGATACTTTGAAATATACTCTTGTCAGATCCCATTGAAGTTTGATCTGTATTGGATTAAAATGTAAAATCCAATTTTTCCCCAAGAGAAAGCCAAAGCCAAGTGATGTCCCTATGTAAAGTTACATTGAAAAGATTAGTTTCATTGATTTGAAAAGATGATTGGGAACAATCAGATGAAGAAAAATGATGAACAAAATTACACAGTTGCGAGATTTTTTTTTAAAAAGCATTTTCGAACATTTGGTATGTTTTTTTTTCATATTTTCAGAACAAATCTATATTTTTTTGGGTATTTTGAACAATTTCATATTCTTTTTGTATAAGTTTTGCAAAAAACTTGAGGTCGAAAGGTGTAAGAACAAGAAAGTTCTCTTCATTTTTCTATCACTATTCAAACTCTCATTTTGGAGTGATGAACAAAAAATGAGGTTTTTAGTCTCAAAATCAATTTTACAAGTTGTTACAACTACTCAGGGTTGAATAATAATCCTTCTACATAAAAATTATGTCAATTTTTCCATTCAAGCATAACTGTACCATACAGGTCTAACTCTATTTTTGTAAGTTTTGTGTATATTGTCATGGTGTTTAAAAGAATTTTGTGTATAAACCTAATTCTAAGGTGAAAAATGAATTTAAACACATACTACATGTCTAAGATGAATTTTTTGAGCTCATAATTTCTTTAGTGAAGTGGTGTGAAGTCCTTATTCTCATTGGTCTTCAACTGTCACATAGGTCTAGTCAAGAAGAACTAAAATCTGAGTTATATTTTTGGTTTCCACTTCATAACTCATGCTTTCAAAAATTTGGAGATGGTATAGTGATCTAATTTGAGATATTGGTGGAGTTTATTGGTCATATGTATGAATTTATGTTAACGAGAAGACTCAAAATCATGACTGCTCTTCGATGCCTTAAGGAACACTGCACACAGTCCTAGAAAGTTTTGATTTTTATGACTGTAATCCTTCACTTGGTGATTACATTTAATTTGGTAGGATGCTTAAATAAAGAAGATCATCATAAAATTACCTTATAATTCATGGACAAAGGTTCTCATACGTAAAAATATTTATATTTTGAATTTTTTTTGTGCTATTACTTGTGCCTTAATTTATGTGGTTCTTTGGCATGCTTTTTTAGTAAGTTACATTAAGTTTGGTGTTATGTGATGGGAATGTTAAGTGTATGTTGTTGTATCATGTTGTTACATTACTATTAAACTCTACTTATATGACATGTACTTGCATATCTTGGTTATTATAATTTGTATTTAATGATATGTTGTTAGATAACTATGATTAAACTATTGTTGCTACTTAACTTTGGTTAGATAATCATTTTGTTAAGTGAGGGACTCCTGGTACTTGGTCTTTATGAGCCAGTTTTAGGAGTGGAATAGTTTGATGTAGCTCAAGGTAAGTTATAATATGATTACTAATACTGTTTCTTAAACAAAATGTGAACTTAACAATAAGGGCATGGTTCAGTCTATTATGGCCTATATGACTATTTTGATTCATCAATGAAGCATTGGTTCTATAATTTTGATGGTATTTCCTTATGTGGCACATAGCTATAAGTTTATAAATGGTCCTAAGGTAATATGAGACCTAAAATTAATTTATATTATGGGTTACATTCATTCACAATAATGAAGGCTTATAAGCCTTGGCTTAAAAATATATTTTATGGGAAGCTAAAAAGATATGACTATGTTTGAATTTGTATTATTTAAATTCCAAACCTAAGTGGGGGATCCTTTGTATCCCTAAATCTTAACCTTAGGGAATGTAATGTTAGGGGCCAATGTTAAATTAATGTGGCATTACATTCGTATGGGGGATCGTTATCTACTTGTACTCAGCAATAATAATGAGATCATAATTATTGTTCACCACCATGGATGAAATGGAATACACCACTAAACTTAGTGGCCTTGAATTCCGTATTGAATAAATCAAATTGGCAAGTGGTGGTTAAGAAAATTGAACTCCACTAAGTTTCGACAAATAGAATAAATGGTGGTAAAAATTAGAAAGAGTAACCATCCTCACAAGCATTGAATGGCCTCGAAAATCCCTTCCACCATCTCAGGAAATGAATGAGTGGTTGTTTTTTTGGGGGGAATAGGAGGTTTGGCTTACATTGATTTTTTTTCACTTCACACTTTGTGATGCTTTGTATGGGTATTGGATTCAATATTTTTGTGCTTTCTGTCTTTTTTTGGAACTTTTTCATGCATCTTGTTGTTCAAGTTGAGATTTTTGGAGGGGGGAGGTTTTTTTATGATTACATGCAGTATTCAAAACTGCAACTGCAAATATTCTCATGTATCATAAATTTTTTATTCAATAAATAAATATTGAAAATATAGGAGGTCAGGATTTCTCTGTGGGAATGGTTTTTAGAGCTGTGTTTGGAACAAGATCTTGGAAAATAAGGAAAAAAGAGAAGTGTCTCTTTACTAGGTATAATGATATTTATTCCCCCTTTAATTGATTATTTCATTTATTATGTGTATAAATTGAATCTCTGCAATTTATTTTATCTGTTTTTGTGGAATTGGGTTTTTAAGAGTTTTCCTTTTCTGGTTATTATCATTTTTTTAATCATTAAGTGTTTATGGGATGAATAAGCTTGTATAACTTTAGTGAATAGAGTGACTCTTGTTTATGATTTGATAAAAACATGAATGTTTGTTTGGTTACTCATTTTTATTTCTTTAAGGACAATGTTATAGTGATACCTGTAACCTTAGGTATTCAAGGGAAACCTCATAAAAAAATTCAGATACACACTTAATATATATGTTATATAAATCTCAGGTTTATTATAAAATAAGGAATACCCAAAAATTGGGTTGTCATTGGTATGATTCTAGGTTAGAGCCTAATAATTTATACCCTCCTTTTCTATCTTCAGTATCGTTCTAAAGTGTTAAGTTAGGAAACAAACCTATATAGGGATAATGATACTTATTGAGGTTTCAGTAGTATATTAAACATGCTATATATTTTTTGCTCCATATATCCATTGATCTGAACGAATCTCTTTAACTAGAGTCAATTTTATCAGACAAGGTCTTATCCATAGATTTTTCATTTTGTCTCAAATTTTGGTACTAAGCTTGATGATGAAGAGTCTTTGTTCCCTTAGAGGATGCTATGACATTTTAGAGATCACTGAATGATCGTATTTTTTCCCTTTTTGTGGGTTGGGGGTATTCGATGGTTAACCATGCTCTTTTGAGTAGTTCCAGGTAAGGGAAAACTTACCTTAAGGCGTTGAGCTTATAATAGTTCTCATTCTTCTATGATTACTTTCTTTGGGTTAATGATTAATTTAATTTGTGATGAACTTTAGAGAGTTCAAGGATATAAGCACTTGACTACTTAGTAATCCATCTTGACTGGTTGGGTTGAGTCCATAATGATTAAGGTAAATAGGATAGTTTGTAATGTTTAAGGTAAATAGGCCTTACCTTAATCTTGTCAAACTGGTTGAGTGGAATTCTCCTCAGGAAAAGGTATCATAAGTTATTTTTGGTCTTGAATATAACCTTGCCTTGGCTAAGAGACTATGTTATATTGTTATGATAAATTGAATTCTAACTTATGTTATAAAAATTTGGACTTCCTTTTTATGGCATATTTATGCTGTTATTGGGATAATTATTTGTTTTTTTTTATCAAGGGAAAATAGTTTTGAAGGGACTATACCCTGTATAAAAAAGGGCTCAAAATCCAGATAGTAAAGAAGAGAGAAACATCCTAGAGAAGGGAAAAACAGTCAACCAAGGAGGGCTCAATAGAAAAATATTACAATACAAGTGAAGAAAGGATCTAAACATACAAAGATCCAAAAATAAGAAGGAAAGAACAAAAAGAAACCAAAAGAGAAACAAAAAATAGAGCTTTGCCAAAAAACAGCTCTAGAACCATCAGATGACAACCACATCGCAGCCAAAAAATAGCATCACATCAACTCGTTACTTGATGGCTCTGTCAATCTTGGTCTTGATAGCCTACAGTGACATGAAGAAGGCAATGGCAGTGGCCTGAGAGGAGTCTTGCAAATCCACTTGGGCAATTGCAATATCCCTTTTCTCTTTAGGGCCGCAAATGTCCTCATTAACCCCACTTAAACTGCAGACACTACGGACATGTTGTTCAATGAAATTATAAATGCTTTTGAGGGCAGACAATATGCAGTCATTGCGGCTTTTAGCATTCCCCAATCTTCCATCTAAGGACTGAAGCTTCTTGAAGACTTCAGCAATAACCCCCTCTTCCTCCTCACTTTGAAGGATTCTTTTACCCTTCGCTCTTTCCAAGTTTTTTATAGCCCCTTTGAGCTCTTGTATCTCCTTTTCAAGTCTGTCCACCCTGTCCAGCATTTCCTCCTTCTTGGGCTCCTCCACCAACTTGCTAATATGTAGGAGGTTTTCAGCAAGTTCCAAGTCTTTGTGGCTCCTTAGGACCCGTTGGGAAGCAGGGATTTTAGCTTTAAGGATCTTACTTTTCTTGCTGGAAACAACATCTTCATTCTTTCTTTTTAGTAGGGGCAGAGTGGAAGTAGTGAGGGCAAGTGGAGGTATGGAGGAGGGAGCTGGGGTAGGATTCATGGGAGGGTAGCTGGAGCAGTGGCGGTGGATCAAGAGGATAAGTCCCTGGTGCAAAGGGACAGGCCTAGAGTGGCTCTGAACTTCTCTTATAGATTTCTCCAGAGAGTTAATCAAATAGTGAGGAAAGCTGATAATGTTATTTCTACGAAAGTGATTTAGAAATATCAGATGCTTTTGAGGTATGGTCACAAATCTTCCTTCAAGGGTAACATACCTAACCACCATTTTGGCCAGCTCAGCAAAAGGTTTAGGAATCGACGCCACCTTGATGCTAGCGGTCACAAACTCAATATACTCCCCCTCTTCCAGAAATTTCTTGGTCTCCACCTCCCTATCCACCTTCTTATTGAAGAATTTGGTGCCTTCCAGGCTGAGGCCCATGATCTGAGTGATGAGCTCTTCCATGATTTCCATCTCCATGTTACTATATTTGACAATCCTATTCTTCCAACCCTGGGTGAATTTGATAGAAATGTCTTAGTCGAAGCCTTGAATCCTTTCAATGAAATTAGACAGGCCCCCAATTTGCAGGTAATCCCAAAGTTTCGTGTTCTCTTTCCACTGAGGATTGTGGGTCAGTTCAGTTTTGCAAGGTGGACCCCCCATGTTTCCTCTGCTTCTTTTCTTGTTCTCAATGGTAAAAAAGCTACCAGTGTGCAGGACAGGCAGAGCTTTGATTTTGATATTTGAATAATTCCTTTCCGTGAAAGCAGGTTTAATTATTATGCTACACTTGTTATTATTGCCCCGCTCCTCGGCTTTCCTCCTATGCCAAAAAATGATGACAGTCCATCCCGCACAGATCGCATCAGTCATCCATATCTTTTGTGATGTCATCATCATGTACTTGAGGATCCGCAAATTAGTGTCCAAATTACAGCAATTAGTAATTATTTTCACTACCATGTAGATCAATGATAATGGCTTTATTGACATGACTGGGCAGAACGTCCCCCCTAAGCCAAGTTTGAAAGGAATTATTAACACTGAAGTTAGCCAAACTGTCAACGACCCTATTTCCTTCCCGATAGGTGTGGGTGATTTGGACATTTTCAAAGCTTTTGCATATATCAATAGCTTCCTCAATATAATCCCTGAAAGACCAGCTGGGGTGTTGCTTTTTATTCAAAAGATTGATAATATTTAGAGAATCACCTTCAATTATAATATTTAGAATATTGTAATCTCTGAAAAGTCTTATACCCCAAAGAGCTGCCATGGCTTCGGAATAATGATTAGTCTATCTACCCATTTTCCCAGAAAAAGTAGCAACAAAACAGCCTCTTTGATCCCTGATGATTCCCCCTCCTCCAGAGTCACCCGGATTGCCTTTTGAGGCCCCATCAAAATTTAACTTGTGCCAATCAATGGGAGGTTTAATCCATTTGACTATGTTTCTGTCAGTACCATTGTTATTTCTATTGACAGTGGCAATATTCCATTCAGTCAGGATGCATTCTTCATTCTCCAGATAAAGTCTATTTTTAGGGGGTTTAAATCTAGCAATATTATCTTGCACAACAATGATAATTTCCTTATAGAATTTGTTACAATCCTGTCTATTGTTTCTGAAAATACTATCATTACGAGCCTTCCATATTCTCCACATAGTGTGGGGCAGAACAAGTTGCCACAGTCTTTTCACCATGCAATGTTTAAACGGAGAGCCCCATTGCTCCCAAGCCTGAAGACATGTAAGGGGAAAAATCCATCTCAGATTAAATTTTGCAAAAACTAGCTGCCAAATTTTGGAAGCAATCTCACAATGGAAGAATAAATGTTTTAGATCTTCAGCCTCTTTCTGACACACGCAACATCTATTCGGCATGGTGAATCCCTTCTTGATGAGGTTGTCATTAGTTAGGATCTTGCCATTAATAATTAGCCACCAAAAGAAGTTCACTCTAGGGGTTAGCTCCGGCATCCACAGCTTGTGCCACTTAATTTCGCTTTCCATGGATACAAAGAAAGAATTATACCCTGATTTAATAGTGTATTCCCCATCGAAAGAATCTTTCCAGATGAGCTCATCCTTAAGGTTTTGATTACTTATATGGATCAGAGAAAGTTGATTCTGGAGAGATGTAATATCATCCTGTATACTATCATTCTCCACTTTTAGCTGTTTCCATTTTCTTTTGTTTGCATCCCTCTAAATGTACCCCTGGATTTTGTGTCCATAATTTGTAATTAAGTTGTCTTTAATATGATCATAAGTAGAAATCTAGTTAGAATCCGTCCACTTATCAATCTAGAAGTTTATGTTTTGTCCATCTCCAAGCTTCCAGCTACACCCCTGAGAGAGAATATGTCTACTGCGTAGAAGGTTGTTCTAGAAAATAGAACCACTCAGAAGAGACTGATCTTATATGAAGGAAATCTTGTTTTGGTTTGAAAGATATTTGATCTTAACTAGCTCTGTCCAAGGTCTGTGCTCTTTTATAAGCCTCCATCCTAATTTTCCAATAAGGGCAGTACTCATATGTTTGATATCTTTGATGTCTAACCCCCCTAGTCTCTTCGGTTTACAAACCTGTTCCCAAGCCACAAGATGATATCTGAATCTATCCTCCGTACCATGCCACAAAAAGTTTTTTTGAATCTTCTCAATACTATTCATCACAACTATAGGCATGCTGAACATTGACAGAATGTAGATAGGCAAGTTTTGAAGCGTGCTTTTAACCAAAATACACTTAGCCTGCACTTGAAAGAACTGTCTCCTTTCCAGCCAGCCAACTTTCTTTGAAATCTCTTAATAAGATCATTCCATACCTCCACTGAAATCTTGCCAGTACTTAAAGGTAACCCTAAGTAAGTAGCTAGTAGAGAGTTAATTGTGCATCCTAGAATATTAGCGATCTTTCTTTGCCTCTCCTCAGGAGTATTGAAGAAATAAATAGAGATTTTGTCAAAATTAACTTTTTGTCCCTAGGATTCCTCATAAAATTTGAGGACAGTTTTAGTGGCCTTTGCCTCAATAATAGAAGCCATTAGTAGCAGCAAAGTGTCATCGGCAAACTACTGATGAGAGGAGATCTGATTACTAGTAGTTGGAGGGAAGCCTTTTAGCATGCCAATGTCAATAGCTTTGGAAATGGATCTGCTTAAACTGTCAGCCATAATAATGAATAAAAGAGGGGAGATTGGGTCGCCTTGTCGTATACCTCTATTATTGGCAAAAAAACCCACAGGTTCCCCATTAACAACCACAGAGAATCTAGAGGTAGATATGCAAGAGTGAATGATTTTTCTGAATTTGCTTTGAAAACCAAATTTGGATAGGACCTAATCCATGAATCTCCATGAGACTCTGTCGAAAGCTTTATGCATGTCAAGTTTGATGGCCATCCCCGCCCTTTTACTTTTATCCATAGAATGTATAGTTTCATGAACCATGATAAATCCATCTTGGATAATTCTTCCTTGAATGAATCCACTCTGTCTGTTGAGAAATGATCTCCATGAGAATAGGTTGCATTCTAGTGGTGAGAATCTTTGTAAAGATCCTATAAATGACATTAACCAAACTGATAGGCCTGAAATTTTGGAAGTATTTTACATCCATCTTTTTCGAGGCAAGCACAATGTGTGTATTATTTAGTTCTTTCATAAGATTTCCCGTTCTGTAAAATTCATTGACAAATTTCAAGAGATCTTCAGAGCATATTTCCCAACATCTTTGGAAAAAGTTGGCCGAGAAGCCATCTGGACCTGGAGCCTTATCCCCTTCTAAAGCAAAGACAACCTTTTTTTAATTCCTCAAAGGTGACAGTTTTTGAAAGACTTTTAAATCTCTCAGCAAGTATTATATTATTAGGAACGGAGTCCAGGAGGAAAGATGCCACTTGTTCATTTTAGGAGGTATCTTCAGTGAGGAGGTTCATGTAAAAATTTAGCGCCTATATTTTGATATCTTTAGGCTCCTTAGTAATGTTTCCATTTCTTTTAGTAACTTCAGAAATTCTGTTACAAGCTCTATGTTTGATGGCTATCAGGTGAAAAAAATTTGTATTTCTGTCCCCATCCTTAAGCCAAAGGGCTCTAGATTTCATTCTCCAAAAGGTTTCTTCATGACCGTTTATATTATGCAGATTTGATAGAAGTTTTTTTTCCCGCCGATGATCCTCAAGGGTCATACCTTTCATGGAGACATTTAGCTCAAGCTCTTCAAGCTGTTGCTTAAGTTCTTTCTTCTTTTCAAAAATGTTTCCAAAAACCTCTTTATTCCATTTTCTAACTTTTTGTTTAACATTCTTTAACTTCTGAAGGAGCCTGAATTGGGCCGTCCCTGTGCCTTCCCAAACCCATCACTCTTTAATTCTGTCTAGAATGTCCTCATGTTCGAACCACATTTTCTCAAATTTGAAATTACCATGAAAATGTTTTGTCCAATTAAAGAAATTGAGGACTATTGGATTATGATCAGATCCTGTTTTGGGGAGAGTAGAAAGATGGAAATTCTGGTCCAGGATCCAATTTGTAGAAATAAGAGCTCTGTCAAGTTTAACCTGAATTAAGTTCTCTCCTAATCTTCTGTTAGACCATGTGAATTGATTTCCATGAAGCTCTATGTCCATAAGATTAAGAGTTGAGATGAAGTCTGCAAATTCTTCCATACCAAGGGAGAATTCATAACTTCCTCCAAGGTTTTCTCCTGGATTCAAAGGAGTATTGAAGTCTCCCATAACCAACCAGTTCATGTTTTCAACCTTGTTTTGGAACAAGGTTAACTCTTTCCATAGCCTTCTTTTACGAGTAGCAGTATTGGGCACATAAATATTAGATAAGATCTAGCTATGATTATTTTCAATGATTTTAAAGACAATAGCTAAATGATTCTGGGTTGAGGAGAGTACCTTACCGTTAACCATCTTTATATCCCAAAAGATCGATAAACCTCCAGAGGCCCCTTGAGATTCAATAACAGCAAAGGCAGCGTTCTGCCAAAAATGCCTTTTGAAGTCTTCAACTACTTTACTTTTCATTTTAGTTTCTTGAATGAGAAGAATGCTGGGTTTGTTTGCTCTTTTAATTTCCTTAAGAATTCTTTGCTTAGGACCTCCATTAAGGCCTCTGACATTCCAAGAAATAACCTTCATTAAAAAAAAATTGGAGATGCATTTGCCAGATGGCTCAGAATTCTCTGTGTACCATCTGCAATTTCTTTTTTAGTCTCTTTTTATCTTGCTTCTCTCTTAGATGGCTTGCCTTTTCTAAAGGTTACTCCAAAATTTACAGTTCTTCTAGCAGTGGCCCTTGTGATTTTTGAGATGGAAGCTTCCCAGCTTCCAAGCTTCTTTTCTTCTAGGCTTTTTGAACCTCTTTTCTTTATTTTCACTAAGGTGAATCCATCGTTATCACAATAATTTTCCTTACTGATTGGGGTAATTTCCCCATCCTCCTTTCCTGTGGTAATATCAGCCTGCTTACCCATTTTAGGAGTCAACTCCTCCACATATGTGTCCTCTTTCTCTTGTTTTAGATATCGTGAAATGGATTCTAGATCCTCTTTGCCTTTTTCTTGTCTTATTTTTAGTTTCTCCATAGAGCTGCTCCTTAGCATCTCTTGTTGGGCACTGGTTTTGTCTTCCTCTTCTTCCATGTATGAGAGCGAAATGCTAAATTTTTCAATTTCTTCATCAATCTCCATGTTCATCTTTACCGGATTTGGAGTCAAAGATTTCAATATTAAATCCACTGACATCTCCCTTTTGTTTTCTCCCTCATTCAGACCCAGATCTAATACTTGTTGAGACTCAATAAACTTCTTTGGTTTCCAACAGTTTTCTGTAAACCGGTGGTCTCTTTGCCTTAAACCCTTTTTTCCTTTCTTTTATCTTGTAATGCCTCTCCAAATGCGCTTATTTCCAGTATCTGATTTAGATATCAGTTCTTTAGCTGTCTTATCTCTCTGATTATGATCCTTGATCTTCAGGAATAACTAGGAAATCTTTCTAGCTTTTGAACTGTGTGTTCAGGACATTTGCTGGCAAAATGCCCTAATCTGTGGCATTTGCTACATCTTAACTTGAAAGCTTCATATTATATTTTCTGATTCCATTCTCCAAATTTGGATTGCAGAACAATGTTATCGGGGAGCTCCTGATCCATTTCTAAGGAGACACAGAACCGAGCAAATGCCAGCCTAGACCTATTTCTCGAGGGCCCATCCAGGCCAATAGGTGAACCAATCAATTTGGCAATGTGAAGGAGGATTTCATCATCCCAAAGATGTAGAGGAAGCCCTAGGAGTCTACACCAGATGGGTATGGCATGAATATTTTCAATAAATGGATTAAATTTGGGGTACCATTTTTTTAAAAATAGTCCCATATTACCCAGACACCAGGGACCACCCAACAAGACCAAGTCAACATCAGATTAGAGATTAAATCTGGCCAGAAAAAAACCTTTTGCCATAGTGGTGATTATTAAATCCCCTTTTGGTTTCCATCTACAAATGGCCCAATTCCTAATGGTATCCACATTAGGTCGTGCCCCCAAAAATTTGCCGACAAGTGCCAGATTGGTTTTCTCTAGAGCTCTTTGTAGACATCCATCAGGCACATGTAAGTGGGTCACCCCTTCAGCATCTTTTGTACTTTTAAAATCACATGTAGCCTGAGGTTTCGCATTTTTTTCTGGAGGAGTCTTAACAATTTCCGCCCAGGCTCTAGACCTGAAGCTGCCACCAATGATCACATTTTTCACTTTTATCGGTTACTTAGCGGCTACATCGCAGTTCTTTGAGAGACATTCAGCAACCAGGGCTGCTGAAACAGCGCTTTCGAAACCCTCACGCAGCCCGCCCGAAGGAATTCCATGACAGGAGTTCCAAGTTTTGAGTCTCTATTTAATATTATTTAACTTTATTTTCAGATGACAAGAAGTTAGATGTGCTCTATTCTGTAATAAAAATGAGTCACAATGGAAGAGAGACTTGACAAGGTGAATGTGATCAACTCATAATCAAAATTAATGATAAGAGCGATAAAGAAATGTAAAAAGGTTAACTCCTGACACAATAAGTTTTAAGAGAAAAGACAAAAAGGGGGAAAAGTGAAACGTGCTCTACGCGTAACAAAAATGAATGTTAAAGGAGACAAGAATTAACAAGATGAAGTTGATCAACTCCTAAAAAAATGTGTGAGAAGAGTGATGACAAGAGGAGACTTCGCAACACCTAACAAAAATGAGTGATGTTAAGGTGTAGGATGGGTTGAAATGTTAGTTTATATGATTCTTAGCAAAGTGAGTGTTAAGGAATATAACGAGGTTTGAAATGATTTTATGATCCTTTACAAAGGTGAACATAAAGAGGGGAGAGATGAAAGGTTAGCATGCTCAACTTGAGACTGTTGTAAGTGTGATAAGAGGAGACCTTTAACACAATGAAAATGCTCAACTCTTAACAAAAGTATGTTAAGCAAAGAGACTTAGGAAAGAAAATGATGGATATTCTCAACTTTTTACAAGATGAATAGTAAAAGGGGAGACTTAAGAATATGATGAATGATGTCAAATATTAACCAAAAATGTGTTAAAAGATAAGACACAACAAAGAAGTGAAAAAACTAAAAGAATGAAAAGGTAAAGGTCGTCACAAGAAGTGAATAAATGATGATAAAAAGGTCAGAATCTCACAAAAATGGAGATAAGAGACAAGGTGGAAGAAAGGGATTAGTGATATCAAATTAGAAAAAACGTGAATTTTTTAATGAGATAAGTGAGGAAATAATGAGGATGTCGACAATGCAATAAAATGATTGCAAAGTATGACAACGTAAGAAGATAGGAGAAGATTACAGAAGACATCGCAACATAATAAAGTGGAGGTGAAAATGCGACAACGTAAGAGGGAGTAGAGAATGATATTGAAGAATGTCAATAAGTCCAGAAAGTAAATGTGAAATGTGATGATGTAATAATGAGGAATGCTTAGAGTTCAACAAAATAACATTAAACTTAAGAATTACGATAATGAAATATCAAGGAGATCAAGATATTGCTTGAATATGATAAAGCGAGTATTGCAACATCAAGTCTTAGATGAAGATGAACGTTCTTAAGTGTGAATATGGATTTCCACAGACCAAGACTTAGACATGTGTACAAAGTGACAAGATGGATGAGAGAGAAAATGTGAATGATGAAAGTGAAACACAAGTGTGAAACATGTGAGAAAAATGAAAATTGGTGAAATGAAAGTTGTGGCCTCTATTTTAGATTGGCTTAGACAAGGTGTGACTTCCTAGGTGGCTCTCTTAACTAGGTTTCAATAGTATATCTGAGTGAGAATGAAGCTATTGCTAGCTGATGGCTTTACTTTACCCCCTTTGAAATCTTGAGAAAATATCTTTCTCATAATGAATCACATTGGGGTCGCCACTAAAGATATCCATGACTCTAACTCACAAAGGCTTTACTAGTCAGGTAGGATAATTTTTTTTTCTTTTTGTCCACCAGTTTCCTTAAGGTGTGAACTAATTTGGGGTTCCTAGAACCACTCCCTTTGTTTTATCTTAAGGCTTATGCCAAGGGGGTTATGTTATAGTTAAGCGGTTGAGTCATAGCTCTTAAATGAACCTGCAAATCAAGTGTTTTGAATGTGGTATTTTTTTATCTTTTGATTTAGGTGTGGTTTAGTTGAACTCATTTAACAACCTATAGTTAGTAGTTTTTGAAATTTTCAATCCACATTATGAGAGAATGGGTCTTGTAAACAAATAATATAAAGTTTTCTAAAATGAGGTATGTTGTCCACTTAAAATTTCCCCGCACTTAAAGTAAATTTTCAAAATTTTGAGTTTTGAATGTCTTCTCTGTCGTCTTTGAAAATGTTAAAAGTCAAGAAATTGTAACAGATTTGCATTCTTGGGTCATTTTGTGCGTTTCTCGCGTACTTCACGTATTTTTTTCCCGCATGTCCCAGTTTCAAACGGGCCCCTTTGTTGCATTTTCTCCCGAAACGCCTGAGCCGCGTACTTCGCGCATTTCTGTTCCAAATGTCCCAAGCTCTTCCGGACCTTCTGTCACATTTTCACCAAAATTGACCAAGTCACGTACTTCGGAAATTTTTGACCCAAATGTCCCAAGTCAAAAAGTGCAAGTCGTTCCAATTTCACCCGAAACACCCGAACCGCGTACTTCGCGCGTTCTTGTCCCAAATGTCCCAATTTCAAAAGTGCGCTCTGTTCCATTTTCGGCCGAAATGCCCGAACCGCGTACTTCGCGTGTTTTCATCCCAAATGTCCCAAAATGCATTTGTGCGTCTTCTCCCTACTTCGCTCGAATCGGCCGAGCCGCGTGTTTTGTGCATTCGCGTCTCACATGTCCCAAGCGAACCAAATGCCATTCATACTTAGTTTTCCCGCTCTACCCGAATATGTTGATTTTCAAATTGGTAGATATGAAATTAATGCGCATTGATTTCCTTTCTCTCTCCAAAACGGCTATATAACGAGCAGACCCCCTTTTACATTTTTCACACTGCTTCCTTGCTCGAACCCCTGCAAACTAATTTCTTGCGCACATACCCATTCCCTACTGTGATTCCTTCCCAAGTCTAGATTGCAATTCTCTCTCAACTACTATCAGTATGAAGATCAAATTCTAGGGACAGGAGCAAGTTTCACCACTAGAGTCTGCCGTTCTCAACATTGGAGACAGTGAAGCTCGACATCTCGACTTCGGTGATTTTTGGGCGAGGGTGGCAGATAAAAACCCTACTCCAATGGCAGCAATGATTCACGACAGCGGTTTGGTCTTTGCTGGCGGTTTCCCGATCTCGGTACAGTGTGCTGATACCGTGCTTTCATGCGGGGCTCATTTCGACCCCGCCTCGAGTGAATTGACCAATATACACGGGGAAATCATTGCCAAACTAGATGCTTCCGCCATTAGCACTGCTATGAGGATCCTAGAGACAGATAATGCCATAGTCGTTTCTCAGGATCAAGCACAGGCCCTGT
This sequence comes from Taxus chinensis, assembly GCA_019776745.2. Classification (NCBI taxonomy): domain Eukaryota; kingdom Viridiplantae; phylum Streptophyta; class Pinopsida; order Cupressales; family Taxaceae; genus Taxus; species Taxus chinensis. Next base: position 14,546,377 of record CM034153.1, read on the forward strand.
TCAATCAGGACAGCGACAAATACAAAGCACAGGTTGTAAAGTCCTGGCTGAAGAACCCTAAGAAAGGAGCTTCTCGTCTAACCAAAACCCTCTTGCGGGCAGATTTTAATGAAGAGTTGTCTGATTTCATAACTCTGTTGGCTCGGGTTATGGGCTTGCCCTCCACCAATGAGTTCCATTTCTGGATGTGCCCGCTCATCAACATGGTATGCGAGGGAACACATAATATCAACTGGGCGGAGATCATTAGCATGAATTTGGCAGAGCAGCTGTCCAACGTGCAGCAAACAAAGAAGTTCTATATGACTTCGTACCTGATGTACACTCTGGCAGCATCAAGGCAGTGGTTTGGTTTCTCTTACATAGATGAACACAAAGATGATCCAATATATGCATACTGCCCGCAGTTCACCCTGGAGACCAGCAATCGTAACTTCAGAAGGGTCAATGATGCTTTCACCATGTACATGGTTAGGCTGCTCGAAGGCGATACTGCCAGGAGATTCTCTGATGAAGCTATGACTCTGATATCGCACTACGGTGCTTACTTCATCCAGTTCAGGAAATTCTCTTATATCAGGCTTTCCGGCTATGAGGGCACCCCTCTAAGACTGCCCATGTTCTGTAATGATAGGATGGCCTTGATAGAAATATGCAGGCAATTGGAAAAATTACACAGAACCTGCAGGGATAAGAGGATCACTGGTTTACACTTTCCCATCTCTTTGGGAAATTATACCTGTAAAACAGCCCTAGATGCACAGAATGTAGAAAGATCCCTGGTTCCCATCACGGTTCACTTCTTCAAGCCAAGGACTTGCTTCGACTTGAAGAGGTTCATTGGGCAGAACATCAAAATAGTCTATTGTCACAGAGCTGATACAAAAGACTATTGGGCTGATTGTGCTGATGATTTTGAGGCTAGAAGGAGGCACTATGGCAGATTCTCCTTGCAATTAATTGAAGAATTCGGCCTATATCAAATTCCTGAAGGGCTAAAGGATGAAAACTCTGATCTATACTCGTATGAGTATGAAAATGTGGTTAAGCACACTCCTTTAGAGGATGTGGATTGGAACAGGAAAGAGAGGGATGACCTGGCTGAGATCCTTGCTCCAATTTTAGTCAGGACTAGGGTCTGGTTTGACAGGAGAGTTCGAGAGTTCATGAGGCATTCAGGAGAATCCTCTTCTAAGGACGCTTCAACACCAAGAAGAGAAGAATCTATTCCAAGGTCTGAGACACCAGTGAAGACCCCTCCTGCCTTATCAACTCAGGGACCTGTAGAATCTACTCCTTCCTCATCCACCCAGGTATATAAGAAGAAACTCAAAGAAGTAAAGAAAGAACCTGTGGAAGAAGATCTCTAGGAAAAATAGGTAAATTTTCCTATAGGGCCAGAGAACATCATTGTTCTTAGTTTAAGTGAAAGAAAGCGAAATGCCAACCCTTGCAAATGCTCCTGAAGAGCCAACTGATAAAGATAAAGAATTCTAGAGCACTGATCTTCCATGTGCTATTGATTCTTCTACCACAATTGCCTCCAGTGCCCCACTCACATCTCAACTCGAGGTCAACAGCTGCACAGACCTTGAGCGTCATGAGCCCCCTATCTCATGGTCCCCTTGCCCCTCCTGCTGATTCCTCTTCCTCTTTTGCGTGGGTACAACCTCTTTGGTCAACAAAAGGAAGAGGAAATTCTCCTCTCAAAAGCTCGAGATCAAATTTTGATGCTGTCGTAGCCTTGTTGGGCACCACTCCTTCTCGTGCCAAAGAAAGCCAAAGTCACCACCAGAATAGTGTCTGATGCTCAAGGTCAGCAATTCCTGGAGATTGCCAAGCCTACAATGGATAAATCAGAGTAGGACTTGTAAGCATCTGACTTGGAGCTCTCGAGAATCCCAATGGGAGAGTCTACCCCTGAAGGTGAAATTCACAACCTCCAGGAAACAGTCACAAGAGTCATTGGGGAGGGTAGAAAAGGGCCAGAAAACTATAGAATAGTTGGAAGAACAAGCCCAAGTTCTCACAAGTTTCATCAAGTCCCTTTAATCTAAGGACAAATTTTTGGACCCTACCCCCTTGACTGCTCTCCCAACCTCCTGTAATTCTAAGCCAAGATAAACTGCAGAGTATTAAAGATATGCACAAGTATTCTGTCTATGGCAGAGCTATTGAAGCCATGGTGGATGACATGCTTGTTGCTGGGGTTAAAATTCATCGGTGAAGCTTTCAAACTCCATGAAAAGGTGAGCAATGTGTAACTGAAGCTCTCCTCCACTATCAATACCATGGATAAAGAGCTCAAAATCTGGAGCAGTTGCATAGTAGACCTTCACCTTATGGGACAGACAGACGAGAACATTTTGCTGGCGAATTAATTTTTTGATGACGCAAACGACAATCTATCGAAGTCCTGGGTCTACAGTGTGGATTGGAGGATTAGAGTCTTGGAGGAGGCTTTGGCAGAAATGAAGAACAGCTGGCAGAAGGGCGAAGCCTTCAATACATTGGTTGTCTCGGCTTTCAAAGATATACACTGTCATCTTCAAGATGAAACTTCTGGTGCTTCCCTTTCCTTACAAGAGATCAAAGCTTAGTTCAGAACTTTTGTAAAAGACAATTTATTCAAGGAAAGCTCCATCTCCAAAGAAAAAATGAAGTAGATCTGCTCTCTTCAATCTTCCATTGAAGAAGAAAATAAAGATTATCATACTCATGTCGAGTTTGATAAAGAGATGGAGAAGTGTCTGGGATTTTGGACTCAGTCTACGAGCCAACACGTCAGTTCCCTCGTGGCAGAGACATAGCTGAGGCGTTAAAGAGATTTTAGGCAGCGTATTCTGAAGTCAGTGGGTCCCTCTCAGTGACTCGGCCACCTGTCTTCTTCCCCATTATTTTCTCTTCTTCCCTTTATTTTTCAGTTTTCTTTGTAAAAGGTTGAGGGTATTGCGATTTGGCAGTCCTTAACTATTCTTGGTTAAAAGAAACGGTTACAAAGAGTAACTGACTTGTAAGCTATATAATGGCCTATCTTCTACGCCATTCGGAAAAAGGAAGAACTTGGCATATTTTCTGAAAGTGTTAATAGATCATAAGATAAATCAATACAAAAGGGCTTTTCCATTCATTGTCTATCTAATATTTGTTATCTCTGTGTTTTCATTTAATTCCGTGAAGATCATTTGTTTCTAGTTTGTTAGTCTCACTGATTGGCATATTTTCAAATATTATGAGTATAGTGATCTTGTATAACCAAGAAGGAACTTTGTGTCCTTGATTAATGAATCTGAAGAAGATTATTTACAGAACTTTGTGTCTGGTAATCTTATCTAGTTCACCCAAAGAAAACGATCTTGTTTTAAATTCACTGCAACTTCGTATACATAAAGAATTATTCTGCTATCTATAATTCTGCATGTTGCTCTTCTGCTCATCCTCGTATTCCCTTTCCTCAGTCGTTTTGTAACTAATGATCCTTGTGGAAAACACTTTCGTAATATCCAAGTTCAACCATAAAATCATGTTTTGTATATTTGTAAATAAGTTCGTTTCTGAATAAGGGGAACCTCTCCCATTAAAGAGGAGGGACTTCTTGTCCCCTGACTGTTGCTCTTCTTAAAAGTCCTATTTGGACGACCAACAGTTTAATGGTGACTCCACTGGGGGAAAATCACATTCCAGTTCTGTAATTTTTCGATCATCCTTTGATCTTGTGACTCCGCGTTTCACTCGAGGGAGAAGGGCCCTTGGTATTGAAGATTCTCATGTTTCATCTTTTAGAGCAACAAGGTTTTTCCTTTCCTTTCAGCTTCAACAACAAATAGAAGGACTCGTTCGACAAGCAATCCACCTGTTCAAGGTAGAAGTCCTACGGGTGGTATTCCTTCAGAGCCTGTTAGTCCCAATCTACGAGCTTTAATCCTCGCTGGTGTTACAGTTCCTCTCCAAGCCATATTTCCAAGAATGGCGGCACCATTGCCATGGGGGGTCAACGTGTCGGGCCCCTAGCCCTTACTCAGCCTTTACATGAGTTACCTAGAGGTAATCGGAAGAACTTCCCAAAATTCAAATGTGATGGAAAAGTAAATCCAGATGAATATATTGCAGCCTTCATAGTTGCATGTAGAGTTTTGGGAGTTGAACATGAAGACGTACTCCGTAAGACTGTTCATGGAGACTTTACAAGATAATGTTTCTGATTGGTTCTTTCACCTTCCGGCTAGTGCTATAACCGACTGGGACACAATGAGAACCCAGTTCGAGAATCGTTTCAAGCCTGGCAGAAGATGTACATGCCTTGCTAGCCCAAATCTCTTAGATAAAGAAAGATTCACAAGAGCCCATGAGAGAATTTGTGGCCCGGTTCAACAGGTTGATAAATAAAATTCCAACAAACACTCGACCTGTTGATCGGATTCAAAAATGTTTCTTTCTAAATGCCCAATCACCTAAAGTTAGTTATGCACTAAGAAGGGCTAATCTCACAACGTTAGCTCTAGATCAAGAACTGGTTGTTAGTGTCGAAGATGACTTGATCATGTCAGGGAAGTTGAGAAGAGACCCTCCGAAATCTAAGTCTGCTGCTTCGTCATCTTCCACCCCTGGACCTAACACTGATCCATTAGTTCAGAAACTTGCGAATGATCTTATTGCTATAAAGAAACAATTGGCTCAGCATGCCCCTTATGCAGATGTTCCAAGAAGAAATTTCCAGCCCAGGAATCGTTTGCCTGCTTCTCAAACAAGACTAGCACTTGAAGGACCTCCTTTTAAGGTCCCTATGAATGCAACCTGTTAATTTGAAGAGTCGGATGATGATGAGGATAATGAAGCTTTCGAGGAGTTTATGGAGGAATTTGATGATGAGGCAGAAGAACTTGAGGGATCTCAAGTTAATTTCTTTACCACCGAGGGGTATTGATGATGGAGATGATTATGATGAAGAGTGGTAGCAGACATGAATAGCGAATCATTTGCTGGCATGACTCGAGAGTAGACATGTCAGAGGGAGAAAAGTGACACAGCCTATCAAGAAATCCAAGGAGCAGTCGAAAACTATTGCTCGTGATTGCAAAAAGAGGATCTCCTATCCCTACTTCGTCTACACCAAAGGTGAGTCCTATCAATCCTGCTACCAAAGTTACTTCTTCTTTTTCTCCTAAAGTTGATAAGCCTAGAATTTCAAATGATGATGGCCCGTCCACTTCTAGGTCTTTTGATATTGTTGATCACCTAAAAAAGACCAAGGTCCAAATCTCAGAAGCTGAGTACTATCAGACCCATCCCAAAGCTTTTGCCAAGATGATTCAATTTTTTAATTCCCTATTCCAAGACCACCTCTAAAGGTCTTTTACCTACTCCTCCTTCTGCACCACAGCCCAGTCTGGTAGCTGCTGTCACCTCACCTGGTGACAAAATTAAACCATTTTATGTAACACTTCTCATAGCTGGCCATAGGCTCAGTAATTGTGTCATAGATTCAGGAGCCTCAGACAATTTCATGCCAGCTAAAGTAGCTCATGCCTTAGGGCTTGACCCTCACTCGTACTTATGGATCTTGCTACTCTATGGAGAGTTAAGGAAGTGCCTCTGGTTGGAAGGATTAAATATGCACAAGTGGCTTTTGCTGCCTTGCCTGAAAAGAAAGCGTTGGCTACCATCTTAGTAGCAGATATCCCTCCTTCATACGGGATGTTGCTAAGTAGGAACTTTTGTAAATATGTGGGTGGAGAAATTCAAATGGAGTTGGTCACATGCCCTTGTACCGGTTAATGGACAAATGAAGAAGCTGCTGCCTGAGAAACAATCTGAGTATATTGTGCAGAAGACGGATGATCCTAAAGCAAAAATACTCTATGAGGATATGGGTCATGGAAATTACATGATTATGTCCCCCTGATGAAATCCAACCCCCCAAAGCATCACCTAAAGATCCTAATGGTGTTTGGATTTTAGAATTTGATGGAAGTTGTTCCTCAGCTAGTTCTGGAGCTGGTGTCTTGCTAGTGTCACCTGAAGGAAGACTACACCCCTTTTCATTCAAGTTACAGTTCGAGAATACTAATAACACAGTAGAGTATGAGGCTCTCATTCTTGGATTGCAGGTGGCCAAAGAACAAGGTGTAAAGAATCTCCTGGCTCGTGGTGATGCAGAGTTGATTGTAAAGCAAGTCAGAAGCCTTTTTCAGGTAAAAAATGGGACGCTGAAGCATTACCAGAATCAGGTTTTGGGATTCCATTGAATTCCTTGATGCTTTCTCTATTAAAGCAATACCTAAGGAAAATAACAGCAGGGCTGATTCACTAGTTGTCTCAGGGTCACTGTTGATTCCTCATGCTGATTTCTCTCAGGACAAATTCACCATTGAAATGGTCTATCAGCCTAGTGTACCTGACAATACCAATAACTGGCAAGTTTTCAATGATGATCAGCATTTGCTTTCCTTCCTGGAACTCAAGGGTAATTTCGAACAACTGTATTTTGAGGGAAGTGACAACCTGCCTCGTGAAAGTGTGTCCTTTGACCAAGCTGTCACCCAAGGAGAAGAAACAGATCAGGAGAAGGGTGCATTAAACTCAAAGGAAACAAGATTCCTAAAGGTTTGGTGAGTTTGGAGGAATTATTTGATAAACATGACAGGTATGTGAAATCTAGAGCTTCCTCTGGGCCTCAACAATCAGGTGAACATGACAAAATCAATATTGGAAGTTCTACTGACCCCGAAGCTCGTGAATATTGGAAAATGTTGCACAGCCAGATGAGAGGAGAAAAGCAATTGATCTTTTAAGGAGGTATAAGGATGTTCTTGCATATTCTTATGAGGATCTGAAAGCCTTCAAGCCAAAAGATATGCAGCATTCTATTCCTCTCAAACCAGGAATTAAGCCTTTCAAGTAGAAACAGAGGCAATACAACCCCAAAATAGCTGACACCATCTTTCAGGAGATTCAGAAATTGTTGAAGGCTAAAATCATCTTTCCCATTCACCATTCAACATGGATTGCAAACATTGTGCCTGTTAGAAAGAAGAATGGTGAGATCCGCATCTGTGTTGATTTCAGGAACCTGAATCAGGCTTCTCTGAAAGATAATTATCCTTTGCCTATGATGGATCAAGTATTGCAAGCAGTAACAGGATCTGAAATGTTATCTATGCTTGATGGATTTTCTGGATATAATCAGGTAGAGGTTGATACTGCGGATCAACACAAGACAGCCTTCACTACTCCTTGGGGTACCTTTGCCTACAAGAGAATGCCTTTTGGGCTTATTAATGCTGGTGCCACTTTTCCAGAGAGCCATGGATCTGGATTTTGGAAGCTTGAAAGGGAAGTGTATTGTCATATATCTTGATGACCTGACAGTGTTTTCCAAGACAAGAGTGGATCATTTTGATCACCTAGAGACAGTTCTGCTAAGATGCAGAGAGCATGGAATTTCTTTGAATCCTAAAAAATCTGTTTTCTATGTCACAGAGGGAAAACTATTAGGGCACATTGTCTCCAAGGATGGTATTAAGATTGACCCTGAACGAGTACAAGCTATCCAGCAAATTCCTCTCCCAACCAGTAAAAAGGGTGTGCACTCCTTCTTCGGTAAGATCAATTTTTTAAGAAGGTTCATCCCTGATTTTGCAGAGTTAACTTTGAATATTTCTCAAATGATGAAAGGGAAGAAAACATTTGGTTGGTCTTCTGGAGGAAAGGAATCCTTTGAGGGTATCAAGAGAGCTATCGCTAAAACTCCAGTTTTGGCCTGTCCTGATTTCAGCAAAGATTTCATCATCTATTGCTATGCTACAGATAATACCCTGGCTGCTGTCTTAACTCAAGAAGACTCTAATGAGCATGAACTCCCAATTGCATTCATGAGCTATATTCTAAAGGATCATGAGTTGAAATACACCATGATGGAGAAGCATGCTTTTGCAGTGGTCAAAGCTGTGAAGCAGTTTCATTTTTTATATCCTCAACTCTCACTCCATGGTGCTGGTTCCAGATACAACTATTAAGTCAATTCTCACACAACAAGAATTTGGATCCAAGAGAGGGAACTGGGTAGCTAAGGTCCAAGAGTATGACATTGACATCAAACCGACCAAGCTGGTTCGTGGAAAAGGCCTTTGTGAGCTCATTGCTGAAGGAGCCAAACATGAGTTGCTGGAGGAGAAAGTTGACCTTCCTACTGTTCTGTTCCTTAGTTCAGTTGACGAATGGTATGCTGACATCGCCCATTTTCTCACCTATGGGGAATGCCCCTCTCATTTAACTGCCAAAGAAAAGAGGACTGTTAAATTGAGGTCAGCGCAATATGTGTTGTGGGAAAACGCCCTGTTCAAGCGAGGAATAGATGGGAGATTTTTGAAGTGTGTGGACAAGGAACAGCAGAGAAAGTTGCTCTCAGCTTTTCATGATCATGCATGTGGAGGGCACTTTTCATCAATGGTTACAGCTCATAAAATACTCCGTGGAGGATACTACTAGCCTTCCTTGTTCAGAGATGCATCCAAGTGGGTGGATAAATGTGAGGCTTGTCAGACTTTTGTGGGAAGACCTAAACTGGCGTCGTTGAATCTCAAGCCAGTTGTGATTGAGGAACCATTTCAACAGTGGGGTTTGGACTTCATTGGTACACTTAATCCTGCTTCTAGTGCTGGTCACACTCATGTGCTAACTGCCACTGACTACTTCACCAAATGGGTGGAAGCTATTCCAGTCAAGAGCACTACTTCTGAAGTGGTATGCAGCTTCATCAAAGAGAACATCTTGGTAAGGTATGGTGTACCTAACAAGATTGTAACAGATAATGCTTCGAATTTCTCTTCAGCTGAGATAATGGATTTCTGCTATGGGTATGGTATTTCTTTGGCTCACTCTTCAGATTACTACCCTCAGGGAAATGGGCAAGCAGAATCCACTAACAAAAATCTGGTGACTATCATAAGGAAGTTGGTCAATGAGTCTCAACGAAACTGGCACAAGAAGCTCTATGATGCTCTTTGGGCAGACAGGATTACACCAAAGAGAGCTATTGGAATGTCTCCTTTTCAAGTGGTGTATGGAGTAGAAGCTCAATTGCCAGTGACAGTGGAACTGCCAGCCTTGCACCTAATGAAGGCCATTGAGGATACTAGTTTCAGCGATGCTCTGGATAAGAGAATTATGTACCTGCACAAACTGAATGAGGACAGATTGATGGTTGCTGATAGGATATCTTTCACCAGCAGAAGGTAAAGGTCCTGTTTGACAAGAAAGCTAGGTTCAGAGATTTCCAAGTTGGAGACACTGTGTTGCTATGGGATAAAAGACATGAACCTCGTGGCAGCCATGGAAAGTTTGATTCCCTTTGGCTCGGGCCTTTCAAGATCAGACACTTTGCTGGTAAGAATTCTTTCTATCTTGATTACATGGATGGTTCTCCCCCTCCCACTTCCTTATAGTGGGCAGTATCTCAAGTTGTTCAAGTCCTAGGTGACTAGGGAGTCCTTTGTATATTCTGTACAGTGTTTTTGCTTCTCTGCTTTTGGTGTGTTTTCCTTTTGTTGTTTTGGTGTGTTGCCCTCTGTATTGGTGTTCTTTTTGACTCCGTTGCCCAATGGTCAAGGTACTGGTCTGCTTCCCCGAATTTGTCTAAGTTCTTGCCTTGCCTCATTCCTTGAATTTATGCCAAGTCATCCCCAGAAGGAGCCAGCTATTGTCCACTCAAAATTTCCCCGCACTTAAAAGTAAATTTTCAAAATTTTGAGTTTTGAATGTCTTCTCTGTCATCTTTGAAAATGTTAAAAGTCAAGAAATTGTAACAGATCTGCATTCCTGGGTCATTTTGTGTGTTTCTCGCGTACTTCGCGTATTTTTGTCCCGCATGTCCCAGTTTCAAACGGGGCCCCTTTGTTGCATTTTCGCCTAAAACAACTGAGCCGCGTACTTCACGCATTTCTGTTCCAAATGTCCCAAACACTCTTCTGGACCTTCTGTCACGTTTTCACCCGAATTGACCAAGTCGCGTACTTCGGAACTTTTTGACCCAAATGTCCCAAGTAAAAAAGTGCAAGTTGTTCCAAGTTTCACCCAAAACACCCGAACCGCGTACTTCGCGAACGTTCTTGTCCCAAATGTCCCAATTTCAAAAGTGCGCTCTGTTCCATTTTTGGCTGAAATGCCTGAACCGCGTACTTCACGCGTTTTCGTCGCAAATGTCCCAAAATGCATTTGTGCGGCTTCTCCCTGCTTCGCCCGAATCGGCCGAGCCACGTGTTTCGCGCATTTGCGTCTCACATGTCCCAAGCGAACCAAATGCCATTCATACTTAGTTTTTCCCCACTCTACCCGAATATGTTGCTTTTCAAATTGGTAGATATGAATTTAATGTGCATTGATTTCCTTTCTCTCTCCAAAATGGCTATATAACAAGCATACCCCCTTTTACACTTTTCACACTGCTTCCTTGCTCGAAACCCTGCAATCTAATTTCTTGCGCACATACCCGTTCCCTACTGCGTAATTCCTTCCCAAGTATAGATTGCAATTCTCTCTCAACTACTATCAGTATGAAGATCAAATTCCAGGGACAGGAGCAAGTTTCACCACTAGAGTCTGTCGTTCTCAACATTGGAGACAGTGAAGCTCAACATCTCGACTTTGACAATTTTTGGGTGAGTGTGGCAGATACAAACCCTACTCCAATGGTAGCAATGATTCACGACAGCGGTTTGGCCTTTGCTGTGCAGTTTCCCAGATCCTCGGTGCAGTGTGCTGATACCGTGCTTTTCATGTGGAGCTCACTTCGACCCCGCCTCGAGTGAATTGACAAATATACACGGAGGAACTCATTGCCAAACTAGATGCTGCCACCATTAGCACTGCTCTGAGGATCCCAGAGATGGATAATGCCATAGTCGTTTCCCGGGATCAAGCACAAGCCCTATTCAATCAGGACAGAACTTGACAAATACAAAGCACGGGTTACAAAGATCCTGGCTGAAGAACCCTAAGAAAGGAGCTTCTCGTCTGACCAAAACCCTCTTGCTGGTAAGATTTTAATGAAGAGTTGTCTGATTTCATAACTCTTTTGGCTCGGGTTATGGGCTTGCCCTCCACCAATGAGTTCCATTTCTGGATGTGCCCGCTCATCAACATGGTATGCGAGGGAACACGGAATATCAACTGGGCTGGAGATCATTAGCATGAATTTGGTCAGAGCAGCTGTCCAACATGCAACAAACAAAGAAGTTCTATATGACTTCGTACCTAATGTATTACTCTGGCAGCATCAAGGCAGTGGTTTGGTTTCTCTTACATAGACGCTCACAAAGATGATCCAATATATGCATACTGCCCGCAGTTCACCCTGGAGACCAGCAATCGTAACTTCAGAAGGGTCAACGACGCTTTCACCATGTACGTGGTTAGGCTGCTCGAAGGCGATACTGCCAAGATATTCTCTGAATGAAGCTATGACTCTGATATCGCACTACGGTGCTTACTTCATCCAGTTCAGGAAATTCTCTTATATCAGGCTTGCCGGCTATGAGGGCACCCCTCTAAGACTGACCCATGTTCTGTAATGATAGGATGGCCTTGATAGAAATATGCAGGCAATTGGACAAACTACACAGAACCTGCAGAGAAAGAGGATCACTGGTTTACACTTTCCCATCTCTTTGGGAAATTATACCTGTAAAACAGCCCTAGATGCACAGAATGTAGAAAGAGCCCTGGTTCCCATATCACGGGTTCACTTCTTCAAGCCAAGAACCTGCTTCGACTTGAAGAATTTTATTGGGCAGAACATCAAGATAGTATATTATCACAGAGCTAATGATACAGAAGACTATTGGGCTGACCTGTGCTGATGATTTTGAGGCTAGAAGGAGGCACTGTGGCAGATTCTCCTTGCAATTGATTGAAGAACTCGGTCTGTATCAAGTTCCTGAAGGGCTAAAGGATGACAACTCTGATCTATACTCGTATGAGTATGAAAATGTGGTTAAGCACACTCCTTTAGAGGACGTGGATTGGAACAGGAAAGAGAGGGATGACCTGGCTGAGATCCTTGCTCCAGTTTTAGTCAGGACTAGGGTCTGGTTTGACAGGAGAGTTCGAGAGTTCAGGAGGCATTCAGGAGAATCCTCTTCTAAGGACACTTCAACACCAAGAAGAGAAGCATCTATTCCAAGGGCTGAGACACCAGTGAAGACCCCTCCTGCCCTCATCAACTCAGGGACCTGCAGAATCTACTCCTTCCTCATCCACTCAGGTATATAAGAAGAAACTCAACTTGGAAGTAAAGAAAGAACCTGTGGAAGAAGATCTCCAAGAAAAACAGGTAGAAATTTTCCTATAGGGATAAGAGAACATCATTTTTCTTAGTTAAAGTGAAGAAATCGAAATGCCAACCCCTGCGGATGCTCCTGAAGACGCAACTGATAAAGATAAAGAAGTCCAGAGCACTGAGCTTCCAGGTGCTGTAACATTCTTCTACCACAATTTCCTCCAGTGCCCCTTCTCACATCTCAACTGAGTCAACAGCTGCACAGACCTTGAGTAGTCATGAGCTCCCTGTCTCTTGGTCCCCTTGCCCCTCCTGCTGATTCCTCTTCCTCTTTTGCGTGGGTGCAACTTTTGGTCGACAAAAGGAAGAGGAAATTCTCCTCTCAAAGCTCAGGGATCAAATTTTGATGTTGTCGTAGCCTTGTTGGGCACCACTCCTTCTCGTGCCAAGAAAGCCAAAGTCACCTCCAGAATAGTGTCTGATGCTCAAGGTCAGCAATTCCTGGAGATTGCCAAGCCTACAATAGATAAATCAGATTAGGACTTGCAGGTATCTGACTCGGGAGCTCTCGCAGAATTGATCAATGGGAGAGTCTACCCCTGAAGGTGAAATTCACAACCTCCAAGAAACAGTCACAAGGGTCATTGGGAGGGTAGAGAAAGGGCCAGCAAACTATTGAACAGTTGGAAGAACAGGCCCAAATTCTCACAGGTTTCATCAATGTGAATGCTTTTGTCTAAGCGACAAATATTTTGGACCCTACTCCGTTGACCACTCTTCCACCACCTGTAATTCTAAAGCCAAGATGAAGTGCATAAGTATCAAAGATATGCACAAGTATTCTGTCTATGGTAGAGCTATTAGAAGCCATGGTGGATGATATGCTTGTTGCAGGGTTAAACTTCATCGATGAAGCTTTTAAACTCCATGGAAAAGGTGAACAATGATGCAACTAAAAGCTCTCCTCTACTATTCAATACCATGGATAAAGAGCAGAAAATCTGGAGCAGTTTCATAGTAGACCTTCGCCTTATGGGACAGACAGATGAGAAGATCTTACTGGCGAATAAAGTTTTTGATGATGCAAAGGATAATATGTCAAATTCCTGGGTTTAGAATGTGGATTGGAAGATTAAAGTGATTGGAGGAGGCTTTGATATCCAGAAATGAAGAACACCTGGAAAAAGGGTGAAGCCTTCAAGACATTGGTTGTCTCTACTTTCAAAGATATACACTGCCATCTTCAAGATGAAACCTCCGGTGATAAGCTCCTTTCCTTGCAAGAAGATCAAAGCTCAGTTCAGAACTTTTGCCAAAGATAATGCTCATCAAGGAAAGTTCCATCTCCAAAGAAAAAATGAAGGAGATTTGCTCTCTTCAATCTGCAAATTGAAGAAGCAAATAAAGATTATCATACTCATGTCGAGTTTGATAAAGAGATGGAAAAGTGTCTAAAAAGGGGATTTTGGACTCAGTCTGCAGCCAACACGTCAGTTCCCTCGTGGCAGAGACATAGCCGAGGCGTTGAAAAGATTCAAACAGCAGATTTTGAAGTCAGTGGGTCCCTAAACAGTGACCGGCCACCTGTCTTCTTCTCCTTATTCTTTTCTCTTCTTCCCTTTCTTTTTTCATGATTTTTTTGTAAGAAGTTGAGGTATTGCAGTTGGCGGTCCTTAACTATTCTTGGTTAAAAGAAGCGGTTACGAAGAGTAACTGATTTGTAAGTTATATAATGGCCTTACCTTACGCCATTCTAAAGGAGGAAGAACTTGGCTTATTTTCTGAAAAGTGTAAATAGATCATAAAGAAATCAATACAGAAGGGCTTTCCGTTCATTGTCTATTTGATCTCTGTTATTTCCTAAGCTTTCATTTAATTTCTTTGTGAAGATCATTTGTCTCTAGTTCATTAGTCTGCACTGGTTGCATACGCTTCAACTAATGCAAGCATCAGTGATCTTGTATAACCAAGAAGGAACTTTGTGTCCTTGATTAATGAATCTGTGTCATGTTAAGAAACTTTGTGTTCTAAGGTTATTTACAGAACTTTGTGTCTTGGTAATTCTACATCTTATTGATCCTAGATACAAACGATCTTGTATTTAGCAATTTACTGTGACTTCGCATACATAAAGGATTATGTCTGCTATCTATAATTCTGTATGTTGCTCTTCTACTCTTTCCTGCAAATACATCTCATTTCCTCAGTCCTTTTGTAACTGATGATCCTTCGTAGAAAACACTTTCGTAATATCCAAGTTGGCAACCATACAAATCATGTTTTGTATATTTGTAAATAAGTTCGTTTCTGAATAAGGGAACCTCTCCCATTAAAGAGGAGGGACTTCTTGTCCCCTAACTGTTGCTCTTCTTAGAAGTCCTATTTGACTACCAATGAGGTACTAAAGGGCAAGAACAAAATTTGGGGGTTTGAATACTTTGTGTTTTTAGTAAATACATTCGATGATTTCCAAGATTGCTTTAAAAGTCAAGATGAAATGGGTGGTTGCTTATGGGTTGGCCTTTGGTTAAGGGTTTAAACGTTAATTATTACCCAAAGGATCAAACCCTATATGAAGCATGGTTCATAGTTTGTTTTCCTAATTGATGCTCTTCTGATGGTCACGAGGGATATAGCATACATGTTGAGCATTATTTGAGATTAGTCACACCATTATATAGATCAAGGTTCAGAATACTGACAAAGGACCATGTTATTTATAACACATGAGAAATTTTTTTGTTTAGTCTAGCTTGGAAAAAATGTACTAAACATGTTTCAACAATTTGTATAGATAAATGTATATTATTTTTCTCATGTTTGTTTCTCTATGCTTCAACAATATCTACAGATAGATATTCATTATTTAACTTCCATATATGTTTAGAATAATAAAAATACACAACACTTTATTGAAACTTTAAAGGGGAACTAGCGGTAGTAAGGGTGAAAAAAATTATACTCGAAATAATAAATAAATAAAAAACTAATAACTTATAAGAAAAAAGTAAACCTAAACCTAAAACTATAAAGATATAAAATATAGACCTAAAGGTATGATTTGTGTGTGTGTGCAGGTTGAAGGCGGAACAACTCGGTGTGGGGAAGGGTGGGCTAGGGAGGGCTTGGGTGGTAGCTTTTCAGGCTAGTTGGGTGGGATGGGGCTCTAGAGGGGAGGGCTTGGGGCTTCAGGGTTGGGGTTGGTAAGCTGGGTTGGGACAGGCTCGGGTGTGCAAGGTCGGTCGAGCTTGGGATGGGGTGGGTGAGTTGAGAGGTGAGGAGTTGGGGGGATGGGTTGGGACAGGATTGGGTGTGCAGGGTTGGTCAAACTCGAGACAGGGTGGGAAAGCTGAGAGGTGAGGGGTTGGGGGAGGTGGGTTGGGACGGGCTCGGGTCAAGCTCGGGGTCGGAAGTTGGGTAGGGAACGAGATGGAGTGGGAGTAGAGGGTATGTGGTAAATGGGGAGGGCCAAGGGCTGAGTCATGTCACGAAACAGGGTTTGAGGTGAGTTGGATAGTTAGGTGGGGGTAGGGAATGGATTGGGAAAGGATCAACGTGAAACATTGAATGGGGAACATGGAACCGGGTGTGCCAAAATGTAAACAAAGAAAATCACTGTAATAGAAAGAAATAAAAAACCCATGCAAACCTTTCTAGTAACCTTATGTGAAAACCTCAAATAAGTGTCTCCTGTGAAACCTTGCAAAATGGATGTCAGAAATGATTTTTGGGTGCTCTTGAGTACTCTCCAAACTTTGAATGCAAATGATACAGACACAGTTAATTCAACAGAGTTTTTATACTTCAAATTCAAGAGATGGTTTGAAAGGAAAGTAATCCTGTAATTTATAGAAGCAAAAGGTAATTGAAGTTGGTTATACATGGATAAATGAATATGCTAAAAATAGCATTGTAGGCAGTTGCAATAGTGTTGGGGGTAGTAAATGAATTAATTACAAAAATATGCATCCACCACGTTGGTTTTTCATTGCATCTGCAATACTCGCAGTCATCCAAAAGGTGGCATGTTTGAAAGCATCTTTGGCATCTGAAGGCTAAACCCTCATAGTTTAACCTATGCACCCAATGTCTGTCACCGATTTAAAGATTAATTTCTGCTGGAAAGGCTTGAGAGGAATCAAGATCTACTAAGATTCTAGCAAAAATTGTATGATTCTTACTAAAGGTTTTATCATCAACTTTCACAGAGGATCCTAGGGTATCACCTATAGCAATAAGGCATGATTTGTTCCAGAGATGTAATGGGAGTCCTGACAACTAAACCCAGACAAGGTAGGTATCAAAGGTTTATTTTAGAGGGTAAAAAGACAAATACCATGGCTTGAACATGAGTCCATGTTCACCCCAAACTCAATATTGGTAAAAAATCAAATCCATGTCCTAAAGTGGGCTTGTCAAGTAAAGTAAAATAATAATCAGCTTTAGTCAGCTTAGGGTAAAGTGAATCATTAGTGAGTTACCCTTAATATGTTCTTATCCATCTGGTTTGAGAGATCCATGTTCATGGATCTTGAGATAACTTGGTCCCAGATGACTTGTGGAATGAGGGGAAATGAGGCCAAGATGGGAGAGGTTCATTCTTGCCTCCTTGCTTAGAACCTATTTGCAACAAATGTTCCATCTATCTGTGGAAGCAGATTGAGTCTTTCTATGAGGGTATTTATAAAGCTTGTATGCTATTTATTGTGCTATCCTATAATGTCTGATTTTGAAGACCACGATAGCAAAGGACTTACAAGGCATCCTCCAACCCCTTGTTTCTGTGTAAATTTTGCTCCACATGTTAAATACCTTGTTGGATGTAGGCATGGTTTCTATATTATCTGGATAATGAGAGCAGTATTCTTTTTTATCTATTAGTGTAGGAAGTTTTAGGGAAGTCTAAACTAGATATACTCTGGAGAAATTTCAGAGCTTGGAGGAGCCATAGATGCCCCCAGCCATTTCACAACCCCTACTCGTTTTGACACCCCCGGTTAACTTGTTTGATTTGGTTTAGTCTTATGCAAGATATGGATTGCAATCGTAGGCCCTATGAATTAGGCCTGGATGCAACTCTGGGGTTTAGGTATTACCCAGGTGACTTTTTTGTTTCATAGGATCTGGTGTTTGATGATATTTACCTGTACTTGCAAGATTTATCAAACATGATTAATGTTGAGACCATTTTAATTTTTTCCTCTGATATGGTTGATTAGTGTTTTCTATGGTGTTCTTTGTGCTACAACTATATAATCATAGATTTTGCCATCTTTAACTTCTCCTTCCTCTTCTACGTGCTCCGTGATTTTTTTTTATCTGGGCATGATTTTTCTTGCATGCCTTTTACAACTTCTTTATTGATATGGCTGACCTCCCGATGCCTCCAATCTACCTAGTGATAGCAGACACATTATCAAGAGCATTTTATTGTAGAGATGTGAAGCTTTTCTGTTCCATACAATTTACGAAGAAAATAATATTGCTCTAAAGCCTTATCTGCAGAGGAATACAATAATTTACAACGTTTCCTGTCTTGGGTATTTAGCATTGAATGGATTATTTGGGAAATTCAAAAAACCTTGTTGCATTGTAATATATGTGAATGACATTGTTTTAAAGCACAGGATTTTAATAAATAATAAAAAATTTTGCCAAGGTTTAGTTATTAACACTTCAGAAATAGTGTTCGAACTATTAATTTTTTATCTGTAAATCACGTAGCAAGGCACCTAGCGAGAAAGGAAATCCATCTAATTGGGCCACGTTTTTTAAAAAGAATATGTTTTTTAAAAAAAATCTATTTTTAGATTTTGCGGGAAAAAATTTAGGACAGGTGAAAAAAATTCCTTTTTTGGAAAGAGGCCCAGATTCAGATCTTGAATTTGAAATATTAAACAAATACCAGAACTTTCAACCAGTACATCGAACTGATGTGTCATCTTCTAAGATGTCTAAATCCGGTGTGAAGCGGTTAAGCAGAACTGTTCCGTCATATGGTCCTACTTTCTAATAATATTTGTTGTTGAAACAAAATTCAGTGAAGCAACCATTAGAAATTTTTCCCCTAAATGAAAACAGGCCATATAGAGTCGATCAAAAAAAATGAAGTCATGTTTCATATTGGTCACAGATCCAAATATGTAAGATGGAAAAGTAGTGCCAAAAAATTCATTGTGCATATGAAAGAAAAGGAGCCACAAGACTGACGTTTTCTCATACCTATTTTTTATGGGGGGGGGTTTTCATGTTTGATAGGGGGGAAGAAGTTGTTCTTATTTTTGATTTTTGCTATTGTTTATTAGTCTTCACAATGGCAGCAATTACATCAACCAAAGTTCTTTTGTACCTGGGTCTCAGGCTTTTACGTTCTAAAACCCACCTTTTACCCTAGCATGTAAAACAATTAAGGCATATTCAAACTGACCCTTGTCTTGATTTTGAAAATCTATGGTATGTTGTTTCTGGTAACATTAACAAGATCTGTAACAAATGTTACACAACAAGATACATTTTATCGTGCAAATAAAAAAATCAAAGTTAATAATTTTGTTTAGTGTTTCAGATGAGGTAACAACCTCATATTCGTGAGGCCACAATAGCAAAAGAATCTTGGGACAAGTTGAAAACAATAAATGAGTCCAAAAATAAGAACACAATACTTCATCTCCAGAGTCAACTATTGAAATTGAAAATGCAACCAACTGAGAAAGATGAATTTTTTTGTAGAAGAGTAGCAAATTTGCATGTATCACTTCAAGATTTTGGAAGAAGAAGTAACTGACACATCACTCATGCCTATAGTATTGAGATATCTTCCTCCTTATAGGATTTTTGTTACCACATTAAATTATAACTGGTCAAACAACAATTTTTTGAAGAGTATAGTGAATATGCTACAACAAAAGGAAGCTATTCACTCAACTACTGAAACTGAAGAACATGCACTTGCTTCTAATCAAAAAGGAAAAAAAAAATAGGCTAAGTCTAGGTAAACAACCTCATAAGTAAGGTAATACTAATCAAGGCCAAAAGAACCAACAAAAATGTCTTATTTGTGGTCGAAAAGGACATGATTTAAATAATTTTTGGTACAACACATTCCAACAAGGATCATCAAGTGGTAAAAATATTGATTACCAACAAACAAAATTAGGCCAACAACAGAATAAACATGGAAAAAATAATCAAAAGTGGAAAAAGAAACTAACTCAACAAGGATAATGTAGTCAAAACAGGAAGATCAATTTGATGAAGATGACTTCCTATATTCTGCACAGTCAAATGAAGTATCTAGTTCCACAAATCAAACTTGGTATGTCGACTCGGGTGCAACTGACACATGATAGGAAAGAAATATTTATTCTTCACAATGATTAAAACATCGACGAGAAATCATTTCTCTTTGGGTGATGATACATCATACAGTGTTGAAGGAATTGGTTCCATTTCCCTACCACTTGGGAAACATAATAGTAAAATTACAGATGTTCTTTATGTCGCTGGTTTAACAAAAAAATTGTTATCAGTGAGTCAATTATTAGATCACAATCTCAAAATTGAGTTTTATTGTAAAGGCGGTAAAAAGATGTGCTTAATTTGAGATAAGTCAAGAAGCTCAAAAAATTGTTGCAAAAGCTTCGAATGTGGGGAAGAATGTTTCAGTTGGATTTTTTTTCAACGAAATGATCAAGCACTTATAGCCAAGGATACATCATCAGCTCAACTATGACATCAAAGACTTGGACGTGTGAGTTTTGGCTATCTTAACACATTTTGTCGATACAATAAGGGGTAGAGGTTTGCCACTTATAAAAAATGGTACAAATAAATGTCAACAATGTTTGGAAGGAAAACAACATAGAGCACCATTCAAACATAGTACATTTTGAGCTAAGGAAAAACTTGACTTGGTGCATACCGATCTATGCAGACTAATAAGACCTAGCCACTCTGGGTTTTCAATAATTTCATGCTCTTTGTTGATGATTTTTCAAGAAAAATGTTGGTTTATATTGTCTTTCTACAAAATACCAAGCTTTTTTTGACTTTCAAGAAGTTCAAAGCCCTTGTTCAAACAAAGTATGGTAGGAAAATAAAAAAAAACTCCACTCAGATCGAGGGGGAGAATACACCAACAATGAGTTCAACGATTTTTTTGTAAACACATGGCATTCATCATCAAATGGATCCTCCTCACACACCGCAACAAAATGGTGTTGTTGATGAAAGGAGAAATTGTACTATCATGGATATGGTGCGATGTATGATTGATGATGCAAGTTTATCAAAAATAATTTGGGCCCGAAGCAGATAAAATGATAGTCTATTTACTAAATAGAGTTCCCCACTGCAGTTCTTGATGGAGTAACACCACAAGAAAACATGGTCAGGGTATAAGCCATCTATTTCATGCCTTAGAGTTTTTGGATGTAAATAAATTATGCACATTCCTAAGAAACAAATAACTAAGCTTGATATGAAATCAGAAAAACTTATCTTCTTGGGATACAATGATGAAGCACTTGGCTACATACTTATGGAATCCAAGAATAAGAAGGGTATACACTAGTTGAGATGTTGATTTCTTTGAGAAGAAAGAAGCAGATTCTCCTTCCATACACTCACATGATGAAAAAATCATCCCTACAGTGAAAACAAAGTATGGTAATCAATTTGATGATGACAATGATGATGGGGTAAGATGGTAAAATTTAACCTGTTATGGGAACCACTAAAAGTATGCCTCAGTGGTATACAAGTATGATGAGAGATGCAAAATTGGATATAGTATCCTTGACACATCTACCAATGGAATGAGGACTCATAGTGTGGGTCAAATTGAGGTCAATTTGGCCTTAATGGGTAAAGTTATTGAAACTGCTGAGTCGTCCACATTTTCATAAGCCCTACAGTCTAAACCTTGGAAAGATGCTATGGATGTAGAATATAAGTCACTTATGAAAAATAATACATGGCAACTTACAGATCTTCCACTACGTAAAAAATCCAATTGGATGCAGATGGATCTTCAAAATGAAGTACAAAGAAGACAAAAAAATTGACAAACACAAGGATGTACTAGTTGCTAAGGGATATTCTAAAAAAGAAGGCATTTATTATGAGGAGACTTTTGCTCCCATAACTAAGTTGAAAATGTTCAGGTTAATCTTTTCTCTAGCTGCAAAATTTGGTTGGAAAATACACCAAGTGGATGTGAAAATTTCCTTTCTTAATGGTGATTTACAAGAAGAATTCTACATAACTCAACCAGAGGGTTTTTTCATACCATGTAAGAGGAGGAAAAGGCATGTAAACTAAAAAAATCACTATATGGTTTAAAGCAGTCTCCTAGGGGCATGGTATATTAAAATCGATGAGAATCTCATTCAACATGGATTCAACAGGAGTCCATACGATCCTAATCTCTATCTCAAAAAGCAAGGGGGGGAGATTTTGATCGTTGTAGTATATGTCAATGATCTAGTCATCATTCGACGATCAGTGAGGATGATTGATTCAACAGAGAAATATCTAACACGATCATTTGACATGGGCCGATCTTGGGCTTCTACATTATTTCCTTCGACTTAAAGTTTGGCAAAGAGAAAATCATATCTTTGTGTCACAATTAAAATACACCAAGAAAATGCTCGAGAAGTTCAGTATGATGGATTCTAAACCAATTTCCACACCTATTGGATACAAGACTTCAACTCTCTCGAACATATCCATCACCACAAGTAAATATACATCTCTATTGGCAATTGATAGGGAGTCTCATCTACTTGACTTACACTAGGCCCATATATCATCTATGCAGTCAGCTATCTTTCACGGTTCTATGTAAGAACCAAGAGTTTCTCAATGGAAAGCAACAAAGTGGATACTGAGGTACATCAGAGGAACTATGGACTATGGTCTAGAATACAAGAAGAATAATAACTTCTTAATAGGATATTCAGACTCAGATCATGCAGGAAACATAGATGATAGGAAATCCACTTCTGGATTTGTATTCTTTCTCGGATTTTGACCGATATCATTGGGGGAAGTAAGAAGCAGACTTGTGTTTCAAGATCCTCTATGGAATCAAAATATCATGCAATAGGTGGATCTTTCTTTGAAGCAATATGGCTCTAACGTTATACTTGAAGGATTGGGAATACCACAGAAAGATCCAAAAATCCTACATGTAGGCAATGAAGGAGTAATAAAACTTGTTCAAAATCCATTTTTTCATGAACGCACCAAACACTTTGAGGTGTAAGTACATTTCATTCATGAACATATTCAGAACAACAACATCCAGATTCAACATTTCCTGACAAAACATCAATGTGTAGATATCTTCACAAAGTCTCTTGCACATCCAAAAATTTGAGGCATTCAGAGTTTTTCTCTCCTATTCACTTCAGAGTATGCTGAATTAAGGGGGGAAATGTTGGAAATAAAAAAACTCTTAATTCATCATATGAGTTAAAGTGATATTGTAATAAAGTAATTTTTTAATTACTGAAGTTAGCTTAGATAAAGTCAATTATTAGTGAGTTTTCTTTAGTTGTCTTATCCCTTGGTTTGTGGGATCATGTTCTATCTTACATATTTTTTTCCTGGATGATTTCCATGAGGGGAAATAGGGGCAGTTAGGGGAAATAAGTTATTCTTGCATTTTTTCTTAGTTTAGTTGATATTGTTCCATATATTGTGGAAGAGATAGAAGTTGTCCAATATCTATAAATATTGCAGCTCTCTCTTTTGATTGTAATGTTTGATTTTGATATTAATAAAATACACAAGCACTGTCTTGTTTCTTTGTAAATATTATGTGTCAAATATTATTTTCAAGTATTACTTGTCAAGATTTATTTCATTTTCAAGAAGACGTTACCATTGCAAGTATAGATGCCATTGTAGTATGGTGATGGATGTAGTCTAAGATAAAGAAATGGGGGTTGATACAAATGTAGGTGTAGGTGATGTGGGTAAGATAGATGAGGGTGGAAGTATGGTATCTTGATTCAAATTGTTGATAGTGTGAGTGTTGGGTGCTTGAGATGTGGGTGGAGTGTTTTTATTATTCGATGAATGATTTGGAAAAGTTTGTTTGAAAACTTTGAGGGGTTGATTAGATAGAGCATTAGGATTTTCCACTTGAAGGTCCCCATGATCAATGAGTTGTTGAATAAGGTATTTGAAGGTGTGAAATTTCTCAATTTCATGGCCATGGACACGATGGTGTTTAGAATAATGATCATCATAAAATCATGAGGGTTTAGATTATTTTTCATTAGTGGGATGAATAGGAGGAAGTTGGATGAGATTGATAGCCATAATCTTGTCAAAGATAAAACTATAGGATTCTCTGATAAGAGTGTAATTAGGATTTGTTATAGGAGCTCTCTATGGAGCATCAGTGTATGATGTAGACATGGATGAGGATTTGAATATAATGGTGTTGGATGCATTCTTAGATTTATCATTATGGGTGGAAGACTTGTTGAAGTTGGTTTTTGGTTTGTTAAAATGAAGTTTGACATGACCTTAATCAAGTGCGTAGAGTTCCAGTTTACAAGCCATAGTGAATGCTTCTTCATAACTAGGTAAATACTGTATTGGGAGGGTTGATGAAATCTTCTTCGCATATGATCGAGATAAAATCTTAATAAGCTCATCCTAAGGAAAGGAGAAAGATAGTTGGTTGATGATCCTATGCCACCTAGCGATGAAATGTGTAATAGATTCATCATAAAATTATCTAATGGAATAGAGGTCAGAAATGGTAATTTTACGTGCAATATTGATTGAGAAATGCTCAAATAATAGTTACACTAATTGGGTGAATGATAATAGGGAGTGTTGAGGAATCTTTATTATACCATTCCAAAGTGGGTTTGGCTAATGACATGGGGAAAGTGTGAAGCATGAGGTCTTGGTCATGAGTGATAAGGTAGCATGCATGTTGAAAAACTCAGAGGTTTTGTTGATGGTCCTCCTTGCTATTAAATTTCAATACTTGGGAAGTTCCCAATGTGGAGGATATGGGTTGATGGGCTCGTTACAAATTTGTTCATAAGTGAATGAGATTTTAGAACCCAAAGTAGCGGCTTTGAGACTAGCCATTCTACTAAACAAGGATTGCATGGGGTCATTACATGTATGAGGATGAGGGATGGATTGATGATATTGTAAATTATAAGAAGTTAAGGGTTAGGTTGTGGATTAGATTGAGGTGTTTGGGGATACGTAGGTATTTATAGAGGAGGTTGGTGAGGAGGGAAATTGTTGAATGGTTACGATTGGATTGGTTGGAAGATAGGGTATTGTCGAGAAATGAGCATGTAATTAGATGGGTTCTTTTGTGATTGTTGTTGAGAGATGGGTATGTAATATTGAGCTTGGGTATGATGAGTTGGGGTGTAGGTGTGAGGTGGTTGAGATGTGTGGAGATTTTGATTAGGAAGGATATGTTGGGAAATGTCTCAAATTAGGAGTTGGTTGGTCTGAGTTGATTATGAGGGATGAGCTTGTGAGATGAAAATGTTGGCATGCACTTATGAGTAGAGATAGGGATGGAGGTTAGAATATGTTTTTTGGATGGTGGTAGAAGCAAGGGGGACTCTTGGTGATTTAAAATAGGAGCACTAATGACCAAAATAGATGAAGAAGCAATAGATGTGGTGTTAATGTGAGGAAAATTGGAGGGGATGGGAACCACTAACTAAGTGGATTGGTGGGATTGGAAAGGTATAGTAGAAGAGGTGTGGGGGGCATGCTCATTTTGGGCTAATTCCAAATCGTACATGGTCTTAAGGAAGGAAACACCCAATTGGGAGGTAAAGACTTGAGTAGACTTCGGTTGTAAATGGTAAGCATATAATTGTTAGATAAGAGGTCCATCAAGAGGGATACAAGTAGTCTTGTGTATGAGGTAGTCATGGAGGGCAATGGGATTGGAATCTAAATTATCTTGAAACTCCATATAACCACGAGGGATGGAAGGAGGTCCTAAGGATCCTAAGGATGTGATAGATGGAGGGGTAGTTGGTCTAGATGGGATGGAATGGTGGTAAATGAAAGGATTGGTTTCACGATGAAAATTATCTTTGGTGACATGAGCCTCATGAGAAAGATTCATGGAAGTGGCGGGTTGGGATGTCAAAGATGTAGTAGCAATAGGTGTCAAAGAGATGATAGAAATGGCGGAAGTTTGTTAGGGGATGTTTTCTAAATTGGGAATTTTGTTTGATGAGGTGGTTTCTTCCATTTGTCTTTCTTGAGAATGTGTAATAGCCGACATAAAAAAAGTAATAATATTTAATAGTGATTTTTAATGTAGTAGAAAAGTCAAGAAATATAATATTAATTATCTTGTTTATTAGAAAGATGTGAAAAAGAAGAAAAAGGGGGCTTAAAAGGAACCTAGGAGATGGCCAAACTATGGATGGTTTCAGGTAGTTTTTATTGGCGTCCTTGATATACTAAAAGGTATGTGAGGCTCAAATCTATGATGACTACTAGTACAGGGCCTGATATTGGTACTTCCCCCACACTTCAATCACCGTAGCAATAAGGGTGTCAGGTGCTTAGCCAATATACTGATAGTTAAATAAATTATAACATGACTAGAACACTGCGGTAGCTTTTCTATTGGGTGATGAAATCCACATAGTTCCAACTCGAAGGAGATGTTTAAGATGTGTAAATTAATGCATGTGAAAGATTTGAATGCAATGGATTAACCTCTAAAATTAAACTACATTATCAAGAAAACATAAAGAGGTTCCTTTGAGGATCCAAAATCAAATGTGGCGTTTGATGAGAGAAGGAAAGCATAAAAGGATAAAACAATGCAAAAAGAGAAAATATGGATAAAATGAAGAATACTTGGATAATGATATTTTCCTTTTTATTTTATTGTAGACTAAGAAAATGTGTTGTTGATCCAAGAAAGTGATCCACCGGGCACTCAAGAAAGGAAATATCCTACCTACAAGGTTAGCAGAAAGAGAGAAGTGGATAATGAAATAGAAATAAAATAAACAAATAAAATAAATTACCAAAGAAGAGTGGGTCCCACACGTTATGCTAGAATGTTTACCAAATTTCGTTTCAAGTTAATGAAATTGCAACAATAAAATAAGAAACTCCAATAGATGAGAGAGTTTAAAGATACCTCGTGATCAAGATGATGGAAATACGAGCACAATAGATTCCCTCCACTGTGAGCCTTGGTAACCTTTATTACAAACATAACTAAAACATGAAAAATCATTAGTAGATATATGGGTGGGTTTCGTAACAATGTCAGTCCTGAGAAGTGAAAACTTCCTAGGATGGATTTTAACCCACATTTTGATAAAAGATATAGAAGACGATAGATAAATGATTGATAAATTGGAGGTAGTAGATAACTGAACTAAAACAAAAACCTGAAATATGCTAGATGAGATAAGATGATGAGTTGATAAAAATATATGTTATCAAGCCAAACTTGATCGGGTTGACAGTGATCCGAGACTGTCAAGTAGAGTCGACGATGACTAGGGAAGTGTAAAGCAAATAGTAAGTAAAAAATGACATATATGAGGGAATATGAGGTTTATCTTAGACTGATGAAGATGTTGAGATGATGCAAGGTTGTTGCAGAAGGTTTGGATCTGAGTGAAACAAAAAGGATGCAAGAAAACTATAATATTTGATAGAGGTAAGTAGGGTCGATGGTGACTTGGGTAGATTGACGGTGATGGGAGAGGATTGGCAATGGCTGGATGTGATAGAAATCTGTTTTGAAGAAGAAAATGTGTAAAATGATAATATTTGAGAGGTATCAAATACTGAGGGATCTAGGAATAGAGGCAGGAAAGGTGGATGGTAGATAACAAGATGGATGGGGACTGGGTCTACGATGACTAGGCTGAGTTGACAATGGCCAAGACAAATATAGTATTTGGTGGATGGAAAATAGAGGATGATAAGGACCTAATAAATTCTGAGGGAATTAAAGGGTTAGAAGGTTGCTGATAATCTTACAAGAAGGCCGAAGAACCTACAAGTATGAAGAACAAGGGGAGATAAAAGACAAAGGGGACCCTGCATAAGCTCAAAGTGTCTTCAAATATATAAAATGATGAAAGAAGTCTTCAAAAGGAAGATCCAAGATGACAACACCTATTGGTGAGAAGAAAAAAATCCTGTAAAAATAAATCCAAAGCCGAAGAACACCTAAAATTCCATCCCTTTTCAAGGAGGGGATAAAGGAAAATTTATAGGGTTGATGACGACTAGGATGGATCATCGGAGAATATGGCAAGCCATTGATGTGGGAGGTGGAGAATTGATTGGATCGATGCAAAGAGGCCCAAATGAGGTGTGATTAGGGTTTCAGGAGGTAAATGTGAGATAGGGTTGTCTAGGGGAGATAAAAGGGTAAAGGAGAGGTGTAAAACATTAAATAATAACAAAGGGAAGATAAAATTATTAAATGAAGGGATAGGGAGGAAAACAGAAGCACTTAGAGGGGTTAATGGATTAAATGAAGATATAATATTAATTATTGGTGATTAGGGATGTTTAGGTAAGATAATTGAGGATATGATAGGATGAGATTAAGGTGGTAAATTAAAAGGGATAAATTGAATTTAGGAGGGAAAGGGGAATTTATGTGGAAAGAGAGGTATGTATGTAGGGAAAGATAATGAAGGGGAGTGAATTTAAGGTGAGGGAAAAAGGATACCAAAAATTTGTGTCTACAATGAAGCATATCACATTGGAAGATAACACAAAATTAGAGGAGCTCATGCTTCAGTTACTTAGAGATCCTGATTTTGAGGTGCACAAAAATAAATTGGAAACATATGAGACACTGTTGGGGTATGTCTAGAAAGAAAAATAAAAAGGGAAGATGGTATACCTAATTGATGATGAAGAGGTATAGAACCTTTATTTTATCCTTATAATGGGTGCATGTGAGGTGACATAATATGCAGATGAAAAGGCATGCACATACCATGTTCATATGAAGACCAAGAAGGTCAACATCGAAACTAAGGATGTACCTTAGAAATTTATTGTTATCCCAAATTTACCCCCCATGTTAAATTTGGATAACCTATTTTTTAAAATGGACTGAGCCTTTTTTATTAAAACCTACGGGAGACTAAGGTTTAAAGAATTGAAGGGTTTTATATAAAAACAATGCCATGGGACATTCAAAATGCCAATAAAAAATAATGCTAAACGTTAAATAAGGGCCAGGTGTCACTATTTTAGGATTCTTCGAGGCATTTGGTATCCGTGGACTCCAAGTCCCAAGAATAAACCAGGGAGGATAGAATTTCAGGTCTGTGGTAGAGACAAAAGTCAAGGGTGGTCAAGGTAGACAAATGACAACAAGAACAAGGGGAAAAAGGTCAACATATGTCAGCATTCCGGAATTCTTCAAGGCATATGCATTTAGCAAACCTCAAGTCCAAGGAATAAACTGATTTTCATATGGCTTTAGGTCTAGGTGGTTAGGTAGGTCAAAAAGGACACATAGCGTAGTAGAAAGAGAGGACATGTAGAACAATATAAAGAAAGGATATGTTGTGTAGTAGAAAGAGTGGACATGAGGTGAGGAACAAACACGTGTTGCCATTCCAGTGAAATTCAAGGAAGATGTGCCCGGTGGATGTGAGGTCCGTGAAATCAACCAAGGTCGATAGCAGGATAGGTGGCCCAAAAAGAAGGCCTGGTCAAATTTTTGGTGTGAAGGCACAACTAATGAAAGACAAACATGAAATCAATAGAGCCTAACATTACAAAATATGAAGTAAACATGGAGCTTTCTCATTGGCTTATGTTTCACGGTTGCTAGTACAAGTAAAAGAAAAATATGAAATTGTGAAGGTATGTGGAATTTTCTTATTGGATCATATTTTATAATGGAATGTACTTGTGAAAACTACCCACATAGGTAGAGGCAATATCTGAGGCTAATCAAATGTTGCCATGGGTCATGTTTTTGTTCATCTTGACATACAAAATTTGAAATGGCCATAAATGTTTCTCTAAAGCTCCAAATCACACATAATCAGTTCCATTGAAAATTTATCCTCAAGACCTTAAATTTTTCATCATTTGATTTAGAAATTTATGGTGTATGGTATGAGAAAAATAGGAGAAATAGTTTATGCCATTAATGTGTAATTACAGACAGTTCAACCACTAGAATTTATTAAGTATGGGCACTACATTTTTACTTCAAGTTTATGATGGCATGTTGTAGGGCATGACATATGTCCATTCCTCCTCTACAGATAAATCATATCGGTCCTTTGGGGTGATGGGTGGTTGTAATCATTAAGACATAGTCTGCGACCTCTCTCTCTCCTCTCCAAAAATATATAAATTTAAGTGCTTGGGAACATTATAAGGGGGGAATGTTCTAAAAAAGTAAAGGAACTCCATCAAAATTGTTTCAGAACTTTTATGAGTTACAGGCCTCGAATATGAGCATTATGCAAGGGGATACTTTCCTTATTTCTTGCATTATAATGAATTTTACATCCTTTTAAGAAATAAAATTCATGTTTTGTGGATTTCTCTACCCTAGCTTGTGCCATATTACATTTCTTTCCTTTCATTATAATTATAGGTGTATTTTGCATACTTTATTCTTCTTATTAGATTCGAATTTTTTATGATCTATGGAAATGATGATGGTAAATGTAGTTCAGTACTGTGTCATTCATTTCTGACCTTTCCCTCTCCATTCTTCCTCTCATCTTCACTTATTGGAATGTCTCCACCCCTTTTTTTTGGTGTTATCACCTCCCTTAATTTAGGATTTTAATTTTATGCATCTTCCTCTCTCCCTGGTCCCTTGGAATTATGGGTTAGTGTTAGGTAGCTGCATTTACCTCTCTAGAAGTAGTTTTAACATTAAGAATATGTAGAGGAATCTGACCTTCTCCGGAGGTCTGTCTCAGTTTAAGTCCAAAAACTTGGAGAAAATCCCATGTTGTCTCAATTCCTCAGATCAATCTGATTTGGGATGGGTGCAATTGTGATATCCAAAAGTTTTAGCACACCTGATGGGACCCTTAGAAGTTAATATTTCTATTTTACAAAGTTTTGGTGTGTATCTTGTTAAATGTAAGCCTTTAGAGGCTCTACAGTAACACATACGGTGACTCTAAACATTATATCAACTGGTTTCAGTAGTGTTAGTGCCTAAATTTCATGAGAAGAATTCAAACAAGGTCAAGAACAACAAAAGAGGAATCATTTGACTAATTGCATATGTCACCAAGAAGAAGAAGAAGGAGAAGATTAGTTCAAAGTTCACCATCACCACCGAATAGAAATATTTCTAAACCACCTCCTGGTAGGCCTTTCCTGATATCATATAGAGTTTTAAGACATATTAAATTCATGGAAACACAAAGGAATTTACAATTTATGAACTTCATGAGTGGAATCCCTCTTACACTTAATGCACAACATGACATACCAGTATCTACACTCAAAAGTATTCCATAATTTAATGGTGAGGATCAAGTTACCCGTACTGAGCACATTCAAGATGTTGCAAATGTATGATTTGTTCATCTAGTTACAGAATATGACATAGTACTTAGGCTATTAAGTTCTTTTCTCAAGGGCAAAACATCTAATGGTATAGAAGCTTGAGACCTGCCTCTATTACCAACTGAGATGGACTTGACACTGCACTTTGCAATCACTTTGGGGAAAAGGAAGACAACATTTCCTTATTATAACATATAGTAACTACCAAGAGGGGTCCTAATGATCTCATGATAGGTTTTAACTTCAGATTTCAGAGGACATGGGATATAATTCTAGATCTCTTGAGATCAACTCCACAAAGTGCCTTTCTTTACTTCTTAAGAGCATTGAATTATGATATTGTTGTTATGATAAAATATATGGGTGTTATTAAGTTAAATGATGCCTATCCAATATCCATTAGGAATAAGAATTGTCTGATACAAGATGGAAAAATGGCCATGTTGTCATGCAAATGTGCAAGAAGAAAATTCTAAAATTTCAAGCATGACAACCATACCCTACCTAAAAAAGTTTTATTCAAAGATCATTCTGGACCCTCCTTCATATCAACCTAATCCCCAAGTCGGTCCTATACCATCTCTCTAATGCAGTCCCATGTGTCCTATTAGTATGCCCATATGTGATTTTGGGATATCCAATCATTCCAAGTGCTTTCAAGGCAAGATCCATCAAAATAAGATTTTTTAACAGGTTTGGGAAAGGCTATTCTTTAGTCTTCTTGAAGTTGCTACACATCCCTAGAGAGGAATGAAAGGCTCAAACCCATCAAGGAGGTGTACTAGAGAGCTGATAATTTTTTGTGATAACTTTTGGAAGATTATGGGAGGTTCTAGAATTTTTGGAGTAATTTTAGCAAAAGTGGGACTTGGAGTCTTAAGCAACGCATAGTGCCAAAACAATCCTTGAGATTTGGGAAGAAATTTCAGGATTTTTGTGAGTTAGGAGCCAAAAAATATCATTGGAAATAAAATTAAGACCCTATATGATGGTGGTACCATATTTTTCACAACACATAGGCGCATTCTGTCTACAACCTATTTTTTGTATGCATAACCTTGGAGTCTAAAAAAAATCCTATTTTTCAGGGGGCTGCAGGTGTAATCACAACATGCGACTGCCACCATTGGATTCATAAGGAATTTTTCATGAAAATTCATATAATGAAGTGTTGGAAGCACAATGGACTGAGAGGGTGGGTGTAGACACCAAAATTAGATCATACCACCCTTATAGCCCCGTTAATTAAATTAGCCATACCCTACATATTCAAATCCCATAGTGCCCATGATTAATTGAATTAATTATTTTAATTAATTTAATAAATATCTTCACTTGACCACCTTACCTAGCCACATCACCTAAACACCTCATTATGGACCCATTCTTAGCATGTTTCTTTTAACTAAGACTCAATCTCTACTTACCATAACTAACTGAGACTTAGTTTAACACTAACATTAGATGCCTATTATTTCTCTAACAACATGCCCACGTACTTAAGTGAAAAATACCATTTTATACCAGAACCAATGGGTAGAACTGGCCAAAGGATAGTCAAGATCTGCTATTTTGGAAAACATAGGATTTACTACCATAACTGACGCTGGTTAACCCTAAACCGATGCCGATTAACCTAAACCATCATCAATTACCATATATTGACTTTGGTAACCTTGTTCCAAAGGTTAGAAGGATTATTCAAGTTTGGATAAAGAGAGATCTGCATGCAAGCATGAATCATAGCCATCTTCCGCATCTAGACACACCCTAGCTGGCACCAAGACTGATATGAAGACATTGGCATTCATGATAGCATTTTGGGAAACATTGCTGTGGCATTGACCTCCAGTTTCATTGATCAACCATCACCTTCATCCAACCACAATGCCTTTAAGTAAAAGTACGTGTGTTTTGATCTACACCATTCCATAATTTTTTAGATCATCATTTCTTTAGCTTTATCTTTTAAATCCTATTCTCTTTTACATCATATCATCCTCACCTTCATGTCAATCCACCCATCTAATCACCCATAACATTTTGGATCCCCGTATTCAAACCCCATACATCTCTAAGCATTCTCAGAATTTTTACCAACCTAGCCATACTTCTTCTATTCTCTGTGCAATCAAAGAGAACCTACAAATGAAGTTTTATTGATTTTATACCATCCCACATCTACCAACACTAGTCACGTTGACCATTGTCAGTTTCCCTATAAAATGACATCAGTCACACTAGTCTGACATCAGTCTCTATAACTGGTAATACTGCCTATAAAATGACCTAATAACCTTCACCTAAATAACCCATAATCACCCAAAACCTAATCCTGACATATTCTAATCACCTTGGCTACCGACATTTCCTAAAACATAACCCAACCTTAGCTAGATCTATTTTCGTATTGCAATATTTTACTTAATATAATATAATGTTAATAACTTGAGATACCAAAATCAACTTGTTATCAATAGGACCTCTACCTCTTGCATTTTTGTTCATTTATTTGATAAAAAGTGGATTTATAGTCATCTAAGAAGTATCATACTTCTCAGATCTAGCATACGCTAGGCAATCCACTGACATATATTGTTTAATATTCTTCTTGTGGTCTTCTTTTTCATTCATAAGTAGTTCCTCCTAGAAAAAATGAAGTTCTTGTGATTAGCACTATATTGGGAAATTAGAACACGCACACTCAACCTTCCACCTTCATTTCACAGTTATTCTTCCTCACCTTTACCTTATCTATTTTTCTCATACGTACGCAACTTATTGGTGAAACATGGGTTGGATCAGTCCTTATAAATTTTCAAATCAGATTTAAAAATACTTATTCAAAACACATAATCACTTAACCATCCATTAATGTGTGCACATAATAAATAACCATACATGTTATAAAACATGAGCAAGAGAATCAACAAAAGCCACAAGATATAAGTGGGAAACCCTAAAGAGGAAGAAAAACCATAGAATTTTTTTTGATATTACACACAAAAAAGACTTAAGTGAATATTACACATCACAAGATATTTCTTTAGTGAGGTGCCAACCCCACAAGGAGCACTAACCCCTAAACCCTTGTTGATATTACTCACAACAAGAGGCTTACATGAATATAATTCATCACACAAGATTTTGTTTAAGTATGACCACTTGCTTAGATCATCCTTTCTTTAGCTTTCTCTTTTAAATCCTATTCTCTTTTGCATCCTATCATCCTCACCTTCCTATCAATCCACACATCTAATCACCCATAACCTTTTGGCTCCCCAGATTCAACCCCCAGACATCTCTTAGCATTATTGGCATCTTTACTATCCTAGCCATCCTTCTTCTATTCTCTGTGCAATCACAGAGAACCTCCAAAACCATGTTTTATTGAGTTTCTACCATCCCACCTCTATCGACGCTGGTCACCTTGACCATCATTAGTTTCCGTATAAATTGGCATCAGTCATACCAAACTGATGTTGATATTTGTAATTGGTAATCATGCCTATAACAACGACCTAATAACCTTAACCCAAATAACCCAGAATTACCCAAAACCTGATCCTGACCTATTCTAATCACCTTGGTTGCTGACCCTTCTTGAAACATAACCCAACCTCAGGTAGATCTAATTTTTTATTACAATATTTGACTTAATCTAATATATTATTAATAACTTGAGATACCAAAATCAACTTGTTAGCAATATGATTGTAGACAACAAAATTGGGTCACACTCCCCTTGGTCCCTCGATAAATAAATACCTTGAACACATCCACCTAGCCATGGCCCCCTTCACCTTACTATAATATTAATTTAATTATTAAAATTAAATTAATTCATTATCCTCACTATATTTATTATTTAAATATCCTAATTGAGATAATTCCCACATACCCACCTCACCTAGACACCTCATCAAGCCACCTCACCCTAAGACCTATTCTTAGTAAGTTGTCATAGCTAACTAAGACTTACCCAAACCCTAAAAATCAATACCTACATTCCCTCTAACCACATTCCCACATGTTTAAAAGAATCTTCCATCCTAATCCGTGGGGCCAACACATGAGATCCTAGAAAATCAAGGGGATCTACCTAGTTTAGTAAACCTAAGAAATCCTACCCTAACCAACGCCAGTTACCCTTAACCACTACCACTTAATCCAGAACCACCAATAGTTACCTTTTAACCCCTAAAACAACCATATTTTTGAGGTTGGTAGATTCCTGAGAGATATCACATCTTTTGAGAACAATTTTAACGAAGAACAGGCATGAAAAGGAGGAGATCAAGTATTTTCTCTTGCATAAACATCCATCATTCACCCAGTAACCATCCAGCACTCACCCTAGCACAAATTTGATCCAATCAGGAAAGAAGGTGAGCACATGCAGCCCATGCAAGAGCTCCCCAACATTTGGTGATCCTCTGCAGCATTCAACCTCTTATCAACACCTCCATTCCTCACTCACTGACGTCTAGGACCAGATTACAAGTAAGTAGAACACTTTACTCCTCTGGTTCACTCCTTTCATCATTGTATTTTCATCCTATGTTCTCCTAGCCACCCACTGACCTCCATTAATACTCACCCCTCCACATCCCTATTAAAACCTCAACATATCCCATCCAAACAACTTAATACCTCATTCCAACCAGCCTAGTCCTTTATGTAATCAGGGATATCTAAGGCTCATTCTGTGACTTTCCCAGTATCCCACAATTTCACAGTGACCAGTGTCGGTCCAACGACCATTGTCAGTCAACCTCTAACCATCATTGGTTGTACCCAACCGGCGTCGGTTCTTGATCCTTTTGGTTAACCTACCCAAAAGGATGTCTATTCATCTTCTTCGACTATTCAGAGTCCATGTCACTATTATCATTCTCATTGACCTGGTAAATCTCATCAGTATTTGGCATACCTAGAAAATTTGGCCTTATACCTTGTTTTTGACCAACTGTCCATTTTCCACAGTGACTGGTAGCGGTTACCTGTGACCGGCATCAGTTTAGCCTAACTGGAATCGGTTAGGCTATGTCATTTTCTAGCTGCAATTTTAGCCCCAATTCACCCACCGCCATATATTTATCCTTCCTGTGCTATGTTTCTATGTCACTTACAGAAAGTAGTATTACCACGCTAGTACCTGTTCACATGGTACTGATGCATCGACAAGAAAGTGCCCTCATATTCCATGCCAGTTGTCAACCACTCCCACCTAGTCCTTCACCACCTTCTATTTTATCACCAGTCATGGAACCTATCCAACCCATCTCTATCGTTACCAGAGATGAGGATTTTATATGAATCCTTGACAAAAATCCCAATGCCTTGTAGTTTTACCTTTCCCACTTGTCCACTTGATATGCCTTGGGTCAATTGATATACAACATGCCCATATCTATCCCCCCAACTCTTGTTCCCACTCCTACTCTAGCCCTAGCTGGCCTAGCATTTCTTGCATCCACCTTACCCCTAATCATTTCACAGCTAGGCCCTATACCCACTATGAATGTCATGTCTGCTACATCTGTTTCACTCGGCACATCCACTATACCTTTTCCGACCACCCAGAATACAACCTCATCCACCCCTATTGTCTCGCGTATACCCGTAGCTACACAACCACCTCCCGTATCAGTGACCCCTACCCATTTCCAAAACATCATCCTTTCTATTCCACAATCTTTGGCCCCCATTGCCACTAGGGTCACCACGACCCTTCCACCTCCATATACATACTATCAGCAGCCTCATGTTCCATCTGTTATTCACTCTGGGTACGTACCCCCTATTTCAATACCTTCTTCTCAATCTACCTACATGACAACACCATATACTAGAATGCCACCCCCATCATATGCCCAACACCAACCCTCCTACACTACAGGAGGCACCCAATCATCACAACCTACCAATGACCTAATCAAATTAATGATGGACAAAATGTAAACATTAGAGGCATCAGTCTCTGGTTCCTGAAATACTCTCACCTACGATGAGATTTGTAATGAGCCTATCCACCCATCCATTCCTATCCGTCCATATCCTGTGCATTGGGAAATGCCTAAATTCAACTGTTTTAATAGCAATGAAGACCCGAAACAACATTTTTGGTCTTTCAAACACGGGTGCTACCTAATCACCCACGATGATGCTTTGCTCCTGAGGACTTTTCCCATGTCTCTGACTGGCCCTACATTAGATTGGTATAGTGGGTTACCTAAACACTCTATATTTTCATTTAACCAAGTAGCCCAGGCCTTCTTGGATCACTTCTCCATCAATATTGTTAAGAAGGTTACCATGACTGACCTATACTCCATGCGTCAGTATGATGATGAATCTATCACAGATTTTTTCACTCACTAGCATAGCCTGATCAATCAACTCACCTTCCAACTACGACAAATAGAACTCATTGAGTTGTTCACATGGGCTTGTGCTATACATATCTCACCGACCCTATAAGTCCAAGCTTTATGAACATATGACGAAGCATTCACCATGGCACAAAAGTTATAGATTCAGGCCATCAAAGAGAAGAAAATATAATTACGCAATAAGAATTCGACATTCAAGTCAAATGATACCTCTTCTTCTTCCAAACCACAGAATAATTATTCAAAGGCCAAGGGCACCACTAATGCAGTGGTACTCAAGGCCAGCCCATCTCATCCATCAAATCAGGCTAGCCCCTCATTTAATCTCTCACCCATTCAAACTTTTCAATTCATATGGGAACAACAGAAACATACCCTGATTAGAGAACCTTATTCTTATATCTTAGAAAAGCTCATCAAAGATGGGGCCATCACCCTTCCACCTATAAAACACACACTAGTTTTGACCCTTCTCACCCCACACCCACATGGTATAAATAATATGACTTCTGTAGATATCATTGAGTAAAGAGTCATAGTGACGGAAATTGCATAAATTTCAAAAATATTGTCCAAGAAATGCTCAAGAAAGGTGAGTTAACCGTGGATAATCTTAATGCACCTACCAATCAAAACCTACACATCTTCAAAAAAACCTTTCCCAATCATGCCCCTTTTCCTGATCAAACAGGTGAGACCTCAACTCATGATAGCCATGCCCGCGAGGTCCATGCTATTTTTAGTGATGCACCCATTGCTTCCTAATTACCTCATATTCCTTCCAAATAGGAAATTCTAGCCCGAAGTCCTCAACCTACACTTGAACCCACCTCACCTATTCCTCCACCCACAGAGGAACACCTTTCACGTCCTTCATCACCCATGGAAGATCCCTCCGCTAATATCGAGACTATTTCACCTTTAGCTTCTCTGCTTCGAGAATCATCACCCATGACACTTCTTCAATCCATGGAGGATATTCATTTACCTCCTTCACCCACAAAGGAGCACCCATCATCTTCTCCACCTATAGAGGAGCACCCATTATCTCCTCTACCTACAAAGGAGCACCCGTTGTATCCTCCACCTATCAAGGATCTAATAGAGATACCTTTGCCTTTAGATGGCCATTTTCCATCAGCTACCCAAGATCTTGTGGACCTACTTTTGGCTCTCTTACCCATGGAAGATGAAGCTAGCAAATTCCCCGTCTCTAAGACACATTTTACGAGAATTACCATTAGGTCCTCATCAATCTCGCCAATAGATGTGTCGTTCTCACGACTATCCAATCACTTAGATTATGTGGACAGAGCCTTACTGTGGGGGCATCTTCTGCTTCTTGTTTCAACACAGATGTAGATGTCACTTGCTGATACTTCCACCATCTACCCAAAAATATTCCACCCAATTGAACTGATCACAACCACCTCTATCACTACTTCTTTCATAACCCTCAGCACTACTCAACATACACCCTTACCCATAGCCCAACATACATCTAAATCCAAACCCACACCTACAACATCTTCCTCGACTAAACCTATTACTACCTTAGGGGTCACCCCAACCACCAACCTTACTCAACAACCTATCAAACTATATTTAGCTACATCTTCCACAGTCAATACCCAACCTACTTCAGCACTCAAACAGAAGAACCAAACCCATAAAACTCAT
The DNA here is from genome assembly GCA_019776745.2 of Taxus chinensis. Classification (NCBI taxonomy): domain Eukaryota; kingdom Viridiplantae; phylum Streptophyta; class Pinopsida; order Cupressales; family Taxaceae; genus Taxus; species Taxus chinensis. The sequence goes on from CM034153.1 coordinate 14,585,299, forward strand.
ACCCCAGTTGTGCTAATCACACCTACATCACCTTCACCCTTTCCATCTATTTTAGGACCTCAACCTCCCAACATGATCAAGAAACCTCCATTCATCAGTAAACTAAAAACAAAGCAGCCCATTCCTTCCTCACAAACCTCTAACATACTCAAACACCTGACACGACTTACACCTACACTTGCAGCATCTTTACCACCCATACCTCTAATACCCTCAGTAACTTCTTCACTACCCAATACACTTCAGTCTATGTCCCTCACACCCCCTACACAACCCAAGTCATCTACCTTCACAGCACCTCCATTATCCACGTGGGTAACTCACCCTCTTCCCCCATCCACTTTTCCCTCTAGATGTTGTAAACCTGTATCCCCTTTATCCAAGATGGTGCAACCCAAAGACAAAAATCTGCTACCCTCCAATAGGGTAGTTAAAACAACCATATATCCTCCTGTCCATTCCTCTACCATACCCCTACCCAAGAAAAAACAAGGCCAACACCCAAGAACCAGCCAGCACCCAAAACCATAGCTCGACCCACTCCCCCTCTTGTAAGGACCGTTCTTCAACAATCAGTCGCACCTGCGCCTAAACCCACTTTCACTTCCATTGAGACCCACTAGCCAGGTCCTATGCCAAAATATTAACCAACCTCATTGATATTGTTGTTATCACATTACCATTGCTCAGGCCTTATGACCCCCTTAGACCCAAAGCAAAAGGGTTTGATGACAATAAAACTTATGCCTACCATCATGTGCCAGGGCGCGATGTGGAGAACTACAAGGCTTTAAAAACCATCCTTATCTAGTTATTTCCTCTTGAAGACAACTTTGATGAGATTACCTTCTTGATGAGGACCCTGCTTCACCAATGCCCATTCCCACAGTCCTTCCCTCACTTCCTACTCAACAACCATGACCTCCAGCCCCACAGCTCCTAGAGCCACCCCCAATATTTGAAATTAACATGGTTTGCACCAAAGAACTTGCCACACCATTACTTAAATGTTGTTGCACCCAGCTCACCTCACAAGTATTTTCTCCCTAGGTAGGGTTTTTTCCGTCATGTCGTTATACCACTCATCCTACACCTTCTTCATTTACCAAATCCCCTCAAATCAACATGATACACGTCACTACTCGTGCTCAGAGAGATAAAGGAAAGGAAAAGGCAACTAACTCGCTAACCAATCCTATACCCAACATACTATCTGCACCCACACCAAAAATTACTATCCATAGCCCCAGATACCTTATTTCTAATGAGGTCACACATTACACAATGCTCAAACAACTACACCAATCTCCCCTCAAAATGTCCCTATATGACCTCATCCAAACATCATAATCCCATCGTCAAGCTCTCATGGAGGTTCTTCAATCTATTGAGGTTTTACCAAATGACCCTACACCCGTAGCTTCCATTATCACACCCCATCATGTAGCCTCTCTCAACAAATTACCACCTTTATCCACACCTCACCCTACTCACCTAATAGCCTCCCTTATCTTATCAAAGGAAGATATCGCACCACACCAAACGGATGACCCAGACCCAACCCTCTTCATCTCTGTCCACATCGATGATATACATGTACAATGTGTAATGTTCGATGGGGGAATAAGCATTAATATCATTTCATCCCATACATTCGCTCAAATGCACATACCTAACAATTGCATGCATAAACATCTTTTCATGTTGTTTTCATTCAATGATTCTATCACCTCTACATTAGGCACCGTGATCATCCATGTTCACATGGGCTCTCGCACTGTTCTAGAGCTATTTTATGCCTTGGAGGGGGAATTTCAATATAACATGTTGCTTGGTAGACCCTAGATTTATGTCATGTGCTGCATTCCTTCCACTTTGCATCGTTGTGTAAAGTTTGAGCATGAAGGGCACACCTATATTATTCCAACTAATCCATCACCTTTTAAAACATTCAACATGCTTTACCAACCCAATGACGTGCTTATACCTATTAAGGTGTCTACCTCCACAACCACTACCACTTCACCTACACCTCTGTTTACCAGTACAGTCACTACCTCAACCGCACATGCCTCCTCCCTTCCTACCATAGCCACAACCTCCACAGCCGACCCATCAGCCTCCCAATCCATTAACTCCACCTCCGCATTGACCTCCGATACATCGTCTATTCTAGCTACCCACATACTAACCACTAATCCCTTGGAGGTTATTTTTCAACACCTCACTCTGGGGGAATATCACCTATATAGTGTTAACACATTCCTTACTCCACAAGAGTATGGAGGTCTTCACCAACATCCTCATATTGATTACCATATAGGAGAAAATCCTCTTTTATGGTCCTCCTCACCTTCATACCAGTCTCACCTATGGGGGACTCAATTCTACCACTTACACACCCAAACCACCATCACAAACTCGCCCATTTTCCGCTGACTTCTAGTCACTCACCAATCACCATTTTTCCCACACCTTCCTGCACCGATGTGTGTGGAAGGGTTTTGGTTTTGGCTTTTATGAGCAAGGCTGCCATACTATTATTCCATGTACTACCCGCAAACATAACGGATGTAGTGGTATTGGATTTCCTGAACCACCTACCAAATAGGCCCGCATTGAAATCATCGAGGAAATCAACCCTTCTCCACCCTCTTCACCCACTCCACCTCCATCACCACCTTTGCCGACGGAGGCGATAGATCCTAAATCTATCCCTCCTAACTTTTATTTTTCATAAACACTATTTTCTTAGGGCCTTTGACTTATCAACGCGAGGGAGAGACCCTTTCCTCTCTTCCCTTCTTGTATCCTGAAATGATCAATGATGATACACCTTCAATTAACGTCATTCAATGTCAGGATGATGAATTTATACTCACCTACCTTGGTGTAGAAGACTCATATATTCATTAGTCATTACCTTCTAAGATACAAACCATGTTGAATGAATCAACTATCAAGATCAACATTCATACTCAAGACGAACCACACATCCTAAATATCAGTCAATATTTAGATGTTGTTGAACAAGAAGCCATCACTTATTTTCTCAAAGATCATAACCACGCTTTCACATGGTCTTACGCAGACATGCTCGGTATTGACCCCACCATAGTGGTCCACAATATTGTAATCGTTCCCGATGCCAAACTCACCAAAGAAAAGTTGAGGAAAATGCACCCTCGCATTGCCCTTCTCATCAAAGAAGAACTTTAGTGCCTTATTTCCGTTTCCTTCATATTACCCATTGATTATCCTCGTTGGATTTCTAACATTTTTCCTTTCACTAAGGTGATAGGGGGACTCCATATTTGTAGGGATTTCTGTGACCTCAACCTAGCTTACCCAAAAGATGACTTCCCTCTACCCGGTATTGACCAACTAGTTGACCTTACCGCTGGTCATGAGATGCTATCACTCATGGATGGATTCTTGGGTTATAACCAAATCTTGCTTGCCCCAAAGGATCAACACAAAACCACATTCATCACCCCTTGGGGGAACTTATGCTATCAAGTCATGCCTTTTGGCCTTAAAAATGTTGGTGCCACATATCAGTGGGCTATGACTTATATCTTCCATGACATCATACATCGTATATTGGAAGATTACGTGGATGATCTCCTGGCCAAATCTAAACACTACTCTGAGCACCTTTCTGTCCTCAAAACCATTTTTGACCGCCTCATTAAATATTGCATTCACCTTCAACCCAAGAAGTATGTCTTCACGGTTCTCTCAGGAAAGATCCTAGGATTTATTGCTTCCCTACATGGTATAGAAGTTGACCCTGCTAAAGTCAAGGCCATTCTAGAAATGCCTCTGCCCACTAATCTTAGGCAACTCCATAGCCTGCAAGGTAAGTTGCAGTCTATTCACCTTTTCATTTCACAATTATCTTATCGATGTCAACCATTTCATCATATTCTAAAGAAGGATGCCTCCTTTAAATAGGGTGATGAATACCACAAAGCTTTTGAGGCATTAAAACAATACCTTCTCCAACCACCCATACTCATTCCACCTAAAGATGATCAACCTTTTTACCTATACATCTCTGCTACCGATCACTCCTTGGGGGCCATGCTCGCTCATCGTGATGAAAAAAATAAGAAGTAGGTGGTTTATTACATAATCCGTACTCTTTTAGACTATGAAACCCGATACACCTATCCCAAATTTCTTTTCTTAGCTTTAGTTTTCGTTGCCACAAAACTCCGCTATTACCTCCTTAACCACAAAACATATGTTGTGACCAACACTGACCCCCTACACTTCATGTATGCCAAACCTTATCAAAATCAGTGTGCCACACGATGGCTTATGCTTTTAGCTGACCTCGACCTCGAATTAATTCATGAAAATTCCATCAAGGGCCAAGCTATCATCAACCAATTGGCTGATGCACCTATTTCTAGGGATCAACCCTCTAATTTTGACTTTCCAGATGAGTCAATTGCTACCCTTTCCTTGGAAGAACCCGCTTACCAAATGACACTCTTCTTTAATGGTTCCAAGTGTCAGCATGGGGCTGGGGCTGGTGTTATTCTCATTTCACTTGATGGTGAACCCATGCCTTTTTCTTTCAAGCTTGATTTTGATTGTACAAACAATATTTCCGAATACGAAGCACTCGTATTAGGTCTCCAAGCCACATACGCCCTAGATGTTAAATCAATCAACATATTTGGTGATTCTCAATTGGTTATAAACCAAGTCAATGGTATATACCAATTTCGTAATGAGATACTTCAAAAGTATAAACATCATGTGGACATAATTTTGACCACTTTCGACCATTATGACCTTTAGACTGTCCCCCTTTCAACCAATAAATTTGTAGATACCATGGCTTACTTGGCCTCTTAAAAACCTACTTCACCCACTGATTCTAAAATATTTGTCACCATACAAGGTCTCCAATCACCCTTCTATTTGCCTCACAATGTTTACTCTATCTGAACCACTACCCCCAACCCGAGTGACCTTTGGTATAAACAATATTCTGACTATCTTTCTCTCTCCATCTTACCTCCTGATCTCACCCATAATGGAAAATGCACCTTCCTTAAAAATGTCTCTCATTAGGTCATCACAGGGGGCCTCCTCTATAAGCACGGCTTCGATGGTATTCTCTTACGATGCCTCATGAGTTATGAAATCCCTTATACAATTAAGGCAGTTCATGATGGCATATGTGGAGGCCACTTTAGTGGCCTTACTGTTGCTAAGCGTATTCTTTGCCTAGGATATTATTGGCCAACCCTTAACCATGATTTTTGCGTCTACGTTAAATTTTGTGTAAAATGCCAACAACATGTCATCCTTCATCATACACCCAGTCATGCCATACAAGTTTCCCATGACCTTTGGCCCTTCTCTCAATGGGGTTTGGATCTTGTCGGAGAGATCAACTCCCATTCTTCCCAATGACATCAATGGATCATTACCGCTACCAAATACTACACAAAATGAGTGGAGGCTATACCAATCATCTCCAAGAAATCTGAGAAAATATGTGAGTTCATCAATCATCACGTCATTTTTCACTTTGGTGTTCCTCATCACCTCATCACTGATAATGGAAAATAATTCAAAAAAAAACATTGCGAAAACTTTGCGATGCCTTCAACATTCAATTAAGTTTCTCCTCACCTTATTACCCACAGACCAATGGCCAAACCGAATCCACTAACAAAACCTTGAACAAAATCCTCATGAAATTGGTTAATGATACTGGGAATGACTGGCATATGCACATTCCTTTTTCCTTATGGGCATACCGTAATAGTATTCACACTTCCACTGCCCTTACACATTTTTCTCTGGTCTACGGTATAGAGGCTATTCTTCCTCTCAAAGTCCAAATCCCCTCACTCCACATTTCTCTCCATGACATGCTCAATGATGATGAATTTTGTCAAGACCATTTAGCACAACTTGAATTATTAGATGAACATCATCTTAATGCTCTTGATCACCTTCAAGTTTACCAAAAATGTATCAAACATTCCTATGACAAATGTGTCCATGAACGAACCTTCCATGTTAGTGACCTTGTCCTGAAAGAAAATCAACATGTAACCAAAGCAGAAAAAAGTAAACGTGGAAAATTTTCTCCTAATTGGCTTGGACCATACATCGTGACCCATACTTATGGATCAGGTACTTATCATTTATCTTCACTCGATGGTAAACCTGAACCTGAGCCCCTTAACGCCTTGCATCTTCGACCATTCTATTATTGACTTTTATTCCTACATCACCTTTTGTCTCTTTCCATCCTCGTCCCTTGAGCACTCTCCACTTCTTACACCTCACCAAAAATTAAACAAGAATCATGTGAGTCTCTGTCACTTGTTATCTTCTCTTGAATATGTGTACCGTGGTTGTGCACATAGCATGATTCTCATGGATACTTTTAGTCTACCTTTAGATGAGATCCCATGGTCGTTTCACCCTGATTTCTGAACAAGATTCCTATTCTTCACCTTGGTCTTTTCCATGACTTAAAATTTCTCATTTGGGACCCAACTCCTTGAGTCAAACTTCTAATAAAAGATGACTCCCTCAAAAGGACATCTTCCTCTCGGTAATTACTACTATAAATAGACTGATCCCTCGAAGGACAATTATGTAAGGATCTTTCAAAAAAAAATGAGAGAATTTGCAGCCTCCCGCATCTATCAGCTTCACGAAGACCTCAAGGAGTTGATTTCATCATCCCATATAGACTTCTTGCATCGATCAGTCTATCTCAAATACAAGTCAAAATAGAAGACTTTTTGTCATGGACTTGCCCATTGTGACCTCGGATATCTTTCCCAAAGAGAATGCTACCACATATCATAACAAAATTAACCACCTTTCACCCCTCTCACCATTCGTACTCCCATTTTCTACCGCCTCAAGTGGCCTCTTAGAAACCATGACATTTGGTGATCATGCGACTAATTTTCACTCTTAGAAAAATCAATCATGCAATGCCTTTAGGGTCTTACGTTCATCACCTCCTCCAGGGTATGATCTACTTGGTATGATCCTAACCAATCAAGTGGATTTATTTCCCCCTCGTATCTTTAACCGTCTTTATTTACATTTTGATTACCCTATACAGGAATTGGTCCTCGATGCGTACCTTTGCGGTAATATTCTTCTTTTGCCATAATTGACATCACCTACACCAATTTGCCTATAACCCACCAACACCTAAAATACCTAAACCCAAAACATGCCTAAACCTACCAACTCATTTTCATACCTCCTCATATTCTTCCCTAGCTTATGGGAGAACTACATCAGCATGAGGTCACTTTTCACTGGAACTATGTAGGCAGTACTCCGAGGGCATGGGGCCCTTGGAGGTTAGTTCGGCCACCATCTACCCTAACCAATTCATCTCCCACCTTCCAAATTTTATTTTCCCCCACCTAAAACAAAAAACAAACACCCAATTTTCCAAATCACCTAATCTATTTAACAAAACACAACAAGAGTTAGATGTTTACCTCATCATGTTGTCATTGTTGTGGTCGCACATCAGGCTGTTACATTGATCACCCACCTGATCCCTCTCCAGCCTATGCCATCACCAAATAACTACCCACAACTTCAACCAATCAAATCACACACATCGATCCCATGGAGCTGCCTCGCAAGAACTAATCACCCATCGTTCGGCTCACAAAATCAACTCTCTGTTCCTTCCAAACACTTTTCCCTTTCCTCTCTCTCTTGTGTCATTTTCTCAAATTTCTAGAGGATAAATGAATAACAAAAAACATGGATTTTTTGTTTTTATACTAAACCCGACCTAACTAACGTCATTTTTACCTTCACCAGCATTGGTCTTGTGCCCTACCTTACCGTGGATGGTTAGCTTGTACCGGTGTTTGTTACCCTTGACTGGTATCAGTCACATACTTTTCCACATTGCCCTAAATTTTACCCTATTACCCTTCCCGTCACTCTTTTTTTCACACCCAATCTTTACCCTAACCATTCCCCTCAACCACTTGCCCTCATCATTTATTACCTACCCACGTCCTCCTTTTGGGACTCGTTATTTTACCCATACCTTGGCCCTACCCATTTCGTGACCTAGATTCTTGGACCTGGACCATCGCTAGTGACCTTTGACCTCATGTGTTCACTATACCTTGCGGCACTATTACCTGTGTTGATTGACTTGATGACTGTACGATGGAAAAGTGACATGCGAGCATGGGAATCTACAAGTGACTCTTCCTCGCACCTGACTTCTCGATTTCATGCCGAGACAGTCGGTAAGGATGGAATACACACGGGATGTGGATAATCTAGTTAGGTAATCTTATCTCTTCAACACGCAATGGCAGGATTTGTGAATCTAAGGCAAAGAAGGCCCTCCTAACATGAACCAGTGTGATAGATCGTTCGGCAAGGATAGCTACTCGAGGGCTCCAATCAATATCGAGCTCTTTCATGATCCAATCTATGGGTTGTGGAACATGTGGAAGATAACCTATGGGTGCTTCGTATATGTCTCCCAACAAGGTTATGAAAAATGGAATGGTTAAATATGCAGTGGATCATTGGTGTTTTATGGATGATTCTCTAATCTAGTCCAAAAATATTTAGCTTGATTAGTTGCCACGTTTAATAATGATAGTTGTGTGATAATGTATGGTGGGAGTGGAGAGGATCTAAACACTAATGTTTGCAAACTAGCGTCATCGTTGGATTGATTTTTAGGCCCATTGGGTTGTGGGACCTGTGGATCATAACCATAAGTTCATGGTTGTTGTGGACCTCCTATGGTCATGTGAAGAATCAATTCCTAATTCCGAGTATCCAGTAGTCGTATGCCTTTTCGGCCTCTACGTTTAGAACTAGAAGTTGCATGATTTTCTCAGAGTACCTAACAGGTGTTCTGGCAACTTGGATACGTAAGCTAGTGTCTATATCAATGAGGAGGTCTCCTGCATCTAGCTGTGGTACTAGTGGGTCACAACTGAATGTTTTCCCTCTTTCAGGTCCTTCTACAGTCATACGGATATCTATCAATGCAATCTATAATTTTTCTGATTTGACTAGAACGTGTGTGCTTTGTTGTCTTCTATGTTTAATCCTCTTAATTGTGAGCTGATTTCTTGTAGGTCTGTTGTTGTTCGAAAGACCTGAATTCTGAGATTTTGGTCTATGTCAATTATTTCTGCAATAGTATTTGGTTAAGGAACGATTGGCTCAAAAACGTATTCCTTGGGCTCCCTAGGTCCCGTGATTGTCATATAAGATCAATATAAGCCTAACTGAAATGAAATAAACTAATTATGCGAGATATATCTACAACATATATATATACTCCTCTATTTTTGTATTTTTGATAAGATTTTAAATGGAATTTGAAAGAGAAACTAATCTAATGTATTCAAAAAATGACAACTAATCTAATAACAAAATTAAAACAAACAAGGTAGCTTGGTGTAGCTACTTGCCTGTGTAGTTGTGAGTTTTATCCTAAATAACTAGATAGCTGATTAAATTGATTGAAAGATTCTCAATCCTACCTCAGAAGTGAGGAATGAATCACAGTTTCTTAGAAACTATCAATCCCCACAGCTTCCCTAGCAATATCGAGAATGAAACTTAACTGAAATGAAATATTTCACTACTGTGTTTGATATATTTTAGCTAGAACTTTGGCAGATAAAACTTGGAATTTTCAGAATAGTGGTGAATCCAATAGTGTATGAATTTTTCCCCTCAGAATGATCTCCTCATTCTTTTGTGTTCACATCAATCTAGAAGAGCGTGTATATGCTAACATCAACAAAAAAAGGTATTTTGAACAATGACAGCTTTGGATATAGACCGAATACAATGCAGGTAGGAGAGAGACATCGCAAGTGATAGAATTTTGCGTATGCAATTCCTAGCGGGATTTATTATGGGAATACAACACAAGTGTAACGAGAGATTCTATAATCTACCTTCTGTGAAGAACACAACTTGCAACTCTAATGAATTCAATCTACATATGACACTACTCTGCTCTAAACCAATTTGTATGAACAACAATGAACAAGACTGAAGCAAGAAGATCGAATTGCCTCTAACAACAAAGGAAAACTAGCATGGATGTCAAACATGAAAACAAAATGAAATCTAAGCAAGAATTGAGAGACTAAACAACTGAAAATGAGAAATTGAGAGGCAATTTTGAGGGGCCATTTGCTTGAAAACAAGCTGGCTATTTATAGATTTCACATTCACCCAAAGGTGATTCCCATTAGAACTCTTTTACCATTAAACAATGGAGAAGCACTATTCCAGGGGACATAAAACATTAATACAAGCTAAGGCGGTGGAGAAAAGTTGGTAAAAGTTGAAAATTATGCAAGTCGTGATCAAAAGAATATGCTAGAAAATGCGTGAAGGACCGCCGCCCTAAGCAGGGCAGCGGTTACAGGACCGCCACCCTGCTAGGGTGGCGGTTTCATCACTAAAGGTCAAAGAGCTAAGAAAAGAAGGGCAAAGGAATAAAACAAAGCACAAGGAACAAGGATAAAGCACTTGGGATGCTAACATATACTTTGCGAGATTTTCTGGATCTGAACACCTTGCGAGGCGACCTGTATCATCATTGGGGCATGTGTAACATCGTTTCGGTGGTACAGTACCCTAAAATTACGTACATATTGCCCCCTTGGAGAAGTGTTTTAGCCATGAAGAGGGGTAAAATGGTGGGTCCAAGTATGGCGGTCCCAAAATGGGAAGTTAGAAATTATACCTGAGATGCCCGTGTGTCGAAATGTCACCATCCAAGTTCCCGCTACCTGCAAAATGGAAAGAAGACTCAAGTGTAGATAGACAAAACAAATCGAAAAATAAATAGTAAATTAGTATGAGATGAGGACTTACCATTTGTGCGGGGATAAGAACTTACCCCCACTGGTGCTCTAAACCTACGAGAGGGGCACTCGAAAATGCATCAAAACACTATATATATATATATATAATGGGACCATTTTCCTATTCATTTACATGTGTTGATTTGATATTTTTTGAGCTCTGGGACCCACGGTGACGGTTTTCAACGAGAATATAGTCGAAGTGTTCGCATCGAGATAGTGATCATGCCTCCACGAGCAAAACCTCGACCCGCGAAATCTCAAGTTAGTTCTTGATTATTTGTTTTTGCACCCTAAATGTAAAAAATGATGAAAACTTTGTCGTGGGGGGGGAATTTTTAGAAATGTTAGTTTTAAATGTGTCTCTTAGGGGGGGCGCCTAATGGGTAGGCTTTTGTTTTAGCAAAAATGGTCATTTTTTTAGCATTTTTGAACATTTTTAGGGTATGCGACCCGTTTTGAAATGCAAGACAGGACCGCCACCCTGAGCAGGGCAACGGTTATAGGACCACCACCTTACAAGGTGGTGGTTATGGAACCGGCACCCTACTCAGGGTGGCGGTTCTCTCCAGAATGCCAAAACAACATTGTTTTGAGTTTATTTTTACATTTTTAGTATTCTCATTTGCTTTAATGATTTTTTATTGCAATCTTGATACTAACCTACTCCTTTTTGTGTATTTTTGTGTGTTTTGTAGAAGAAGGAAGAGTACATCAGGTGGAGCTGAGAGAGAGAGAGTGATTGGCTTCCAGTAGTGCTAGATGCACTTTCTCAAGATGAGCAGGATACACTTCAGAGGGTAGGTATATTGAGGATCGCATGGGTCCCCCACATTGCACCTACTAGTCACATACTATGTGACCTATTTTCTTACTGGGATGCAGATCGAAACACTTTCTAATTTTTGGGTGTCAGGGGTGAGTGGACTATCACCTTAGAGGATGTATACCACATTTTGGGAGTCCCAATTATTGGGAGGAGACTTTCATTTGATACAACAATATCTAGAGCTCAGGCGACACAGTGGGCCACCTATATGGGAGATGTAGTTGTCTCTACTAGTTCGAAGAAGGGGGTGAAGGTCCGTTCTATTCCTGGCTTTCCCATCCCTCTAATCTGTCAAGCCATTATGGGCATCCTTGCTTCGAGATTGATCAGAGACAAGGGAGGGGATACTTTACTCTACTGCTGGGCTCCCATCATCACACAGATTGAGGCACATGGTCAGATTTACACATGGGGAGCTGATATACTTGGGACCACGTATCATGATTTATACAGGGTGGTTCATTTACAGGGATAGTCACTAAGCCATCCAACCTTGGTTATGAGCTGGGTCTATGAGCATATCATCCCTTATGGGAGAGGTATAGAGGTGGCAGATCATAGAGTCGTGAGGGAAGCTAGATGGACAGAGATGACGGTGCTTAGAGCACCCCACTAGCTAGTTTCTTCCCTGACTACTGAGGATATGGATGCCACACCTTATCAGGCCATGACAGGGTTGTGGGACGAGGAGACCTTCACTTTGATTTCCTACTCTACTATAGGGCAGCTTGTGGATGGGACAGGGAAGGTAGAGACACACCCCTTTGATCGAGTGCCTCAGTAGTTCAGCCTTACTTACGTTGATATGCTTCCCCCAGTGGTTCCAGTGTTCAGATCAGTTCGAGAGGCTAGGGGAGGCCCTAGGGGCTGGGGTTGGATTGTTGTTACTCCTCGCATCCTGATTGTAACCAGGAGGGTGGTACGCACCTGAGAAAGAGTCGATGCTCCTCAGGAACCTTTACTTCAAATTGCTACCAGTCCTGTGCATAGCAGTGATGACCCTATTGATATAGACTCCGAGTCTGAGGATTTCATAGGGAGAGAGATAGAGGAGGAGACCGAGGACATGGAGGTCAATGAGTTGGGTGGGGGAGAGGATAGCGATCTTGAGTGGCATGACACTCAAGAGATCTTACAGGCTGAGAGGATCGAGAAGAGTGGGGAGAGGGTGACTCTAGTCTTAGAGGAGTTACTTTCTTAGGAATTAGGTGGAGAGGACAAGTTCATGGTAGGATGCTATGCTGCCTAGACATAGGAGGAGGACATCAATCAGCGGTGGCATCCGTGGTAGGTGATGATCCTAGAGATCCCTCTTGGAGGCTTGGAGATCCGAGTGAGTTGTCACTCTTCTTTTAATATTTTTTTTTAGCTAGGATTGCCTTAGTTGCTATCTCTCCTTTTGTTCATCCTTGGTTTCATCTTCTGATTATTTTTTAATTTATTTTTCTCCTTTGCTTGCAGAGACTGTTGATGAGTGGTGAGACTTGATTCGTCAGGTATGTACTGATACCCTGATGCTCCCCATTGAGAAGACTCGTGCCAAGCTATCCATGGATGTAGGGGATCCTTCAGTAGCTGGTCAACATACCAATGTTTTTCCCCCATTTGGCATGTGGCCAAGATGGTGACTTGTCTCCATACCGAGTTAGCCAGATATAGGACTGCAGAGCACCTGATGAGGAGCCACTCTCATAGTAAGGCTATAGCTACCATTCAGGACTAGTGGGAGTCCTAGATGTGGTCGTGTGCCTTTTGAGGGATCCCATAGGGATTGAGAGGCCACTTGGATCTTTTTGTAGTGACTCTTGCTAGATTGTTTATATGACCATTTTTGTACTTTCCGAGCTCATTGAGTATTTTGACCATGCCTAGCGCATGATGGCATTGTACATAAACCTGATTATATATATACATCTATTTTTGGATCTAGATCTATTTGTACCTAGAGTTTTGTGATTCATTTTCACATGTATACTAGATGTTTATAAAATTTTAGTTTTTATATGCTTTTCAGAATGTATGTAATGGAGAACAAAATCACAAATGTTTTCTTTTTTTTGTATTTTGTTATACTGATGTATGATGATGTGGACACTATGTGATCTTGAAATTTAGTTTCTATAAGAAATTTTCGAGCACTTCATATTGTTTTGACAAAATGTGATGATGAATTAGTATGATGAGCAGATGTACTTGCCCCACTCCTAACTCCACGCAACTAGTAAGATGCGAGGGTTCACCACCAAGAGCTAGAAAGGGCACAAGCTATGAGGTGTGTTGAAATGGTAATGATGGGAGATAGAAAAATATTTTGTGGAACCAAATTAGGATGCTACAAACCTATCTTACTCAAGTGATTCCATAGTTTAGAATGCAAATTGCTTTGTAGTTTATCCAGACTGAGATCTGTAGATGGCCACTTGGTTGACAAAATCTAGTTTTTAGGGTTTTGAACTCTCTTGGAATTTTGGACATCTGATTCATTTGTTTTGACTCAATATTTCAAAAGTTTGTTTGGATTATTTTATTTATGTCTTTTGACGTTTTCTATCAAGCGGACCCCCCACACCTTGCCCCATGCTACTAGTAGGAAGCATGGGATTATCACCATGGACAAAGCACAAGCGAGTAAAGGCATTCCCATCCTTTCCCAACCCTACGTCACTAGTAAGAGATGGAAGCTCATCACTGAAGGTTGGTAGGGCAAGGAAATTAGTAAAAATAAATTTTTTTGTTTGATCTATATTTGACTTACTTACTTACTTGAGCAAAATGTCATTATGTTCTTATTTCCAAAGAGATATATACATGGGATAGATGTGAAACCATGAAGCTTTTAGAATAGACCATAGGCAAGACACCTACCCTAGGAAGAAACCAAAAGTGAGAACAAGTATGCAGGCCTTGGTATGGCTACCGTTAAGACTTTGTCATATCTAGCTTTAATTAATGAAATGATTCTGAAACAGTTGATGATGTTATGAAAATGAAGAAGTATGATTTGAAAGCTCCTGTCAATACTATCAGAAGTTTGTAATGAATTGCTTAATAATAAGTCCCTTAATCACAAAATTTTACGAAATGAGTGAACAAAATGAACCTATCTAAATGAATATGTAATGTAGATATAATTATACAAATAGTGTCGATGCTTCATGCATAAAACCATTTAAGATGCAAGGAATTGACCGATTCACTGAATTCCTCACCCTCCAGTGTGAACAAGAGATACACACCATTACCATAGTCCTTTATGACCTGATATGGGCCCAACCATTTAGGCTGGAACTTTCTTCCTTTGCTAGTTTTCATATCGATCTGGCTGTCTAGTCTTAAAACTAGATCTCCTTCATATATTTCTCGCTCATAGACCTTTTTGTTATACTACCGGCACATCCGATCAGCATAGGCTTTATGCTGCTATTCAGTGTTTAACCTGGCCTCGTCTAGGCTTTCTAGTTGGGAGAGGTGTGCCTCCCTATAAGCTTCTTCATCCAGAATCCCTTGTAGTGAGATGCGGATACTGGGTATTTCAACCTCAAGCGGGAGAACTACTTCTACCCCGAATACCAATGAGAAAGGAGTTGCTCCTATAGGTGTTGTTATTGAGGTTTGGTGGGCCCATAAGGCTGGATATAATTTTAAATGCCAATCTTGTTTATTTGCTTTTACCATTTTGAGGAGAATAGATTTCAACGTTTTGTTTGTCGCTTTAGCCTGCCTGTTGGCTTAAGGGTAGTAAAGAGAGGCTGTGTGATGGTTTATTTTGAACTTGCTACATAGCTCATGAACCTCATCATTTTTAAAGGACGTGCCATTATTGGAGATAATGACTTGTGGGACACCATACCTATAGATAATTTGGTTCAAAATGAATTTGGTGATCACCGAACCTCGTACGGTGGTGAGAGGCATGGCCTCTACCCATTTGGTGAAATATTCCATGGCTGTGATTATAAAAATATGGCCATTAGTTGATGAGGGAGATAATTTCCCTATCAAGTCTAGACCCCACATGGAGAAGGGCCACGTAGTTGCTATTGGTTGTAGGGATTGTGTTGGCATGTGAATCTCGTGAGAGAATTCTTGGCATTTGTGGCACTTACGTACAAATTCCATTGCGTCATGTTTGAGAGTGGGCCAAAAATAGCCCATCTGATGTATTTTGCGAGTGGTGGCGTGACCACCGAAGTGGCCCCCACATATCCCACTGTGGGATTCATGAAGAATCTTCTTGGATTCTTCTATGTCGACACATCTTAGAAGCATGCCGTCGAAGGCTCTACGATAGATCACTTGGTCTAAAACAATATATTTAGTGGCAATAATGTGTAACCACCTTCTTTGTTGTGACGTGGCACTTTATGGATATGTATGGTCCATGATAAAATTGATGATATCAGTATACCAGGGACATGTAGAGATGGGGGGTCTGGTTTCAAAAAAGAACACACATTCATCGGGAAAGTCTAGATCTACTAGTTTGCCTCCATCTAGTGGATTGGCAGCTAACCAGTCTGCAATGATTTGTCCTTTGACAGATTTTTGGTTTATGAATGTTAACTCAAATTCTCCCATTAGGGTTATGAAGTGGCCAACTTTTCTAGATAAAGATCCTTGTGTAAGAAATGTTCGTAAATGGTGTCTTTACAGTGACCCTTGTTTCCTGGTTTAACATGCAATGTCTCAAGTTTTTTGTTGCAAAAATTATGGCAGGGCATTCTCTCTTTGTTTGTGTGTAACATATTTCATAATCGAGCAATGTTCAGCTAATGAAATAGATTGTGCGTTCTCATTTGTCATCATCTTCTTGAGCCAACATGCAGGCCAGTGAGACATGAGTGGCTCGTGAATATAGGATTAAAGGGCAGTTTGGTTTGGGAGGCATTAGCGTGGGTGGTGACAACAAGAAGCACTTAACTGCTTCGAAGGCCTCGTTGCAATCTTCAGTCCAATCGATGCTATAATATTTCTTTAGTAGATTATTGATTGGATGAAGGGAAAAGCTTAAATCTTGGATGAACCTTCAAATTGCAACGAGTTTCCTGAGAAATGTCTTGATTCTAGACTCGTCTGAAGGTGGGATCATTTTGAGGACAGCCTGTATTTTGGCCAGATTGACTTCAATCCCTCATGAAGATATAATGTATCCTAGAATTTTTCCTCCTGTTACACCGAAAATGCACTTCTTTGGGTTTAATGTGACACCATACTCAATTAGTCATGAGAGGATGATACGGAGCACCTCCAGATGATCATAGAGTTTCTTGGCCTTGGCCAACAAGTCATCCACATATGATTCCACAATTTTATGGATAAGATCATGGAATATGTACGTCATTTCCCACTGATATGTAGCGTCAGCGTTCTTAAGACCAAATGGCATGACAACATAACAATAAGTTCCCTAGGAAGTTATAAATGTGGTTTTGACTTGGTCTTTTTCAGATATTTTGATTTGATTATATCCTGAGAACCCATCCATGAGAGAAAAAATATCAAATCCAGTTGTCGCATCAACGATGACGTCAATGGATGGTAATGGAAAATCATCCTTGGGACAAGCTTTGTTAATATCCCGAAAATCTATGCAAATGCATATCTTCCCATTCTTTTTTAGGACGGGGACAATATTAGACACCCATTGTGAATAATCATCTAGTTTGATGAATCCTACTTGGATAAGTTTTATTACTTCCTCTTTTACCATGAGAGCCACTTTTGGCTTCATTGGTCTTGACTTTTGCTTAATTGGCTTCACATTTGGTTTAGTGACAAGATTATGTACAACAACTTGTGGTGCAATACCTGTCATCTCTTTATAATTAAATGTAAAATCCTTTTGATGTTATTTGAGGATTTGGGTGTGCATTTCTATTTCTTCCAAAGTTAGTGAGGATCCTAACTTCAAAATTCTTGGTTCTTCCTCCGTTCCAATGTTTATGTCAATGGTTTCTTCTATCAAATAAGCATTACCTTCTTCAAATTTAGGTGGGGCTGAAGGTAGTTCCAAGATTTCTCTGTTTCTATCTCGTAGATATCAAGATCCTTCTATGGAGGAGACTCTATCGTGGGATTTCCAAAGTAGGAAGAGGAGTGTGGTCTTAGGGAAAGATCAACTATAGGGTGAGCAAGGTGTAGCTCCACATAGGTGTTTAGATATTCGAGAGTGACTTTATCGCTGTCAACATGATGTAAGATAAGAGATTCATTCTCAGCTGCATGTGTTAGCAGAGGGTTTTTTGACATTTTCTTCACCAATGGTTTAGTACGAAGTGATACTTTAAAACTTGTATCTTCCAACTCATTACTTGGGGTAAAATGCAAAGCTGAGGTTGCTATTGAATCTGCAAGATGGTTCTGTTCTCATGGGATTGCCTCAATGGATATGAAGTTGAATATTTTTCTTAGATCTAATACTACTGTTTTATAGAGCTGTAAGTGCTCAGCTCTAGTCTCATATACTTCAGAGACCTGGTTTGCAACCAACTGTGAGTCTCCTAACACTTTGATGTCATTAACACCAATCCTTTTAGCTATGATGAGGCCAAGGAGGAGGGCTTCGTACTCATTGCTGTTGTTTTTACATTCAAAGTTCAACTTAAAAGCAAAAGGTAGGATCTTTCCCTCAGGAGAATTAAATATTACGCCTGCCCCAGTTCCATGGTGACATCTAGCTCCATTGAAATGGAGAGTCCAATATTTACTAGGAAAGATGGATGTTGGGACATTATTCACATCTGCTTTGTCTATTTCGGTTACTTCTAACATGCAAAGTTCCTCTGCTGGAAGAGAACCAACTCCTAGGGTGCATCCCATACCTGCAAAGTCAAATGGTAGGAAAATTGGTAGATCTTGTTCTAGTAATTTGACAATTTTTGCAGTAGTTCCTAGTGAAACTGTTTCTACAATGTTAGCTTCATTCTTGAGGGCTGGGATGTTCTTGACTAAGTTCATAATTTCTAGTTCTATTGTAGGTATTAATTTTTCTTCTGGTTTTGAGTCAATTGGTTTATTAAGTTGGTTTGTTGGGAGTTCAAACTCAGAGTGAACGCCTGGTCTTTTCTTTAGATATGCTAGGCGTATGTCGAATGGTTTCCCGATCTATGATATAAAACTCGGTGAGGATTGTCTTGGGTCCTAAGGTGACTGGTAATATTATAGTCCCAATTGAAGTAGCTTTAAGGCTATCATAACCTCTTAACATATTTCTTGTTGTGGAATAGTTTGTTTCGCCATATCCTAGCTTTTGAAGGAAAGAAAATGGGACAATATTCACTGCTGCCCCATCATCCACCATTGTGTGTTTAATGTAATTATTGTAAACCCACACCTATAAATGCAAGGTTGGGTCGCCTCTACGTGTAATTTTAGCATTTTTTGGCATTTTGTTTATGTCAAATATAAACTCGGTATCCCTATCTGGATGCCCTAGAGGGTGGATATCGAAGTCTATATGGTTGACTTGTGTTTTGGGAGGTGGAGTGATGTTAATTAAATGACCTAGACCTAGTGCTTCTAACAGATCAGCCCTATGGGTAGGAGAGTTTTTCAACAAGTCCAAAAAGGAGATGTGAGAGAAAGTCTTTGCTAAGTCATTAATTAAATCGTAAGCACCCAAAGGTTTTACCAATATTTGTTAAACGTTATCTAGTTCTAGTGGATAGATTGGATTTGGTTGAGAAGAATATTCTCATGTTCTTGTTATGGCTTCTACGTGCAACTCAGTATCTAATTCCACTAGACCAACTATCTTGGTTGTGGCTGATTTCCTAATTATGGTGCGACAGGTGGATTTAGTGAAGTTGAGGCTTCATGATTGTTATTTCCTATCATTACACCTTTGTTCATCCCATTTGGATTTAATTTATTATTGTTATTGTGATTTGGAAGTGGATCATTGAAGATCTTAAAAGGTACGTTTTGAGGGGAGACTGCCCCTATGAAATTCTTTGGGATAGGTCTCACAGAATCTGTTAAGAACATATATATGAAGAGTTGTCTTTGTTCTTCTAGCAGACGTTGCATGAACTTATTATAATCGTGGCAAGTCCTAGTATCATGGCCTCAAAATTTGTGGAAACCACAATACGAGTTAGGATTATAACTCCTAGGTTGTTGGTTTAGCGCATGTTGTGGTCCAAAACTCTGATTGAACTGTTGACTATTAGGATTAAAGTTTTACATTTGTTGTCTTTGGTTTTGGTTTTGATATCCAGTTGAGTTTTGAATTGGACCCTGTGTTTGGATCTGACGTTGATGTTGTTGTCATTGTTGTTGTTGGGGATGATTAAAATCTACTGTGTTGATTGTTGGGGTAAAATTGTTGTTTCATTGATTGTTAACTAGTGGTGGAACATTTACAACGTTTGGATTTTTTGCTTGGTCAGTCACTCCATCTGTTGTCACCCCATGGTTTTTGTTAAGGATTTTAGGTCTTTGATTGGTGTTTTTGGTAGAATAAGTCATAGTGTTTTGGTTGGGGATGATTAACCTCCCATTTGTTCCATATGTCTTGCAACTGCTGTCTATTACAGCTTGATCTATTCAGAGAGTGCTCTCGAGCACTTCATCATATGTTCTTAGTGGGAATTTCTGGACTTCTTCCTTTATCTCTCTATTAAGAGAATGAAGGAATAAATCACATAGTTTCATCTGATCCATGTTTAGAGAGCTTGCTGAAGAATAAAGGACCGTACGCCATCTTTGGATGAAATGAGCAACAGATTCATTGTGTTCTTGCTTAATATGCAAGAATTCCATGATTCCTGTTCTCAACAATTTGTTCATGTTGAACGCCTTGATGAACTCTGAAAAGATTTGTTTAAATGAATGTATTGAGGCTTCGGGTATTCTGTAATACAAATCAAGGGCGATACCCTCTAATGTTTTGGGGGATATTTTAGCAACAACTCCATCCCAAAGGAGCAGTTCTCGAATGGCTGTGGCGTAGGCTTTAATATGTGCATTTGGGTCTCCCTCTCCTTTGTACTTGGGTAGATCAGGGAGAGGTCTTGGAAGCATGACGCTTCATATAGTGAAGTCTAAAGGTTCTTTCAAATATTTTGAATAAGTCCCTATCGCATAGGTTTCAACCATTGATGGTGCTTGTTGAGGGGGGGAGGTGGAATGGGTTGTTGATGTGGCGTAGCATATATATTTGCAGGGGCATAAGAAAATCCCTGTGGTTGAGTGAACATGCTGGGAGAAGAGAACATATCTCCCTGTGGTGACTTGGAATATATGTTTAAGTATGGAGGAGCATTGTTCAGAAATGGATTATTTTGTACTAAACCGGGAGGTATCATATTTTCAACTAGAGTGGCGTTAGAAAACGTGGTTCTAGTTGGCATTTGTTGTGAATACTGAGGAGGCATGCCCAATGTACCTGTTCCTGTGAGGAGGTCTACTTGGCTAGGCTGATGTGGAGGATTGGAAGTTCTTGCCTGCATGAATTACAAGTTTTTACTTGCTTGAGCAAGTTCCAACTGTCTAACCTTCTCAAATAAGGATGAGATGACCTTTTTTGGTGAAGACATGGTATTTTTCCTTAGTGGTGTTGTTTTTATACCTTGAGGTTGTATAGGCATATGGTACCTAGCTATGAATTGATCATTGCCCTGTCAAGTATCACTGAGGGAATTTTCTATAGGTGGAGGAATGGGGGTGTTTTCTTGTAACGAGACCTCAGGTTGTATTTGCAAACCTCCTATAGGCAGGTACATACTTTGAGAGCGTTGTTCACTCCTAGCATAACGTGTTAAGTATTCATCATCTAAAAACAGGTATGGATTTGATTGTCTACTGATTTACTGTCTAAGCAACACCTGAGGAGAAGAACCAGATTCTCTGGTGAGTGTCATGTTATTCGAGCCTGAAGGCTCTGGTTTTTACATTTGAGTGAACTGATCCAACTCCTCTATTTGGAAAGAAGAACTATAACTAGTCCTTTGAGGTGCATTTTGTGTTGAAAACCAGTTACTTGAATAGTTGTCACCCCATGTTGAGAGCAAGGGTGATGGTTGTCTATTTAGTTGATCGTAGTATGCTTCAAGACCTAGGAGAGGTCTGTCGTATGCATTGAATCCTAACATATTCGGGGGGTATATGAATACCAACAGAATAATGGGAAGAAGTGAAGATGGATAAAAAATAAGAGTGTGAAAGTGAAGAAATTGTTCCTTTTACGTAAGTTTTACTAATTTTGTTAATAAAGTTGATGTAAAGGCTAAAGAGGTAGAGAAGATGAAGCAATTGTTTATTCACGTCAGGTTCACCAATTTTGTACGATGGAAAATTGACATGTGAGCATGGGAATCTATAAGTGACTCTTCCTCGCACCTGACCTCCAGATGTTGTGCCGAGACAACTGGTAGGGATGGAATACACGTGGGATGTAGATAAGCTAGTTAGGTAATCTTATGTCTTCAACACGTAATGGAAGGATCTGCGAATATAAGGCAAAGAAGGCCCTCCTAACCTGAACCGGTGTGATAGATCGTTCGACGAGGATAGCTACTTGAAGGCTCCGATCAATATCAAACTCTACCATGATCCGATCTATGGGTTGTGGAACACATGGAAGATAACCTGTGGGTGCTTCGTATATGTCTCCCGACAAGGTCATGAAAAATGGAATGGTTAAATATGCAATGGATCTTTTGGTGTTTTTTGGACGATTCTCTGGTCTAGTACAAAAATATTTAGCTTGATTAGTTGCCACATTTAATAATGATAGTTGTGTGATAATGTTAGGTGGGAGTGGAGAGGATCTAAACATTAATGTTCACAAACTAGTGTCAACGTTGGATTGATTTGTAGGCCCGTTTGGTTGTGGGACCTGTGGATCATAACCGTAAGTTCATGGTTGTTGTGGACCTCCTATGGTCATGTGAAGAATCAATTCCTAATTTTGAGTATCCAGTAGTTGTATACCTTTTCGGCCTCTACGTTTAGAACTATAAGTTGCATGATTTTCTTGGAGTACCTAACAGGTGTTCTGGCAACTTGGATACGTAAGCTAGTGTCTATATCAACAAGGAGGTCTCCTGCGTCTGGCTTTGGGACTAGTGGGTCACAACTGAATGTTTTCCCTCTTTCAGGTCCTTCTACAGTCATAGGGATATCTATCAATGCAATCTATAATATGCCTGATTTGACTAGAACATGTGTGCTTTGTCGTCTTCTATGTTTAATCCCCTTAACTGTGAGCTGATTTCTTATAGGTTTGTTTTTGTTCGGAAGACCTGAATTCTGAGATTTTGGTCTACGTTAGTTATTGCTGCAACAATATTTAGTTGAGGCACGTTTGACTCAAAAATGTATTTCCTGGGCTCCCTAGGTCCCGTGATTGTCATAAAAGATCAATATAAGCCTAACTGAAATGAAATAAACTAATTATGCGAGATATATCTACAACATATATATACTCCTCTATTTTTGTAGTTTTGATAAGATTTTAAATGGAATTTGAAAGAGCAACTAATCTAATATATTCAAAAAATGACAACTAACCTAATAAAAAAATTAAAACAAACAAGGTGGCCTGGTGTAGCTACTTGCCTGTGCAGTTGTGAGTTTTATCCTAAATAACTAGATAGCTGATTAACTTAATTGAAAGATTCTCGATCCTACCTCATAAGTGAGGAACGAATCATAGTTTCTCAGAAACTATCAATCCCCAAAGCTTCCCTAGCAATATCGAGAATGAAACTTAACTGAAATGAAATATTTCACTACTGTATTTGATATATTTTAGCTAGAACTTTGACAGATAAAACCTGGAATTTACAGAATAGTGGTGAATCTAGTAGTGTATGACTTTATCCCCTCAGACTGATATCCTCATTATTTTGTGTTCACGTGAATCCAGAAGAGCATGTATATGCTAGCATCAACAAAAAAAGGTATTTTGAACAATGGCAGCTTTGGATATAGACTGAATATAATGAAAGTAGGAGAGAGACAGCGCAAGTGACAAAGCTTGGCGTATGCAACTCATAACCAGATTTATTATGGGAATACAACACAAGTGTACCAAGAGATTCTAGAATCTACCTTCTGTGAAGAACACAACCTACAACTCCAATGAATTCAATCTACAGATGACACTACTCTATTCTAAACTAATTTGTATGAACAACAATGAACAAGACTGAAGCAAGCAGATCGAATGGCCTCTAACAGCAAAGAAAAACTAGCATTGATGTAAAACATGAAAACAAAATGAACTCTAAGCAAGAATTGAGAGACTAAACAATGGAAAATGAGAAATTGAGAGGTAGTTTTGAGGGCCATTTGCTTGAAAAAAACCTGGCTATTTATACATTTCACATTCACCCAAAGGTGATTCCTATTAGAACTCTTTTACCATTAAACAATGGATAAACACTATTCCAGGGGACATAAAACATTAATACAAGCTAAGGCGATGGAGAAAAGTTGGTAAAAGTTGAAAATTATGCAAGTCGTGATCAAAAGAATGTGCTAGAAAATGTGTGGACCGCTACCCTGAGCAGGGTGGTGGTTACAGGACCGCCGCCCTGCTAGGGAGGTGATTACAAGACCACTTCCCTACCACGGTGGTGGTTTCATCACTAAAGGTCAAAGAGCTAAGAAAAGAAGGGCGGAGGAAGAAATTGAAGCACAAGGAATGAGGATAAAGCACTTGGGATGTTAACATATACTTTGCGATCTTTTCTGGATCTGAACACCTTACGAGGAAAACTGTATCATCATTGGGGCATGTGTAAAATCGTTCTGGTGGTACAGTACCCTATAATTTTTGGTTTGTATAATGACCTTACCTTGCCTCTTACCGTGGTTGTTTATCCTAACCCTACCTTTGGTGTATCGGAACACACCTAAACGTTCCTGCACCTGACCTATGTCGTGTTTCCTTACCATATCCTATACCTTGGATATCGAAATCACCTCAACCTTATTTGGATAAACCTATTAACCTTAGACAATGTACAGTTTTCTCACTCTTCAACCTGGTATTGTGCTGTAGTTTATACGTGTGCGTATGTTTGAATTTTGCTAGTTCTGACCCTGACCCATTACCTAGATTACCTGAGTAGACTTTGATCCTTAGTCCCTCAATAAATAAATACCTTGAACACATCCACCTAGCCATGACCCCCTTCACCTCACTATAATATTAATTTAATTATTAAAATTAAATTAATCCATTATCCTCACTATATTTATTATTTAAATATCCTTATTGAGATAATGCTCACATACCCACCTCACCTAGATACCTCATCAAGCCACCTCACCCTAAGACCTATTCTTAGTAAGTTTCCATAACTAACTAAGACTTGCCAAAACCTTAAAAATCAATGCCTACATTCCCTCTAACCACATTCCTGCATGGTTAAAAGAAGCTTCCATTCTAATCTATGGGGCCAACACATGAGATCCCAGAAAATCAAGCAGATCTGCCCAGTTTAGTAAACCTAGGAAATCCTACCCCAATCGACGCCGGTTACCCTTAACCACTGCCGGTTACCCTTAATCGCCGCTGGTTAAGGCGGAATCACCGTCAGTCACCTTTTAACCCCCAAAATAACCTTATTTTCGAGTTTGGTAGATTCTTGAGAGATATCACATCTTTTGAGATAAAGATTCAGGAAGAACATGTATGAAAAGGAGGAGATAAAGTATTTTCTCTTACACAGACATCCAGCATTCACCCAATAACCATCCAGCACTCACCCCAACACAGATTTGTTCCAATCAGGAAAGAAGGAGAGCATATATAGCCCATGTAAGATCTCTCCAACATTTGGTGATCCTCTGCAACATTCAACCTCTTATCAACACCTTCATTCCTCACTCATTGATGTCCAAGACTAGATTATAAGTAAGTAGAACACTTTACTCCTCTGGTTCACTCATTTCATCATTGTATTTTCATCCTTTGTTCTCTTAGCCACCCACTGACCTCCATTAATACTCACCCCTCCACATCCCTATTAAAACCTCAACATATCCCATCCAAACAACTTAATACCTCATTCCGACCAGCCTAGTCCTTTTTGTAATCATAAGGGATATCTAAAGCTCGTTCTGTGACTTTGCCAGTATCCCACAATAACTGGCACCAGTTCTCCCAAACCAGTGTCAGTCACCCTTAACCAACATCGGTCTCTATATTTACCAGTACAACCCAGAACAGTAACCTACCTACCTATTCCTGCATCACCCTTAATCACCTGTGACCCGTCTAAGACCTCTGTCAGACCTGTAGAGACCCAGAACCAGTTACTTGACCTTTGAATCTTATTTTAACCTAACATGTTAGATTAGATCTTTCTTATTGTGTTTTAAATGAGATACCTAAATAATTTTAACTATAATAGGATTTAATTTATAACCAACATTAAATTGTTTTAAACAATGGATTGACAGCCATCTAGGAAGTATCACACTTCCTAGATCTAGGACACGCTAGGTAGTTCACTGCACATATTGTTTAACTTTTATTTGGTGGTATTGTGTTCCATTTCAGGTAGTTCCTCCCAGCCAAAAGGAATATCTCACAATTATATTTGGATCAAGGAGTCAACACATGTGTAACATCCTATCAACCAGTATTTCAACAGGTATTCCTCCTATGCCCGTTACCCTATCTGTTTCATCATTTTTGAAGAAATGTCTAAGAATCAGGTGAAACAATGATGTCTACTTCTTGCATTTCTATTCATTTATTTGATAAATAGTGGATTGAAAACCATCTAGGAAGTATCAAACTTCTAGGATCTAACATACGCTAGGCATTCCACTGATGTATATTGTTTAATATTCTTCTTTTGGTCTTGTTTTGTATTCACAGGTAGTTCCTCCTAGAAAAAATGAATTTCTCGGAATCAACACTGGATCAGAAAATCAGAACGTGTGCACTCTACCTTCCACCTTCATTTTGTAGGTATTCCTCCTCACCTTTACCTTATATGTTTTGCTCATACATATGCAACTTATTGGTGAAACATTTTGGCACACTCGGTGGGACCCTCTCTTGGGTTCTTTACATTTTCTTCATATAGGGAGATCTTGTGTGTTTCTTTCTTTTTATTTTATTTTTTGAAAAATACACATTTAATCTTATCCCTTGGTAGCATTCTTTTCTTCTAATTGTCTAAATGACATTTTTGATTTGGTGTTTAAAACGAATCATTTCTTTCTTCCATAATTTGTATGGTAGTGAAAGAGCACGTTCTTGAGATATTCTTCATTTGCTAAATCGAATTTAATTTTTGATTTGGGTTCTAAAATCTATTACATTTCATCCTTGTATGCTACATTTTAGCTCACTTTAAAAAATTTGGGAAACCTATATGCTGGAAGTCATGCCCAGTTGATGGTTGACATAATGGAATCATAGAAAGCACTTTCTCTTCTCTCTCTTTGCAAAACTACACAAATACAAAATTCACACATCGTCTTAAACAACACCTTACCTAGAAGAAGTTATCAATGATCACATGCTAAAAGGATTGATAGTGGGTGCCCATTTGGTTTCTCTGTCTAGTCATTATCTTAGAGAAAGGACCGCCCCCATCAAAACATAACCTGAAATCACCCTTTAGAATTTTCCTTTTCATAGGATTCCTTCCCAACCAATTTTTTTTTTTTTTGAATTCACAAGTCAGTCTTAAATGGCATGAGTTGAATACATAAAATTAACTTATTAGGATTTGCATGTTTTTCTTAGATTTTTCTTGAGTTTCCTTTTGATTTATGAGGTTACATTCTCCACTTTCCTCTTCTTGTCACACGCTCCCGTCATAGTTAGAGAATTATAACTATTTTTGAGTTTGTCAGGGTCTAATACCATCATCCTCATATTTCTGGGTCTATTTTTCTTCATTTCTTGTAATTTCACAATAACCGGCATTGGTCCAGAGATCGTCATCGGTTTACCTAACCGGTGTCAGTTCCAGATCTTTTTTATCATTTCACCCAAAGATAACATTCATCAAATCTGTTGTTCTATCTGAAGTTTTCAAAACATCATCATATCCCTAGAAATTTCATATCACAGCCTTGTACAATTTCCATTATTTTATTTTCATAATTTTTTGCCTCATTTGTAGAACTACTAATTCCCCACAGTAACCAGTATCAATTATCATAACCATCATCGGCTCCCTTGTAAACATCATCGGTTAATCTGACTATCATTGGTTTCTGTGTTTGATTTTTTATTAAAACACCGATCAGATTTACATCCCAGGATTCATCCTTCTTCATTCATTTTTTTTCTATGTCATCTACAGAGTACCATTCTACCAAGTCAATTCTAATTCACATGGTGTTGACTTGTAGCCAAACCAATTCCCTTATATTTCACGCTAGTATTCAACCACTCCCACCTAGCCCATCAATGCCTTCTATCCTATCGCCTATGGATCTAACTCAGCCCATCATCATTACTACCAGCAATAAGGAGTTCACAAGACTACTTGACTAGAATCCCATGGTCTTACAATAGTATCTTGCCCACTCATCTACCCGAGATTCCTCAAGACAGCTAGTATACGACATGCCCATATCTATCCCTCCTACCCTCACCCCCACTTCTGTGTCAGCTACCACTAGCTCAGTGCTACCCTCATCTACTTTACCCTTTGTGGTCTCTCATCTAGGCCCCACATCTGCTATAGCTACTGCACCAATGACATCTATTGCCCCCGTGGTGTTGACCATTCCTTCACCTACCACCTTTTCTACCCCCTTTTCTTTATACATACAAGTTGCATCACAACCACCCCTGGTGTTGGTAACCCACACCCCATTTCAAAACCCCATCCTTTGCATCCCTCAGTCTTTACCCCTGATTACAACGAGATTTGTTACGACTACCCCACCTATTTACATGCATCACTAGCAATCCCCAATCTCGTCTATCGCTTATTCGAGGTATCTTCTGCCTACATCTATACCCCTTCATAGTTTTCATATCCAACATCCCCATATACTGGGATGCCATCCACATTATACACCCATCATCAACATCCCTTTACTGTAGGAGGTGACCATTCCTCAAAACCTACCAATGACCTCATTAGGATGATGATGCAAAATATGCAGACATTAGAAGCATCAATTTCCAGATCTCGCAACTCCTTAAGTTATGATGAAATCTGTAGTGAGCCTATTCATCCATCTATTCCTATTCACCCATACCCCATGCATTAGGAAATACCCAAGTTCAACTGTTTCAACAGTAAAGAAGATCCGAAACAACACTTGCGGTCCTTCAAACATGGGTGCTATCGAATTTTCCATGATGATGCTTTACTCCTATCAACATTCCCCATGTCCCTAACAAGACCCGCCTTAGATTGGTATAGTATTTTACCCAGAAATTCCATCTACTCCTTTAACTAAGTGGATCAAAAATTCCTAGACAACTTCTCAATCAATGTAGTTAAAACATTCACCATGACTAACCTATATTCGACACAACAGTATTATGACAAATATATCGTAGATTTTTTCACTCACTGGTAAAGTCTTATTAACCAATTAACATTCCAATTACCTTTGGTTGAGCTTATAGAGTTGTTCACTAGAGCTTATGCCAGACACATCTCACCAAATCTGCAAGTACAAGCCTTCCATACCTTTAACAAAGCATTTTACCATGGCGCGAAAGATGGAAGTTTGTGCCATTGAAGAAAAGAAAATCCAATTAAGAAAAAAATGCCACATTCAAATCAAATGATTCTTATTCATCTTGAAAACCCTAAAATAATTATTCAAAATATAAAGGATCTGCCAACATGGTAGTTCTCAAAGATCATCCATCTCATCCATCTAATCAATAAAAACCTTCCTCCAATCTTTCTCTTGGTCAGACTTTTTAGTTTCGGTGGGAATAATGAAAATACACCCCTATTCTTTAGTCTTGGAAAATCTTCTTAAATTCAGAGCCATTGCACTAGCCCCCATAAAACCTCATACCAGTTTCGATACCACTCGTCCTATGCCCACCTGTTATAAGGAACATGACTATTGTAATTATCATCGTGTTAAAGGCCATAGTGACGGTAATTACATAACTTTTAAGAACATTTTCCAAGAAATGTTAGATAATGGAGATCTCATCCTAGAAAACCCAAATGCACTAGAAAATCATAACTTGCATATCTTTAAGAAGTTTTAACCTAACCATACACCATCATCTAATCAAAATGGTAAACCTTTAAGCAATGAAAGAATTGTCCATGAATTCCACACTATTTTTGATATCGTACCAGTTGTTCCTAAATTTCTACCTATTCCATCTATCAAGGAAATTCTTGCATGATCTCCTCTACCCATGGAGGATTTTACCTCTTCCACTCCTTCACCGTTAAAGGAGTCCCCTTCATCTCCCCCTTCACACACGGAGGAGTCCACAATTTTTGCTGATGTCATTTCTCCATCTACCTTGCAACCTACCGAACAATCAACAGTATCAACTCTCCTACCCGCAAGAGAATCATCATCGCTTTCTCCTCCACCAAAAGAGAAGTCTACCTCACTCCACCTACCATCTCTCCTACCCATGGAAGATCCTTTAGACATGCAAATACCTATTGGGGGCAATTCTTTATTAGCATTTCAGGATCTTGTTGATTTGGTCTCGGTTCTTTTACCCACAGAGTCTAAGGCTAACCAATTCCCTGTCTCATAGACATATTTTATAGGGATTTCCTCTAAACCAACTGCATCTCCTCTTACAGCACTCCCATTTTCGTGACTAGTCAATCGCTTGGATTATTTGGACAATTCCATGCTTTGGGGACGTCTTTGGTTCCCCTTTTCAACTCAAATGCAAATGTTGCCTACAGATACCTCCACGATCTATCCAAATGTATTTCCAGTAACTAGATCGACCCTTAACATGCATGTCAGAATGGATTCTCCTTTTTCACCTTTACCTACATCTAAACCTTTACCCGTGACTAAAACCATTCCTATGCCTAAGAACCTACCCACACCTACATCTTCATCCATATTTAGACCTATCACTACCTTGGGTGTCATGCCGACGTCAAGCCTTACCTATCCACCTGTCAAATTGGATTTATCCACATCTTCCCAAACCCGCAACAAAATTGTTCTTTCACCTAAAGGAAGACCCAACCTTCTAGGATACATACACCAATCTCACCTACCACACCTTTTTCACCTTCGCCCCTTCCATCCATCCTAGGACCTTAGGCATCAACCTTGGCCAAACAAACCCCTACCCAAGGCCAATCAAAAGCTAAGCAACCTACCTCATCATCATGAGCCTTTATTACAGTCAATTTACCTGCACAACAAATACCCTCACCCTCACAAGTACATTTCTTACCACCTATACCTCCACCAACTACTATAACCCCAAATTTTCCTATATGACTTCAACCTATACCTTCCACCAGGCCTCTACAAACCACTTCTATCACAACTCTATTGTCCCCATGGGTAACCCTTCCTCTTCCACCATATTCTTTCCCTTCTGCATCACATAGTCCCACCTCTCCTTTACCCAAGAAGGTGTAATCAAAATATAAGAACCCATTACCATCTAACAGGGTAGCTAAACTGAAAAAACCTTCCATTGCTAGTTCTTCTACCACACCTTTACCCAAGTAGATACCATCAAAACCTAAGATAGTACCACCTACCAAATCAGTGGTCAAACCTATTCCTCCTCCTATAACACCTCTTCCACCACAATCATCCACACCTTTGCCCAAACCCACATTCACTTCCTATCATGATCCATTGACAGGGTCCTACGCTAACATTCTAGCCAACCTCTTAGAGACCTCAGTCATCACATTACCACCGCTTAGACCTTACGACCTCCTCAAACCCAAACCAAAAGGGTTTGATGAAACTAAATTTTTTTCCTACCATCGTGTGTCAAGACATGATGTAGAGGGTTTTAATGTTGTCAAAAACTTTCTCCTCCAATTATGTCCTCTTGAAGAAAATTTTGACGATGATGATCTTATTGATGAGGACCCTATTCCACCTTCACCTGCCACCAAACTCCCTCATCCCTTACTTCTTCAATGAACTTCATCTCCACCCCCACAATCCTTTTATTCACCTCTACAGATAGAGATTAACATGGTCTGTATTAGAGAGTTGGCCAAACCACTACCTAAATGCTAGTGTGCCCTACTCATTATGTAAGGTTCTTACCCCATATTAGGTTTTTTCCCATCATGTTTTTATACTACTCATGACATACCTTCTCCATCTACCTCCTTCCCTTAGATTGACATGGTCAAAATTGCCACTCGCGCCCAAAAAAACAAAGGAAAATAAAAGAAAAGGAAACTATCCCATTAACCAATTTTGCACCTAATATACCATCTACACCTACACCCAAAATCACCATTTGAGGAACCACATACCCTATTTCTGATGGGGTCACCCATCTTACAATGATAAAATAATTACACCAATCCCCTCTAAAAATGTATTTGTATGATCTCATCCAAACCTCTGAATCTCATCGACAAGCCCTTATGGAGGTTTTACAATCCATTGAGGTTTTACCTAATGACCCCACACTAGTAGCCTCCATTATCACCCCTCACCACATGGCCTCTCTTAACAAATCATCTCCTTCTTCTACCACCATGCCCACTCATCAAGTATCCACCCTCAATTTTTCTGATGAGGAGATTGTACCTCTCCAATTAGAAGACCCTGATCCCACCCCTTTCATCTTCGTCTATATTTATAATATATGTGTATGGTGCATTATAATCAATGGTGGTGCTAGAATCAACATCATCTCCTCTCACACGTAAAATTAAATGCACATCCCTTCAAATTGCATGCATAATAACCCAATTATGCTGTGTTTGTTCAATGATGCCATCAATTCCACCCTTGGCACCATTTTTCTTCACATTCGTGTGGGCTCTCGCATTGTCCTAGAATTGTTCTACATCTTAGAGGGGGAGTTCTAGTTTAACATGTTACTTGGAAAACCTTGGATTCCTATCATGGGTTGTGTTCCTTCAACTTTATGCTGCTGTGTAAAATTTGAACATAAAGGACATAACTATACCATCCCAGCTGACGCATCACCATTAAAAACCTGTAACATGTTATACTGACCTAACAATTTCCTTGTACCAGTTAAGGCATCTACCATTACCCCCACTTCTCCTTCACCCATAGCCCCATCCACCAATGCTTCTGCCACCTCTCCCACACTTAACTCTTCTATTCATACTACTTTCGCAACCTCTATAGCTAGCCCATCTACCTCCCAACCAACCAATACCGCTCCTTCCCAATCACCTTGTAATTTATATATCTCCTCTACCCACATATATACTATCGATCCCTTAGAGGGTGTTTTTCAACACCTCACTATGGGGGATTACCACCTCTACAATATATACACATTCTTTACTCCACAAGAGCATGGAAACCTACGCCAACATCCTCGTTGTGACTATCACATAGGAGAGGTCTTCCCTTATGGTCATCCCCACCTTCACACCAATTTAACATATGGGGGACTTGATACTTATGCCTTTTCACCTGAACCACCATCCCAAACATCACCATTTTCATCTGACCTCAAATCTCTCACTAACCACCACTTTTCTCACACTTTCCTGCACCGTTGCATATGGAAAGGCTTTGGATTTGGGTTTTATGAACAAGGCTCTCATACCATCATCTCGTGTACGACCCATAAACACAAATATTACAGTGGCATTGGATTTTCTAAACCATCTTCCAAGAAGACCTGCATCGACCTCATTGAGGATACCACACCTTCTCCACCTAGTTTACCAAAATCACCACCTTCACCCATGAAGTCCATAGATCCTGAATCTAATCCTCCTAAAAAAAATTTTCATGAAAAAAATTTCCCTGGGACCTTTGACTTATCAATGTGATGGTGATGCTCCTTCTTCTCTTCCCTTCATGTATCCTAACATGATCGATGATGATATACTTCTATTAACATCATTTAATGTCAGTACGATGAGTCTATCCTCACCTACCTTGGTGTAGAAGATTCTTATATTCATCGGTTGTTGCCTTCTGAGATGTAAACCATGTTAAATGAATCGACCATCGAAGCCAATATTAGCACTCACAGCAACTCACACATTCTAAAGACAGACCAATCTTTAGATGTCGCTGAACAAGAAGCTTTACTTATTTCCTCTAAGATCATAAAAATGATTTTTATTTTTCCTATGTTGATATGTCTAGTATTGATCCATACATTGTGCTCCATAATATTGTAGCCATTCCTAAAGCCAAACCCATAAAACAAAAGCTGCAGAAAATGCATCCTTGCATTGCCCTTCTTGTCAAAGAGGAACTTCAGTTCCTTCTCTAGGTTTCTTTCATCCTACCCATTGACTATCCCCAATGGATTTATAACGTCATTCCCATCATAAAGGTGACATGGAGACTTTTCATTTGCATGGATTTCCACAACCTCAACTTAGCTTCCCCTAAAGACGACTTTCCTCTACTAGGTATTGACAAGCTAGTTGATCACACCACTAGTCATGAGATGTTATCACTCATGGATGGTTTCTCAGGTTATAATAAAATATTACTCACTCTCGAATATCAACACAAGAATTCCTTCATCACTCCTTGGGGGACCTTCTGCTATCGAGTCATGCATTTTGGCCTTAAAAACGATGATGCTACATATCAACGAGCTACGAATTATATCTTCCATGACATAATGCATCACATATTGGAAGATTATGTAGATGACCTTCTTACCAAATCTAAACATCGGGCTGAACACCTTACAGTCCTTAAGGTCATCTTTTGGGTAAGTGCATCAAGTTGGGGGACAATTAAGTGGACATGAAATCCTAAATTTTACATCAAAAACAACAAAACATCAAATTTAGTCTTCCATGGACTTGAACCATGACGAAAAGTAAAAAATATGTCATAAAAATGGTACCATCATGTAGGGGAGACTGTTATCTTTGTAGAAATATTGATTTTAAAGTGAATAGAATAGGATAAATATCATTTTATATTTTTTTACTAACAATAGGTCTTTAAGACATTTTTTCCTACGAATGTTCATGTCTATGTTTAAGACTGTAACTTTTTTTTCGCTTATCAAAATGTGATAAAAATTATACCATCCCAAGCGTGGGAAAATTCTATACACGTTAAAAAAAAATATATTTGATTTTGATATTTTTTGATATAGTTATGGTGGGAAAATGGAAAGCGCTCCGTTTTCTAAATATTTTCATACCACTTTCATGGAAAAAATCATTAAAAAAAATATTGCTAAAAAAAATACAAAATAAAATCCATCCCAAGATAGACAACTACATCTAATGTTTCACCAAAGGAAAAAAAAATAACAAGATTTGGTCATCCTAAATGCGGGCAAACGGACTACAATCTTGTAAGATTTAAAAAAAAAAAACCAAGTCATATAATTTTAAGTGTTTAATATAGATAAACTTGTCCATTTTTAAAAAAAATTAGTATTATAGAAACTAGATTCTGAATGCTACGATTCATATTTATATAAATTTTTCAAATTTTGAGTTTGCGTATTGCTAATAATCCCTACAAGTTGAGATTTCACTGTTTTTTGCAATATGATGTCCACATATGACCCCATATTTTGTCCATCAACTTCCTGAACTTACCCGGACATCCCATCAAGTATTGTGTTCATCTTCAAATAAAGAAGTTCATCTTTACAGTACTTTCAGGAAAACTCCTTGGTTTCATCATTTCTTTGCGTGGCATAGAAGTCAATCCTGCTGAAGTAAAGGTTATTCTATAAATTCTTCCACTTACTAATCTCCTTCAACTTTGAAGCTTGCGAGGTAAGCTTCAATTCATTCGTCATTTTATCTCGCAGCTTTCTGGTCGCTGTCAACCATTTCATCATCTTCTCAAAAAGGATGTTTCATTCAAATGGGACGATGAATGTCATAAATATTTTGACACCTTAAAACAAAACCTTATTTAACCACTAGTGCTTGTTCCTCCTAAGGATGACTAACCCTTTTACCTATAAACTTCTTCCACTAACCATTCTTAGGTTCCATGCTCGCTCATCAAGATGAGAAACACAGATAAAAAGTGGTTTATTACATAATCTGTACCCTTCTGGACTACAAAACTAGATACACCCATGCCAAAAAACTACTCTTAGCCTTAGTTTTTGTCGCCACCAAACTCTGCCACTACCTACTCAACCAAAAAACCTTCATTGTTACCAATACTAAGGTCCCCTACACTTTATGTACGCCAAACCCTATCAACATCAACGTGTCGCACATTGACTTATGCTTCTTTCTGACCTCGACCTTGAGTTCACTCATCAAAAATCCATCAAGGGTCAAACCATCGTTGACCAACTAGCAGATGCACCTCTTTTCGAGAATCAACCCTCTAACTTTGATTTCCCAAAAGAATCCATAACTACCATCTCCTTGGATGATACCACTTACCAAATGACACTCTTCTTCGATGGCTCTAAGTGTCAGGGTGGAGGTGGGGCTGGTGTTATCCTCATTCCTCTTGATGGAAAACCTATGCCTTTATCTTTCAAACAAGATTTTGATTGTACAAACAATATCACCGAATACGAAGAACTCATATTGGGTCTCCAGACTACTTATGCCTTAGATGTTAAGTCAATCAATATCTTTGGTGATTCCCAGGTGGTGGTAAACCAAGTAAATGGTATATACCAGTGTCGTAATGAAATAATTCAAAATTATAAACATCATGTAGACATACTTTTGACTACCTTTGACCGTTATGAACTTCAAACCACCCCACATTCTACGAATAAATTTACGGATACCATGGCCTGCCTATCTTCTCAGATACCCACTTTTCCTACCAACTCTAAAATGTTTGTCACAATACAAAGGTTACAATCACCCTCTTATTTACCTCGTGAGGTCTACTCCATCAGAACCGTTGCACCTGACCCACGTGACATTTGGTATAAGTAGTTTGTAGGCTATCTTTCCCTTTCCATTCTACTTGCTGATCTCACTCATAATGGACAACATGCCTTTTTTAAAAGTGTCTCTCGATATGTCATCATGGGTGGTATCCTTTATAAGCATGGTTTTGACAGTATTCTATTCCAATTCCTTAAAAGTTCTGATATTCCCTACACCATCAAAGAAGTTCATGATGGAATTTGTGGAGGCCACTTTAGTGGTTTAGCTGTCGCTAAACACATTCTTCACCTTGGCTATTATTGGTTAACCCTAAACTGCAACTATTGTGACTATGTCAAGTGTTGTGTGAAATGCCAACAACATGCTAATCTTAATCACACACCTAGTCATGCCTTATAGGTAGCACAAGACCTTTGACCCTTTTCTCAATGGGGCTTGGAACTTGTCGACGAGATCAATACCCATTCTTGACAACGCCATCAATGGATTATAACTGCTACTGAATATTATACTAAATGGGTAGAAGCCATTCCCCTCATTTATAAAAAAGTTGAGAAAATATTTGAATTCATCAACCATCACATCATCTGTCACTTTGGTATTCCTCACCGTCTCATCACTGATAATGGAAATCAATTCAAAAACAAAACCCTATATAAGTTGTGTGAAATTTTTTCCATCCAATTCAATTTCTTGTCACCTTATTATCCACAAACCAATGGCCAAGTAGAATTATCCAATAAAACCTTAAACAAAATTCTTATGAAAGTTGTTGATGATACTGGCAATGATTGGCATTCACACATTCATTTCACCTTGTGGGCTTATCACACTCGTATTCACACTTCGACCACTACCAAACCTTTTTCTCTGGTCTATGGTACTGAGGTTGTCTTGCCTCTTGAAGTATAGGCTCCATCTCTCTGCATCTCACTACAAGACATGCTCAACGATGATGAATTTTGCCAGGATTGTTTGGCTCAACTTGAGTTATTAGATGAACATCATCTCAATGCTCTTGACCATCTCCAAATCTACCAAAAATGTATCAAATGTGCCTACGAAAAACTTTTCCACGAATGAACCTTTCAAGTTGGTGACCTAATATTGAAGGAAAATCAACTTGTAACCAAAGAAGAGAAAAGTAAGTGGGGTAAATTTGCTCCTAATTGGCTTGGACCCTATATTGTTACCCATGCCTATGGATCAGGTGTTTATCATTTGTCTTCACTCGAAGGTAAACCTGAACCTGAGCCCCTCAATGCCATGCATCTTTGACCATTTTATTGTTGACATCAAGTCCTATACCTTTTTCTGTCAATTGATTGCTCATCCCTTAAGCGTTGTCCACCTTCCATATTACCCATTTTTTTAGGATCAACGACTAAACAAGAATCATGTGATTACCTCTCATCTTTCAGCCTTATCTTCAATATGAGTACCACGACGCTACTCACAACATGATTCTCATGGATTGTACCTGTCCAGTCCATTTATTTGTTTATATATTGTTGTCTAATGTGTATTAATTAAATAATAATGATTATAATATAAACCATATTTTTGTTATGTATTGTATAAATATTGCAGCACTCCATTATAATAGTTGATTAATTTCACATTAATAAAATATACAGGCTTCTGTCCCTGTTTGTGAAATTACATTTGGTACCAGAGTGAGAATCTGGACCTATGAGCCTGTGAAGGTGTGGAAAGAGAGAGAAACCAAGATAAAGGAGTTTTGGAGAAGCGTTTGCATCATGTGAGAGATTGTGCAGCCTCCTTCAACCTCCAAGCCCCATCCCTGCCTCCTCACATCCTCCTGTTCATTTTAGATGTTTGGAACGTAATTTCTTTTACTGCTGCACCCAGCACTAGGAAAAATTATCAGGTAGAGCTCTTGGCGAGTTAATCTATGGGGATACATTGAGCCCACACTATCCTGCAAATCGAGCTATTGGATAAAGAGGTGGTTTGTTGAAAATTGAGTTTTAATCATCGGAGGGTATCCTATACTCCATTGGCTAGTGGTGTATTAAACCGAGTCGTGTTCATTATTTTCCAAGAAAGGCTGAGCCTTCAATCCTCCATGCATATTCCCTTGCCGACCTACACACAAAGAAAACAACACATGCCACACCTATAATCTACAACTGTATGATCTACACTAATCCATCGAATGCACCATGTGACCTGCGTTTAGGCTGAGCTAGCACTCCTTGTGCCAAAGGATGGTTTCAGCTTGGAACTGTAAAGAAAATCAAATCCGTGGTGAGAAAAAATCACGGTGATCAAATAATAAATAAACTGTGTTATCCAATCATTCAAAAGGGTTGTTGGATCTGCAAGGTGGAGTAATACACACAAATGAGACGTAAAATATGTGGCTTCATCTCCCATGCGACCTGCGTGAACATAGAGGCTACGTACAAACCAAAAATGGTTAGAAATAAAAAAATACGGCATTCAAAATGCAAACATAGAAGTTGTGGATCCATTTTCAAAGCAAAAAGAAGCCCTAAATCACATTCTTCTCATTTGCAGCCACGTGGAACCTCTGCTACATCTTGTTTAATGAGGTAAGTCATTTTTGCATCTACTCCAAATATTCTTTGCTTCATTTCATTACCCAAGCGCTCATAGAGCAAAAGTGGATAGTGGAGAAGTCTTAGAAGTGTGAGGTGCATGGTTCGAATCACACCAAAAACACAAGTTTTTCAATTTTGAAATTCGGCAGAACCGCTAAACTTTAGCGAAAAATTCAAATTTAGTTATAACTAACTAAATGTAGCAGGGAAATCCCTTATTTAGGGTAAAAAACATTTCTCCCATTCAGCCTGTTTTTTCATTCCGAACATATTTTACTAAAGGAGGCCTATCCAAAAATTGCATTTTCAGCTATAATTATTGTAATTTTTTGCGTAGTGGGTCATTTTGGGCTTCGGAGGCCACCAGGACCCGAAAAACAAAAAAATTTACTTGCCATTCAAATTTTTATATATTTTTAAATGTAACTTGTATACTTCAATATATTGTACTAATTTGTAGGTTTCCATAGTCAACTGTAAACTTTGTAACTACTCAAAAACTGACAAAATTGTGATAAAAAAAAGTTAAAAATTGGTTCTGAAACACTCACGAGATCCTAGATCTCATTCGCAATGTTCGGTATAAACGGTGCCTCTGGGAAGCGCTTACAGGTAAATCCTTCATGACTACTACTACACTTCAGGCCTAATATAGCTGTAACAACATCGTCTGGGCATCGACCCTTTAAATTGATGGGGAGTAATAAGGTCATAATGCACACACTATGAGCCATCCCATCTGTCTGTGAATGATTGCACGACATAAATCCGGACTAAGAAATTATCCAAGTATATAGCGAAGTTACGTGTGCGTATGAGGATATTTATTTGAGCCAGTGTCAATAATCACACAGAACCCTTTCATGACTGTCTTGGTACCACGTATTGAATTCTTTCACGTATGTTAACTCCTCTTTCACGTACCACTGGGTATATAGAAAGGGTGAGCTTCTTCCACGTACCTTTGGGTATATAGGAAGGGCGCGTATATAGAAAGGTTCAGTATATCAGACTGACGGTATATAGATTTGGAGACCATATACCTAGAGTGATAAGAACCAAACCCTGTCAATTATCTCTACAAAATGGGCATCAATGCCCCCAAATTTTTTCTTCCAAATTCAAAACTACTCAGAGGAAATAACTATGCTACATGGAAGACAAAAATTAAGACACAGCTTGAGTTTGAAGAAATCTGGCCTGTTGTGGCTGGTACTCTGACCAGATCAACTAATGATACTACACATCAGAGGCAGTTTGATAGAGCAGATCAGAAATCCAAACTCATCATCTTGTTTGGAGTGTCCTACAATGTGAAACCCCACATTCGTGATGCCACAAAATCCAAAGAAGCATGGGATAAGCTGAGCACAGTATACAAGGCCAAGAACAAGAATGTTATACTGAATTTGCAGAGTTAGTTACACATATTGAAGTTCAAACAAAATAAGAAAATTGAAGCTTTCTTAAGAAGAGTTGCAGAGTTGAAGGATTCACTTCTAGCCCTGGGAGATTAGTCTCAGATGATGCTCTCATTCCCACTGTTCTGAGAGCACTCCCATCTTCTTACCTCATTTTTGATACAACACTAAATGTGTCAGATACGACCGTTAGTTTTGATAAATTGGTAAACTTACTACAAAAAGAGGAAGCCATACATAATAAGGATGATGAAAAGGAGCAGGCACTTTCTTCACATCAAAAATGGAAATGAAAAGGTAAAGGAAAACCTAATTCCTATCAAAATTCCCAAAATCAAAATCAAAATCATGGGGACAGACAACAGAAGAAGCAATGTCTTATCTGCAAAAGAGGACATGACCTAAAAGATTGTTGGTATAATACTTACAAGAAAGGTTCATCTAGCAACTCTGGACCTCAACAATAACAATCTTACAAGGGAAATTCTAACCATAATCACGCAAAGAAAAAGGGGAACTGGAAATGAAGACCCCATTAGTAAGGAAATATTGCTGAGCAACCAGAACAGTCAGAAAATCAAGACTACTTGTTCACTGCTCGATCAAGTGAACCATCCATGTCATCTAGTGATGTCTGGTATGTTGATTCGGGGGCCACTCAACACATGACTGGCCACAGAGATTGGTTTATTTTAATGAGGGACATGCCATCGAAAAATCATGTTTTTTTGGGAGATGATTCTTCATATACAGTTCAGGGGATTGGGAAAATTTCTCTACCCCTTGGTTCACGCAATTGTAGACTTTCAGATGTCTTATATGTCCCTGGGTTGACAAAGAATCTTTTTTCAGTCAGTCAAATCCTTGAACACAATCTTAAAATTGACTTTGATAGTCATTCCAGCAAGAAAACTTGTTTGATTCGAGATAAATCATGAGGCTCAAAAATAGTTGCGAAATCCTCTAATGTGGGACACATGTTCCATCTTGATTTTGTCCATAGAGATGATTAGGCACTTGTGGCTAAGAACTCTACCTTAGCACAGTTGTGGCATTGGAGACTTGGTCATGTAAGTTTCAAGTATCTTGAGACACTTCGCCGGTGTAATATGGTATATGGGCTACCATCTCTTCAGAAGGATACAGAAAATTTTCCTCACTACCTAACAGGAAAACAACACAAAGCTTCATTCAAGAAGAGTAAATTTCAAGCCCATGGAAAACTTGACCTGGTTCATACCGATCTTTGCGGTCTGATGTAACCAAGTTATTCTGGGTTCAAGTACTTCATGCTTTGTGTTGATGACTACTCAAGAAAAATGTGGATTTTTTGTCTTCGCAAGAAAAATGAAGCTTTTGAAACTTTCAAGAAGTTCAAAGTAGTAGTTGAGAATGAAACTAGTCATCACATCAGAACTCTCCACTCATATCGAGGGGGGGAATTCACCAGTAATGAATTCAAAGACTACCTATAAACTCACGGGAATCGTCGACAAATGCCTCCTCCACACACACCGCAATAGAATGGTGTTTTTGAGAGAAGAAATCATACTATCATAGAAATGGTGTGATACATGATCGATGACTCTAGACTTGCAAAGACATTTTGGGTAGAAGCAACAAAGACAACAGTGTATTTTTTGAAAAGAGTGCCCACAATTGCTCTTGATGAAGTAACACCATAAGAAGCATGGTCAAAGTGGAAACCATCTATTGCACACCTTAGAGTATTCGGGTACAAATTGATGGATCCTAAGACAAGAAAAGTCTACACCTAAGACCAGAAAAGCAGAGAGATGTTGAGTTTTTTGAGATGAAGGAAGCAGAGTCTCCTCTTCTAGACTCACCTGATGTAGATTTTTCACCAGTTGTAAAAATTGAAGCTGATGTTCCCACATATGATGAAAGTGAAGATGGGGATGATGGTGTTGATCAGATAGAACCATGACCCACATGAACAGTTCAATATATTCCTAAGTGGTGTACTAGCACATTACGAGATGCGAGAATGGATGCTCCACCGGATACATCTACCCCTAGACCACGAACTCGCAATAAAGCAAGAGAAGAGGTTACCTTTTCTTTGATGAGTAGAGTTATTGAATATGATGAGCCCTCTATAGTCTAGGAATCCCTATAGTCAAAATCTTGGAAAGATGTCATGGATTCTGAATATCAATCAGTGATGAAGAATAACACTTGATAGCTTGTCGATCCAGGGAAAGTTGGCTATTTTACTAAAAAAAAGCCCACTTTTTCCTAACCGATACCATTTCCTACTCGACCACCGTCAGTTACGTAACCGCCATCGGTTCCCTGTAAATGACCTTCCCTAATCAGAAACAAATGTGGAAGGATTTTTTGGGATCAATCAGGGATCATCAGAAGTGATCAGGAGAATCCAGATCTTTACTTGGTTGAGCAGAGACAAGTGAAGAAACAAGAAGAGTTTGTAGCAAAAGGAGATCAAGCCCAAGACTGCCACTCAGAGCCCTGTGACACTCATCTGATCATTGGGAGGGAGACATCTCATCTTCTGGGTATCAGGCCATACTACTTGAGTTCTGCCTTTGTCATCATAGTTCTTGGACCTGCATCCTCGTCAATAACCAGTAAGTTGCATCTTGTTTGTTCTCATTTTAATATTTCTTAGACTTTTTAATCACAGCCATTATAAATCTATTCCTAGATCTACTACCCAGCAACACATTTTACCTAACTATCATCCACTTACCTCTCATCACCCCATTACCTAATCCTATTCATATACCAGCCTTACAAATAACACAACCACCTTATAACCCCCTTTACAAACATAGCCCCTACCGATATCGGTTAGCAGAAACCGGTATCGGTTATCCTGACTATAACCAAAAACCATCCTTTTCCCCTACTTGTTTCAACGAGGTAATTAACCTGTTATTTTACAATCTTCTGTGTTAATTCATATTAGCAGGGGAACTGATCACCTTCGAAAGGAAGTTTTCTATT
Organism: Taxus chinensis; assembly: GCA_019776745.2. NCBI lineage: Eukaryota > Viridiplantae > Streptophyta > Pinopsida > Cupressales > Taxaceae > Taxus > Taxus chinensis. The sequence goes on from CM034153.1 coordinate 14,628,985, forward strand.
TCCTGGGCCCAAGGCAGTTCCCTCATTTATTGTCTAATCAAAATCTTGTGGTCTTGTGTTCTTATTTGCAGGTAGTCCTTCCAAGACAAAAAGGGGTTCTTCGCAATCAACCTGATCTCTCTCTACGGGACGCGCACACCATCTCAACATTCAACAGATATTCCTCATAGCCCTAACCCTTATCTGTTTTTAAAAGGAATGAAAGGATAGAAGCAACTCTATTCCCAAAAGCTGAAACATTCCGAGAAAAACATTTTGGCACGCCCGGTGGGACCCATTTGGGTTTCTTTCTTTCTTGCTTGCTTTTGTATAGGGAGCATACTTGTTTTTTTCTTCTTTACAAGATATTCACAAGGTATTTTGTTATTTTGGTAAAATAACTTGCTTTGCTTTTACATCTTGCATTAGTGAAAGTCGTCTCTTTTGCTTCATCGAATATCATTTTCGATTTGGGTTTAAAACACGTGCATCACATTCCTGCTTGCTGTTTTAAATTCTAGTGAACATAAATTAAGTAACAGGTCATACACATGGGGGTGATATCCATGGTATTAACAATATATTGATCTTACTTTCACTGCACAACACATACCGAATCACTTCACAATTAACTCAACAGCTCAAACATCCCCCCTTTTTTCCGCGGTATTCCTCCTCCTGATTGAGGTAACCTTATAAGCCAAAGAAAACTTGAAATTTCCCCTAAGTCTTTTGTTCAGGATTGACATCATTCCGCGTCTAAAGGCATAAGCCCACAATAATTAAAATTAACCCTAGGGTTAGTCTCTTGATTTGCATGTGCATCTTGCTTGTTTTTCAGTTCTGTTTTCTCTGTTATACATTGTCTTTTGTGATTACCTTAGAACAATTTGATAAATGCACTGAGCGTTGTTAACAATCAAATCAGCAGCTTCTTATGTTTTCTTATACCAGTCTTATTACACCGACATCGGTTAACTAACCAACGTCGGCTATAGTCTAACCAACATCGGTTATCAGACCGATATCGGTTACTATCTTTTACAGTTCCTGAAAAACCAGTAACTTACCAATTTCACCATTCTGAGTATGTTTCTGTTCTTGATAGATTGAAACCCTACTGTGTACTCCTGTCCATGGTTGTTATCACCCGAAAGCAAGCCGTCGCCATGGTTTCACATGCTTGCTCTATGCCTTTTCCTGAATCACCCCCTTCACATTCTATAGGGAACCCTACGGACACCAGTGAGATCCCCAAAATTCCTGTAGGAGATAAGGAATTCGCCAAATTTCTGGATGCTAACCCTAGCGATGTACAATACTATTTGTCTCATGCCCCTGACCGTACGCCTGATGGTCAAATCCTTGTTCGGCGTGCCCATTAGTATAAGCTACTCATTTAGCTCCCACTGTGCGTAATAACACCGCATTGCTCCTTGCATCTCTAGCCCCGTCTCCCAATCCGACAGCTTCAGAGGTTCATATGACACAGATTGGCTTTCCTTTGCTTAATCTTGGACCCCACATATCATTACCGCCGACTGCTCCTACCTCATCTCTCTTACAAACTGCACCGTTCATGACTTGCTCTCTGCCACCTATCCACACGAGATTTCCTTCTCAAGCTCTGCCTACCTTTTCATTCCCATACACGTATCCAGTGACCTCAACATCTTATATGGGACATCCCTATTTAGTCGCCTCGACATATTCATCCTCCACACCTTATCAACACTTAACCCCACCATTGTTTAGCGGTGGTCCTTGGCCCAATTTGCCTCCATTTACCACAACCACACCATCATCTCATCCAACTTCTGATTTAATTAAACAAATGATGGACAAAATGCAAAATCTGGAGGCTTCTATTTCAGGAAGTCGTAGTGCCTTGACATACAACCAAGTCTGTCGGGAGCCTATTCACTCTTCTGTCCTCGTTCATTCATATCCTCCTCATGGGAATTGCCAAAATTTACTCGTTTTAACAGTAAGGAGGACCCTCAACAACACTTGCGATCATTTAGACATGCCTGCTATCTGATTGCTCACGACGACGCTTTAACTACTCCGCACCTTTCCCATGTCCTTATCAGGACCCCACCTTGGAGTGGTACAGTGATTTAACCAAGCACTCAATCTTCTCTTTTAACTAGCTAGCCCAATCTTTCTTGGATCATTTCTCCATTAACATTGCCAAGAAAGTATCTATCACTGACCTTTATGCCATCCGACAATTCAAAGATGAATCTATCGCAGATTTCATTGGACGATGGCGCAGCCTTATCAACCAACTTACATATGCCTTGCCTCAGGCTGAAATTATCGAACTTTTTATGCAGGCATGTGCTAAGAACATTTCTCCTACTCTTTAAATTCAAAATTTCCGCACATTTGACGAGGCCTTTACCATGGCTCGGAAACTAGAAATTCGAGCCTTAGAAGAAGAGAAATTGCGGTTGCGCAACAAAAACCCCAATTTCCGAACTCCAGATTCTACCAACAAACCAAACACCACCACTCCTCATGCATCCACTTCTTCTAAATCAAAAGGAGCTGTCCATGTGGTGATGGTCAAATCTCAAGCACCGTCTAATACTCCACTAAAAATCACCTATAAGTATAAAGCTGAGCCCATCAATTACACTCCCTTGGGAGAAACTTATGGTGTCATCTTGGAAAAATTGCTCAAAGCCGGAGCTATCACCTTGCCTCCTATTAAACCTCACTCCGGGTTTGACTCCACTCGTGCTATACCTTCCTAGTACAAAGAAAATGACTTCTGTAACTTTCACCGCGTGAAAGGACATAGTCATGAAAACTGCAAAATGTTGAAAAACATAGTGCAGGAAATGGTTGATTCAGGGGATATAACCCTCGATAATCCTAATGCCCCTGCTAATCAAAATTTGAAAATATTCAACAAACCATTCCTGAATCACTCTTCTAACAGTAACGTAAACCAGGATATCTTAGCTGAGGAGAGTGTTCATGAGATCCATGCAGTCTTCGACTCCCAGCCAAAAGCCTCTATCGAGAAAATTTTGAATCAAGCCTCTTCACTAACACAGGGGCCCGAACCTCCTTCACCACCATCAAGCCAAAGTGAAATAATTCCTTTACCTATAAAGGAGTTAATTGCCCAGAGTTCTCTTCTCATAGATGAGTCTTCTTACACCACATCCCTACAAGACTACGAGCGGATGTTATCTAACCTATCTATTTCCCAAATGTCCTCTTCTACCACTCTTGCTGCACAAGAGGAAGGATCACCACTCCTTTTGACATCCTTAGATGAGAAACCCCTTGCACCGACATCACCAAATTCTTTAACCATGACGGATCCTCTTAGACATACCCTCCTACCTATTAGTTCTTCATCACCTAAATCTTTTCAGCGACCGGTTGACCTCTTAACACCTATTAATACAGTGCCTCATCTACCCCCTATATCACACCCACAGTGGACCGGAATCACAACCCACCTTTCTTCCATACCAAAATTCCCATTCACACCTGAAGACTGTCATTCTCCAGAAGATAGATGAGTCCTATGGGAACGTTTGGGTACTTCCTATTCTACTCAAATGCAGATGACCGATCCAGACGCCTCTACCATATACCTGAAGTGTTTACAGAAACTCAAAATGCCTATGTCCTCATCATCACCCCCCGCATCTCTACCAAATACCTCATCCACTTCTATTAACCTAACCAAATCTTCCCCTACACTTGGGACCTCACCAATACCTAGTCTAACACACCCGCCTAAGCGACTAGATTTATCCAAAAATAAAGCCACCCCCTCCACTTAGGAGACAAACTCAGTCTGTGCCTCTATCACAATCAAAACCATCATCGTCACACCTACCTTCCATATTGGGACCTCATCCCTCCACCTTGCATCAATATATCATACCTCCTACATTTTCTTTAAAATGACCTACGCCTTCTACACCCATACAGAGATCTAAGGGTAAATCAACATTGTCACCCCACGTATCCTGTTCACCCATCAACCCTAAACAAACTCCATCATCAAAGGATTTATTTTCTGTCACTCCCCTTTCTCCGTGGTTGTTTCCCGCTACCACGTCATCTGTAGTCTATCATATAACCAATTGAACGTAGCTCCTATGCCAAAGAAACCACATTTAGTGAAAACCATGTGTCAACACCCCTTGGCTAAACCACCACCCATACGAACCAACCACACCACGTCATCACCAGAAATCTGACCCAGTCAATAGCCTCATTTTCCTTTGACTTTGACCCACTCAAAGGGTCTTACGCCAAAATCCTTGCTATGTTGGTAGAGAATGTGACCATTTCCCTACCCCGACTTAGACCTTATGACCCGTCTAAACCTCGACCTACAGTTTATGATGAGTCTAAAATCTGTGCTTACCACCGCACAACAGGACATGACGTAGAGGGATGTAAAGCGTATGAAAGCCATACTTCATCCGTCACCTCTCTCAGGTAGAAAAGTTAAGAAAGACAACTTCCGAAGAGAGAGACCTTTAGCTTCAATTCCCTCTCCTATACCACCTGTCCCCACCTCACCAAGTATCTATCAAATTATTATAGCCCCACCTCTTGAAAACCATGACCTATCCCTACCATCTTCCTCCTCTCATATTCACGAGATCAATATGATTAGTGTTGCTACTCGAGGGCAGAAAAACAATGGGAAAGCGAAAGAAAACACACCTGCAGCATCTCTTTCTCCGTCCACCATCCCGATTGCACCACCACCTAAAGTGGTTATTCGTGGACCCGCTTACCCCGTCTCTAATGGAGTTTCCCACCGAGCCATGATCAAACAACTTCACCAATCGCCTGTAAAAATGACACTATATGATCTCATTCAGACTTCTGAATCTCATCGACAAGCTCTCGTTGAAATTCTTCAAGGGACCGAGGTCTTACCTAATGAAACCCTGCCTGTTACCTCCATTCTAACACCCAATCACGTTGCTTCCCTCACTAAACAACCTACCACCCCAACCACTTCTGTTTCTGAACAACAAGCTGCTGCTGTCAGTTTCTCTAAAGACGAAATTATTGACTTTGGTACAGAAGATCCTGATCCTGCTCTTTTCATCTCAGCTTACGTCTGGGACATCCGGGTACGTCGTGTGATGATCGATGGGGGCGCTAGTCTAAACATCATTTCTTCAAAAGCCTTCCAACAAATGAATATCCCTTCTAGCTACATGTGTGCCAACCCCATCATGTTGTGGTCATTCAATGATGCTATTACCTCTACCTTAGGCACCATGATCCTTAACATTCGTGTAGGACCACGTACTTTACCTGAGCTCTTCTATGTCCTTGAGGGATAATTCCAATATAACATGTTATTAAGCCGCCCCTGGATCCGAGCTATGGGATGCGTTCCCTCCACCTTACATAGATGTATAAAATTTGAGTACGAGGGGAAGTCCTACACCGTAAAAGCTGATCCTCCCCCCTTCAAAACCTGCAATATGTTATATCACCCTAATGATGTGCTTGTACCAATCAAGACACCCATTCATCCAACCCAGCCATCCACATCAACCACACCTACGCCTTCAACCAATGAAACCACCGTTGAAAATACCACTTCCCTCCCCGCGGACGACATCCCAACCTCAGATCCCTTAGTGGATGTTTTTCAACGCCTTACGCTGGGGGAGTATCGCCTATATAACATTAGTTCTTTCCCTACCCCACAGGAGTACAGACAAGTACATGCACATCCTACCTATGATCGTCGTGTGGGGGAAGTAATCCCCTACGGACCACCTCATTGCCACACCAACCTAACATATGGGGGTGTTGACGCATCTTTCGTTACCCCTGAACCTCCTCTTGGTGTGGTTCCTTTCCAATCCGATTTTCAATACTTGACAAATCGTCGTTTCGCCCTCACCTTCTTGACTCGCTATGCTTGGAAAGGCTTTGGTTTTGGTCTTTATGAACAAGGCCGACATACAATCATTCCCGTAACTACATGCAAGCACACTGATCGTAGTGGTCTCGGATTTCTGGGAACACTTACACCGAAGGAACCTCGTGTCAGTTGCCTTCTGGAAGAGGACGATGTCACCCCTACCGAACCATCATCACCCATTTTACCTTCGTCGCCCACAGAGTTGATAGATCCTGAATCTATCCCTCCTAACTTTTTTTTTTCATAAATGCTATCTTTCTAGGTCCTCTCACTTATCAACGCGATAATGAGGACCCCTCTTCTATTCCCCTTCTATATCCAGACATGATTGAAGAGGACTCACCTTCAATTAACGTTGTTGAGTGCCAGGATGATGACTCCATCCTCACTTACCTTGGTGCGGATGACTCTTATATTCAACGCGCCTTACCATTTGAAACTCAAACCATACTGAACGAGCCTACTATAGAAATCAACATCCACACGGAGGAGGATCCTCACATTGTGAAGATCGGACAATCCCTTAACGCATCAGAACAAGTCACCTTTACTACCTTTCTCCGTGCTCGCAATCAAGCTTTCGCTTGGTCCTACGCTGACATGCCAGGAATTGATCCTGACATTGTTGTCCATAACATTACCCTGAAACCTGATTCCAAGCCAATTAAACAGAAATTGAGAAAAATGCATCCACGTATTTCCCTCTTGGTCAAAGAGGAGCTTCAACGACTCCTTTCTGTTTCCTTCATCCTGCCTATTGACTATCCTCAATGGATTTCTAACATCGTACCTGTCATTAGAGCGACGGGGGGACTTCGGATATGCACGAATTTCTGGGATCTTAACCTCGCTTTCCCTAAAGATGACTTCCCCCTACCTAGTATTGACCAACTTGTTGATCTCACTGCAGGCCATGAGATGCTCTCTCTCATGGATGGATTTTCAGGATATAACCAAATTTTGGTTGCCCCTGCCGATCAACATAAAACTGCCTTCATAACTCCTTGGGGAACCTTCTGTTATCGTGTAATGCCATTTGGCCTTAAGAATGCTGGTGCAACCTATCAGCGGGCTATGACCTACATTTTTCATGACATTATGCACACCATCCTTGAAGATTACGTCGATGATCTTCTTGGAAAATCTAAACATCGTAGTGAACATCTCGATGTTTTAACCATTATTTTTGATCACCTGTTACAATATTCTATCCGCCTTCAACCAAAGAAATGTGCCTTCGGTGTCCTTTCAGGAAAACTTCTTGGTTTTATCATCTCTTTGCACGGCATTGAGGTCGACCCATCTAAAGTCAAAGCTATCCTAGAAATTCCCCCACATACTAATCTCAAACAATTACGTAGTTTACAAGGTAAGCTATGATCTATCCAACGTTTCATCTCCCAACTCTCGGATCGATGTCAACCTTTCCATCACCTTCTTAAAAAGGACATTTCCTTTCACTGGAGCGAAGAATGTCATCAAGCCTTTGAGGCTCTAAAAACTTATCTCTTGCAGCCACCCGTGCTTATCCCACCTCAGGACGATCACCCTTTCTACCTTTACCTTTCTGCCACTGACCACGCTGTAGGGGCCATGCTTGCACATCATGACTCCGAGAACCGCGAACAAGCCGTTTATTATATAAGTCGTACTTTGGTAGATTATGAGACTAGGTATACACATGTAGAAAATTTGTGCCTAGCCCTATCATTTGTGGCCACCAAACTCCGACACTACCTTATGAATCACAAAACTTTTGTCATCACTAACACGGACCCCATCCATTATATGTATGCCAACCCTCATCTAAACCAACGCATCGCCCGATGGCTTATGCTCCTCGCCGATCTCGACCTTGAGTTTGTCCACCAGAAATCAATCAAAGGACAAACCATCGCAGACCAACTTGCAGAAGCCCCTTTACCTGGGGAACAATTTACCAATTTTACTTTCCCCGATGAACTCATCGCCACTCTTTCACTCAGTGAGGAGTCGTATCCAATGACCCTCTTCTTCGATGGATCCAAATGCCAACGCGGCAGAGGAGCCGGCGTTGTTCTCATTCCTCTCGACGTTGAGCCTATGCCTCTCTCATTCCGACTCGATTTCCCCTGCACTAATAATACAGCAGAATACGAGGCCCTTGTTCTGGGTCTCCAGGTTGCGTTACACTTAGGTGTCAAATCTATCAATATTTTTGGCAACTCTCAATTGGTAGTCAATCAAGTTATGGGCATCTACCAATGCAAAAATGCGGAACTTCAAAAGTATAAACACTACGTGGATTCACTTCTAGCCTTATTTACTCACTATTTTATCCAAATCATTCCCCGCTCCACTAACAAATTTGCGGATACTATGGCTTGCTTAGCCTCGCAAATTCCAGCTTCATCAACTGACTCTGACATTTTCATCTTGGTCCAACAACTCTTTGCCCCATCTTACTCATCCCTGGTTGTTTGTATGATAAATAATGTGTCTACTAATTCGTGGGATACCTGGTATCACCAATTTCACGACTACCTTACAACCTCTGTTCTCCCATCTGACCTTACTAGTACCGGCAAATGCGCTTTTCTTAAACGCGCTTCTCGTTATGTCGTTATGGGGGGAATCCTTTATAAACATGGCTTTGATGGCATCCTCCTTCGATGTCTCACCGACGCGGAGGTCACCTATACCATCCAACAGGTCCATGACGGTATTTGTGGTGGACATTTTAGCGGCCTTTCCGTGGCCAAACGAATCCTTCACCTAGGTTATTATTGGCCTACTCTCAATAACGATTGCTACGAATATGTTAAGCATTGTGTTATGTGTCAACAACATGCCAACCTTCAACATACTCCTAGCCACCCGCTACAGGTCTCCCGAGATATTTGGCCTTTCTCACAATGGGGTTTAGACCTTATTGGTGAGATTCATCCATCCTCTTCGCAACGTCATCGATGGATAATCACAGCAACCGAATATTACACAAAATGGGTGGAGGCTATTCCACTCATTTCAACTAAAAAAGAAAAAAATGCAGAGTTCATTAACCACCACATTATCTGTCGTTTTGGTGTTCCTCATCACCTGATAACGGATAATGGAAAATCTTTCAAAAATAAGTTGTTGCAAGACCTTTGTGAAAACTTTGGTATCAAACTTAGCTTCTCCTCACCCTACTATCCACAAGCGAATGGACAAGCTGAATCTTCTAATAAAACCCTAACCAAAATCCTTATGAAAGTTGTCAATGAGTCTAGAAGAAATTGGCATGATCACATCCCCTGCACCCTCTGGGCTTATCGTACTAGCATTCATACCTCCACTAATGCCACACCTTTTTCTTTGGTATATGGTACCGAGGCTGTCTTGCCTCTCGAAATACAAATACCCTCCCTCAGAATATCTCTTCAGGATATTCTTACCAACGATGATTTCCGCCAAGAGTGGTTAGCCCAATTGGAGCTTCTTGACGAGCGTCGTCTTACAGCTCTTGATCACCTTCAAATCTATCAAAAACGTATTAAGCATGCTTATGATAAGCGACTTCATGAGCGTACCTTTAAGGTTGGTGATCTTGTCCTCAAAGAGAATCAACATGTAACCAAACTAGAAAAGAGCAAACATGGAAAATTTGCTCCCAATTGGATTGGGCCTTACATAATCACTCACACTTATGGATCAGGCACTTATCGTTTAGCTTCGCTTAATGGTAAACCTGAGCCTGAACCCCTTAATGCCTTGCATCTTCGACCTTTCTACTGTTGAATTTAGTGTTATATCACTTCTTATCTACTTACCGCTCGTCCCTTGAGCTCCTTCACCACCACCATACACATTGTTTCCTACATCTCAAAATAAAATCAAGCTCGCATGGTTTGATTCCCATCTTCCCTTTATGATGCCTTCCCCTTTTTAGTCTAGTCCATGACTTCAAAGTCTTGAAATGACACATTCTTAACTAAATGCTTATGGGATTTTCTTGAGTCAAACTTCCTACAAAACTAGATGCTTCATGCCAAACGGACATCTAGATCTCTAAATTATATATAGACTGCTCCCTTGAAGGACAACTATATGCCAAAATTCTTTCTACTATTATATATAGACTGCTCCCCTGAAGGACAGCTATACACAAATGCCGCATCTACTACTATAAATAGACTGCTCCCTTGAAGGACAGCTATACACAGTCAGCCTTTATCAGAAGCTTCTCGCATTGATCAGCTTCGTGAAGACCTCAAGAATAATACAATCAATATCCCTTGTAGACTTCCCGCATCGATCAGTCTATATTCAGTAAAATAAAAGCCTCATTCAAAAGTACTTTTGAGTCATGGACTTGTCTATTTAGGTTAGGTTCTCTTTTGTCAGAACACTCACTTAGTAATAAGTTCTCTGTACCACAGCTATACCATCCACCTCACCTCACCATTTGTTTAAACTCAAGGGACGTGACGTACAATTGATATATTGTGATCATACAACTCTTTTCACCTATTGACTTCTCGTCTATGCACGGTACCTAGGGGTTTAAGCTGATTCTACGTTATTATGTGGTTTGTTTAGCTCTTTTCACCTACGGAACACTCTTTCCTCTTTGCCTCGCATCTAGGATTATGTGTTGATCTTAATCAGGACATGGTTCCCTACCACTTGGGTAGGCTAACTTTCGCTTCCCTTATACCTTTTACAACATCACCAATTCATTACCAACACCAACAACATTACCCTACCAATATAAATATCAATATTTTTTTACCAACCAACAAAATTTCCTGAATTCACCTCTCCCTGATCCTAAGGGAGAACTACATCGGTCTGAGGCCCCTCCTTGCTTTGTGCAATGGGCTATGTAGGCAGCACTTCGGAGACATGGGGTCTCCCAAGGTTAGCTCGACCATCCCCTACCATAACCTATCATGTGTAACTATTTTTGTGTATTTCTATTCAATCACATTCCTCTGTATCCTTTTTTCAAGACACCGAAAGTCAAAACGAAAAAAATTCTTATTATTATCATAACTCAAATCAACATACATATCCAGTTTTATTTAGATGTTAAACAAATACATCTTCTCTATCATCGACACACAGGTCGGCATCCTTATTTATTCTTATACCTAGATAACATTTATTTAGACCCTCACGCCTCATCCCGAACCAGGTGATGATCGTGATCGTCGACGCCTCTCGCCGGGCCTCTCTGTCCTCAAAGGTACCACGGCTATTGGTACCGCCCACTGATCTTCCAATATCTCCTGTAACATATGAATACGCTCCCTCGCATGGAGGTATCTCGCCTCTAGTCCCTCTGCTTGTGACTCCGCAACCGCTAACAATCCTCTTGCCTCATTCACCTACATTTGGAGCTGATGAACTAAAATCTACAGACAATCTCTCTCCGCTGTAATCATAGCTATGTCAGGACGATCACGTACACCTCGTAGTTCTGTTACCCACCATAATCTATAGGCCTCTGTCATTCCTGCATCCATTACCCTACGATCGGCTGCTATCTCCTCTGGCCCTTCTGGAGGTGTTGGCCGGGGAGGTGAGAATGCTTCCTCAGCGTCGATCCTCATATATGGTCTATAAGCTAGGGGTATATCCTACACAAATCCAAATTTTCACCGCACGCGATCTAGAGGAATCCTCTCATACTCACCTGGCCTGTGCCCCGCAATCCACCTCAATCACTCTACACCCCTCAACTCCTCAGCTATATTCTCTGTTACCATATAGTTCCCGTACGGCCTCCAACAGATATACGCAATCGTTACCATCTCCCATACCTACCTATAATACTCAATGTCACCCGTCACAGCCTGGGATCTTGCCTCTTGTTCTGTCTGGACCCATCATCTGAATCCCAATCTCTGCACTCCTGTCTCTCCCAACTGGATAGGTCGGCCTATTGGTCACACACAAACAATGTGCTCATAGGCCCAACAATGTAACAAAAATGAACAATCCAGTGTTGTCCTATGATTTCGTCTACAAGCCCATAAGCCCCTGTATAGCTCCGCAAAATATGTAGGTGCCCATGCAAAAGTCACATTCCTTTCCATCATTTCCCAAATCACACACATCAATGCTTTTGGAAATATTCCTCCATCTGCCCTCGGTAACGCATAATACCCTACCGCTATCATTAATATCACGGCTAATCTTGTCTCCTCAGGGTGTGCTACATACATTATACCATACGTAAATGTCAAACCTCGTTGTGTCAAGTCTCATGCATATGGACCAAATACAGCTGTTATCGCTGCCTGCCCCACGCTAGGCAATGCCTGATATACTGGTTTTCCTATAATTGGGAGTCTCAAAATACGGAACACATCTTCCAATGTCACTGTCATCTCCCCTGTTGGCAAATAGAAGGTATTCTTCTCTAGATTCCATCTCTCAATCAACGCCTGCAACATAGCATGGTTACGTGTGATTCGTGAATAATAGCGGATTCCACTTAACCCCAAACGATTTATCAATATCCATTCAGCTGGTGTTACATCCGCTTGGATTCGTGACAATAAAGCTGGAACACTATCATTCATCCTCAGCCCTGCCTCTGCCTGCATACGTCAAAGCAACAAATAACCATTCAATCCATCAAATCCCCAAGGGTTTTTCTCACATTCTAGAAATTCCTACAGCAACCGGTATCAGTTATAAATAACCGGTACCGGTTCAGTAACCGATACCGGTTATCTCTAACCGCTATCGGTCACTGTCGCTTTTATACACTCTGCCTAAACACACCACCTACGACAATAATTTGATCGTTTATTCCTCTCTGTACATACCGACATACCCGAAACCCCTGATTACCTAACCCATAACACTCACCTCACCTATAACCCTTGCTATCACGTTTTCTTTCTCATATCTACCCACTTAATCTCCCTCATCCTATTCACAAAACATGCAAAAATCAAATTACAACCAAACCGTTTACCTCTTGGGCTGCAGCAGCTTGCGGTGGAACTTGTCTTCCCTCTCGTCCATGCCTGCTAGATGCTTCTCCTCGTTCATCCATGCTCACCACCCTCTTTAAATATAGCTTGGATTTCTGTCTTCTTGATCTCAGCCCACACTCACGTTACCTGTCTCTTACCTCCTTATCACTCAAATCTCTCATGCAATTACCTGTCTCAGTCGTTAAAACAGTGTCGCATTCACGTATTTAACATCTTGCATGGCTCTCAAAATAAGAACTTCAGTTGCCACCTATGCTTTTCTATTTTTATAAAAATCTCATTATGGAATAACCAGTATCGGTTAGCTAACCGATATCAGTCTATCCTATACCGACATCGGTTGCCTAACCGATGTCGGTCATATACCTAGCTTTTTTTTTTAACATAGCTCTTTTCTTTATTTTCTACCTAATTTTTGTGACGCCCACCTCTTTTTCCTGCATACCAACACCCTCATCTATAATTGATCATCAAATCCACATCTCATTACAATTTCATTAACATCATCTATCTATATTTCAAAAAAAAACAAGCCATCAACTACGGATATCAAAAACCATCGATCTATACACCATTTGGATCCGATTCATCAGATACATACATGCAATTTCATAAAACCAGTGACAAAACATACAAACATTTCGTAATACAACATGTCAATTAACCTCATCATACATTCTATATCATAAACCATCGACAAAATAGTTAAAAAAAACATTTTAAACACAGCATGTGGGTCAACTCATCATATCTATATATATACAAAGTTTCAAATATACAATGTGCCCTGCATCGGGGCCTCTGTGATCTCATAATACAACAAAGCCGGCACGCAGGCCGCAATAACTATCAATAATCTCGACTCGGCTCCCCAATAACTGTGATCTCAAATTTGTCGAGCCGAACCTGACGCGGCTCCCCAATTCCCTTTTTCCCTATTTTTCCCTCTGTACCCACCCAAACACCCTAAAAACCTACCCACCCTACCGCCTTGGCCTCTTTCACCTATCTACCCTCTCCCTTTTTCCAATCATTTCCATTTATTAATTATTTTCTAAAAAATTTCTATTCTTACCCAAAACCCAAATCTAGCTTCATAACATTAAAACAAACACAATGCACGGTTTCGAACTTACCGGTACGACGACATGTCGTCGTGGTGGGATGGGTGGTGGTGGTCCAGGTGGTCCAGCCCCTCCTGCTCCTCCTGGCTGTGCCATGGCTCTAACTGTCCTCTTCTGGGTCCTCCACCAATCAACTGCTGCCTCCTCCTCACTCGGGCCCACTCACAACTCACTCCTCCACTCCAACAGTGCCACCTCAGCTGAAAAATGCACTAATCTCAATAATCCACCTCAGACCACTCAAATCAGTTTTTCAAATTGCAAATGTGACAATGACAGGCCGTATTTTTCTTTTTATAGGTTTTTGACCTATAACCGATATCGGTTATATTGTGCCCTAAGGAACCGGTATCGGTCACCTAACCGATATCGGTCCTAGACAATCGACATCAGTTTTATTCCAGCTCTTCCCCCAATTTCTCGCAAACATCACCTATATCAACCTTTTCTGCAAACCCTTTGTTACCCACTTGGCCCAACCCAAGGCCTCATCCCAACCATTTGGCTCGACCCAAGGCCGCAACCCAACAACTTGGCCCGACCCAAGGCCTCACCCTACCCATCCGGCCTGACCCAAGGCCTCACCCTAACCATTTGGCCCGACCCAAGGCCTCACCCCAACCATTTGGCCCGACCCACGGCCGCAACCCAACAACTTGGCCCGACCCACAGCCCTCACTCATTAATTAGCCTGACCCAAGGCCGTACCACTTAACTACTTCGCCCAACATCAACAACATACACTTTTATCCACCCAGTAGCCTTTTGTTCAATCCCGCGCACCTGTTCATGTTTTAGCATGATTAGGGTCCTTGACTTGATCTGTCGACCAACTTTTCCTAGACCTAGACCGTGACGTTTATCTCAACCAAACCAACCATTTGGTACTGCTGAACATGCCTAAACGTTCATGTACCTTACCTGTTATATACCCTGGAGCTACTTCCTATGCCTTGGATACCAGGATTATATCACCCTTGTTTGGATAAACTATCGACCTTTGCCTATGCATTGCTGGTTTTCTCGTCCAATCATGTACCCTGGTCGCACTACTACATTTCAATGTGTGTCTGCTTCTTTGGACCTACCCCACCATCTCACCCTCATCTCAACACCATTTACCCTTTATCAACCCTATCCCTGATTTCACGCTACCTCAATCTGTGATAGATTTGAGGGGGATTACCTATACCCTTAACAGGAGTAACCACTTCATATTATTGTCCGTGCAGCTCTACAAAACAAGCTACACGACAATAAGGGGCTAATGTAGACACCAAATTTGTGTTTTACGACCCCCTGTGACCCACATCTCATTTCGCAACCTAACCCCATCACCTAAACCTTACACAATTATTTATTAATTACTTTATAATTAATAAATCCACGTCGCCTTACCTGCCACCTCATCATGACCTAGCCCTAACCCTAAACTAACCTAATTAAGACCTAAAACTTGGTTTACATCCACACCCATGACTAATGCCTCCTTACTCGCACCCAAAACCGACCTTGTAGCTACTTGACCAAGCCCGCAACTAATCCCTCGGGAGAAAAGCAGGGAAAGTTGGCTATTTTACTAAAAATAGCCCACTTTTTCATAACCGATACCGGTTCCTACTCGACCGCCGTCGGTTATGTAACCGCCATCGGTTCCCTGTAAATGACCTTCCCTAATCAGAAACAAAGGTCGAAGGATTTTTGGATCAATCAGGATCATCAGAAGCGATCAAGAGAATCCGGATCTTTACTTGGCTGAGCAGAGACAAGTGAAGAAACAAGAAGAGTTTGCAGCAAAAGGAGATCAAGCCCAAGACTGCCACTCAGAGCCCTGTGACACTCATCTGATCATTGGGAGGGAGACATCTCATCTTCTAGGTATCAGGCCATACTACTTGAGTTCTTCCTTTTTCATCATAGTTCTTGGACCTGCATCCTCGTCAATAACCAGTAAGTTGCATCTTGTGTGTTCTCATTTTAATATTTCTTAGACTTTTTAATCACAGTCGTTATAAATCTATTCCTAGATCTACTACCCAGCAACACATTTTACCTAACTATCATCCACTTACCTCTCATCACCCCATTACCTAATCCCGTTCATATACCAACCTTACAAACAACACAACCACCTTACAACCCCCTTTACAAACATAGCCCCTACCGATATCGGTTAGCAGAAACCGGTATCGGTTATCCTGACTACAACCAAAAACCAGCCTTTCCTCCTACTTGTTTCAACGAGGTAATTAAACTATTATTTTACAATCTTCTGTGTTAATTCATATTAGCAGGGGAACTGACCACCTTCGAAAGGAAGTTTTATATTTCCTGGGCCCAAGGAAGTTCCCTCATTTATTGTCTAATCAAAATCTTGTGGTCTTGTGTTCTTATTTGCAGGTAGTCCTTCCAAGACAAAAAGGGGTTCTTCACAATCGACCTGATCTCTCTCTACGGTACGCGCACACCATCTCGACATTCAACAGGTATTCCTCCTAGCCCTAACCCTTATCTGTTTCTAAAAGGAATGAAAGGATAGAAGCAACTCTATTCCCAAAACATTAGTATTCCGAGTGAAACACTAGTAGCAAAGGGGTATGCACAAAAAGAAGGCATAAACTATGAGGAGACATTTTCTCCCATAGCTAAGATCAAAACAATCAGAATGATCTTTACTCTAGTTGCACAGTTTGGCTAGAAAGTCCACTAGATGGACGTAAATAGTACCTTCCTAAATAGAGATTTACAAGAAGAAGTCTACATGACTCAACCTGAGGGATATGTAGTACCTGGTCAAGAAGAAAAGGTATGCAGACTTAGGAAATCTCTGTATGGCCTTAAACAAGCACCTTGGGCATGGTACATCAAGATTGATGAGCATCTCGTACAACATGGATTTGTTAGAAATCCATATAATCCCAATCTTTACCTCAAAAAGCAAGGGGGGAGATTTTGATTTTCAATTTCTATGTCAACAATCTAGTTATCATTGGTAGTTTAGTGAGGATGATGGATGCAACAAAGAAAGATCTTAATCGATAGTTTGACATGACATATCTCGGGATAATGCATTATTGTCTTCGATTGGAAGTATGGCAGAAATAGAATCACATCTTTGTTTCTTAGATGAAATATACCAAGACAATGCTTGAGAAATTCAAGATGATGGATTACACACCAATTGCTACACCTATGGAGAACAGATTGTAGTTATCTCATTCAGATCCATCTCCTAAGGTAAATGCCACTCTCTATCGGCAGTTGATTGGGAGTCTCATTTATCTAACCTACACTAGACAAGATATTAGCTTTGTAGTAAGCTATCTATCCAAGTTCATGCAGGAACCCAAATTTTTTCATTGGAAAGCAGCAAGGCGCATCTTGAGATATCTCAACGGATCAATGGATCTTGGTCTAGAATACAAGAAGAATGACAACTTCTTCTTGACTGGATATTCAGATCAGATTATGCAATAAATATTGATGATAGAAAAGCCACTTCAGGATTTTTGTTTTTTATGGGATCTAGAACAATATCATGGGGAAGCAAGAAACAACACTTTGTTTCTCACTCTTCCACTGAATTCAAAGGACTTGGAATACCACAGGACAAACCGACCATGATGTGTGTTGACAATCAAGGTGTTCTCAAACTTGTTCGCAATCCAGTTTTTCATGAGAGAACAAAGAACATTGAAGTACAGGTTCATTTCATACGCAAACATGTGTTGAAGCACAACATCCATCTTCAATTTTTTCCAATAGCTGAACAACGAGCAAATATTTTCACGAAGTCACTTGCATGTGAAAAGTTTGAGTTGTTCAGAGAATTCCTCTCCTCATCCCTTGAGACAATGCACAATTAAAGGGGGGAATGTTAGGTTAATTATGCATAATATAATATAAATTGATTATTTAATTAATTTTATTAATTAAATAATAATGTTATATGGTTATATTATAAACCATATTATTTTTGTATGTTGTTATATGGTTTTTAAACTAAATTTGTCTTTTATTTTCACAGGCATAATTGTTATAATTATCATAACAATTTATGTGCTTGTCGGATGTATTTTTAAAGCTATTGTGAGTTTAGTTTTACCTATGTAACCTATTTCTTTGTCTGCACATGGTTGTTCAATTCCTATAAGAATTGTAGCACTCCATTATATTTTTGGTTGATTGAGATTAATAATATTTATGATACTTCTGCCCTTGTTTCTCAATTTACAATCACTTGAAACAATCTCTCTTGTAGTTAACCTCTGCATGCTATTGTTTTTTTCTTCTCAAAAGAGCCTAATCTCCCTCTATAGTCTTGTCCATGACTTAAATGTCCAAAAAACAAAATAATTTCAAAAATAAAATGGGATTCAACTCCTTGAGTCAAACTTCTAGCAACGAGATGACTCCCTCAAAAGGGACATCTCTTCTTTCTATCTCTCTACTATAAATAGACTGCTCCCTCAAAGGACAACTATATAAAGTTATTGTCAAAATAAAATAAAATATTTAGAAGCTTCCTGCATTGATCATCTTCCTGAAGACCTCAACGAGATAATATACTTATCCCACATAGACTTCCCGCATTGAATAGTCTATCAAAAACAAGAGAAGAAGATAACCTTTTTTTCATGGACTTACCTATTTTTATCTTGGGTCTCTTGCTATGTAGGCCTATTTTCTCACACCAAGTTACACTAAAACCAACCATTTTCACCTCATTTCCTTTTTTACCCTAATTTCCTACCTTCTCAAGGGACTTTCCACAAAAATGACATTTTGTGATCATGTGACTTTCTTCACCCTTAGCATATTAAATCATGCAATGCCTTTAGGGTCTTATGTTCATAAGCCTACCTTTGGTATAGTAAACTTGTTATGGTTCTTCCAATTAGGTGGATCTTTTAGTCACCTCTTACCCTTCACCTTCTTCATTACTTGTTGATTCTCCTATACAAGATCAAACCATCGACACCTACATTTTAAGAATTCCTCTTTCACCAAAATTTCCAAGTTGAACTGACCTAAAACTCAACCATGCCTATAATCACCTAAATGCAACCATGCCTATAATCACCTAAATGCAACCATGCCTAAATGACCTAGACTCAAGATGTGCCTAAAACCTACCGACCCATTTATCTATCCTCATCTTATTTTCCCCTAGCTTATGGGAGAACTACATCGGCCTAAGACCTCTTTTTGTTGGGGATATGTACGTAGCACTCTAAGGACATGGAACCCTTAGAGGTTAGCTCAGCCAATTTTTACCCTAACCCATTGATAAGGCCAAAATATGCCTCATCAATGTGTAATAAATGATCTTATTTTACTCTCCTTTTAATCAAGTTTGACTACATTTTGTGGCTTTTGTTTGATCTAGTATAAGTTAGTATGTAATTGTCCATCTTTTGTTTGATTTAGTTCTAATGTCTAAAAACTCTGTAATTCCTAACAAAGTGTGTGGAAATTCAGTTTTTGTAATAAAATAGGTCACATTCGATCAGATATTCAAAGTATGAAGTGACCAACACCTTTTTTGGAACATGGGCTTTAATACGGCTTAGCTTCGGAACCTCCAGGATTAGTTCTAGAACTCCATCACATAGCTAAGGAAATATTTTGCTTAGTTCTAGAACCTTTAGACTTAGTTTCGGAACTCCAGCACTTAGTTCTAGAACTCTTGTGCTTAGCTTCGGAACTTTTGCAGTTAGTTCTAGAATAGTTCCCTTTGGTTATGAAACTTCTCCAAAGTTCTGGAATCAATGCAAATTTGTTCATTTTGAAAAAATTTGGTGATAGAGAAATTAATGGGCCTTCCAATCAGGAGCAGATCAATATATTTTTGATTCTTCATACTCTACAAATACTTATGTAGGATCAGATAGTTGTATGTCCATCAAGGTTTCTAAATTCCATATCTACTTTGAGCAATATTTTGTTTCACTAGAACCTATAGATGGATGGACAGCTATTGAGCACTTATGATTGTAAATGCATATTTGGATGATGAAATATGTATAAAGACATGTAGATTTATTATAATGGAGAGGAGATGATATATATGATATAGATATACAGTGAAGTTTGCAATAAAAAACATATCAGTAATAAGACAACCATTTAGTTTTGAGAGAATCATACTTTGTCAACTCCTGATTCAAGGTGGAGCAATGGCCCACTCCTCCAAGAAGCAAGATTCTTTGTTTTATTCGTATTTATATCTCTAAGAAATTCATGTAAATATGTGAAGTGTTAATTCTATAAATGATTTTGATTCTTCAGTTTAATTTTGTTACGTACTTGTCCCTACAGGTGTTATAGATTAGACTCTCATTTCCTTGCAAGCATTTTCAACAACATTTTCAAATGTGTCTTTATTTCTAAGCAAGTTTGTTTACTTCTACATGTGTTTATTTCTAGAAATTTATTTTATTCTACAAGGTGTTTTTATTTCTAGCAATTTGTTCCATTCTGCAAATAGTGTTTATTTCCAACAATTTGTTTCATTATGCAAGAGTGTGTTTTATTTCCAGTAGCACGTTTAATTCTAAAAGACTTATTTATTTCAACAATGAGTGTTTATTTCTGTAATTTTCTTATAGTTTAGCTTTAATAAGGCTTTGGCCAAGAAATCCTAAAGACTGTAAAAACCCCCTAGAAAATAAAAGTAATAAATACCTACAATCAATTACTAGATCACTAAGATTCTTCTTATTGCATATAGCTTCAGACACACCCCTAGTTTGAATATGACATCAACTAAGAGTTTATTAAATTAAGGGAATAACAACACCCATAATTTTTGGTGCCATTGTTGGGGACCACTAGTTAGAATTGTCTAATTAGGTGTCAACAAGAGAAACAATCATACATGTAATTGAAAAATATTCCCTACGTTATCATAAAAGTTATGAGTAGACCAAGAGACTCAAAGGGTTGATTTCTCCCAAAAATATCTCAACAAGAATTATCAACATCCTCTGGTTCAAATAAGGAGGTTGAGCAACAATTAGAAGCACCATTGTCTACTATTAGACAAGAAGCAAAACTTCCACCTTTGAAATTTTTGGATCAATCACCACAAGGAAATGGAACTTTTATGAGAAGGATTATATCCCAAAACCCGCTTAGAGAAATTTTTGATTCTCAATTGAGTATTCAACCTCCTACTCTTGAATTTTCACCTTCACCAAAGCAGATCACATACCACATTGATTGGGAAAAATATCTAGAAGATATTGTAGATATGGCATGGGAAGCTAAAAGATAATCTGATAGGACCTTTACCTATCCAATTCAGTTGGAGGATGATGATACACCTATGATTAATATTTCACCTGCACACTTGCCTACATTTAGAGGTATGTCATCTGAGGACCATGACTAATTTTTGTTTGAATTTAAAGTATTGTGTCATACCTATGACTACAAAATAGAAAATCAAAAACTCAAGTTGTTTCCATGTACTCTAAAAGATGCAGCAGTGAGGGGGTTTATGGGATTAACATTTAATTCTATTACCACTTGGGCACAAATGGAAACTGCCTTCTTAGAAAAATACTAAGACTAATGTGGAGGGAGAAACATGAAGGAAGAATTTTTTAGAATCAAATAGGAAGAGGATTAAAATATGGAAGATTATTTAGATAGATTTCTCTTTGTAAGTTAAAGGTGTGGAATTTTACTTCAAGAAGAGCTAAGAAAAACCATTTTTATTAAAGGTCTAGATGATGAATCTAGGGAAGCCATTAATTTAATGGGAGGTAGAAATATCAATCAATTGAGACTGAATGATATTAAAGAACTTTGTATAAGTTATTCAAGAATAAGGGGTGGACCTAGGAAAGGAAAAAATATGAAAATGACAAATTAAGACGTGAAAAAACTTATGGATAAACTAGAAAGCTTTAAAACAAACATCCTAGTTCAATTAAATTCCACCATGGATGGATTGCGATCCAAAGAAAATGATAATACTGAACCATTAGCTATGTATTGTCCTAGATGAAGAAAGAAGCATGTAATAAGAGATTGTCCTTTGGATAAAAAAATGTGTCTTATTTTTGAATCTAGGTAACATGAAGCTAATGTTTGCTCTCTTCTTCCATTCATAAAAAGATAGCTTAAACAAACCAACACTTTATCCACTATAGTAGAAGTAAACTTTTTCCATAGACAACCTAGCCAAGGGAATTTCATACCAACATCTGTTTCTAATCCCTAGATGATGCCATGGGAAGCTCAAACAGTGCCATAAAATTGGGGACAACCACTTTGGACCCATCAATCAACATGGAATTCCTAGGATTGGGCATTATAAGCTTAGTATGCTCATGGACACCAACAACCATGGTATGGTTAGAGTAACCCTTATACTTGGTCACAACCTAGGTGGAACCCTAATAATTACACTCAAGGAAGAACATATCCCAACCAAAATCAACAGGCCATAATGGGTTCTCTGACACAATGTTCATAAACTGAAAATGTCGTTCAAACATAAATACCAACACAACCAATGGCTAATCCCAAAATAAACAAAAAATCCCTATCTAGGGAATAGAGAAAGAAAAACTAGTTGATCTTAATGCCATGGACTATAAGGATATTAAAACAAGATCTGGAAAATTAATTAATATTCCACCTGTTATAATTACTTAGATGACAGAAGAAACTGAAACTCCTAGTTCAGTTGTTCCTAAAGAGGATGAAAAAGAAACAAAGAAGGAGCTAGATAGAAAATCTACTGAAACTCCATTTCAAAAAATATTTAAAGAAGTTATTGAGACCAAGGAATATGAATTAGTGTAGGAATTAAGGAAACTAAATATTGGAATAGCATTGTTGAAAGCAATCAAGGACATTCCTGGATTAAACAAATTAATTAAAATGTTATGTTTGAAATGACCTAGAAGGAAGAAGCAGTACCCTAGGACTATTAAGGTAGATGGGAAACTTGTTTATTTATTGGCAGGAAAACTCTTACTTCCCAAATATGGGGATCCTATAAGCCCTGTTATTTCTATCTCTATAGGAAATAAACATATACATAATGTTTTGGTTGATTTGGGAGCAGCTATAAATGTGATCACAATGGAAATTTTGAAAACATTACCATTAACAGATATACAACCTAATAATACCATATTGCAGATGGCAGATCAGTTAGTAGCAAAACCAGAAGCAATCTTTGAAGATGTGGCAGTGATGGTGGAGTCATGGGAGTACCCAATGGACTTCCTTATATTATGGCCAAAAGGTAAAACACTTGGTTATCCCATTATTTTGGTTAGACCATGGTTAGCTATAGTTGTTGCCTTAATTGATTGCAGATCAGGTGATATGACTATCTCAAATGGTAAGAATTCTAAGAAAATTTCCTTATATCCTTATTCATGACCTTTCATTGATAACTAAGAAAAAATATGGGTTGATGATCTTGATACTAATAAACAAAATTTGTCTTATTTGGCTATAATAACATTGTAGGATCATATACAGGAGGTGTAAAATATGATTAATCATCCATTGAATGATCACCAATTGTCTTTGGAGTAATCAGGGAAAGTTACAGAACCCTTCAGACTTAGTTCCGAAATGTAACATCCACTTTTTGTCACTTTGTCTCTAGAATTTTTTTTTATAAATAACTTTATGTAGCTGATTTAAATACCCATATATTTAAATCTACATAAACCTTAAATAAATCCATTTTTGATAACTGTCATGAACCATGTGCAGCTGTATGAGAGAATGTTGAACCTACTCGTTCTCCCTCAATTCTTTGTATGAGCCCTTACACAAAATGTAACCTTTGGTTCTCCTTTTTCAAGGTATGATATATAAGTGAATGCTCATAAGTGTTTACCTAGGTTCCACCTATGAAATCCATAGGCATTTGGCATCTTAGATTAAAGGGAAATATCAATAGTGTAATCAAAAACTTACACCACTTTGCACAAAGTTTCTGAGCCATGTATTCCGTGCTCGATTCATAGGACACTCGCCATTGGAATCTTGTCATCTCACCTTATTCACTTGTTCAGTTATATGGATTCACAAATTTTAATGTTGTAAATAGCTACAAGCCTTGAATGAGGTACAAACTAGTTTAACCTACATGAAGACTTACTTCTTTTTCATCCAGTGATGCCTATGGAAAATAAAGTGTTCTCATAATAATTCACCTTGTTACTCAACCACATATCTTCCCGTAGCCATCATATGTTGATATAAGGGTGCATACCTAGGAGTTCCAATCTATCTTGTAAATCTATCAAGGTTTGTACTTAGGACAACACCATACTACAATCTAGTCTCTTGATGAGACAACTCATTACAGATTCTAAATGGCAGTATCCTAATGGTGACAATCGTCACCATAGGGATACGACTGTGTAGTATCTGCAATGAGTTCACCCACCTAGAATCCTATATTGGTGCATGGTGTTTAATGTTTTCAAGGTAATCATTATAGAACAACCTAGGATTTATAACACCTCATCCATGAATGGTTCGTACCTAAGGTTCAAATTGAGTTGATCCCAGGACCCCCAATCTCTATAACACTTAATTACCTTTCAATATCTCATACCCATGTTAACCATTGATAGAAACGATACTGTCAAGGACTATGATCATTATTACAGTTTCAAAAATTATCCCAACTTTAACATCTAGGCTCATGCTCCTTATTTCATATTCTATGCATATGTACTTATATGAAGCTAAGTATTTAGGTATGATTCATTCCTTGAATTAAGTACCATAGGCTATCAATGCCAACCATCCTTTCAGTTTAAGCACATCACTTTACTTAATTACTTCTCAGTAAAGAGCGTTCATTTATTTTACTATCTCTAACAAGTAAGATATATCTAGGGTATCCGATATGGTAGATTTGATGAACCACTTTCCCATTTATCTTTCCCTATCATATCCTTTTAAAATATCACTCTCTATTTCTCTTTAGAGATAATTACAGTATTGACTAGGGATGAGATTCAAATGCTATGTTCTTTTTAACTTAGTACACATGTTCCATATTACTTCCATTGTATCTAACATGCTTATGTGCTCATAATGATGCATCATGGGACAACCCCCTAATTGAAAACATTTTATCTCCTTGAGAAAAATATTTCATAACACAATTTATCTCAATTATTCAATTCCTGAAAAGTGAAACCATACTCAATATATTTTCATGTTAGATTACCATAATCCCTTTCCCTTATTAATTATGTGTATCATCCTTGTATAGGAATTAGAGTTGATTTCACTTAGAAATCAATATTAAATTATTATATCTTTGATAAGAGTTAGTATAACCTGATTTTATAAAACAACCATAGCAAAAAAGTACCTAATTATTATAACCTTTCCATGGTTTCATTATAATCCAGCTACTTTCTTAGCAGAGACCATTAAGATTAGACAATCTTACTTCTAGATATATTTTACTAGTTGAGTACATTATATACAAAACCTTTGGAGAACCTAACACAACTTTACAAGTAGGTTTATATATTGCATTTTATAATGAGGCAGTTATCCATTAGCAACCTCAACTATTTCCATGTATGCTTAACGTATGGTTCGTTAGAATATGATATTCTTAGGAAACATTACACCCTTAGTTTCTTATATGTTCCCTAGCATTCACACGTATGTTGTGTATATCTCTTACTATTTAATTTATTACTAATGTTTAATACAATAGTACTGTAGATGTTGATTTCTTAACTTGATAGATTTACGACTCATAACTCATCAATTGACAATCAACCACTTATAAAACAATATATAGCAGTAGGAAATCTGTCTTAATTACATTTATGAGATAAATACAACTCATACCTTTAAGCATGACCAAGATCTTTCATTTAAATGAATAAAACAATTATATTCAGTAGCAAGGCCTTTCCCGTTTCCAAGAATAAGTATTTCATTTAATAAAATTTAAGTCAGTCATATCTTCAAACTTTCCTTGATCAAAATAATATACAAAACTAAATACTTCACCGTTCCTTCTCTGTGTTTATTTGTAAAATTGTTAGCATGAGTCAGTTCACAAGAACTGAGCATGATAAGCAACAACTCACCATAATGACATACTCTACTTAATTATTTCATAGAAATAACCCATATATGCAAAGCTTAAGTAGTTAAACAATTATTTCCATAACATGATAGAAGCAAGCAATTTAATGAACCATAGAAGAAATCAATTTCAAACTTACTTTTCCATACAACTACTTCAGTCGCTCAGAAACAGTCATACAATTCATAAGATAAATGAGAATTATAAGTATTCAAAGACTACCATTTAAGATTATCAATATTTCACTCATGCAATCCCATACTTGCATACCTGAAATCATTTTTACTCAATAATTAAGTAATCATATAAATATCAAGAACACATTCAAGCAATCTCTCAAATTTCACAACAGATCTAACAAGGATTTCATACACCTATAAGGACTGCTAATGGTTTAAGTAATAATACCAAAACATCAAGAGTATTTGGTTACCAAAATATTATATTACAGAATTTAACCTTGAGGATAAGAGGGTGAGAACATTCATGGCATCCTACCATATAGCAATCAAGTATAACTTGAGTAATAGGCTACATATAAAATTTGCCTCAACTTAAGCACTTATTGAGCATTTCAAGAATATAAAAGAGTACACAATTCCTTCTTCAGATATGTTTCAACATATCAAGACCTAATAAACACTAAGGTCTTTAAAATTCTGGAAGAGAGTAGGTACCATGTGTTGACAAGATAAGATAATTATTACTTAACCCAAAAATTTCATCTAAATTTTTAATATCCCATGAGTTTTCTCAACACGAATTACAACTTCTGGCAACCCACTTTTTCCCAGTAAGTCAAGACTTCACATGATTATGAATTTAAGAATGATCTCCTATCCCATTCTACTGAACAAGTTAGATCATACTGAACTAAATTCATGACACAACCAGGAAAGGTAAATAAGGAACTTTCAAAATGTCAAGGAAACCATGAATTTAATAAATGAAACTGAGTACAGTTTGCTATAAGAGAAAGAGTCACTTCTGGGTTTGCTGAGATACCACATAATTCAAATTAGAATCATTACACCCAGAGAGGATCTGTCACATCTCACGGACTCAGTTAAAGGATGAATCTTGTTATCATCTATTATAAGAGTAGGAGTATATAACTTACCGTTTTGTCCCAGAATGGGTTACCATACAAAATCAATGCCTCTAGTTTCTTAATAGAACACATAGTATGAAAATGTGATCAACAAACTTGTATCATGTTAATTACTATAGAGGGGTAATACCACCAAACTTTACAACCCTGAAGCCAAGAGTCTTCCTATTTTGGGAAAACTTTAATCCCCAACCCTACTTAATGACTCAATTTCCAACATTTAGAACATAAACCCAACAAGAACGTATAAGAGTGTAAGGGTCAAGAAATCAAACTCTACTATCATTACCATCTCATACATTGAGATGAGGTGTGCTCAATAAAGGAACTATTTAACACCTTTTCAACTGTAAAATCTAATGTATAAACTTCTAGAAGATCAACTCCCTTTTTAGGGTAGTTTCCTAATGGTCAATAGTGAACTGCATCTCTTACAAGAGGAAGGAGATTATTAGTCGAAGTCAACATCACTTTCGAAATCAGCAAAGAATTTAAAGAAGAACCAAGATTTGGTAATAATAGTGAATAAATTAGCCCACTAAGTATCATACAAGGTTTTACAGGAGAATTTCCATCCTTTGTTATAGAGGCTAAGATGGAATATAAGTGATGAGATTTTAACAAGTTGGACTTAACCATCACAGTAATCAAAATCTCAATATAACGTTTCCATAAATAGATTTAAACGCCGAAGGAGTTAGAATAGTTCCAGAGTTATTAAGAAGCAACAAGGAGATCAACATGAAATAATAGAATGAAGTTTTTGGATCTTATGCAATTTTAATTGCAAAAAAGATACAACAGTTAACTGTTAGGAGACTCAATGATTCAGTCAAGCCATAAAAGTGGCTCTGGAGTAGACCATAAATGCCATTCTAAACTACCTATTCAAGGGCCGAAGAGGCAAACCTTGTAATCATTACAACTATCCTTATTATCTACAACCTGATGATAATATTAAATTTAATTATTTTTCTTCATTACAAATACTTATTTTAAATAAAACTAGGTTGATTATAAGTACCGACGATGCCTCCTATAAGACCAACACAACTCCACAGGCATATATTTATTTAAAGAGTCAAACCTAGTTGTGTAAATCCAACAAACACTACGTCAAGGAAAGACATCTATAATAAAACTCACATAGAACAATTTCCAGAATACCACAATATTTTATTATATTTATTCATATCCTTGAAGAGATGGGTAATAAATTAAACAAAGTTTTCTACAGTATGGGTAGTTATCAATTCACAGCTACAAGAAGATTTCAACAATGTTGGTGTATCAGATCAAACCCAGTAATCATTATAGCAACATTCATCAAACATCTCAAGAGTATATTCTTTTCTTAATGATAATAAACCTTATTGGAGCCTGTACTTAATTAATCACTTTTAACAACATACAACACGAAGCCATAGTAATTTTTACTCTATAGATAAAGTATTAAACAATTCTACATCTTTGAAATTATAAACACAAAATTTCATACAAGGAAAGGTTACTTTTGTGAAAATACTAAATAGATTAAGAAATTATGAAAAGTTCAAAGCGTATCATGCTTGTTACTCTGGTTTTTTCTTTTCTTACAAAACTTTCATGATTACTTAGGAAAATCCCCAAACCTTTGAAATGAATTCCTTCATTCAACAGATCACAAATTTTACATGATATTTTAATGAGTCTAGGAACTTGTTCTTCCATCTACTCAACTGATGTTTTCTTCATGCAAAATCGCATCAACACACAACTAAACTTCCTCCTTGCATGCCAAGCTACTACGAGTTTCTAGCCATGAAATGAATCGATACCAAAAATTGCCCCTTTATTCCAATCTATCCATGCACTTCTCGAGGAAGGTGGGCAATAAAACACATTAAATGTAGAGTTAATAGAGCTTGCTGCCAATTTACAAACCAACTATTCTTAGCTCTCCTTTAAATTTAGTGAATTCATACTTCATGCCATGCAAGGTGATTTAGATAACTAAAATACTTCATCTTAAAATCAGTTGGTGGAGATAATTAAGGAATGTGAGTATAGTTATTAGTCGGTGGGTGCCACCTCATCAATCATTTGAATTTGAGCAACATTATATCATTTTTAAATGAACAACCAATATTTTATACAAATAGAAATTTGGATATACTTTCTTAGCATAACTTAAGGCTTCATACTATTTTCATATGCATATACATCCTTTCAAACAGATAAAGTAATGCCCAAGTCAATCTTCCCAATGATAGGTTCATATGTTAAGTTTAGAGCTCTGCCACTAGGATTAGATTGTCCTATTTTTACATTAGCAAATAAATCTTCAATAGTAGTTACTTAACTACTTTAATCTTTGAAAATTCCCTTTTCGAAATCTATATATATGTATTTGTATGTATATATATATATATATATATCCACATGTAAATATATATAGATGTTATAATATTAGTGTTGATCAAGAAAGTTGCTCATGTATACTTGTAGGAGTTGATGCCCTTAATTCTTAATAATTAAGTTCTTGACTAACAACCATAGCCCGTTTATCCCTGGAAATACGATCATGATAGCATTAGTCATCAAATGGGGTAAACTATTAGATGATCAGTTTAAGATCTATTATAAACCAACAGGAAGTCTTGAGCGCATTTCAAAATAATTTGTTAAACGAACTATCAAAATTTTCAAATCCTCAACATAACTTAGTTATAAAAAACTATAATTTTAATAATTTAATAGAGATAAGAAACAATATCGCAAATTACTTTCGAGGCTTAAATTTACACTAAGGATTTTATGACTTACAACATTACAACTGATGTAATGTCACCTTAGCGAAAATAGTTCATCAATAAGATAGACCCCGGATTAGCAAGGTTCTAATCTAAGGAGATCATCCTTATCTTATTCATGATCTTGTGATTATGTGTTCACATCAAGTTTTCACTTAATTTTTGATACGCAAGGGTGCCAACAACACAAGATAAAACCATTTGTCATATCATTACTTTAACAATAATAATGAAAGCATGGGGTCTTACACGGAACATGCATACTTATCTCTGGAACCACAAAAAATTCAAGCAAATGTAAATAATTTCACTCTGGAGGAATGAGATTACTCTTGGGGAGGGATATAAATAGTTATAGAATCAGTAGTTTCAGTTTCAAAGATATCAAGGAACGGTGAGGAATTTTTGGAAAGCAGAAATGATGAGGAGTTTGATCAACAACAAGATAAGTATCATAACTCTTCTTATTATCCTTTGTCCAATATTCTTTCTCAAGGGAAATTTAGAGACATTGTTGCATATCATATGTTGTTGCCACATTCATGTCCACTAAACACCTTAATGGAACCTTTTCAACAAATCATTTCCTCACACACTGGAACCAAACAAATTGAGATTCAACCAAGTAAAAGTTTAAACATTAACAACTGGTTAGAAAATGATCAAGAAGCTAAATTGTTTGATGTCTTCAAAGGTCATACTAGAGATTTTTATTGGGACTATAAAGACATAAAAGGAATCCATCTAATTATTTGTATCCATAAAATTTATAATGAAAATTTTAAACCATTTGGGAAACCTCAGAGAAGGATCAACCCAGCCTTGAAGGACATAGTCAAGCAAGAAATTGAAAAGCTATTGCAAGTAGGATTTTTCTACCCGATCTTAGATATTTAGTGGGTGTCTCCTCTTATGATTTTGCATAATAAGAATGGAAAATGGAGAATTTGTGTTGATTATAGGGAATTGAACAAAGCTACACTTAGAAATTATTTTCCCTTACTATTCATAGATCAAGTTTTAGACAACCTTTCAGGTAAACAATACTTTTACTTCCTTGATGGTTTTAGTGCATATAATCAAATCAGGGTGGCGGATGAGGATCAATAGAAAACTAATTTTACTTTTACATGGGGTAAATTTGCCTACAAGGTATTGCCATTTGGACTATGTAATGCTCCAACAACCTTCTAAAGGGTTGTACTATCAATATTTGTAGATCTAACCAATGATTGTGTGGAAGTATACATGGATGATTTTACTCTACATGGAGAAACATTTTATGATGCCTTAAAAAATATAGACACAATATTAACAATATGTGAACAACACCATTTGTCTTGTAGTCATGAGAAATGCTTGATGATGGTTGATGAGGGGATTGTACTAGAACACCACATTTCAAAAAGAGGAATTCAAGTTGACAAAAAAAAATAAGGATTATTTCAGACTTATCTGTTCCTCAAAACCCCACAGATATCAAGTCATTCTTAGGACATGATGGATATTATAGGCGTTTTATTAAAGATTTTAGTAAAATTGCTGCCCCCATGTTTGGTTTGCTTACCAAGGATTGTGAATTTCATTAGAATGAGAAGTGTCAACAATATTTTGGAGAGATTAAAGAAAAATTAATCACTGCCCCAATACTAAGAGGATCTAATTGGGATAAACCTTTTCACATCCAAACAAATGCCTCAAATAACTCAATTGGTGTAGTTTTGTGACAGAAAGATGAATAAGGGAAAATGTGTGCTATTTACTAACTTCGTAAAAATATTACTCCCACCAAAATAAATTACACCACCACTGAAAAAGAATTTTGTGTTTTGATTTATGCAATTAATAAGTTCAAACATTATATTACAGGGTACAAAATATTTGTACATACAGATCACTCAACAATTAAATACTTAATGAAAAAACCAGTGGTTTGAGGTAGGATAATTATATGGTTATTAATTTTACAAAAATTTGATATTACCATTATGTATAATCCATGAAAATCTAATGTGGTAGATGATTTCTTGTCAAGATTAACCACTATAGGAGAGAAAGATCCAGTTAAGGAAAACTTTCAAGATGAATAATTATTTGCTATTTTAGATGATACACCATGGTTTGCTGATATGGAAAATTATCTTGCAACATGGAAGTTTCCCCCTTTTTTTAATAAGAAACAAATGAAAATATTAATCAAAACTAGTGCACAATTTAAATGGTTGAATGGAATGTTATTTAAATGTGGTCCTGATTTGGTTTTACACATGTGTGTGATAGAAGATGAAATATTTGACATACTCAGGGCATGTCATTATGAACCAAGTGGATGACACTTTTCAATGAAAATAAAAAACACACAAAATACTTGGCACTGGATATTATTGGCCATCTTTGTATAAATATGTGAATAAATACATCAAGTAGTGTGATCCTTGTCAAAGGATGGGACAACCAACTTTCACCAGTGAAATGCCTCTGTAACCTCAAGTAGTGATTGAACCATTTGAAAGGTGGGGAATATATTTTTTTGGCCCTTTTAGTCCTCCTTCACAAGGAAAGGAGCACATTATTATATGTAATGATTATGTGACAAAGTGGGTAGAGGTTCAAGCTTTAAAAATGCAAATGAAGATGCAGTTGCTGATTTCCTGTGACACAAAATTCTGATGAAGTTTGGTGCACCAAGAAGCATAGTTTTATACCAAGGTCCATATTTCATGTCTAATATGATCCAAGCCTTCACAATGTACTATCAGATCAATAATAGGAAGTCATCTCCCTATCACCCAAAATCAAATGGGCAAGGAGAAGTGACAAATAGAGAATTGGAAAACATCCTCACCAAAACAATTGAAGCAGGTAGAAGAGATTGGGTGAAGAGGTTACCTGAGGCTTTCTTGTCTTATAAAAAAACTTGGAAGAATATAATAGGGTTCTCACCATATGAGTTAGTCTATGGGAAAAATCCCTTGTTACCCATTGAATTTTAACTACAAACATTGAGGACAACAACTAAATTGGGTATTGAATTGGATACAACACAAAAGGAAATAATTCTACAACTCAGTGAATTAGATGAGCTAAGATTGGAAGCACATCCCGTAGCTGCACCACCCACCACTTCTTGTATCTGTCTGTGATCCTGACATCATCACTCTGCCTATCCACCACCTACTACTTCTTCCCTATTGGTACAGTCGGTTATGATAGAGGCATAGGCCTCACCACGCCATCTCTCCTATACTGTCGGAATGGTGGAAGCACATCCATTTGTAGCCCAAAAATATTCCTAACCCTATCCCCTAGTATCCTCTTGTGCTCATCAGCACGGTGCCCCTCTATCCACCTGAGCAGTTGTAACTCCTCCAACTCCTCAGCCATGCACCTTTATGAAGTAAAACCAACATATGGCCTATAAAAAAATATTAACCCTAAATAACACCTCCAACACTTACTTATAATATGTTACATCGTGTGTGGCCCTCGTTGCCCTCTACTCTCCACCAAGTGGTACCCATTGCCTATAACCAAACATGACTAAACCACCCCTGAACCAATCCTTTCGGGGTAAGCCAATCAGATGTACGCATACGATATGCTCGTATGCCCAACATTGTAGAAGGAAGGTATAACATAAAATGAATCTCCACAACCTCATATAGGCCCAAAACTCTCTATACAACTACATAAAGAATGTCGGTGCCTAGGAAAAACAAACCCTCTCCTCCATCATGTCCTGGAGAACCCCCATCATTGCTCGTAGGAATCTCCCACCCCCGCATCTGGTAAGAAAAAAAACATACTACCTCCATCAGCAAAACCAATAACCGCATCTCCTGAGGATGAGTTACATACATATCTCCATAGATTAGACTCGCACTATGGTACCTTAGCTCCACCATCGCCTCTCCAAAAATAGCCACTATTGGCTCCTCTGATTCCTCTGACGTAATAGAATATACCTGTACCCCAACTATCAGTAACTATAGGATTCTGTATACATCCTCTAGGGTGACAGTGATCTCACCCATCAGTAAGTGGAACATTTTGGTCATTAAGTCCCATCTGTCGATGAGTGCGACCATCAAAACTAGATCAAAAACTAAACACCTGTAGCATTGGATCCCACTCAGGTGAATATTTGTCACATGCCTCCACTCCTCCACGGTCACACTTGGTCATATATCTAGCAACAGAGGTGGTACTCTATCCCACATCCGTAACTGGTCCCTAGTTTGCATCCAACAAAACCAAAACATTATTACAAACTTGACAACCTTCACTTATCTATTAACCCCCAAATCATACCCAACCACACCAATTCTACTCACCCCATTTTACCTAGTTCACCTACCAGCCTCCTCCCCCATTGCAATAGCGACTCACCATTCTAAAAACATCATTTCACCTACTTACCTTTCCTTTACGCCAACGCCAACCTTCAACCCCCATCACTCTACATGTACCCTCCATTCCCCCCTATCACTTATTTTTCTTGCCCACCTAACATTTCTTACCCCTATTTTTCATCCACCCTCACCGGTGTCGGTCTCCCTAACCATCACCGGTTATCCTGAAATGACATCGATTCACTTAAACCGATGTCAGTCACTTATGACTAGACCAATTTCAGCTAAAGCAAACCATCGTTGGCCACCCTTACACCAACGTCGGTCTCTGTCATGGTGCCAAATTGAAACCCCCCTCCCTGTCTACAGAAATCACCAAAAATGACATACACACCTACTCTACCCTACCCAAACCTAACCTAACTTCATTGTGAAACCTATTTGAGCTACATTGGACCTTCCCCCTCCTTCATTTACTTCATTTTACACACAAATTCAAAATAAAACACCCACCCAAGATGATTTTAACCCAAACCAATTTCAACACATTATTCTCAACCCAAAGATAGAATCTGATTGAATCCTACCTCATCTCATTGTCGTATTTGTGGTGGTACATCTAGCCTCCATGCCAATGGCCCACCCGAACCCTATCCTACCTCTGCCATGCCACAAATCAACTTCTCACCTCACCGCCAATCAAATAGTTCCAATCAATCTCATGGACCCACCTACCAAATGCCAATCATGTGATAGTCACTTGCCAACTTAGTTCCAACACCTCGTACTCTCGCTTTCCACTCTTACTCTATCACTCTGTCATTTTACCAAATGACAACATGTTAAAATGAGTCCGTAAAATATGGATTTTTTGTTTTATTAAACCTAACTTACCATGACTGATGTCGGTCATACCAAACCAACGTTGATTACTTTATAACTAGCATCATTTGCCCGTCATTACCATTTTCACCCCATTTTGCCCAATTTTGACCTCAACTCATTATTTCCTGATACCCTTTGACCTTACCCACACTTCTTGTAACCTACCTGCAAGACCAAACTACCCCTACATTTCCTTCATTGCGTCTTGGGATTTGTTATTTTACCTATACCTTGGTCTTACCCATGCCATGACCTATTTACCTAGACCTGACCTAATTTGTGTGAACATTGACCTTATGTACTCACTATACCTTACAATGTCGTTACCAACATTATTTGGCATGATGACCTTACCTTGCCTATTGTGTTCAATGAAAGATTTTGCAAAGAGCTATGGATATGGGGAAAACCCCCAAAGCTTTGTGCAAAGTCCCTCAATGGACCATCAAATAAGAAATGAGCAAGGAAACCTACTTTGCATGTATTCAAACTTGAAATAAACAAGAAATGTAACAAAATAGCATTTAACCTCCATTCTTTGAAATCTTGAAATAATGAACCTAAGAGGATCTAAGAAATCAGTTTTGTTGTTTTACTCCAGGAGGGTGAATGAATCTCACTAAATGGCTACATGGCCGAGTTTAGCTATTCCATTACTAACCTAACATGGGTGTAAGATGAAGCTATTTTAATGGTGGATGACCCAAGATCAAATGGCTTATTAGCTTGGCTAGTGCAAATGAGCTCTTAAGATTTCTTAGGATTTTTTTGGCTTTAGCTTATGTAAAGTTGTGTGTGAAGTTGTAATTTTGAAAGGGAGGTGTGACCCTTTTATTTATAGTTTTCCAAATGGAAGAGTTTAAACTTTGGGTGCATGTGGGACTAAAGTCTAAAAATCACTTTAGGATTAGATTAGGATATACATGCTTTAGGCTAGTTAACTTGGGTTTAGTATAGTTAAAATTGATTAACAAGTGATTAGAGACTCATTGAGAGTTGGGAGGGGTCTGGATAACCAATTGCGACTGATAGATAGTATAAAAAGCCAATAGAAGTGGTCTAGAGAGAACTAGGGAGGTTCTGAATGGTTGAAAGGAGGAATGTTTAGCTAATAAGAGAGATATTAGCCTAACAAGTTGATTATAGGAGGAATGTGACTGAGAAGGTGTCGTGCATGGGCATCTAAGAATGGAGTGAAGAAGGGGGAATTAACAAACTGTCATTAATTGGTTGAATTGGATGAAATGCTAAGTGTAAGCATATTTTAGGTGTCTACATTTGCCCCTCTTTGAGGTGGCATAAGTGACATCACTTCAAAGAAAGTAGACAAGCATAGACAAGTAGAAAATTTTGAAGGGATCGAAGAAAAATGAGTAGAGTGAAGGATGCCCCCTCGATTGTCGATGGGGTGACAGAAGAACTCGATTGACAATCGAAAAGATGATAGAAAGAGAATAGAAGAAAGAATAGTGTGGGGAAGAAGAAAGGGGATATAGAAGAAAAATGAGTATGACAAAGGGGGAATGAGCTAACATCCATCCAGTGCCTTTTAAACAAATTTATTCTTCGTCATATTCATAGAGATCTTCATCATCGGTCCTTATTAAAAAGAATGAACAAAATTGTATTATGACACGGAAAGCCATATATGAACAAATTTCCATTGCTAAAAACCACTAACTCCATGCAACATACAAAATGCAATGCAATACGAGAAAGTAAAAGATGCATAACTCCATGTAACATACATAATGCAATGTAATACGAGAAAGTAAACAAGAAAACCAACAGAGAAACACAACTTAATGTTTTTGTTATCGACCTTTAATTCTGACCTGTGTGAGTTAACGGAAAGGGTGGAAAATGGTGCCCCAAGCAAGGATACATGCAAGGGGAATAATGGAGGACACTTTCGTCCTATGAAAAAATAATGCGCACTATGAAACAATACCAGGTAATTTGTTGTACCCCAAAGTACAGAAGAAGTAAGCAGCCTAGCTTTTGTTGATGAAGGTAGATCAAGATGATCCGCGAGTCATGCACATGGACAGGTGAGAACCAAAGAGTGACATCTTGTAGGATGATTTTCAATTTTTAGAAGTTTTTTGAAACATATTTGAATGTTTTTGGATGATTTTTCTAACATATTTGAATGTTTTTGAATGATTTTTCTAACATATTTGAATGTTTTTGAATGATTTTTCTAACATATTTGAATGTTTTTTATTTTGAATTTTTTCTGAAACTCTGTACAGGAAGACAAGGAAGCATGGATGCCCCTAGAGATAGATGGGATGTACAAGGGCATAAGGCCATGTGCGTACGATAAATATGAAGATGCGAAAATTCCCCAGTGTTTAGGTGGGAGTATTCAAAGGAAAAATTTTCATAGGTAGAAGCGGGACCCAAGGCCATTATGGAAAATTTCAAAATGATGATGAACATAAACCAATGAAGTGTTGGGAAGAAGCAAGGATGCCCCCAGCGTAAGTTGGCCTAAATGCACATGATAGAAAGGAATGAGAAGATTATTTTTGTGAAAGGGGACAAAAGTGTCTGAAAAACATGGCAAAAAAGTAATCTTATATACATGGATGTTCTAAATGAAGTAGAAAAACGATATGAATGAAGCTTAGAAGCCTCGTGATGAAGAAGTGATTAGCCAAAGGCACAAATCATGAGACGAGATAAGGACTAAAGTAAGAGTTTGAACAAGGTCCAAAAAGAGACACTTGGTAACATACTAATCTTTCTTACTCATAGAGATCCAGTGTGTACACATGGAATTTAATTACCTTTTGAAGGGAAGATTTAATAGACAACAAGTGAAGACACCCTAGCCAATGTGTAGGACTGATTGATTTTGACAGGTGATAGGTGATTTGGATGGTGGAATGATTATCGTACATTGCTCCACTACTAGCCAGGCATCCATAGCCCCAAAAGAGATGTATTTTATTCTAATCACAACATTGCTCTACTGCCAGTCAGGCATCCATAGCCCTGATAGAGATTATTGGAAATACCCAAAGAGAGAGTTATTTATCAATTTGCTTTTTCTTTGTAGCTTTTAGCTTTTGATTTTTGATTGATTTTGATTCTTTTTTTATTTCTGAAAACTTATTTCAACTATCTCGTTTGACAAGGGGTTAAGAACCATAGATGGCTTGATGGAAGGAGGTGGAAGTGACTGTGATGAAAACATTGGCTAGTGTCAACAAATATGTCCAAAAGTTCTCCGTAACATGTTTATTAGATGTTGAATATGATAGGATCTCTAAGAGGTCAGTCGTTCTTTCATTTACCAAGGTGATAGAAGACCAAGTTCAAATAGATACCATAGAGATAAATGTCACAAAATGCGTGTGAAATGGCTAACCACAATATCACCAAAGGGATGAAAATGGTAGGAAGACTTGCAAAGGAATAATAAGGAAGGGAAGAAAGAAACATCCATGTGTACGCAATACCTGATTGCAATGTTTGATCTTTGTACCCTTAATTATTCTTGTGTTTTCTCAATGTTTTTTGTATTTTTGAATTATTTTGATTTTTATATTTTTGATAGTTTTTGGAAAGGTGGGACCAACAAATTCACTCTACATGGTAATATCCAACAACGATGTCTACGAATTCCTTGATAAGGGAAACTAGGTGCATTTATTTATCAAGAGTTATGTTATCCCCAATCTCGATGATCGTGGTGAGCTCGTACTCAACAAATGACTGTGATTTATCCTTAAACAAGGATTGTTCATGGGAGCTTGATTTCCCTATCCATAGGTTTTTGTAATTTATGCCATACTTGATGGTTACGTTGATGTGTGTTCTTGAATCACACTTGATTTTTAACCCTAAGACCGTTGGAGTTATTGGGAGCTTCAGAGCTCTTTACAGTTCTAATCTTAACTTGATAATGAACCTATTTGGGTTTCTTATAAGTATAGCATGACTTGTTTGATCCTAAGAAGTGGGAGAAATTGAACGTGGATGTTTAGAACTGATGTGAGAAATGATCATGGGCTTGCCATGACCATTGATAGAAGAAATATGTGATTGATGAAAAGGATACAGTCCAAGAATTAAAGATGATGGGCTACGAGGAGGTGAGCCACTAATAGAAGGCAATGAAGGGATGATAAATATGTCCCTAAGATGGAATAAATTGGGCTACGAGGACATGGCCCAAGAATATAAGAATATGATGAAGGGCTACTAGGGCGTGGCCCAAGTATACATGAGGAGGGACTACTCAGAGGCATCCCATAGATAGAAGGTGATGAAGGGATACTAGGGTGTGGCCCAAGAATAGAAGGTAATAGGCTACGAAGAGGTGACAAACAAGTAGAAAATGGAGGGCTACTAGGATGTGGCCCCAGGATAGAAGAAGGTGATGGATTACTCAATGGGGACCCAAGACAAGATTTTGATTGAGGAATGATGATAGATAAGGAATGAGTTGGTAACGAGAAGATAGGTCATGGATCATTACTAGACCTTGACATCTCATCATGCTCAGAGGAAGGTGAAGATGGAATAGAAGAAGAATCAAGTTCCATGACCTTAGGATTTTCCTCTATGTTCTGTCGAAAAGGATCAACTTCTTTTCCCCAATTCACGAGTATATCAAGTTCAAGAAATAATCCTTGTTTAAAATCCTCTAAAGGGATATCATCGTGTAGTCTGATTGTTTCTTCATTCTGAGAGAAATCAATTAGTAGAGGTTATTGTCTTGTGGCCATAAAAGGTTTAATAGAAGAAATAGGTTCGATGAGAGGGGAAGATTGATTGATATAAGAAGATGACTGAAGAGAGGAAGTAGGATTGGTGGTAGGTTCCTCATGAATGGATGATTTGGATTTGGACCTATGTCATTTTTCTATAAGACAACGTAATGTAGGTTGGAAAGTAGGATCACATAGCCATTCGTTAAGTTGTGACATAGGATTTGAATTAGATGATTGACTAGAGTTAACCCGAGTCATGGAACTCTTCGACAGAGGAAGAGTTCGTTGAGATGACTGATGAAGGAGGTCTTGTGAAGAAAGGGAGGATCGTGACTCAAGAACCAAATTAGATGCTTGATCGATGGAATTTAGAGTCACACAAGTCTTCAAAGGAGGAATACATCGTTGAGGTGATTTGGAATAAAGGTCCTGTGAAGGAAGGGAGTAATATGATTTAGGATTTGATCTAGGGGTATCCGAACAATAGTTAGGATTTGAGTCTTTAGAAGAAGAGTGGGAGTTCGAATGGTAGCTTGGATCTGAATCAAAAGAAGAAGAGTGGGGGGAACCCAAATAATAATTTGGATCAGAAGCATCCAAACCATACCATCGACTATGATCTGAAGGTGGGGAATAGGGTACCTATCTGGGCTCTCTAACACGAAGAACCAAACAAGGTTTAGTTGTAATGGGAATATTTTTATTTGAATGCCTAAACCTAGGTTATTTATTATTGTAAATATGAGAAACTGCGCGATAGTTAGTCATTTTTAGTGTTGTTTAAGCACAAATGTCTAGACCTAGATAGTGGGATGAAACTTCTTTAAAGGGAAGGAAGTGACATGTTGATTCGAGAAGCATAATAGAAACCAACTAGACATTGCGTAAGTATGGAGACATGTGCATGATTTTCCAAATAGGGTCTAAGGAAAATGGACATTGTGATGATGTAATCTTGATGAGATAAAAAATGATTATTGTAGAAAATAATTTTTCCAGATAAATAATCACAAGGAACAATCATGCAAGTTTGAAACACAAAGCCAACCAATAAGGAAATACACCCTATGCAAATGTGTGTGTAAAGTGATAGTTCAATGTAAAGATGATCAACACAATGTCAATATTTATGTCAAGTTCAAAATGAACAAGGTGTAAATA
The DNA here is from genome assembly GCA_019776745.2 of Taxus chinensis. Lineage (NCBI taxonomy): Eukaryota > Viridiplantae > Streptophyta > Pinopsida > Cupressales > Taxaceae > Taxus > Taxus chinensis. Next base: position 14,670,140 of record CM034153.1, read on the forward strand.
TTAACAAAGGGTAGATGTGGCTCCTAATCAAAGGATACAATGACGCATTCAACAACCAACAAGGCCAAAATGTTAAAGGGTCAGGTTTACAAATGTAAGCCATATAACCACACCAATTGGACATGTCTATCCAGCTTCGTGGAGAAGTGAGATATTAGTGCCAAAGTGGTATCAAAACGACACAAACAAAGTAAGCGACACCTTTCAAGATTCGGTACAATGTTTGAAGTAAAACCAAGTCAAGGGATACTTAGGATGTGTTAAAATGTGTGCAGCGTAACTCCACAATGCGGATACTTAGATCATGTTTATGAAAAAAATGACATAAGTATCTTAATTGTGTCGAGACAATGCGAACAAAGTAACACATCAAAGGGAGATCAAATGATAACTCAATCTGAACTATGATGATGATCTTGAAATCAAGATCAAGTGGTTATCAAAGATATGAGGACGCATCCACACACTTTAGACATTTAACAACTCAGCCGCAAACATGGCTGAGCGTAAATGGGCAAAATATTGGTGAACACTATCTATGACAACACTCCCGAAAGATGCCTTCTATTGCCCCAAATGGGAAACAAGAACGTAAAGGTGTAGATCAAAAGATGAAAAATAAACTAAGCGTCACTTGGGTAGAGCTTCACCTCATCTGAATATGTGAAAGAAGCTAAGACAAGTAAACATCATCTAATTTCTATGATGAAAGGCACTTAGATCCAACTTAAGTAGATTCTTTTCCTTGTTCGAAAAACAAGGTTTTGAATCCAGACAAGTTATCACTTTGTGATGGCCAAGACATGACAAATGACTAGCAAAGTGGGCTCTAAGACAAAATGGCTTTCCTAACAAGTTCTCTCAACTAGGTGTCACAAAGTTTATCCACAAGCAAGGTGATTTACCCAAAAATTCACAATGACTAGTTTGGGAGTATCGCGACTTTTCCCCCTTCAAGCACAGTGGGAAGTAAATGGATCCATCGTGTACTTAAAAGGGTTGCATAGGGACAACTTGTAACACTATCTCACAAAGGAAAACTAATCAAGTGGGTAATCAGAGCGCTTCCTGTTTCATCCACGAGGTTACTCAGTGGTGGATTACTTTAGGGTTCCTGGTACCACCCCCATTGTTATAACTTAAGGCGTTATGCCAAAGGGGTTATGTTCCGGTTGAGCAGATAGTGACATACCCTTTTCTAAAACCTGCTATACAATGTTTTGAATGTGGTGTGTTTTTTATCTTACTTAACTTAATGTGGTTTTAAGTAGCACACCATTTGGCAACCTGTAAAAAACATGTGTATTAGAAGTTTTGTGTTGTTTGGTTTTGACATGTGATGGGTCCTATAGATAACAAGTTTTAGTAATTTTCCAGTTCGTAGATTGATGTAAAAAGAGAACTTATACTTGCTTTTGATTCCTAAGATCACCAAAAGGCGCGAAGGAAGAGGATACGCAAAGTGGAAAAATCCTGCTGAAATCACATGAAATTTTACTTCATCCTTTTACAAAATAAGTGTTTTTGAATGTTTGATATAAGTTTGGTATAAGTATTTCTGATCTCTAAGATCAATTTTTAAGGTGTGAGGAGAGAGCATACGCACTTTTACAAACTTATTTCAAGTTTAATAAATGAAACACTTAACTAAGTTAGTCAAAAATAAAACCAAAATAACCCTGCAAACAACTGATTAGTTCTACAAATATCTTTCAGAGTGTTAGAATGGAAAAAAATAAATAATTTTTTGAACTTTAAGATATGTTAGAAAATGATTATATACCTAATAATTTAAACCATAAATTTTTGCTAATTCAAAATTCCAATTTTATGATTCCATTGTGTATTTCTCTTCAATACCTTTCCAACACAACAAAAATGGAGTCGTTTTGAGCTCGGGAGCAAAATTTATGGCCTCCAGAAGATTGGTGGTGAATGCAGTTTGATGCATACACACCCCTTTATTGACAAGTACGTGTCTGGTTCAATGGGTATGTGTGCGTTCAGGTGTTTTTGTGCCCAAAAACATAGAAAACATATAAACAATGATGCAGACACGCCCAATATGATGGATACGCACCTGTTTCAATGGGTACGTGTATGCGTGGGTGTTTTTACACCCAGAAACACAGAAAACATAGAAATAGTGATGTAGGTGTGCTCAGTATGATGGATACGTGCTTGTTTCAATGGGTACGCATGTGTGCAGGTGTTTTTACCCCTAGAAACACAAAAACAATGATACAAACGTACCTAGTATGATGGATACACACCTGTTTCAATGAGTATGCACCCAAAATGATGGATATGCACCCAAAATTATGGATATGCACCCCGAATCATAGATACACACCCCTTTGTTAACACCTATGCTCACCCTGTGAAAAACTTGTAAAAAACATGGATTTTCAAATTTTCAAGAGCAAATAGGTTAGTTGTTAGTCAAAGTGTCCTATTTCTATATCAAACCTACAAAATGTATATAAATGAAGGTCATTTATCTAGGTTTAGAAATAAAAATGAGGAAATAACAAGTGATTTGAGAAAAAAACTTGAAAATGAACTTTGAAAAACCTAAAATAACTCCATTAATGGAGGGTGGACATAAGTGTCCCACCAGGCGTGCCAAATGTGTTCAATGAAAGATTTTGCAAAGTGTTATGGATATGGGGCAAAACTCAAATATTTTTGAAAATTCCCTCAATGGACCATCAGATAAGAAATGAGCAAAGAAAACTACTTTATATGTATTCAAACTTGAAATAAACAAGAAATGCAACAAAATAGCATTTAACCTCTATTCTTTGAAAGCTTGAAATAATGAACCTAAGAGGATCTAAGCAATCAATTTTGTTGTTTTACTCCATGAGGGTGAATGAATCTCACTAAATGGCTACATGGCCAAGTTTAGCTATTCCATTACTAACCTAACATGGGTGCAAGATGAAGCTATTTTAATGGTGGATGACCCAAGATCAAATGGATTATTAGCTTGGCTAATGCAAATGAGCTCTTAAGCTTTCTTAGGCTTTTTTTGGCTTTAGCTTATGTAAAGTTTTGTGTGAAGTTGTAAGTTTGAAAGGGAGGCTGACCTTTCTATTTATATTTTTCCAAATGGAAGAGTTTAAACTTTGGGTGCATGTGGGAATAAAGTCTAAAAAGCACTTTAGGATTAGATTAGGATATACATGCTTTAGGCATAGTTAAGCTTGGTTTTGTTATCCCCGTTTTGAGTGCACAACGAAACGATCGGATAACCCCTACAAAATTTTTGAAGTGATTTTGCATTATGACCTCTTTTAGAGCAAATCGGGTTTTCGGGTGTTACTAACAGCTTGACATAAGTTTTAACATGCTTTATGTCTTATGACCTCCGAAAACCCGAAACCCACCTTGCAATGAAAAAATACTTTGTAATCGGGTTTTCGGAAGCTCAACGCATCGGAACATACTTGAGTTAAAACGTGCTTTGTGTCGTGTGACTTCCGAAACCCGAGACCCGCCTTGTGTTAAGACAATCCTTTGTATTCGGGTTTTCGGAACTCTAAAGCATCGGGACATTCATGTTCCAAAACATGTTTTATGCGCCATGTTCTCCGATTCCCGAAGTCCGCTCAATCCTTTGTAATCGGGTTTTCGGAACTCTAACGCATCGGAACATTCATGATTCAAAACATGTTTTGTGCTCCGTGTTTTCCGAAGCCCGAAACCCGAAATGCACTAAATCTCCTCGTGTCGGGTTTTCGAACTCCTCCAACATGCTGACGTGGCATTCATGCCGAGCGGTCGGTGAGTTGGCACGTGCCGAGCTGAAGTGTATTTATTACTGATTTTCTTATAAATAGATCGGATTTCCACGTCATTTTTACCGTTCATATTTTTAATTCGTGGATTTTTCGCATGTTCTTCCGCTCCCAAAACCCGCAAACTCGCGTTACCAGACTAGATCGTTTGTTTTCAAATTTACCTGTCTCGAATTGAAGGTATTTTTCGTTCCTTCTTTGTTCTTGATTTTTCTGGATCGACTGCGTGTATTTTCTTTCCAATTTCTTGCCAGTTGTCGAGGGTTTTTCTTCCTTCTTCTTTCTGTGTTGTTTTGGAAGGGGTTTTGGGTTTTTAGGGTTTATTTTCTTTTTGAGACTATTGATTAGTGCTGTTCCTTCCAAAATGTATGGAATATGAATAAAAAAAAGAAAGGAAGTTGTGTATTTAGAAATTCAAAGGAAAGACTCTGTTTTTGTTTCCCGGATTTTTGAAGGTTGTGTTGCAGATTCAAAAGTCCGAAGAACATTGGAAGCTCGAAGTAACGGGGTTTTCTCAACATTCCGACCTCAACACTAAGTGCCGGGAATCTCCTAAGTTCCGTCATCAAAAGTGGGTGTCGGGTTTTCTCCTGTTTCCGCCATTGAAAGCAAGTGTCGGGTTTCGCCAAGATTCCGACATATCAGACCTGTCGGGTTCTCAAAGTTTTCGGATATCTTCTTCTGCGTGTCGGGTTCTTCTCTTCTTCTGACGCATTCAATCAGTCAAGTTTTTCAGTGTGCACAGCATCTCCGGATTTCCGAGCCTTTCTCCTTCCAATATTCTTCATGACGGATCCTGGTTCATCACAGGAGAAGGCCGAAAAATCTGGCAGGATGAAATACAAATTTAAGAAACCAGAATCCCCGTCATATATCGACTGTAATTATGATATCAGGGATACATAAATGGGCAACATAGATAAGGACGATTTTTGGAATAGGGTGAAGAGTTCTTCTCAAACCCCATGGATGGTGGCTTTAGCTAACAGTGGCTTGCCCCTCACAGCAGGCTTCCCCATGTTTGCCCAATGTCCAGAGTTTGTTTTGGCGTGTGCATCCAGCTACGACTCAGCTTCTCGGTCCGTAAGGAATCAGGCTGGTGAAGTAGTTATCAAACTAGATGGGGCTTATTTTGATGATCTCCTGAACCTACCGAATTTTGAAGAGTATGGGGCCCTAGACATTAAGTCGGCTCAGAAGGCCTGGGACAGTAACCAGGAGAATTGCATTAAGGATGTCAATAAGAAGTTCTTGGTCAAGGAAAAACCAGTAATATCTAGATTTCCAAGAACTATCCCTAGATCGGATTTCATACAAGAAATCAACGATATTATCACCCTACTGAGCCGGGTTTTTGGCTTGCCGGAATCAAACTTATTTCATGGATGGATGTACCAATTTATGGTCACCATCAAGAAGAACAAGCAAGGGATTGACTGGGGAACCCTTATCAGTGATGAAATTGATTCCCAGATGGCGACGGTCCTGTCAACTGGAAAGTTTTATATGTTCTCATATGTGGCCTATGCAGCAGCTGGGATGAGAAGCTATCCCGGGCTGGAGACTAAAGGAAGCAGAACGACAAATCTAGTCTATAAGTATTATCCTCAAATAACGAAGAAGGGGTCCAAGGATCATTTTAGGAGGGTAAATGATGCATTTTTCTATGAAAACATCTTCCAGCTGAATCCAGGGCTGAGAAAGACAAGGGTCTCAGACGAGGCATGGGCTGAAGTATCTAAGTGGGGATGTATCTTCTTGCAGTTCAAGAATTTTACCTACCTTCGAACGGTCATGTACTCTGGAGAGCCTTTCTGTCTGCCTCGCTATCTGGGCGATAGATTGATACTAATAGAATTGGTCAGACAGCTATTGGATTTTCACAAATTCCAACAGAGCAAGCATAAGGTAGCTGTATCCTTCCCAATTTCTATTGGGAGATATACTTGCTCGACAGTGGAAAAGGCTAAAAATGTTGAATGTGAACTCCAGGAGAAATTAAATAAGCCTATGAAGTCTCGGGATGGTTTTGACATCCGAGGAGTACTGAGAACTTATGGAGCCCTACATCTGCATAGGCCCGACATTGAGGATATCTGGGTAGATCTGCGTGACAAAGTTGCGGTTCGCAGAAAAGATCATAGCAGATTAACTATTGATGAGATTCAGACGCTAGAGATTTCTAATTTGCCATATGGTACAAGGGACAATGAAAGTGTGTTGGATATGTCCTATGATGGGCTTAATGAAGATCGATACATTTTCCCACCCATTGATTGGTCGGCCAGCGAAAAATCTTCTATCACCGATAGGTCAGCCCTACTTCTGGCTCGTACAAAGAAATGGCTCTCTTCTTGGGGCATGAATTTTAAAGATGACAAGTTTCCAAAATTGGCTGCTTCTGAGGCGGGGCCCTCCAAAAAGAAGAAGGACAAGGAATCTACTGGGGGGTCTATAAAAATCAAGATTCCCAAGAAGAGGAAAGAAAGACCAATCTCATCAATTGTCTCTCCAGTTCAAACGGTGGATGTGCCAGAATCACCAACACCACCAGAAATAGGAGAAATTAATTTGGAAGAAGGAGGAAGTCAGCCCTTGACTTCACCATTTGCTGATTGCTCAACGGGAGAGACCTTATCTCTTGCAGTCAAGGCTTTGGAAACTGAATCTGTGCCTCCCCCTCAACAACCACTTCAGCCTCCTCATTCCCCATCCACTTCTTCAAGTATGGCCAATATTTTCTCCGGGCTCTCACCCCTCTCTACTGGAACCCAAGTGATCACCAACACTCCCCCACAACCTGTGCCTTTATTCATTGCACCTACTACCACGTTGGCTGCAGTCCCCCCTCCAATAATAGAATCTGCTCCCCTTGAGAGTAGAATACCAGTTACTACAACATTGGCAATTTCCTCTGATACTCCACAATGGCTACTTGAGCAAACTCCGAAGAAGAGGAAAGTGATTGTACCCCTACCAGCTTTTGATTTCAGCTCACTCAAGGCTTCTACTGCGAGATCAGCCAAGAAACCCAAAACAGTTTCAAGGGTTTTGGTAGATGCTTCAGGAGATAAGTTCGCAGAGATTGCCACTCCCTCAGCTGACAAAACTAGAGATGATGTAACAGCTGCTGATTATCAGATCACCAAGGTGGCTCTAGGGAAAGTAACAGCAGAAGGAGCGCAACAAGATGCACGGGCTTCCATAGACGTGCTGTGCCAAAAGTTGAAAGAAACAAAGGTCAGCAGAGATGAGTTTAAGGAAAAAGTGGAGCAGTTGACAGAGGTTTTGATCAAACTCTCAAAACCCCTTGAATCCATACCACCTTCTTCTGCTTCTGCTTCTGCCGGATTTGATTTCTCATCGGTGCCTACGATTGAGAAGATTGCTAAAAAAGGAAGGGTGGTTGATGAATGGATCCAAAAATTGCTCCAACAAGGGAAGGAAGTAATTCAAGACGTGGTGAAAGTTCATCAGTCCTTGGCAGAGATTCAGAAGGAAGGAGAGAAGATGGATGAGGAATTCACTGAAGAACTTGGACAGCTTGATTTGACTTGTGAAGCTCTCCAAGTGCTAAAGCAAATACCAGCACATCTCTTGGTAGAAGAAGGCGTTCTTCCACATATAGATAAACACTTTCAGCTGATCAAGGCCATTAAGTTCAGAGTAAAGATCCTCAACGAAGCCTGCAGCAAGTTGAGAGAATCAAGAGATGAATTGATCGATGGGAAAAGTGATCTGGAAGAATAATTGCTAAAGATTTTTCCAAAGGTGTCAGTTGGGAACTCAAGTGCCCTATCAGCAGATGATCTCTTCAAACAAGTTCAAGAGACTGTTCAGCATGAACCTGTAGATGGATTCGACCTTGAAGTCATTGGTCAGTTTGTAAGGATTGAGCACACTTTAGAGGCCTTAAAAAGGCTCAGCAAAAGATTGAAGAAACTTCCCGATACTGCCAGTGATATCCATGAGACCTGCGAAATGTGGAATGATCATTCCACTGCGGCTGATGAAAATGAAATGCAAGGCATTATTCAGAAGTTCCAGGAGTTCCAGAACAAACAGTCTCAGCTGGAGGAAGAGAAAGAAGAAGAATTAAAAGATGATGACTCGGATTAAGTTCCAACGTCCCATGAACATTCCTATTTTTAGGATGACATATCTTTTATTTCCATTTTGTCATTATTTTTAATTCATACTTTGACTTGATCTCCTGCGTGAGAGTCATGCAAAGCTGAACTCTAGTTAGCATGCTACTTTTCAGGATCTGTCCTGTTTAATCTCTAGCTTCTTTTGTTATAAATAAGGGATGCTTGTGCATTCTAAAGGGTCGAGAATTTTTGAAGCATTAAGAGGCTATTGGAAAGGAGAAAAACTTTGTGTTTTCTTTCAATCATTTTGAAGAATAGAAGTTGATATTGTTTTGCAGACTTTGTGTTGTGAAATATATCTTATTTAAGACAGTGTTCTTATGTTCATGATCTTAAAGCTATTCTTTGCATAGAATCTCAGTGTTTCTAATTATCTCGGACACTATATCTGTGATCTAAAACTCGTATGATTATTTCGTGCTCTGTGTTTACTCGAAAGAAAATACGTTTCTCCCATTTATTTTCTACCGTGCTTCTTTCACTGTAACAGTTTCTAACCTATTTCACTTACGAAAGCAATATCCTTGAATCATGTGAATGTGGATTTCGGGATTTCATCCCAACCCCCAATGGTTAGATTAGTGTGAATATTGTATATATTATTTACTGTGTTTTAGATTAGCAATAAACAGGTAGCCTCACCTGTCTTTGAGGAGGGATTCAATCCCATATACTGTGGTTGAACTTCATATTTTGGTTTGACAAAATATCCAACCAACAGTTTTTGGCGACTCCGCTGGGGAAATACGGATCAATAGTACAAAGCTTATCCTCTCGGTATCTGGCGACTCCATATTTTCCTTATTTTTAATAAGATCTCCTTTCAGTTCAAGCTGGCCAGGAGGATCTTCACTCAGTCCCGCCGAGCTCAAGGTGAAATTGATCCACTGTTTGAGTTGCTGCAACAGCACAATTTCAGCCTTTCTCCCAACAGCGTTGTCTCTAACCGAGCCAGAAGTTCTTCACCTGTTCAGAGAAATCGGATCCCTGAAGAACGGGAAGCATCTGCAACTTTTCGTGCACTACTCTTGTCTGATACCCGGATCCCTGTACGCACTCTTTTCAGATGGATGGCAGTTCAACCTGTGCCTTGGGGTGCAGTCATTGGTCCTCTTACTTTGACTCCTCCATTGCATGAGTTACCACGTGGATCACGTAAAAAAATTCCCAAGTTCAATGGGGATGGGAAGCAGCATCTTGATGAGCATATTGTGTCTTTCTTTGTTGCATGCGGTGTCCTCGGAGTAGCCCACGAAGATGTCTCTGTTTGACTCTTCGTTGAAACGTTGCGGGGTGTAGCAGCCGAATGTTTTTATCACCTTCCAAATGCATGCATTCCAGATTGGGCTACCATGCGGACCAAGTTTGAGGCACGTTTCAAACCAGCCAAATATTCTCATGCATTGTTATCTCAGCTTACTCATATGAAGAAGGAATCGCATGAAACTATGCGGGAATTCGTGGCTAAGTTCAATAAGCTGATCCAGAAAATTCCAGTTATAGCTGTACCAACTCTGGAGAACCAAAAGTGCTTCTTCATCAATGCTCAACCTCCTGATATAAGCTTTTTATTACAAAGGTCGGTTATCCCAGATCTGGCTACTGCTCAGTCAACGGCTACTGAAATAGAGGATGATCTCATCTTAGCCGGAAGGATCAAAAAAGATATACCTAAACTCAAAAATCAAGGTTCTCCTCAAGGTAATACTGATCCTATGTTTCAAAAAATGGCTAATGATTTGATTGCTTTAAAGAAGCGTCTCAGCAGGGAAGCAATGTTCCGTACCGGGATATCCCTAGGCGGAATTTCAATAACAATGGTGTACCTGCTAGAGATAGGCCGCGGTTAGCTCCTGCTCAACCGAGATTAGCAATTGAAGCTCCGCCTGTTAATGCAGCCGTGGAAATAATTGAAGAAGATGATGAACCAGAAGAACAAGATTCTTGTGAGGATTTCGAAGCTTCAGGATATGCTGATGAGTCTTATGATGAGTCAGCTGGCGACTCCAGCATTGGTTATTTGGAATATGATGAAGATGAATGTGAGCCAGATGGTCAATCATTCGTTGTTTTCACTCGGTCCCAATCTCAGGTTCCCAGAAAGCCTCTGGAAAATACTAAGGAGAAGAATAAGGAACCTCCTGTATCCATAGTCAAAAGGGGTACCCCTATTTCGGCGCAAACTGAAAGAGAGGTCACTAAAAAGACAGTTGCTCCTTATTCTCCTTCTCCTAAGGCCAGTGCCCCAGCACAAGCTCATGTAATTATAACTGAGCCTACTATCATTCCTTCTTACACTGCTTTCGATATTATTGATCATGCAAAGAGAACCAAAATTCAAATGTCAGAAGCAGAATACCTTCAGTCGAATCCTGAACAATTTGAAAAGTTAGCCAAGTTCATTAGAAGTAAAGCAGCCATTCCATCACCTGCTAAAGGTCTCCTTTCAAATCCTACTCAACCCACACCTCAGAATAATCTGACTTCTGCTTCTTCCTCAGGAAAGATTGAACCATTTTATTTGTCTCTACTTATAAATGGGTTCAAACTCAGCAATTGCATCATTGATTCAGGGGCCTCTGATAATGTTATGCCCGCAAAAGTGGCCCATGCCCTTGGGCTTACTTTGACTAAATCATATGGACGGTGCTATTCCATGGAAACTAAACAAGTCCCTCTGATTGGTCAAATTAAGGACGCGCAGTTCGCATTTGTTGCTTTTCCTGAGAAGAGAGTGAAAATGACTATCCTAGTTGCATATATTCCTGCAGCTTACGGCATTCTCTTGGGTAGAGGATTTTGTAAAGATGTCAGAGGAGAGATTAGTATGGATTGTACCAAAGCTAAGATCCTAGTCAAAGGGGTTCAACGGGTTCTTCATCCTGAACCGCAGGCAAAGTATTTAGTGACTAAATCAGATGATCCGAAAGCTCAGATCCTTTTCGAAGATGCTAGCTTCGGGAATTATTTCATGGCATCAGAGATACCCATTGTAGATGTGGAAGAGGAAGATCCCAATGCAATTTGGACGCTCAAATTTGATGGTAGCTGCTCAACTTCTGGATCAGGCGCTGGTGTTGTTCTCATATCTCCTAGCTCTGAGATTTTCCCATCAGCTTATAAGTTACAATTTGATAATACTAACAACACGGCCGAATATGAAGCTCTGTTATTAGGATTAGAATTGGCCAGACAGAAGGGAATCAGGAATCTCAAGGTGCAGGGAGATGCAGAGCTGATTGTTAATCAGGTCAGGGGTGTATATCAGGTGAAAAATGATCGGTTGAGGCATTATAGGAACAAAGTGTGGGATAGTATAGAATGCTTTGATGCATTTTCTAGTAAGGCAGTGTTAAGAGATTATAATGACAGGGCTGATTCTTTGGCCGTAACTGCATCTCTTCTTCTTCCTCATCCTCAGTTAAAGCAAGACACATACTCTATCGAGATTGTGTACCGCCCTAGCATCCCAGATAATGCAACTCACTGGCAGGTATTCAATAATGATCAACAAGTGTTAGCTTTCCTGGAAAAGGCTGACAATTTCAGTGAACTGTATTTTGAAGGTTCGGAATCAGCCTTTCGTGAAACTATTTTAGATCCATATCAAGAGGTTGATGGTGAATTTATCTAGCTGAAAGGCAACAAGATACCAAAAGGTCTGGTTTCTCTGGAGGGTCTGTTTGACAAGCATGATCGCTTCATCCAAAACAAAAGGCAGGTTGAAGGAGCTTCTTCCTCTGAAGTGGATCAAATCAATCTAGGTTCATCTAATCAACCTCGGATGGTGAATATCGGTAAATGTTGTTCTCCTGAAGAGAAGGAAAGATTCACTTCGCTTTTGAAGAAATACATCGATGTGTTAGCATGGTCCTATGCAGATTTGAAATATTTCAAACCCAAGGATGTTCAGCACAGTATTCCTCTGAAGCCTGATGTGAAGCCTTATAGACAGAAGAAAAGGCATTACAATCCGAAGATTTCAGGGACCATCCTGGCAGAAATTCAGAAGATGTTAGATGCTAGAATTATTTTCCCAATCCATCACTCCACCTAGATTGCTAACATTGTTCCTGTCAGGAAGAAGAATGGCGAGATCCGGATTTGTGTTGACTTCCGAAACTTGAATCAGTCCTCGTTGAAAGATAATTACCCCTTGCCGATCATGGATCAGGTATTGCAAACTGTTACTGGATCGGAAATGTTATCCATTCTCGACGGGTTTTCAGGATATAATCAAGTCGAAGTAACCACAGAAGATCAACACAAGATAGCTTTCACGACCCCATGGGGTACCTTTGCTTACAGGAGGATGCCATTCGGCTTGATCAACGCAGGAGCTACTTTTCAGAGAGCTATGGACCTAGCATTCAGAGATCTGATGGGTAAGGTCATAGTCGTGTATTTGGATGACTTAACTGTCTTTTCTAAAAAACGAAGTGATCATTATGATCATTTAGAACAGGTACTTCAGAGATGCAGACGTCATGGAATTTCATTGAATCCTAAGAAATCCATGTTCGGGGTGATGGAAGGAAAGCTGCTGGGTCATATTGTGACTAGAGAAGGAACTAAAATTGACCCAGAGAGGGTAAAGGCTATTCAGAGCCTTACCTTGCCCACAAGTAAAACAAGCGTTCATTCTTTCTTCGGAAAGGTTAATTTTTTGAGAAGATTTGTACCTGATTTTGCTGACAAGACCAAGGATATCCTTGGAATGATGAAAAGCAAAGTTCCATTTCGATGGAGTACAGAAGGGAAGCTGGCATTTGAAGAAATAAAAAAGGCAGTTGCTAGTGCTCCTGTCTTAGTATGTCCAGACTTCAAGAAATATTTCATCATGTATAGCTATGCTTCAGCCCACACAGTGTCAGCGATCCTGATGCAAGAAAATGAAGAAGGCATCGAAGCTCCTATCGCATTCATGAGTTTCCCGTTAAAGGAACATGAGTTGAAGATGTCACAGATTGAAAAACATGCTTATGCAGTGGTAAGAGCAGTAAAACACTTCAGGTACTATGTGCTGAATTCTCATACTCGTGTTCTCGTTCCTGATACCGTTGTCAAATCCATTCTGACTCAACAAGAGCTGGGAAGCCAAAGAGGTACTTGGATAGCTAAGGTTCAGGAGTACGACTTGGAAATCAAACCTACCAAGTTGGTACGAGGAAGGGGCCTGTGTCAATTGATTGCAAAGAATCATGCAGAAACAGAGTGTGAAAAGACTCAAGATACTTCTTCAGAATTGCCTACGGTGCTTTTTGTCAGTACGACCGATGAATGGTACACAAACATCGCTTTCTTCCTAACTTATGGTGAATGCCCTCCGCATTTAAATCAAAAAGAGAAGAGGACCGTCAAGTTGAGATATGTGAAATACCTTTTGTGGAATAATGCAATATACAAGAAAGGTATTGATGGTGTCTTCTTGCGTTGTGTTGATAAATCGCAACAGGAAAAGTTATTAGAATCCTTTCATAGCCTAGCATGCGGAGGACATTTTTCGTCTTCTGTAACAGCGTATAAGATCTTATGGGCTAGGTATTATTGGCCTACTCTTTTCCGGGACTCAGCAGAATGGGTGTCTAAATGTGAAGCTTGTCAACATTTTGTTGGTCGTCTGAAGTTAGTAGCTCTTCCTCTGAATCCTGTGGTGATTGAAGAACCTTTTCGCCAATGGGGGATTGATTTTATCGGAACATTGAATCCTGCTTCCAGTGCTGGACACAACTATGTACTAACTGCTACAGATTATTTTACCAAGTGGGTAGAGGCTGCGCCAATCAAGCAAGCAACTTCTGAAGCTGTTTGCAAATTCCTTAAGGAAAACATAATTGTCAGATTCGGTGTACCTCATAAGATCGTAGCGGATAATGCTTCCAATTTCTCGTCACATGAGTTAACTGAGTTTTTCTATGGATTCGGCATTACTTTGGCTCATTCATCTGACTATTATCCCCAGGGTAATGGGCAAGCTGAATCCAGCAACAAGAATCTGGTTACTATAATCAGGAAACTAGTGGATGAAAATCAGAGGACATGGCACAAAGCATTGTATGATGCATTGTGGGCTGATCGGATCACTCCAAAGCGAGCCATAGGGATGTCCCCTTTTCAATTGCTATACGGGATTGATGCTGAAATTCCTATCTCAGTAGAATTGCTGGCCTTACAGTTGGCGAAAGCGGTTGAAGATGTAGCTTTTCAGAATTCAATCGAAAAGAGGGTTATGTACCTAACCAAGCTAGAAGAAGAGCGAATCAAGGTGATTGATCGTATAGCAGATCATCAGTGCAGGGTGAAGAAGATTTTTGATAAAAAATCAAAGCAATGTGACTTCCAGATTGGAGACCTAGTGTTGCTTTGGGATAAAAGAAGAGAACAGAAAGGAATGCATGGAAAATTTGATTCTTTATGGAAAGGACCTTTCAAGATCCACGAGTTGAATGGTAAAAATAGTTTCCTTCTATCATATCTGGATGGAGGGTTACTCCCTTTGCCTTTCAGTGGACAACATCTAAAGTTGTTCCACCATTAATGTAAGATGCTCTCTTGCATTGTACATATTTTGCTTTTGTTGTGTGTTTGCTTTTGGTTTTCTTTCTTTCTTTCTTCGTTTTGTTTTTTTTTGGTTTTCTCCTTGACTCCGTAGCCCATTGGATAAGGCCCTGGTCTGCGAGACCAGAGATTCTGAGTTCTCTTCCTTTGGTATTACAAAGAAAGTCCCCAACTGGAGCCAGCTGTTATCCCCGTTTTGAGTGCACAACGAAACGATCGGATAACCCCTACAAAATTTTTGAAGTGATTTTGCATTATGACCTCTTTTAGAGCAAATCAGGTTTTCGGGTGTTACTAACAGCTTGACATAAGTTTTAACATGCTTTATGTCTTATGACCTCCGAAAACCCGAAACCCGCCTTGCAATGAAAAAATCCTTTGTAATCGGGTTTTCGGAAGCTCAACGCATCGGAACATACTTGAGTTAAAACGTGCTTTGTGTCGTGTGACTTCCGAAACCCGAGACCCACCTTGTGTTAAGACAATCCTTTGTATTCGGGTTTTCGGAACTCTAAAGCATCGGGACATTCATGTTCCAAAACATGTTTTATGCGCCATGTTCTCCGATTCCCGAAGTCCGCTCAATCCTTTGTAATCAGGTTTTCGGAACTCTAACACATCGGAACATTCATGATTCAAAACCTGTTTTGTGCTCCGTGTTTTCCGAAGCCCGAAACCCGAAATGCACTAAATCTCCTTGTGTCGGGTTTTCGAACTCCTCCAACATGCTGACGTGGCATTCATGCCAAGCGGTCGGTGAGTTGGCACGTGCCGAGCTGAAGTGTATTTATTACTTATTTTCTTATAAATAGATCGGATTTCCACTTCATTTTTACCGTTCATATTTTTAATTCGTGGATTTTTCGCATGCTCTTCCGCTCCCAAAACCCGCAAACTCGAGTTACCAGACTGGATCGTTTGTTTTCAATTTTACCTGTCTCGAATTGAAGGTATTTTTCGTTCCTTCTTTGTTCTTGATTTTTCTGGATCGAATGCGTCTATTTTCTTTCCAATTTCTTGCCAGTTGTCGAGGGTTTTTCTTCATTCTTCTTTCTGTGTTGTTTTGGAAGGGGTTTTGGGTTTTTAGGGTTTATTTTCTTTTTGAGACTATTGATTGGTGTTGTTCCTTCCAAAATGTATGGAATATGAATAACAAAAAGAAAGGAAGTTGTGTATTTATAAATTCAAAGGAAAGACTATGTTTTTGTTTCCCGGATTTTTGAAGGTTGTGTTGCAGATTCAAAAGTCCGAAGAACATTGGAAGCTCGAAGTAACGGGGTTTTCTCAACATTCCGACCTCAACACTAAGTTCCGGGCATCTCCTAAGTTCTGTCATCAAAAGTGGGTGTCGGGTTCTTCTCTTCTTCCGACGCATTCAGTCAGTCAGGTTTTTTAGTGTGCACAGCATCTCCGGATTTCCGAGCCTTTCTCCTTCCAATATTCTTCATGACGGATCCTGGTTCATCACAGGAGAAGGCCGAAAAATCTGGCAGGATGAAATACAAATTTAAGAAACCAGAATCCCCGTCATATATCGACTGTAATTATGATATCAGGGATACATAAATGGGCAACATAGATATGGACGATTTTTGGAATAGGGTGAAGAGTTCTTCTCAAACCCCATGGATGGTGGCTTTAGCTAACAGTGGCTTGCCCCTCGCAGCAGGCTTCCCCATGTCTGCCCAATGTCCAGAGTTTGTTTTGGCGTGTGCATCCAGCTACGACTCAGCTTCTCGGTCCGTAAGGAATCAGGCTGGTGAAGTAGTTATCAAACTAGATGGGGCTTATTTTGATGATCTCCTGAAACTACCGAATTTTGAAGAGTATGGGGCCCTAGACATTAAGTCGGCTCAGAAGGCCTGGGACAGTAACCAGGAGAATTGCATTAAGGATGTCAATAAGAAGTTCTTGGTCAAGGCAAAACCAGTACTATCTAGATTTCCAAGAACTATCCCTAGATCGGATTTCATACAAGAAATCAACGATATTATCACCCTACTGAGCCGGGTTTTTGGCTTGCCGGAATCAAACTTATTTCATGGATGGATGTACCAATTTATGGTCACCATCAAGAAGAACAAGCAAGGGATTGACTGGGGAACCCTTATCAGTGATGAAATTGATTCCCAGATGGTGACGGTCCTGTCAACTGGAAAGTTTTATATGTTCTCATATGTGGCCTATGCAGCAGCTGGGATGAGAAGCTATCCCGGGCTGGAGACTAAAGGAAGCAGAACAACAAATCCAGTCTATAAGTATTATCCTCAAATAACAAAGAAGGGGTCCAAGGATCATTTTAGGAGGGTAAATGACGCCTTTTTCTATGAAAACATCTTCCAGCTGAATCCAGGGCTGAGAAAGACAAGGGTCTCAGACGAGGCATGGGCTGAAGTATCTAAGTGGGGATGTATCTTCTTGCAGTTCAAGAAGTTTACCTACCTTCGAATGGTCATGTACTCTGGAGAGCCTTTCCGTCTGCCTCGCTATCCGGGCGATAGATTGATACTAATAGAATTGGTCAGACAGCTATTGGATTTTCACAAATTCCAACAGAGCAAGCATAAGGTAGCTGTATCCTTCCCAATTTCTATTGGGAGATATACTTGCTCGACAGCGGCAAAGGCTAAAAATGTTGAATGTGAACTCCAGGAGAAATTAAAGAAGCATATGAAGTCTCGGGATGGTTTTGACATCCGAGGAGTACTGAGAACTTATGGAGCCCTACATCTGCACAGGCCCGACATTGAGGATATCTGGGTAGATCTGCGTGACGAAGTTGCGGTTCGCAGAAAAGATCATAGCAGATTAACTATTGATGAGATTCAGATGCTAGAGATTTCTGATTTTCCATATGGTACAAGGGACAATGAAAGTGTGTTGGATATGTCCTATGATGGGCTTAATGAAGATCGATACGTTTTCCCGCCCATTGATTGGTCAGCCAGCGAAAAATCTTCTATCACCGATAGGTCAGCCCTAATTCTGGCTCGTACAAAGAAATGGCTCTCTTCTTGGGGCATGAATTTTAAAGATGACAAGTTTCCAAAATTGGCTGCTTCTGAGGCGGTGCCCTCCAAAAAGAATAAGGACAAGGAATCTACTGGGGGGTCTATAAAAATCAAGATTCCCAAGAAGAGGAAAGAAAGACCAATCTCATCAATTGTCTCTCCAGTTCAAACGGTGGATGTGCCAGAATCACTAACACCACCAGAAATAGGAGAAATTAATTTGGAAGAAGGAGGAAGTCAGCCCTTGACTTCACCATTTGCTGATTGCTCAACGGGAGAGACCTTATCTCTTGCAGTCAAGGCTTTGGAAACTGAATCTGTGCCTCCCCCTCAACAACCACTTCAGCCTCCTCATTCCCCATCCACTTCTTCAAGTATGGCCAATATTTTCTCCGGGCTCTCACCCCTCTCTACTGGAACCCAAGTGATCACCAACACTCCCCCACAACCTGTGCCTTTATTCATTGCACCTACTACCACGTTGGCTACAGTTCCCCCTCCAATAATAGAATCTGCTCCCCTTGAGAGTAGAATACCAGTTACTACAACATTGGAAATTTCCTCTGATACTCCACAATGGCTACTTGAGAAAACTCCGAAGAAGAGGAAAGTGATTGTACCCCTACCAGCTTTTGATTTCAGCTCACTCAAGGCTTCTACTGCGAGATCAGCCAAGAAACCCAAAACAGTTTCAAGGGTTTTGGTAGATGCTTCAGGAGATAAGTTCGCAGAGATTGCCACTCCCTCAGCTGACAAAACTAGAGATGATGTAACAGCTGCTGATTATCAGATCACCAAGGTGGCTCTAGGGAAAGTAACAGCAGAAGGAGCGCAACAAGATGCACGGGCTTCCATAGACGTGCTGTGCCAAAAGTTGAAAGAAACAAAGGTCAGCAGAGATGAGTTTAAGGAAAAAGTGGAGCAGTTGACAGAGGTTTTGATCAAACTCTCAAAACCCCTTGAATCCATACCACCTTCTTCTGCTTCTGCTTCTGCCGGATTTGATTTCTCATCGGTGCCTACGATTGAGAAGATTGCTAAAAAAGGAAGGGTGGTTGATGAATGGATCCAAAAATTGCTCCAACAAGGGAAGGAAGTAATTCAAGACGTGGTGAAAGTTCATCAGTCCTTGGCAGAGATTCAGAAGGAAGGAGAGAAGATGGATGAGGAATTCACTGAAGAACTTGGACAGCTTGATTTGACTTGTGAAGCTCTCCAAGTGCTAAAGCAAATACCAGCACATCTCTTGGTAGAAGAAGGCGTTCTTCCACATATAGATAAACACTTTCAGCTGATCAAGGCCATCAAGTTCAGAGTAAAGATCCTCAACGAAGCCTGCAGCAAGTTGAGAGAATCAAGAGATGAATTGATCGATGGGAAAAGTGATCTGGAAGAATAATTGCTAAAGATTTTTCCAAAGGTGTCAGTTGGGAACTCAAGTGCCCTATCAGCAGATGATCTCTTCAAACAAGTTCAAGAGACTGTTCAGCATGAACCTGTAGATGGATTCGACCTTGAAGTCATTGGTCAGTTTGTAAGGATTGAGCACACTTTAGAGGCCTTAAAAAGGCTCAGCAAAATATTGAAGAAACTTCCCGGTACTGCCAGTGATATCCATGAGACCTGCGAAATGTGGAATGATCATTCCACTGCGGCTGATGAAAATGAAATGCAAGGCATTATTCAGAAGTTTCAGGAGTTCCAGAACAAACAGTCTCAGCTGGAGGAAGAGAAAGAAGAAGAATTAAAAGATGATGACTCGGATTAAGTTCCAACGTCCCATGAACATTCCTATTTTTAGGATGACATATCTTTTATTTCCATTTTGTCATTATTTTTAATTCATACTTTGACTTGATCTCCTGCGTGAGAGTCATGCAAAGCTGAACTCTAGTTAGCATGCTACTTTTCAGGATCTGTCCTGTTTAATCTCTAGCTTCTTTTGTTATAAATAAGGGATGCTTGTGCATTCTAAAGGGTCGAGAATTTTTGAAGCATTAAGAGGCTATTGGAAAGGAGAAAAACTTTGTGTTTTCTTTCAATCATTTTGAAGAATAGAAGTTGATATTGTTTTGCAGACTTTGTGTTGTGAAATATATCTTATTTAAGACAATGTTCTTATGTTCATGATCTTAAAGCTATTCTTTGCATAGAATCTCAGTGTTTCTAATTATCTCGGACACTATATCTGTGATCTAAAACTCGTATGATTATTTCGTGCTCTGTGTTTACTCGAAAGAAAATACGTTTCTCCCATTTCTTTTCTACCGTGCTTCTTTCACTGTAACAGTTTCTAACCTATTTCACTTACGAAAGCAATATCCTTGAATCGTGTGAATGTGGATTTCGGGATTTCATCCCAACCCCCAATGGTTAGATTAGTGTGAATATTGTATATATTATTTATTGTGTTTTAGATTAGCAATAAACAGGCAGCCTCACCTGTCTTTGAGGAGGGATTCAATCCCATGTACTGTGGTTGAACTTCATATTTTGGTTTGACAAAATATCCAACCAACAGGTTTAGGCTAGTTAACTAGGTTTTAGGCTAGTTAAACTTGATTGGCAAGTGATTAGAGACTCATTGAGAGTTGGGAGGGGTCTGGATAACCAATTGTGACTGATAAATAGTAGACAGAGCCAATAGAAGTGGTCTAGAAAGAACTAGGGAGGTTGTGAATGGTCAAAAAGAGGAATGTTTAGCTAATAAGAGAGATATTAGCCTAAAAAATTGATTATAGGAGGAATGTGACTAAGAAGGTGTCATTCATGGGCATTCAAGAATGGAGAGAAGAAGGGGGAATTAACGAAGTGTCGTTAATTGGTTGAATTGGATGAAATGCTAAGTGTAAGCATATTTTAGGTGTCTACATCTATTATTGTGTCATTTATTCCGACCCAAACTTTGGTGTACCAGAACATACCTAAACATTCCTACCCCTAACCTATGTTGTGTTTTCGTATGATATCATATGCCTTGGATAACTAAATTACTTCAAACTTGTTGGGATAAAACTATCGACCTTGGACGATGTATAGTTTGCAAGCTCCTCAACCTAGTACCATGTTGCAGTCTATACATGTGTGTGTGTTTTATTTTCATTACCTATTACCTGATTTAACCCTGTCCCATCACCCATTGCCCAATTTTACCCTGACCTATTACCTATTACCCGAGTTGACCATTACCCTTTCCCAAAGCACCCATACTCATCCCCAATGACCTTAAATCACACCAACTACACATCTATCAAACAATTCACCAATTCCATATAACACCTCATTGATTCCTTGTTTAAGGGGGATCACATTCACCCACACTTGGGGAAACCCCACTCTCACCTACACATGGGTAAATCACTTGCTATTTTTTTTCAGCATCGCTTACCAATACAAGCTACACGATAAAAAAGGGCAAAATGTAGACACCAAAATTAGGTTGTACCACCCTTATAACCCTGTTAATTAAATTAGCCATACCATACATATTCATATCCCATAGTGCACATGATTAATTGAATTAATTACTTTAATTAATTTAATTAACATCCTCACTTGACCACCTCACCCAGCCACATCACCTAGACACCTCATCATGAACCTATTCTTAACATGTTCATTTTAACTAAAACACAATCTCTACTTACCTAAACTAACTAAGACTTAGTTTAACACTAACATTAGATGCCTATTCTTTCTCTAAAAACATGCCCACTTACTTAAGTGGAAAATACCATTTTAGACCTGGACCAATGGGCAAAACTCACCAAAATATTGCCAAGATATGTCATTTTGGAAAACCTAGGATTTCCCACTGTAACTAACGCCAATTTACCCTAAATTGACGCCGGTCACCCTAACCATTTTCGGTTACCATATATTCATTTTGGAAACCTTGTTCCACGGGTTGGAAATTTTAAGTTATGGAGAAAGATCTGCATGCAAGCTTGAACTAGGGTTCTCTCATGTATGCAGAAGACAGAAGTATACCCAGCTAGAGGCCCAAACAAGCATTGGAGTCTCATCCAAAAGTGTTGGAATTCACATGAGCATTCTGGGAAGCACTGCCATTCACAGAATATTTGGGCTCTACCAAAAATCGTCAATACTTCACCATAATCCATTCAGAACCTGTAAGCACAAGACACCGAGTAAGTAGAATTCCCTTTTACTCTCATTTATTCAAATACTGGTATTTCCATTCATTCTTTCTCTGTGTTACTCATATCCCAACTATCTCACACCTTCATTTTCCAAACAAGCTACTTGTTTACCTTCTCACATCCCTGAAACCCTTTCCATTTAACCTTTGAGACCTTGCTTATTCCTTGCAGCTACATTAAACACCTCTAAGGTCCTATATATATCCCTAAAGAACACCAAAACCTCCCTTGCCACATCCAGTCCTTTTCCATAGTGACCGACATTGGTCACCCTTGAACGACATCAGTCATACCTACATCGATGTCGATCTCTGTAACTGGTAATCCTAACCTGTTCTAATCACCTTGGCTACCTACCCAACCTTAGTTAGATCTAATTTTGTATTGCAATATTTGACTTAATCTAATATATTGTTAATAACTTGAGATATTGAAATCAACTTGTTAGTAATAGGACCTCTATTTCTTGCATTTTTGTTAATTTATTTGATAAATAGTGGATTGACAACCATCTAGGAAGTATCACACTTCCCAGATCTAGCATACGCTAGGCAGTTCACTGACATATATTGTTTAATATTCTTCTTTTGGTCTTGTTTTGCATTCATAGGTAGTTCCTCCTAGCAAAAAGGAAGTTCTCGCAATCAACATTAGATCAGGAAATCAAACCATGTTTATTCTACCTTCCACCTTCATTTCATAGGCATTCCTCCTCTCCTTTACCTTATCTATTTTTCTCATACGTATGCAACTTATTGGTGAAACAGTGCCCTAGGTGCTCTTGTGTCAGTCACACTCTGTGAAGTCGAGAAAGTAACTAGATGTAGAATGGAGTAAATATGTGCATGGAAATAATAAATCCCCTCCTATGAAGTGTGATGTAGATGAACTAGCCTTGTGTGCCTTTTGATGGAGCTAGATGGATGCAAATGTAGATATCGATACCTTTGATGAATGTAACCTTAGGTGGTGATATTAAGTGCTTAGTGTTTTGTCCCTCATTATGGTCACATAACTTTATATTTATATGGTTCTCTTGCTTTAATTTCATAATTAACCCTAAAAAGGATGACCACCAAAAAAACAAGAAGCTTAAATGGCTAGAAAGTGCCCAAAAAGTGAAATAAAAGTACAAAGAAGATCAAGGCGCCTAGAGGGCACCAGGGTGCCTGATGCACCCTAGTCTTTGTTGGGTGCCCAGTCATAAAGAGGGGAAACACAATATGAAGGTAATTTTATCATAAAAAAGTAGCACCTTGGGATATGACAGTGGTAGATCCCTACTTTTTGCTAACATTGGACCATCTCTAAAGTTATGAGACTTGCATACTTGAGATAGATCTCCAGAGATGTTGGTTCCTATTCCTAAAGTAGTGAAACAACTAAATCTAATGCAAGGAAAACTACTAAATACTCCTAATCTAAAGATTACATGGAGACATGGATAGAAGGAGTGCATAAAAAGGTAAATCCTACAGTAAAAGAGGTGATAACACCATGATAAGGGTTGCTAGACAAAATCCTAGTACCTGAAATAGGGAGAGTGGACATGCACCACAAACCAAGGAGATTCACACACTGCACCATTTCATTCCCCAAGTAAACACATCTCCCAAAAACCTACATTGAACACCAAGAATATGCACAATATACCACAGTAATGAAGAGAGGTAAGTTAGAGACACCAAATCATGTAGAGGATGGAAAAAATGCATCACAGAACACAAATCTATTGCTCCATTAAAATATGAACATTACATCATTGGTGGGAAAGAGGCAAGAAAATACCATTACAGTGCTTGGAGAGGAGGCTTAAAACCCCCACATTCAACCTAGAAGATAGAAGGAGGGAGAGGAGAAGAGAGAAAAATGTCTAACTCTTTTATAATTGCACACCCCTTTACAATTTATAGAATGAGAGAAAAGAGAGAGGAGTGAAAACTCATGTTTCCCCATCTAACCACTTACAAGGTACCATAAAATATTTTCAAA
This sequence comes from Taxus chinensis, assembly GCA_019776745.2. Lineage (NCBI taxonomy): Eukaryota > Viridiplantae > Streptophyta > Pinopsida > Cupressales > Taxaceae > Taxus > Taxus chinensis. Next base: position 14,693,818 of record CM034153.1, read on the forward strand.
TGATGATATGTGACCTACAAAAGCCATCCCATACTGTCCCATAAATTGTAGCTGAAGAGAAATGGCTACCCATGTTCATTTATTGCACTTTCAACCACTTGAGAGTCTCTCTTGCAAACTGGGTTCATTTTATTTGATTTTCACCGTAAAATCTTCATCAATCCTTAAATTTCTTAATTATTTTGTGTAGGGCTCAGATCCATGATTCCAACGAGTCCAATTTTGGATGATCTTGTCAAGAAATGAAAAAGTTATGAACAACCGAGTGTGGCCGACTTTCTATGTTTTTCCCAGGCTTAATTTCATTTCATGGGACTATGTATTTAAATTGACTGGAAATGATCATTTTTTAATATTTCCCTTCCTCTGTAATTTTTTTCCTCATTTAACATCTTGGGCATTTAAATTTACATTGCAGAAACCATTATTTCATTTCTTTCATGGGGGAGGTGGTTGAATGCTTTATTGTTTGAATTAGGGCCAACTTGGTAGATGGATCGCTGAGCTGGCAGTTCTCCACAGCCCCCCAAAATCTTACTTTTTCATGGTACCGAATGGTTTACCTCCACCATAGAAGGTCTTACATTTCTAGCTTGGACCTCTGGACTACCTCCTTTTAACCTGTGGTTCCACGTTGCATACCACAAAATTCTTCGTTCATTTCCCATCTCGACGACCTCGGGTAGATCCTACTACCAAGTTCCTCATTTGCATGCACCCACATCATCTAACCTACTAGCTCAGTGATACATCCATTTTCCTCATAAGAACCTTGGTCAGTCCCCTAATTCCACACAACCACTAATGAATTACATTCAATGTCACCAACCCGCCACTTCTTGGTTATCTATTCCATTTAATGCAACTCTAACATTCATGCACATAACTTGGCTTGGCATGATCCGTGTCACGAACTCCCTTTGGCCCGCATTTACCTCAGTGCCTGTATTATATTCCTCCTAGCCCATGTGGATCCATATAGTTCCTGGTGCCCAACTCAGGCCTGCATTATTGTTCTCATTCATGTAGGTGGGCACGTAAACTCTTTGACCTTCGCACTACATTTACCTATGGCCATTTTGGGCCCATCAGAAACTCATGACCTGAGTTCCTCCAGGCCTATGGTACCCCAAAACTCCATATCGGCCATAAAGGCCTCCCCAGGAACTTGATTCTTGGCTTACCGAGTTGGCTACGTGAGCCATCTCAATTTATTTGCTGCTGGTTTTCCACTAAGTGCTCTAACCCAGGATCACCCTACAATGAACGTTTTATGCTAAGCCTCAACTTCTCAAGCTCCTATTCTAATGCTAAAACGCGTCTAAACCATGAAGAGAGGGAAAAAGCCACTTGGCCTCCTCATTCCTCTGTAATGACTGAATGCAACCTTATAAAGTCATAGCTCTGATTACCACTGCCAGTAAGTCATTGAGAATCCTTGACTATGAGATAAGGGAGCTTACATACAACTCTGAGTTTTTTCCATTAACAAATCGTTCATGGGTAATTTATAACTCGGTTCCTTGCACTTTGCAATGTCGTCATGCCACTCAAAAATTTCTCGGCCCTATTGATTCAAACAACAGCTCACTCGAGAGTGCTTGCATAGCTCGACCTACCATGAGTGACCCCACAATAGCTCGACCATCATCACATCTCGCTTAGAACCTAAAAGATGTAGATGCTTGGCATGCTGACCATCCAATGCAAATCTCAATGGCTCTTATCACATGAACGTTGCACTACATTTCAAGACCTGGATGTAGTTCTGGTTAGTGTGTGCATGTCAGCTGCCCTAAGTGCTCTTGTGCCAGTCACACTTTGTGAAATACCATGAAATAGTAACTATAGCTCAAAATGTAAATACCCATGTGTGCATGGAATACTAATAGAATCCCACCCCATATGCTTGGTGAGCTAGTGTGTGTACCATTTTTCAAGATCTCCTTCCAGATTTGATGCAAATTTTTACAATTCTATTAGGATTGCAAGTGATCCAGATGGATGCAACTCTAGATGGAATGATAGTAGTATGACCTTTATGACCTAGGATCCTCATTATGGTCTTATCCCTTTATATTTATGGGCTCTCATTTCTTAATTTTGTAATTAATCCCAACAACATTGAACTGGGAAAAAGATAAAGAGGAAAAATTCCTCTATGAAAGGCCCCAAATAGAAGCATGGAAAGGATGTGCATAGGATACTTTCATGCCCCGAATTGATATGTGGTCCCCGCTTTACATTAACGGGGCACCCTGATTTTTGTACCTAGAATGATCCCAGACACTTGTGAAATGGCTTAGATAAGTGCTAGGAAAATATGGGTATAAAATAAAAAATAAAATATAAAATAAAGATGACCAAAACATGGGATTCACTAGTACTTTATTCACTTGAGAACCTTCTAAATAGTAGTATAAGACCGGGCTAAATAATTCCTCAAAATGCATGATTTTGTGTCTACATTTTGTCCCCCACTTTATGTTAGTGAGCGGAAATCTTAGTAACATAATGTAGATAGAGATGCGTACCTGATATCCATGTAGAGTGTAGAAGAATACGTGCCGATGGACTAGACTTAAGCATCGAATGAAAAAAAAAAATTGTGGAGGAGAGTGGATTCTAAAGATGAAATATGTTCATAAGAAGTGATGAGAGTGAACCCAGGGTAAAACGTGTAATGTAGATGCCAATGTGTGTAGTGTACATGCATGGTTAGTATCATGTGTGTGATGTTTTCATTATCGTTGTTGTTGTTGTTGCCCCTAATTTGACTGCTTGTTTCTCATATGACCGGACCTACAAGGAGAAAATGATCAAGTAGTCAAATACGCATATGTATGTAAAAACATTGTGTAAAATACACATGTATATAAAAGGTTTGTACGCAAATGTAAAATATTCTAGAAAAAGTGTAAATGGAACATGTGCACCTGATCCATGTTGAGAAAAGGGGTGTAAAAGGATATCTTGTACTATCGAAGATTTTTTTGGGGATCTCATGCCACTCTAGCTGAAGATGTATAGGGAGGAAATTTTGATGTGTCCTCCAACTTTAACCACTTCTTCTGAAATGTGTGAAGAGATCTTTGTATTGTCTATTTTTTGGGCGATCTGATGCCACTGGATGTAGAAGTGTAGAGAGGCACACCCACTATAACCACCAAGCTTGTAACTGCTCCTGAATGAAGGACACCATGTCATTATAAATTTCATTGTGTATGGAGTTCATAGACTAGTCTAAACTCACTTGCTCACTGTGTCATAAACTAAAAGTGTAAATACATTGTGTTATTATAAAACCCTCAATAATGCCCCCTCTTTGGGGGTGCATGTGAGGACCCTGGAAGGAGAATGTGGCCCCAAAATAGGACTAACCGCACTCTGATCTATAGAAATGTACCGTGCATGGGAAAGGGAAACTCTTGGTAGATACTAAGACACACATAAAAGGGGATGGCTATCCAATACAAGTGTTAGTCTGAAAACACATGCATGTAATAAGATAAATGTAAAATACACAAAAAATGTAGAAACTACCAAAAAAAGTAGTTTAAACATTCGTAAGAAATCAAGAAGAATACATAAATTCAAGGTTTTAAACATGGAACATTCACTCACGATGTTGCAAGACACTCAAGGCCATGAAGGCCAAAAATTATAGACAAGTGTGCACACAAGACAAAGGGAAAAGCCTACAGATAATGGAAAATAAAGTCGACAAGTAGAAACAAACAAGTAGTCATGGAAACATGTAATCCTAGAAAACAAGTGTTGCACATGGAACACCCGTTAGAATATTAGAGTGATAACCAATATGTCAAAATGTGTATGAGAAATTAGTATAATATGATAAGTAGAAAATGGAACAATAGCACTTGGATAAGCCGAATGTGGATTCCCCTAGCGACTTGTATAGTAAGGGTAGAAGTCAAGCATCCATGTCATGTGTAGATGTCTTGTATCTGCGATCACACTAAACAAAAACGTGAACGTGCATGTGTGTATGATAATGAACATATAAGAAATCAATCTAAATGTGTAGTAAAGTGATCATGTAAAACACTAGTAAGTAAGAGTAAATGCCACCAAGATAATGCAGTATGTTATGGATGGATGGATGGAATGGAATGCAAGATGGAATAATAGGAGCCACATGTGCCCCCCAAGTGGATGGAAGTGTATGTAAACAAGATTGCATCATATGGAAATGGTCGAGTAGTGTTGGTTGTATAGAGCACATTGTGAGGAGTGTGTAGATGTAGTGGTGATGAAATGGGACATGTGGAGAGATGTGCGTAGACCCTATATCCTAAGCGTATGCCACAACTTATCGAATGAAGGAGTGATGATGTATCCCTCAACGTATATCACCAGAGAATCAGTGGATGGTGAGGAGACATATGGAAAGATATGTGTGGACCCTATAGCCTAAACGTATACCACAACATGTTGAATGTGTGAGTGATGATTTATCCCTAAGCGTATATCACTATAGAATGAGTGGATGGTGACGAGACTTATGGAAAGATATGCATGGACCCTATAGTCTAAGCGTATACCAAGAATTGTTGAATGTGTGAGTGATGATTTATCCCTAAGCGTATATCACTATAAGATGAAATGATGAAGATGGGTGACGATGTAGCCTCAAGTGTATGTCACTATAAGATGGAAGGAGGGAGTGGTGATGTACCCTAATGTTTATTCCACTACAAGATGAGAATGAGGGTGGTGATTTAGCCTAAAGCGTATACCATTACAAGATGATAAGATATGTGATAATTTAACCTAAGGGGTATGTCACTAACGTTGGAAATTTGACATGAGGAAAATGTCGCATTGGTGAATGTAAGGTCCATTTGATTGATAAAACCTCAGCAGTCGAGTATGGACCAAGGAAATAAAGTGCATCATAGGGTGGTGAGTGTAACCCGTAGAAGACAACGTAGTATAAATGACCAAGTGATGAATATGGGATGTAAACGTGTGGTGTGAGCAATGTAATGTAAGATGTATATCGTGTGTAATATATGAAATGCACTAATCGGTGTATATAGGAATGGAATATGTAAGGATTATAGATGGAACTAGAACCATATATAATGGCATCTAGTGTAGTATAGAATGGATAGGATGGATAGATGCGCTATGTGAATAAGACAATGTAAGAAGGGTATGATGCGTAGATGATGCAAGATGTGGATATAGGTGTAGAATATGTAGTGATGACAGGTAAAACTAGACCCATATATAATGTGACCTAGTGTAAATATAGAATGTAAGAAAGAGATACAAAACTAGACATAAACGATATGATGACTAGTATAACATGTATGACATAGAGGATGTATAAATGATTAATAGATGATGTATGTATAGGATAATGTAGGATGTAGACTTGTATGCATAGAAATGCGCAATGTATGTAATGTAAATGTGTAGAACCTAGAGTGTAGAGTGTGGGGTTCAGTGTAATGGTAATACCTTAATAGTTCAGTGGGGACTGAAGCACAAGAGTGCATCATTGGGTAAAGAGGGTGTTGTGACATGTGTAAGAAACATTCCTATATATGGAGGAATGAATGAATAAAAGGAAAAGAGTGGAGATGTAACTATGCTAATATGGGGAAGGGGGGAGTGGTAACTGATGATGCCCCCAGTGATAGTGTGACAAAGGTGACTAGGAAACACCTGATCAAACAAATCACAAAGGTTTCTTGATCAAAAATAGTAGGAGCTGATTGAAACTTCGTAGGTGATAGAATGAGGTGGATATATAAAGATACATTACAGAAAAGGAGATGAAGTTGATTCATGCATATGATGTGTGTAGTAAGATGAATTTCATGGCATAGCTAAAGTGAGTGGGTGAACACATCATGGTAGGTACTTGTGCATAAGGAGAAGATGATCATTAGCAATGGAGATAGGTGGTTCAAAAGGAATGGGGAATGTAGAGTGAAGGAAGAGGCCTAAATGGGTCAAGTGTGGCTGTCAATATAATCAATCCAAGTATCATCCAAGTGTAAATGGAAAGCCACATGTAGGTGACTACAAAGGAACTATGTAAGTGAAAAACCCGTAAGCCCTAGTATGCAATAACATGGAAGTAACCATGATAATGGAGGTAAAGGGTGAATGGAGTGGTGGAAATAATGTTGTCGTAAACATCATTGAGACATAAATGGTTCATGGGTAAGTAAATCTTGGGATTGTGTGAGGCCAAGAATTAAGTCATCCTTTAATTTTTTGATTGACAAGGAAAGGGATGAGAAGAGTGTGAGGACCAAAATGTCTAGTTGATATATAACTTTAATAGGTGAAACATAGGGTCGTTGAAAGGTAGTCTCGGTAATGGAGAAGAATATGAAACAGAATAATTAACAAGGATAATACAATAACATGTTTTTTGTTAATGGGGGAAGAAGGATAATTTTGGTGTTGTTAGTAGAGGTTGAGCCAATAGAGGCCTATATATGTAAATGGCCATCAGCGACAAAATGGTTTCATCAAAATAAGAATTTTCCACACTGATAGGCAGTGTGAAATCCAGAAATTCAAGTGACTCGTTAGTGATGTCTACAACATCAATGTATCACTATATTCGGTAGAAATGTTGGTATGTGTGTCATCAATTGGGTGGGTAGCACTATCAAGGACATTAGAAGGTGGTTATCATTTGTAGGAGTAGAAGGGGGATTTTGAGAAACAAAAGATGGTGGACTGTTAAGTATGATAGGGACAAATGTAGTGGGCTTAAAACAAAGGATAATTCCCAAGTGTGATGATAATCACAATAAGAGGAGAAGTGCCCATTTGGTCGGGAGGGGTCAATTAGAGGTGGGTGGTAGTAATAGATTGACTATCAATTTAGTTGTAGTGAAATAAAATACTTAGTGTACTAAGTTTAGGATGAGGTATGGTGGGATAGACATGGAAGTGGAGATCAATGCGACAAGAATTTTTGAATGGTTCTGGGTCAGCGGTGATAGTATGTGTCATAACCATCATGAGGAGGAATTTGATCCATTTTGATGTATGGTGGAGGGCACAACTTAGTCTCATGTAGGGGTGTATCCACAGGTATTCCTAAGAAGAATTAAATTTCAAAGAGAACACATTGATGAGGTAGAATTCCATAAGAACTATTTTAGGTCCAAGGCGAATCTGGAGAGATATAGTGCTATGAGGACATTGCGTCGTCTTGGACACTATTTTTATATGTAACCACGTAATGAGGGTGGAGTTATGGGAGCCTTGAAACTATCATTGATACCTAATTGCTATAAGAGAGAATGGGACGGAAACGTTAAGTAGCGAGAAACCCATTTTTAATGTAAAGGAAATGCTTTATGTAAGTAAGTCATAACGACATGCATCATAATGAGCAACGGGGCAAAAGGATAGTTATCATTTTCAAGATAAGGACATGGGGATATGATGTTCTTCTGTATCATCATGAGCCTTTAAAATGATGGAAAACTACAAAGAGACTAAATGAGATGGGTGAAAGGGTAAGTAGAGATTGTGCAATTTGACGTGAATAACACAAAGGAGGTAGCCCTCGAGTGTGGTCCTTTATAAGTAGTGACTTGAAATCTGGTGCATTTGGTTTTGCAATAATTTGTAAAGTGATATTTCAGGGGGTGTATTCTTGAGCAAGTGGTTAATTAATATCATAACCTTTGGAAGTTAGAAATGGTAGCAGCAGGAATGATGGGTGGAGGTAGATGAAATGGGTGGAGCAACTGGATTGCATAATGCTTAGTGTGGTAGGGTAGCAACAACATTGAGGAAGATTGGTCAAATGCAAGTGTGAAAAAGCATAGGGAGTGTTGTGTACACACACACACATTGAAGTATAGTGGTAGTAGTAACGAAATGCGGTTGATCTTTGTAGGTGTATAGGTAGAGATATGAAGATTGGGTCATGACCGGATAAGGAGTATGATGTCATGGGTGGAAAGTTATGGGAGGATAATAAACTCCTAGTAAGGAGAGGTAGAAGGGGACGTCGGGTTCACCAGTAATTATTAACAAAAAACGTCGGGTTCACTAGTATGATTAACATAAAAGGGGATCTACTAAGGTATTAATGTTAATCTAATTAGGAGGACTAAAATGTTGTATAAATAGACTAAAACAATTTGGAATAAATGTAAGTAAATTATTCTAAGTGAAATAAAACCCTAAATATGTAAGAGAAGGGAAGAGAAATGGCTTAGATAATTGGAAGTGACTGTCACAGGTTGTCACAGATCTGAAATGAAATTAGGAAGTGTAGATGAACACTCAGAGAGCCTACGAAGGAAATATGGAAGATTTGAGATGAGGCACCTGGAATGGTACACGGGGCCTGGGGCACCCTAGTCTGCAATCTAGGTAGCTCTGAGCATCTGTAAATGTTCAAAACTTGAGTCTAATATGGTCGTAAGGTGTCTTCAAATACTTTTGTCTGTTGCATTGGATTTGTCAGATGAGTTGTGTAATGACCTGTAATGCAAAAGGAAGTATCAAACCCTATAAAAATAAAAGATGTAAATGAATGGGTTGGACTGACCTCAGCTGCCAAACTAGTGGTCTTATCACTGAGCGTTGCACTACATTTCAGATCCGGATGTAGTTCTGGTGAGTGTTGTGCATGTAGACAGCCCTAGGTGCTCTCTAATGTCAGAAACACTTTGATGAAGTAGCAAGCAACAAGGTGCAACTATAGGAAAATGTAAATAGCATGTGTGCATGGAATAGAATACTTTCTCCCCCTATACAGTGTGTGTGATGTAGATCTCCTAGCCTTGATGCATGGACATTATGAGATGAAGAAGTGACACAATGGATATAACTTAGGGAATGGAGTGATAATAAGTGCCATATGGTTTGAGCTAATAATAGGACCCTCATTATGGTCTTATAGACATTATATTTAAAACACTCTCAAGCTTAATTTCATAATTAAATGCGCATGGCTATTATCAACATGCGACCTATTTTTAGAAGTGCATAGGTGGTGAAGGGAAAGTCCCCACCTCTACAAATATGTATTGAACTATGTAGTTTAGGGTGTGTGAATTATTGTAGAGTTATGTTGTTGGATCTGATGCGTGCATGACTTATTGATATATATTATAATGTAATAAGCTTTTGTGTTTTGCAGTGTTTAATGTAATGGAGTATATTGGCTAGATAATGGTGTTAAACATAACTAATGGCCAAAAGGTTGGTTAATTAGTACTTTATTCACTCCGGGAACCTTCTAAAGAGTAGTATAAGTCCTGGCTAAATAATGTCTAAACCTGGGGCACCCTAGTTTAATCTTTGTAGTCTGAGCACTGTAAATGTTCAAAACTTGAGTCTAATATGGTCGTAAGGTGTCTTCAAATACTTATTTTTTGTTGCATCTCAAGATTTTTCAGATGAGTTGTGTAATGACCTGTAATGCAAAAATAAGTATCAAACCCCAGAAAAATACAAGATGTAAATGAATGGATTGGACTGACCTCAACTGCCAAACTAGTGGTCTTATCACTGAGTGTTGCACTACATTTCTAGATCCGGATGTAGTTCTAGTGAGTGTTGTTGAGTAGACAGAATGTTTCTCTAAGGAGAAGAAACACAAATGATGCATGCACGAGAACAAGGTGCATCTAAAGGTGTAAGAATATAGCAAAGGAAACATGCACCAGAACACTTTGGCTCAAGACTTAGTTGTTTTTATAGATAAGGGCTATTTTTGAAGATAGTGTGCAGAGCACAAATAGAGATGAAGACTTGTACGACACAAAATGGTATTTTGGGAATGAATAAGGTTTATAATGGTCTTAAGAGCCATATTTCTGATGGTTTGAGCTAATAATAGGATTGCTTCTAGCTAGTTAACTATAGGACATCTATTATTAAAACACTTACATGTATGCATGCTATTGTAAACGTGCATGGCTATTATCAGCATGTGACCTATTTTGAGAAGTGCATAGGTGGTGAAGGGCAAGTCCCCACCTCTACAAATTATGTATTGAACTATGTAGTATAGGGTGTGTGAATTATTGTAGAGTTATGCTGCTGGATCTGATGCGTGCATGAATTATTGATATATATTATAATGTAATAAGATTTTGTGTTTTGCAGTGTTTAATGTAATGGAGTATATTGGCTGGATAATGGTGTTGAACATAACTGAATCTGGTTCATGTATGGTTAATCTTATTATAGTTATTATTTAATTCATGATTCTCTAAGATCTAGATCTAGATTATGCACTGTGGAATGTTTATGTTTAATTATGGATCTAAATCTGGTTTTATCACCATCACACTAACATCCTGCACAAGAACTCTAAATAGGGGCATCCATGGTACCTTTGCACACTTTATGTGAGTGATTAGCTTAGGTTGGGTGAAGTGCCAATGCGCCTGGGTTTTTCACATTAGATTCCAGGCTGCATCATTGGTTCCATTGTTAGGACCTATTTTTCAATTTTTTTAGGATGTTTAGTGATGAAGACGTATCGGTTGACCCTAAAAAGTATTGAGAAGTGGATAATATATCTTGAAGAGGAGTACGCTCAGAGGTTCAACAGTAGATCTGATTTTGATGCACACGTGTGGGTGGATTAGAATTTGTATGATTGTTTGTATGAGATTTTATTTGCTATCTTTCTGATAAAGATGTATGACGGGATGGTTTCTTATGCATCTAAAATGAATTGGAGGTATCACACACTTTTCCAAACGTAGGAATAATTTTAAGCCCTCTATGATGTTGATCTAATTTTGATGCGTACTCTAGATACTTAGTTTCGTGGTACTCATATTTCTACTTACTCTTTCCCAGAGGTAGCTGAGTTTAGTATTTTCAGTTATCCCAGGGGAACCTATCTACAAGGCATTCCACTTGTGATGAAAATATTGATGGTAACCCTAAACTTGGAATAAAATTTGATGGCTAGCTAAACCCTACAATGCGCGGGGTTAGGAGCAGGTTTGGTGAAGGATGGTGGAATTAGCGGTAGAGAATCAAAGAGAAGAAATTTGGCTTAAGTAAAATGAGGCACGCAAGAGGGAGATAGAGAAGTAACGTGATATTGCAGAATGGATGGCATTGAGGAGAGAGATGGCTCGTGAAGGATTTTGAGCTCACACAAAAGGCATAGAGCCAAAGCATCTAGAACTCCCCCATTTGGGAAATCATGATAGGGAACCCTCCTTGGCCTCATATGGGAGCACACTAGCATAGACGACATGGGCTGCGCACATGTATCTGAATCTACCTATAAACCTAGCCCTTGCACTTGGTTTTCTAGTATCTAGTATAACCAGTAGTCAATAATCTCATTTGGGGAGTAGCATAAAAGGAGTAAATCAAGTGGAAAGTACATTTATGGCAGGAAAAACATATTATTTGTTATTTAAAGGTGCCTTTTCAAGTGCATCATCGACACATAACTCAAGCTCGTAGAATTTGGGACTCACTTCAGGGAGTATTACCACCTCGCAGACTATAGGAGTTCAGTTTAGTAGTGTTGTTGGGACACAAAGTAGTACATCCACTGGTCCACTTCCAACTATAGGTGGAGGATCAGAAGGCATACATGGCTCTAGTTCTGGTGGATCTAGTGGGTCTAGAGATAGAGGTAACATAGGAGGTTCTGGATCAGGTGGGCATGGTCCTCACCAAGCCTAGAATATTTACATGGAGATGTCACTTCATCTTCCAAAGTATAGGGGAATAGAAGATGTTACTGATCATGTGTACATGTGTGAGATATTGTGGCGTGAAAAAGGGATCATGACTTTTTAGAGCAAGGCAAGTTAGTTTGTAACTACGTTGCAGGGACGTGCTCACAGTTGGTACAGGAATTTTGACCCTGATCAGACTTGTGTAGATTATGCAACATTACGGGAAGCATTCCTTAAGGATTTTTATATCCTTGAGTTCAAGTAGAATATTATAAGTGCACTCAAGGATATTAAGTGGGGAAATACTAAGAGTGTTCAGGAATATGATGCCCATTTCAAAACTCTCTTTTCTAAACTTTTCTATGATATCCATGCAAGCCAACATGCACATTGGTTCATAGGGGGGTTGATCACACCTTTTAGGAGGGTGTTGTCACATGAGACATATACAGACCCATGCAAATCACTTGAAGCAACGTTACACACTGAGGTAGTCAGAAGCATAGACAATGGAATGAGCCCATTCCTGGAAGCACAGATTACAACTATGGAGAAAAATTTGGAGAAACTATCGGCCAGTTGAACTGTAATGTAATTACTTGTATAAATATGATTATCACAAGCAATATAAACTAATGAACACAATATTTCAGATAAATGATCTCAATGTTCAAGAAGAATAGCTTAGCCACTTCGAGGGGGCAACCTCCAAACCAGACAATAAGACTCAAATGCTGAATATGATGATCAACTACTACCTACTAACCCATATACATAGTATTCTTATGCTATGTCCAACACCAAGGCCGACCGACTAATGAAAATATAACATATATGAAAGAGATACATAATGATAAGAAGTTATGATAGCCACAAGTCAACTATATACATCCAATATAAGATATATGATTAAGGGCATAGCATGCCCATCCCCTTCAAAGCAAGATTTTCCCCAATGTTGAGAAGATCTAGATGCTACTGTAGGAAATTTTCATCCTCCCAAGTTATGTCTTCATTGTCTAGATTTTTTAACTTGATCAAATACTCAGTGATGATCCTTGTCCTCAATCTCTCAGTGCATGTCTGAAGGATGCATTCTGGTTCCAGGATGATTCTTCCCTCTTCATCAAGCTTGGGTAACATAGTCTACGTTTATACTATCTGTCCAATTACCTTCTTTAGCCAAGATACATGGAAGACTAGATGAATTTGAGTAGCCGGAGGAAGTTCCAGTTTGTATGCTACATTTCCAATCTTCTATAACACTTGATAAGGACCATAATACTTAGGTGAAAGCTTTTTATCCTTTTTCTATTATTTTAAGAACATTTTCTTATATGGTTGTAAATGAACAAAAACCCAATCACTAACTTCAAAATGTCTTTCACTGTAATGTTGGTCTGCCTGTTGCTTCATGCAGTTTTGTGACATGGAAAAATTCTCCCTGAGACTAGAAATCACCTCTTGTTGGTGTTGAATATGTTCTTCAACTGCTTGAACCTTTTGCTGGAATCTCAAATATGAAGTGATATATGGTGGATGGTACCCATATAATGCCAAGAAAGGAGACATTTTAGATGAAGTATGAAAGGAGGTGTTATATCACCATTCTTCCAGTGGTAACCATTGGATCCATCTCGTTTGTTTATCTGATGTAAAAAATGAATATATCCCTCCAAGAACTTGTTTACCACCTCTGTTTTCCCATTAGACTAGGGATGATAAGAGGAACTACAAGCTAGTTGTGTGCCAAAGAATGAGAACAAGTCAGTCCAAAAACTACTAGTGAAGATAGGGTCTCAATCACTTACTAAAATATTTGGTGTCCCATGTAGCTTCTAAACTGTAACCCTGAAGGCCGTTGCTACTGTAATCGCAACAAATGGATGTGATAAAGAAAAAAAATGGGCATATTTGGTGAGTCTATCCACCACCACCATGATTATATTTTTACCTTCTGATTTAGGTAATCCTGTGATGAAGTCCATGGACACCTCTTCCCACCTATGGCTAGGAATAGATAGAGGTTGTAAAAGACCGGGGGACTTAATTGTCTCACCCTTATTTTGCTGAAAAACCATGCATTCTACCACAAACTTTTGGACATCTCCTATTATCCCTTCCTAGAAAAAATCATGCTTGATTCGATGATAAGTCTTTAAGAAGCTAGAATGACCCCCTACTGGAGAAGCATGGAGCTTAGATAGAACCCTATTTTTAAGGATTTAATTCTTACATAGATATAATCTATCTTTATACCATAAAACATCTCCTTTCCATACAAATTTTTCTGACATGCTTGGAACTTGTTAAATATTTTGTGTACCTGGGTCATTTTTCCATACAAACCTTACATCCTCTATCCAATTCTCCCGTAATGCAAATATGGCACACAACAATTCCTGGGTAGATTCATCCTTCCGCGATAAAGCATCAGCAACTACATTCTCATTCCCTTTCTTATATATTATCTCAAAATCATACCCCAATATTTTTTAGACCCATTTCTATTGTTCTTCTGATGATAAACATTGCTCTAAGAAGTATTTCAGACTATCATGATCTGTCATTACTTTGAAATGTCCTCCCATTAGATATGGTCTCCATTGCTTCACTACATGAAGTATTGCTAACATTTCTTTCTCATAAACTAGTTTAGAGATATTATTAACTTTGAATTGGTGGCTCTCAAAGGTAATTGGTTACCCTTATTGCATGAGTATTTCCCCCATACCATACCCTGAAGCATCACATTCAACAATGAATGTTTTTGAAAAATCTGGGGTGGCTAGAACTGGAGTGGTGCACATGGCCTCCTTCAACTTCTCAAAGTCCATAATAACTTTCTCATTCCAATGGAAAGAGTCCTTCTTCAATAAAGTTGTGAGTGGTGCTTCGATGCTACCATAATTCCTTACAAATCTATGATAATAACCTGTAAGCCCCAAAAATCCTCAGATATTTTTTAGGGTTTTGGAAACCTTCCATTCAAGCATGGCTTTTATCTTGTTAGGATCCACTTTAACACCTTCATAAGAGACAATATGACCCAAATATTCAACCTCCTTTACACCAAAAGAACACTTAGAAGGATTTGCATAAAGTTGATGATGTTCAAGAGTTTCCAACACCTTATTTACATGATACAAGTGTTCCTCCCATGTTTAGCTATAGATTAATATATCATCAAAGAACACTACAAAAAAACTTTCAAAGAAATGGCTTAAATATGGAATTCATCAAGCTTTGAAATGTAGAGAGTGCATTTGTTAGTCCAAAAGTCATTACCAAGAACTCATAGTGTCCTTCATGTGTCCTGAAGGCTGTTTTATGAATATCTTCATCCTTGATTCTAATCTGATGATATCCAGAACGAAGATCAAGTTTTGTAAAGTAAACAGCACCATTTAACTCATCTAACAAATCATCAATTACAGGAATAGGAAACTTATCTTTAACTGTGTACTTATTGAGTTCCCTATAATCTGGACACATGCGCCAATTGTCATCTTTTTTCCGTACCATCACTACAGGAGAAGAGTAAGCACTTTGACTATGACGAATAAGTCCTGCTTCTAACATCTCTTGAACTATCTTCTCAATCTCACTCTTTTGCATATAGGGGTACCTATAAGGTCTGATGTTGGGTGGTTGACTCCCTGGTACTAGCTGGATGGCATGGTCATGGTCTCTTTTCGGAGGCAAACCCTTGGGCATTTCTCCAAAAACCCCTGAGTGCTCATCTATAATTGCTTGCATATCTGTGGGTATAAATGTATTGGAATGATGTGCTTCCAATGAAAATAGTTGTGCCACAAACCCTTCTGCACCCTTTCTAAGCAATTTTTGCATCTGATGAGAACTTACCATCTGCGGGGATTTTTCTCTTAGTCCTTTTAGTTTATAATTCCTCCCTTCTGACTGAAATTGCATGAACAACTCTTGGAAATTCATTTCAATGGTTCCCAAGGTGGTAAGCCATTGAACTCCTAACACAATGTCTGCTCCTCCCATGGCAATGGCATACATATTTCTAGTTAGCAAGTAATCTCCCATGGTGAGATTAATGTTATGGCATTTTCCTGAACAACTAACAGTTTTCCCATCAGCAATCATGACTTGACATTCTGGAGCTGGATAAACAAATCAGTTCAAGCGTACCGCTAACTTATGATTGATGAAATTATGAGTACTTCCCGAATCAATCAATACTATTACCCTCTGTTTTTTTAAGAATCCAACTACTTTGAGAGTTTGGGGAGTGCTAATACCAGAAATTGCATGGCATGATATTGTTGGTTGGGAATCTCCTAATTCCTCCTCTGGCTCTACCTCTTCGTCTTCTTCATTTTCTTCTTCTTCAGTAGGTCCCTCAATGTAGAACAACTTCTTTTCCGCACACTTATGTCCTGGTCCAAATTTGTTGTCACAATTAAAGCATAACCCTTTTGCTCTCTTTTCTTCAATTTGTTGAGGTGTCAGTCTCACTGGCCGAGGGAATGATGGTGGAAGGGTGCTACGATCTCTGATAGTACTGACAGTTTGTTTCCAACTTGAAAGAAATTTTTCCTCTGCCCTATGTGCCATGATCATAGAGTCTGAAACCTTATGAGGATTAAACATATGCACCTCAGTCTCAATTTGTTCTTTAATACCCCCAAGAAATAAGTCATTCAAATTATCTTCAGGAATATTTTCCACCTGTAAGGAAAGGTTTTGGAATTGATGGATGTAATCTTTGACTGTTCCTATTTGTCTGAGCTTTGCTAATTGGCTGAAATAATTCTCTGACACACTAGAACTATAGTGCAATTGCAACTCTTCAGTGAATATTGTCCATGTAACATTGAGGCCACTCTTTTTCCTTTGAGCACATAACCATCGATACCAAATGAATTGGTCAGGTTCCAGATACAATGATTCCATGATAACCTTTTGTCCCAATGGAATCTGATGAAGATCAAAGAAATTCTCCATCTGGTTAATCCAATTGAGTGGATCCTTTCCATCAAACTTACGCATTTCCACTTTTGGAAGCATGTGACGGGCTTGTAGAGTGTTTGTATTTGGATTGGTCATGTTTGCAGATCCACCATGGTTAGTGTGAGTATGATTGAGTTGTGGCTTATTAGGAATGCTATGATGACCCATGATATTGTAGCTAAATTGTTGAATGAAATCCTCCAATCGTTGTCCAATCTTTTCTACATCTTTTTTGCTGGCCACTCTACTTTCAAGGTTTCGCAACTCTAACTCAAGATAGCTGACCTTATGGTCAGTTGAAGTAAACCCTATCCCTGAGGACTCTGTAGCTACCCCTTCTAACTCTAACTCCTCAACTATTATCTCATACTTATCAGGGGTTTTATCCGGAGTGATGGAATTCTTTTTTCCTCTTGTCGAAGGCCCAGTCATGATGCCCCAAAATAGTAAGATTTAAGGATCAAGGTCGAAATTTAGGGTTTCAGATTTCAATAGGAATTCGGCCAAATTTTATAAAACTCAAAGAATGAACTCAAAATTATTTTTAATCTTATTTCTGGAAATGTAAATAACTTTGAAAATTTCCACAAATTGCACCCTATGTAGCCGAATTATGAAAAAACATAAAACCGCTATAACTTTTTCAAAATAAGTCAAAAAGTATTAAAATTTTGAGGGAAGCGTACTTGACTGATTTTGCCACACCACAAAAAATTTTGCAGAAAAATTCGCTACGGATGTTGAGATATGGACGAACCTTCAAAATTAGGGTTTGACGCAGTGTTGGCCGAGTTCAAGCTCTGATACCACTTGTAATGAAATTACTTGAATAATTCAGATCCTGAGTAGAAATATAACATCCAATAACACCATATTCTAGAATAATGATCTCAATATGCAATAAGAATAGTTACGCCACTTCGAGGGGGAAACCTCCAAACCATACAATAATACTCAAATGCTCCAATGATGATCAAATACTACCTACTAACCTCTATATATACTATTCCTATGTTATGGCCAACACCAAGGCCGACCCACTAATGAAAATATAACATATATGAAAGAAATACATAATGATAAGAAGTTATGATAGCCACAAGTCGGCTATATACATCCAATATAAGATATATGATTAAGGGCGTAGCAAATCCTCTTTGCATGACATGCATGATTTATAACTAAAAATAGAACCTTCTATTTTGCATGTCTACCACCTATTTCCAAGTAATTTAATTCTTCTAGTAACTTGAAGTAACAACTTTTATAGCCAATTACCTAAGTTTTACAATTTTAATTGATTTCTCAATTTATTTTTCAGAGAAAATAAGAGAAAGAAAAATAAGTTATTACAGCTGTAACATTGTCCGTTTTGTTCTTCCTCCATACTATGCATGTTGATCCAACCTGTATCGCACTTTTTCTTCATTCACTTTAGTAATGAATCATCTAAATGATAACTTTTCCTTAAATCTGAGATGTTTTTTTCTCCCATATGTTGTAGAATCCTTTCCTTCGATTCTCACCAAACTGGATCTTGAAGCAACTGACTGAGATTTACTTGAGGATGCTACCTCTGACCCATCTTCCCTCTTATCCTTGAATATTTTGTATTTTTTATCCAATACGTGCACCAGTGCAATTTTTGTCATAAAAAATTTAGACAAAACTCATCACCCTTCATCGTTCCTGAATCAACCTTTGTCTGAGATATTCTTTTTTATTTCTACTAGAAGACCTTGTAAATATGAGAGCTAGATCTATTTGTGTAGAACCTACAATTTCTCCTTTTGATTCTAAAGATATATTCAATATATCTGACATTGAATTTTCCTTCTTTTCACCAATATGAGCACCAATGAATTATTCCTGCAAATAATTCAGACATGTATGCATTCCATAGCATGAATATCTAATTTCTTCACCGAGATCTAATTATAAAGCCTACTGCCCTATATTTTTATACTTTGTTTGCATGTCAAGTAAGATAAAAATATTATTTAATTCACTTGTGTACTCACATCAACATACAAATATCCATAATAATAAAAAGGAATCCTTTCCAATCCTAGGCACCAAAACTGGATGCTTCCCGACTATTAAAAGAAGTCAACTTTTAGGCATTTAGCTATGCTAGAATGGGTCGCACTTTCTGGCTAGGAATTGTGTGAAAAATAATAGGGCAAGGAAGTGGAAATTTTTATCCTTCCAAGAAGTGCCAAAATTCCCATTTGTACTTTAAGTTATTTATATTTAATAATGGGAAAAACCAACCTTCTAGGAAGGCTCCAAATTCCCACCTTTCTGCTAGCACAAAAATTCCCATTGGCACTTAGAAATCATCCTTCCAAAAAAATGTGACTTGCATGGAAGAAAGATTCTTTCCAAAAGTGTGACTTGCATGGGTGAATAAGACTTCTTTGGTGGGAATTTTTACCCTTCCAAGAATCCCCAAAATTCCCATTTGTACTTTAAGTGATTTATCTTTCATAATGGGAGAAAAAAACCTTTCAGGAAGGCTTTAAATTCCCATCTTCTTGGAAGCTCCAAAATTCCCATTTTCACTTAAGTGATTTAACTTTAATGATGGGAAAAAATAACCTTTATGGAAGGCTCCAAATTCCCACCTTCTTACTAGCTCCATAATTCCCATTTGCACCTTAAGTGATTTAAATTTACTAATGGGAAAAAACAACCTTTCAAGAAAGCTCCAAATTCTCACCTTCCTACTGACACCAAAATTTCCACTGGCACTAAGATGACTTGACTTCCATCATGGGAATTTTTACATTCCAGGAAGCCTCCAAATTCCCACCTTCCAGGAAGCACCAAAATTCCCACTTGAATGGAGAAGTCATCTTTCCCAAAAAGTGTGACTAACATGAAGAAAGCTTCTTCGCAGAAACTGTGACTTGTATTATGAAATTAATCTTCCCAAAAAGTATGATTTGCATGATTTCTGATTTTAAAGTAGTGTGAAAACTCATCAACAACATTTTATTTCCATTTTTGGATTTTTGGTGAAGAAAACACAAGCATAGAATAAAATTTTCTATTTTTGGAAAGGGTCCGGGAAGATGTAGTAGCAAAAAACTTGCAAGTGCCATAAGTTTCACTATGTGGCTCCATTTTAGGTGTCGTTTTCTCTAAAATTGTATATTTTCTCGAGCTCTACACATTGGTGGCAATATTTTTATTATTTTCATAAAATCCATTATTGCACCTTTTTGGACCAAACAACCTCTTGCAATCTCCTGAAGGAATTCTGAGCTCTGGTCTTCTTTAGACAAATTAATTAGCAATTAAAAACATTGGATAACTTTTCAAAATCCTAGGCCTAGGAAAAGGTTTGGCAGGAAGAATGAATAGGCTACGGGAATTTTTGGATGGAAAATGGAGAAAGAATAAAAGAAATAAAAATAAAACCTTAAAAAAGCTGTGAGAAATTTCTTGAAAAATTTCTTCAATTAGTTGATCTGCAAAAATTATTCCCCCCAGGTGAATGCTCTATGACAATAATGATGGGGTGAAGTGCCTTATATAGCCTAAATCCTCCAATTTTAGCTCAATCTATTTTTAAAAGAACTTTATTTATTTAATAAATAAATAAAATTCTCTCATATAAAACTTGACAAAGGGATAGAGTGATTTTTAGCATGTGGGTATTTGGCGGATGTGGCTTTTATGAATCTTTGGGGATACCTTAGAGCAATGCAAACAACTGCAGGAAAAACAAACACAAAATGACCCATCACTTGAAAAGAAAAGTTTTTTTAAAAAGGTGTAGTCTCATATTTCAGGTTGAAATCTTAGGGACACCAGATCTCCACAAAGGAATGATGAAACATTATCATATTCACCTATGAAACATTTACCCATGTCACTGTACTGTAACAAGCCATTTTAGCATGAATTATGGTGAAAGAAATCATTATCAAATCTTCCTCATACCAAGTCCGAGACATGTAAAAAATTATGAGTAGCATAAAAACCTTCCTTATACTGATTCAAAGACTAGATGACCTTATCAATACTATGAAACATCCATGATTTAGGGTTTTAAGAGAAAACCCTCTTTACTATGCACTATAAACTATCACTCCAAATCTATCAAGAATATATAGAAAGGTGAACATACTTGAAGATTAAAATTCATAAATCCTCTAGCCCCACATGTCTAATTCATTTTCCCAAAATTTCAAACCAAAATTCCATCATATGATCCTTCAAAAGTTAGTTTGCATGTACTCCACTTGAATGGACTATGTAAACACAGTCAGGGCAATGAACTAGATGTTTTCTTTAATTTAGCCCATTTCACCTTCATACTAGCAAAATCTCCTTGGAGCAACATATTCAAACAAAAATTCACCTTTTATCATGGATATGAGGTAAAAATTTAGAGATTATACCTTATACAGCACCTATTTTCATTGAGATACCCTAATTTTGAGGTACATAAGACCTTAACTACCATTCATATCTTCTTTGATCCTTTGATCTGATCAAGTTGACACTTGATAAAAAAAATATTCTCCAAGACTTCTTTGGTTATCTGGGTGAGATGTAGATGCTTTTATCCTTCATGAATAACATCTCTAAACATTTTTTTTACAATGATAGACTCATAGATAACTTAAATGAACTTAGGACACCATTTAGACACCTGTCACAAAAAATTCATGAATTCTCACTTGATAGAGACAACTTGACATGAAAAACACCTATAGATGAGTATCATCACTAAAATTATGACAACGTGAAACCCCTTACAAGACTTGAAAACCTTCAAAAACCACTGAGACATAGATAAGACCAATAAACAAAGCTTATCATGGATTCAAGAAGACCTTAAAAACACTAAGACATCTTTACCAAATTCTACCACATAAAGAACTCTTAGATACAATCCATAAAAACTTATGACAGAGCATAAGACACCATCATAAGATCAAACAAGACACCAAAACACCCAGAGTATAGAGAAACACATCAAGGACTCATTATTGAACTACTTAAGATCATAAGTCACATAGAGAATGAACCAACAAGACTATGAGGAGCATATACACACATATCTTGACCTTATAGAGAAGAGTCACAATGACACATAACTCCTCCTCACTTAGATGCTTCATTTACATTGGTATACCTTCAAGAAGCATAGTGAAGGTATACTTGTTCCAAGGATACCTAAAATAAGGTCTTGAGAAGGTCTCAAGCCTTCTTCGACACCTACAAAAAATATTCATCCTCTCTCTTCTTATTTGACCACTGAGAAACACCTCTTCTTCCATTATCACAAGCTCTTGATAGGACACTATTATCTCTCCTAGGCTTCCACAATCTTCCTTGACTATTATTGTTCATTCTAGGAATTTTAAGGCTACCTCCTTACACTCTAGGTCCTTGAACTCTTTGATTCTACCTTGATAAGCCATGGTAGTAGTTCTTTGCAACATGACCAGCTCTATTGCAACTATAACACACCATTGAATCCTTCCTCATGTAGCTCTCAACTTCCCTAGGTGGATCATTCAAATAATGTCTAGCAACATGACATTTCTTATGGAAATTTTAGCATACCACACTATTAGCTTGATCAGTTATACTATTATTCCATGGATGAGTCTTTCTAACATACCTTATACACTCCTTTTCCCTATGACCAACTCCATTGAATGTAAAGCAATAACCATTGAAATATTTTTCATACCTTGATGCATTAGGCTACCTAATAGGCCCTGATTTTACATTGTCCTTCATGAGTGTCACCTTATTCTCTTCCTTGGTGATAGGTTCACTTGATTATTTTCTTGAACCAACGTCTTCTTGCTTCACTTCCTTTCCTTTATACTCCTCTTTAAATCCCAAGGTAGTCCTATCATTTACTGTTCTTTGTTTTATAAGTAGGTCATCTAGATATTTTGTACTTTTCTCAAACTTCTAAAATGACATAGTCTTCTTGTTAGCCTTTAGTAGCTCAGCCTTCAGAAAATCTATATCCACTTTATATTTTGAACACAAACTCTATTTATCTTGTAAATTTGAAACAAGATACTTTACATTTTCTTCTAGAAATTTGATTGACTCATTGTTCTTAGAGGATTCAAACACATACTATTTTTCTATCTCATGAAAGTGTTTCTCATATTCCTTGATCTACAAACTCAAATTTTTATTTTATTTCTCAGCATGTTTTAAATTCTCTTGAATTCCCTTGACATCAACGTTATCTTCCTCGTCATCTTTAGTAGAATAACTGCAATAACCTAAAATAAAATATCCTAATAAAGAAGATTCATCATTAGAAGACCTCATGGCTTATTTAGTCATGAATAAGGCCTCATTTCCAATGTCCTCACAATCTGATTCACATTCAAAATTTGAAATTCCACTACTAGCATCAAATAGTTCATCATTTTCATTTTTATAAAAAATATTTTTATCCTTTTTGTAATCAAACTTATTAAATATTTTCTTTATCTTATCATACTTTTTGTACTTGTTGTCATGATCACTATCATGTTCATGTTCCTCATGATCTTCCTTCTTATTCCTACGAGGACAATTAACAACAAAATGTCATATCTTACCAAATTTAAAACATTTGTAAGGAAGATTTCCTTTTTACCTACTAGAACCAAGTTTCAATCTTCTAGCCATCATAGCAAAGAGCCCTTCATATTCAATCTCAAGAGTAGATTCATCATCCTTCACTTTCTTGCTTTTAGTCTTCATTTTAGATTTGAATGTAACCTCTTTATTGGATGGTTTGGGATCACCTACTCTCATCTCATAAGCACTCAAAGTACCATGCAAATCATCCATCTTCAAAGTAGTCAAATCCTTTGCTTCTTCTATAGAAGATACTTTGGAATCAAACCTTGGAGTTAGTGACCTTAGAACCTTTTGAACAACCATTTCTTATTTTACTTCTTCTCCTAATCCTTTCATACTATTGACAATTTTGTCAACTCTAAGTAGATATGCAACAATGGACTCTTTATCATTCATCTTAAGAGATTCAAACTAATTTATAAAGGTTTTAAGTTTAGAAATTCTTACCTTTGAGTCACATTCATATAAGAATTGAAATTTATCCCATGCTTCCTTCGCTAATTTGCAATACATTACCTTTCCTAACTTAGATTCTTCAAGACCTTGACTGATAGCATTGAAGGCCTTAAAATTGTGTTCATATGAATCCTTTTCTACTTCATTGGTAATAGGAGTGGCAGTAGGATTATAGCCATCTACCACATTATTCCAAACATCAAACCCTTGTGACATAATGTAGGACATCATCCTTACACTCCAAAATGCATAGTTTATTCCATCAAACACTGGTGCTATTAAGAAATAAGGGATAAGATATGCGGAACAATCCCTCACAAAATTGTAATAGTAGAAACTAATATGTAGAAAATATTACAAATCTAAAATAAAAGTGCAAAATAATAAAAGAAAACACAAAGAGACAATATTTAATGTGGTTCACCTAATTTGGGCTATGTCCACCAAGAATCACATGCTTAGATTTTATTACAAGCCACTACTCTCCCAATAAAATACCCATATCTGTTTGGAGCTATGCTCAACAAACTCTAAAAAATTCACACTCAGATTCAGACACATTTGTAATGCTACATAAACCCTAACATATGCACAAAACCACATAAGTAGACAACTACTTAAGCATTTTTACAAAACTATGGGCCAAAACTGTTTAATAAACATATGGGTCAAAAAATATTTCCCATATGAGAAGAGCACATTTTTTTAAGCCCAAAAATATTTCTCAATGGTTACACCCCTAGACCCCCACTCAAGGTCCAGCCCAGCCTCAAACCCTAGCAAGAAAATTGTGGAAAGTGTACAGTACTCTTATTGTACAATCTTTAGCACTTTCACACATGAAAAATAGGCTCCACAACCTAACAATCTCCCACTTGGAGACTAGTTTTCCTCTAGAAAAGCTTCTTAACCCTTCACTGTCATCCATGAAGACCAACCAAAGCTGAACACAACTTTATTTTCTCCCTTGGGACCACCTTGGTCATCATGTTTGTAGGATTCTTACTAGTATAAATCTTCTCCAACTTCAACTTCTCTTCCTCTAAAGTTGTCCTAATGAAATGATACCTAAGATGTATATGCTTTGTTATAGAGTGGAAAGTATAGTTCTTAGCTAGGTGTATAACACTTTGAATATCACTATGAATCTTCCCTTCCTCCTTATGCTCCAAATCCTCAAGCGATTGTTATAGCCAAATCATCTCTTTGTTTTCCTATGTCACAGCAACATACTCATCCTTTGTGTTTGACAAAGCCACCAACTTCTATAGTCATGAAATCCATCTCATGTTATCCCAACAACAATGTATAACATGTTGTGATCCTCCTACCGCTACATCTCTAGCCATATCTGAATTTACATAACCACACAAAGTGGTGTTTGATCCACTATAGCACAAAATTTTCCCCATGGTCCCTCTCAAATACCAAAGGATCAAATTTACTGCCTGCGAATGATCTTTACCTAGATCAATCATAAATCTATTCAAAACTCCCACTGCATGGGCAATATCAGGCCTAGTGCACACTATGGCATACATCAAACTAACAACCGCTGATGAGTAAGGTACCTTAGACATCTGGTTTCTCTTCTTCTCTATCTTAGGACACAACTCTTTTGCTAACTTGGAATGGCCTGCCAAAGGAGTCCCAACCGGTTTAGCATCCTATATATTAAACCTCTCCAAGACCTTCTTAATGTACTCTTCCTAGGATAAATTTAGTTTCCATTCCTTCCTATACCAAGATATCCTCATACCAAGGAGTTTTTTGGCTTCCCTTAAATCCTTCATAACAAAGGAGTCACTTAGCTACTTCTTGAGTACTTTTATTTCCTGCATTTTTTTACCTACAACCAACATGTCATTCACATACAGACACATAATAATATAAATTCCATCCTCAAATTTATTTTTATACACGTAATGTTAGGAATGCCATCTAATATAACCTTGCTCCATCATGAAGCTATCAAATTTCTTATACCATTGATGTGGAGCTTATTTCAAGCCATAGAAGCTCTTCTTCAGTTTACACACCATATCCTCTTTACCTTTGACCTCATATCCCTCTAGCTACTGCATATATAGATCCTCCTCCAAATCACCATGGAGAAATGTAGTCTTAATCTAAGTGCAAGTCTTATTATGTAACTATTGCAAGACCAATTCTAATAGAAGTCATTTTTACTATAGAAGAAAAAATCTCATCAAAATCTATGCCTTTTTGCTGTGCAAAACCCTTTACCACCAACCAAGCCTTGTATCTTTTCTTTCCTCCTTCTTCCTCTTTGACTATGGACACCCACTTGTTCTGTAATGCTATTTTTCCTTTGGGTAGCTTCACCAAATCCCATGTCTGGTTCTCCATGAGAGTCTGATGCTCCTCATCTATGGCTTATTCCCACTTCTTCCTAAAATCTACCTACATTGCTTCACCAAAGCTCTCTGGCTCTCCACTTTCAGTGAGTAATAAATAAAAAATAGAAGGAGAAAAACATTTAGGTTCTCTTCTTACCCTAGAAGACCTCCTCAATATAGGATTTTGGGGTTCCTGTTGATGAGGTTTCTCAATTGATTCATGTGTCACTTTCCCATCCGAAAGATCCTATACCTCTACATATTCTTTCTTGGATTCTTTCCTATTTTCATGAAACTTCTTCTTATACATGACTTTCTCATTAAAGACCACATCCCTAGATTGAATTATTTTCTTGTCCTTAATACTCCAACATTTATATCCAAAGTCATCTCCACCATAACCAATTAAAGTACATTTTTCTAATTTGGCCTCTATCTTGGTCTTATAATCCTTGTCTATATGGACAAACACCTTACATATAAAGACTCTAAGAAATGAATAATCGACGTTATTACCATACCAAGCCTCCTCAGGTATGCCTCCATCTAAAGCACTTGAGGGTCCTTTGTTTATCAAGTACAAAGTTGTGCTCACCGCTTCTGCCTAAAAAGAAAGAGGCACTCCTGCATGTAACCTCATGCTCCTAGCATGTTCAATTATTGTTCTATTCATCCTTTCTAACACTCCATTCTGTTGTGGAGTTCCTGGAACTATCTCTTTCCTGCGGATTCCATTCTTAGAATAATAATCATCAAATTCATTACAACAATACTCATTTTCATTATCTGACATGAGACATTTTAGATTAAGACCTGTTTCATTCTCTACCAAGGATTTCCACTTAACAAAAGTGTCAAATACATCATATTTATTTCTAATACAATAAATCCACACTTTTCTTTTTACATCATCTATAAAAGTAACATAATAACTTGAAACCCCAAGAGATGATACCTGAGTTGGCCCCCACACATCAAAATGCACCAACTCTAACTTACTCTCTTTCTTTTTAGGTTCAACCTTGAGAAACCTTACTCACTTTTGTTTTCCATATATAAAGTCCTCACAGAACTCCAAACATCTTTCTATATATCTAGGAAAATCCTTCTTTATGATCTCCATACCCTTATGGCTCATATGACCAAGCCTATAGTGCAATATGTTGTATCTAATTCTGAAGCCACAAGATTACAAACATTAGTGTTATAAGTGGTTAAATACAAGGTTCCAACCTTCTTACCTCTTGCCACCATAAGAGCACCCTTGGTAACCTTCCAATATTCCACTGTAAATATCACAGTATAACCATCACTTCCCAATTGCCCTGCTGATATCAAATTTCATCTTAATGTAGGCACATGTCTGACATCCTTCAATAGCTAAATATTCCCATTATTTATCTTAACCTAAACATAACCTTTTCCAACTATGTTACAAGGATCATCATCGCCAAGAAAAACATGCCCAAAATCTTCTTAAACATAATCAATAAAATAATGTCTATGTGGAGTAGCATGGAAAGAAACCCCTGAATCTAAAAGCTAAGATTCATTAATATTGTACAAAGAAAGAATCAAATCATCCTAACATATATCACCCGTTGCCACATTTTCCTCCTTGTTTCTTCCTGTTGTTTCTTCTTGTCCCAAATATCCCAACAGTATTTCTCTACATGCCCAAACTTTCCACACTACCAACATACTATCTTGCTTTTGGATTTTGACCTTTCTTGATCCTTTGATTTTCTATGGATTCCTCTATTCTTTTGTCTCCCTCAAGTTTCCATTGTCAAATAATTCTCTAAAGTAGAATATTCCCTAGAGTTTTTTCTTCACATTTCCTCACTTAGAATCACCCCTACAACATCCTCAAACTTCAACTTTGAGTTAGATAGAACCGAGTTTCTTACCGTCATTACCAGGCTATTCCAACTCTCAGGTAAAGAGCATAGAATTAATAAAGCCCTAAATTCTTCATCAAATTCTATTGTAACCAAAGCTAACATAATTACAACCATATTAAAATCATTTAAATGATCTGCTACTAAACCATTCTCAGACATCTTCATATTAAACAAATTTTTCATTAAAAATATATTATTAGAGGTAGAGGGTTTTGCATACAACTTCCCTAATGCATCAATCAGTTCTTTTGTAGTTTTTTCCTTTGAAACATTAAATAATACTGAAGATGCAAGACATAGAAGAATTTTCCCAAGTTCCTTCCTATCCAAAAAATATCATTCCACATCCATCATGCTTGAGGGTTTGTTCACCTTCTCATATAATAGAATATAAATATCCTTTTGATAAAGGTAATCTTCCATCTGCATCTTCCAAAGACTGAAATTCTTCCCTTTGAATGTATTAACCCTTGATCTTTCATTTTCTGTCATAGCTCCCACTCAATATAAAAATTTTCCCTGTGATTCAACACTTTAACAAACCAAACCAGGCCTTGATACCAATTGTTAGGAAATAAGGGATAAAATATGTGGAATAATCCCTCACAGAATCGCAACAGTAGAAAATAATATGCAGAAAATATTATAGATCTAAAATAAAAGTTCACAATAATAAAAGAACAACACAAAGAGACAATATTTAACTTGGTTCACCCAATTAGGGCTATATACACCAAGAATCACTTACTCATATTGTATTATAAGCCACAACTCTCTCAATATAATACCCAGATCTTTGGGGCTATGCTCAATAAACTCTACAAAATTCACACCTGAATTCAGACATATCTACAATGTTACATAAACCCTACCATATGCACAAAACCACATAAGTAGACAAGTGATTAAGCACTTTTACAAAATCATGGGTATAAAAACCATGGGCTAAAACTGTCCCATAAACCTATGGGTCAAAAAATATAGCCCATATGAGAAGAGCATGTTTTTCGAGGCCCAAATTTTTTTTCTCGGGGGTTGTTCCCTCAAACCCCCACTACAACTGCAAAAAGTGTATAGTCTTCAACACTTTCACACATGAAAAACAGGCTCCACAACCTAACATGTGCCTTGCCTATAAATCTAATACTCGCCATTTTGTGCTACAAAATATCCTTTCAAGCTATTAAAATCTTCCAAAAAGGACCTGATCTGATACCACATGTTGGAAGCACAATGGAATGAGAGGGTAGGTGAATAATTCCTTATAAAAATTCAAATCATATTTCAGAATATTTATTCAAAACACATAATCACTTAATTATCCATTAATGTGTGCACATAATC
Organism: Taxus chinensis; assembly: GCA_019776745.2. Lineage (NCBI taxonomy): Eukaryota > Viridiplantae > Streptophyta > Pinopsida > Cupressales > Taxaceae > Taxus > Taxus chinensis. Next base: position 14,723,167 of record CM034153.1, read on the forward strand.
AAATACCATACATACTATAAACCATGAGAAAGATAATCAACACAAGACACAAGATATAAGTGGGAAATCCTCAAGGGGAAGAAAACCCACTAATGTTTTTTTTTCTGATATTACACACAAAAAATACGCAAGTGAATATTACACATCAGAAGAGATTTGTTTAGTGAGGAACCAACCCCTAAACCATTGTTGATATTACTCACAACATGAGACTTGCATGAATATGAATCTTCACACAAGATTTTGTTGAAGTATGATAACTAAAAATATAGTGATACCACAACTGATATTGATCTAAATATTTAGCTCCAAACTCTTCCAAACCCTTGGTCTTCAACTTGCATAATCTAGTTCTTTCTTCACTTCTCAATGTTTCAAACTCTTTTACACATACTTGTTGATCTTCCTCAACTTGTAACTAACTAGATCTGACTTCAATTCATGATTCTACACCTACAAATATCACCCACCTAGGTCGCATTTCTTACACACACCATGCACACACTCAAATAGTTTGGAAAAACACCCAAAAACATGTTTTTATATCCTTCTCCACATTTCAAACTTAGGCCCAAAATTTTCCCTCCATTTTGTTCAACCCACACATCAATAAAAAATTTCAAATTTTAAATACGACAGTCATAAGTGACCCAATTAGGTTGGCCTGGATAAAACCCACATTACAAGTGAGAAAAATGCCTCAAAACCCCATGGGCCCATTCTTAAAAATTCCCTTACATCAAATGTATAATTTTTCATGACCCAAAATCCCTTTACATATGAGTAAAATATCATAAAAAATTCATACATGGTTGTAATTGGTATCAAACAATCAAATTATCTCATTTACTGGGCCGAGTTTCCTTTACAATTCTCGAAACAGTTGTTTCCTTCACCCTTCAACACCCTGGAAACTTAATCTAATCACAAAATCAGTTTGAATCAACTAAAACATGCCATGTGACCAATAAAACTAAATGGAAGAAATAGGATAACACTTCTAATAAATTTATAAGTCATGAAACATTCATCACTTCAAACCACAGAAACATTTGCCTTCACCATATCAATCTACCAAAAATAATATTTCCAAAGGGTAGCTCACAAAATCATTTCTACATATAGTCAATGCCTCAAAATTGATTAATTGGATGCCTAATTCATACCTTTTCACATTAAAGGTGATATAATGTATCACCCAATCATTCTCATGCTTCAAATAACATCAAAATTACACCGAAACAAATGTTGTCTTAAAATACCAAAAATATTTTCTCAAAGATTGACCTTGAAACCCTAACAAATGACCTCATCATGAGGAAAGCCTTATACCAATATAAATATATTTGAATATAATTTTCAACACAACTTGAATCACCTCAAAAATACACATGTAGCTCATGTTATGATAATTTTACAAGAACCTACCATTTGAGACCCCAAATTTTCCCTTTGATTAGTCAACCTATTTGGACCTCAAAGAACTATGAACCTACATGAACATGCCCTGCTAACTCCATGAAAATATAGAAAAATCCCAAAAATCATGCAACATCAATTTTTCATGCTACTCCTTTGGACCATCTTATCTTAAAACCTTCTTCCCCATAAACTATTATTTTTAGTTGGGGCCTACATATGACCATGAAATCAACCATACATTTTTGGAAATATTGAGGATTCCTATACAACATCCAATCATAAATTTTGATTAATCAATCAAAATTGGGTCACAACACTTCACTTTCTGCCAACTGCTCCTAGCTAGGGTTTAACTAGGGTTTTAGACCAATTTACCTTCTTAACATTTGTTCATAAAATCATGATGATAAAAAACCTCATTATTTTTCAAAACCTGATAAACTCACATTAGAAGCATACATGAAGGCCAAAAGGTCCCATGTAAATCACACTATTCACAATGAGCATCTAAAGTTGCACTTTGAGTTGGAAATGCACTAAATTTTGACCATCTTATAAAATCAATCATATCTTGCAAAATACACAACATGGGTATTCGAAACTTTTTTGAGATCATCCTGACTCATCCATCTAATATCTCAATCTCTCCGGTCACTAAGACTTACCTATGTTTGCATGTTACATCCTCATAGTAACAACTAGGGCCAACTGAAATAATATAATAACTGAACATATAACCTATGAAAATGACCCAAACATACCTTATATGCCATGATATACATGTTTTCATTATTCTCTGATATCAAATGGCTCAAACCCACTTTGTCACACCTCCAAGAAAACATACCTACTCCTAATGAATACTTGTAACATCATGAACCACATGTACCTACACTATACCACTAATGTGAGTGCTCAATCACCCTCAAATAATGATATATAACATACCAACATACTTCCTAAGCATCTAGGAAGTTCACTCTACCAAGATATACCTCCTAGGCACCTGTATAAGCTTACTAGAGCAACAATACCTCATTGAATCCCATTATAGAAGTTGATACACATCTTAACCATCATGTTATCTCTATAAGAAACATCATGACATCATCTTGCAATATTAAATTTGTTATTAATTTGGTTTTTCATCAATGAAAAAACCTATTAGGACACCATGCCAACAGGAAGAAGTAAACAACTCCTCCGGGAACTCAAGATACAACCTCGACAAGTTGCTCCAAAAGGTAAATGAGTTAGTCATTTTTTGGTGAAAATTTGGACTGATGGGAGAGTAGCACACTATTGTGCACCAAGTGCACTAAGGTATTGGTGCAATTTTTGTAATAAAATTCTCCCCCTCCCGTTTAAGCCCCTATTTGCAATCTAAGCCCCCATGATCCATTTCCCAGCCCCTGGTCTGTCTAACCAAATTTTGCCAAGTAGACCAATTAGGATGGGGCGTACGTTTTTACACCAATATCACTAGGCCTTGGTGCATATGGTGCAAGAAAATGAACCCCTCCTCCATGAGCATGAGTAATGAGTTTACAAAATTTTCTATCTCCCATTGCTCCTCCCTTATGCACACGTGATCCCAGAAATGCTACCGGAAAGTTAAAAAGCTTACTTCCACTCCATTTTTATTTCATGACTCCATGGATACTGATGTAAAACCTCCATCATACATGAAAATTATTTAGATCAGCTCCACCTTGATGATAAAATTGTTTCGAGACATCTTTAACTACAAAAATGATGTTTTCTCACTTCCAGTGAACCCAGAAAGTGATTGTCCAAAGGGTTTGACATAATTTTTCTCACTTGCAACCACCACAGTGATATGTGAAGCTTGAATATTCCATTAATGTATTCCATGACACAATACCAAGAAAGGCAGCGAGATACCTTTCCACTTCTCAAGGTTCTAGTTGGCGGTACCATGAAAAATTCGTGGAAATGATTCTAGAAAAATCTAGTTTCACATGAACTAGTTTTCGTGCCATGAAGTCCCTATTTTTTAGGGATATGGAGGGCCAAGTTTTTTATCATAATTATTCACTCTTTGAATAAATTATAAAATTCCTAAAGATCCAGCAAGAAAAATCATCTAAAATTCCAGGGGAAGGATTTCCCAAAAATCTAGTTTCATTTAAACTAGTTTTCACGCAATTAAGTTGACAGTTTCTCAAGATATGGAGGACCAATTTTTATCAATATCCTGCCCCCACCAATGAAAATATCATTTTACCACTTGTTTATATGAAGGAATCACCCAAAATTTGGAATCTGCAACCCCAGATTAAAACCCATAATTTCAAGACCTCTTTCGCGGCAATCCAAGACTCACAATGAACTTACTAAAAATAGCATATGAGGCATGTCTAAAAATACTAAGTAGTTCAATGATGTGAATTCATGACATTCATATTCCTATAGACATAAAACAAGCATCAGATCATAAAAACAAGGTTATAAGATAATCTCATAACTCAAACATAGAAATGAAACCTCCATGAGGGTCATAGAAGCAACAATGTTTTTAAACACTCATTCAACCAACCCGAGGTATCTATGCATCATGGATAATGAGGATATTTTGGTCATGAATCAAAAAAAAATTCATCATAGTGAGCTTCATCATCAGATATTTAAATCCATCTTCTTACTTCTCTCCCGTTTATAATTCTTCGGTGTGTATAATCATGATAGTTTTTCTTATTCATTAAAGTGACTTTATAAATTTGAATTGTAAAATTACCTTTGATTTATAAATAGGGAACCTATTTCTCACTTCCTAGGAATATGAAAAGTCACGAGTTGAATAAGACAGTGAAGATTCCTGTGGAGGTAGGTGAAGACTCAATTTCTATTTCTATAAATTGGGATGACTTCTCTATTCCAAGGGATCCTAAAAATTACATTCTAAAAATTCTATACTTTATAGAAATAGTGGATTGTAATATGTTGCTGGAATTTTTGTCATCCATATACATGAAATAAAGGTACATTTATTCTACATGCTTTCTTCTTTTCCCTTGCTTTGTACAACTTGTGTAAATTTCAATCAAGGAATAACATTTTTTTTTACTAAGGGAAAATAGTTTTGAAGGGAATATACCCTGTATACAAAGGGGCTCAAAAGCTAGATAGCAGAAGTGAGAGAAACAACCCAGAGAAGGGCAAAAAACCCAACCTGAGAGGGCTCATCAACCAGATAAAACAACAAATTAGAAGAAAGGATCCAGACGTACAATTATCCAAAAAGTAGCAGAAGAGATCAAAAAGCAAAAAAAATACATCCATCATATAATATCTCTGCCAAAAAATAGCTCTAGAACCACCAGTTAACAGCTACTTCGCAGCCAGCAAACATCATCACAGCACCCCGTTACTTGATAGCCCTGTCAATCTTGGTTTTGATAGCCTGCAGAAACATAAAGAAGGCAATGGGTGTGGCCTGAGAAGAGTCTTTCAGATCCTCCTGAGCAATTTCTATATCCCTTTTCTCTTTGGGGCCCCAAATGTCTTCATTAATCCCACTTAGACTGCATACACTATGAACATGTTGTTCAATGAAATTATAAATACGTTTAAGAGCCGATAGTATGTAGTCATTGCGAATTTTTGCATTTCCCATTCTACCATCCAAATACTGTAACTTCTTGAATACTTCAGCAATAACCCCCTCCTCATCATCACTTTGTAGTATTCCTTTTCCCTTAGCTTTTTCCATATTTTTGATAACCCCTTTGAGTTCTTGTATTTCCTTTTCCATCCTGTCCACTCTGACCATCAAATCCTCCTTCTTAGGTTCCTCCATCGGTTGGCTGATATGCAGGAGGTTCTCAGCAAGCTCTAGGTCTTTTTGACTTCTAAGAACCTTCTGAGAGGAAGGGATCTTAGTTTTTATGCCCTTTCTTTTCTTGCTAGAAGCAATAGTTTCAATCTTCCTTTCTAGCAGGGGGGAATGAAGGCGGTGTGAGCAGGGGGAGGTATGGAGGAGGAGGGTGGAGCAGGATTCACGCGGGGACAGTTTGAACAATGGCGATGGATAAGCAGGATTTTCCCTTGATGTAGAGGGAAAGCCCTAGAATGGCTTTGTACTTCCCTAACTGATTTCTCCAGCGATTTTATCAAGTAGTGAAGGAAGATGATGGTTATATTTCTACGAAAGTGGTTAAGAAATATCAAATGATTTTGAGGTATAGTAACAAATCTTCCTTCAAGAGTTACATACCTAACAACCATCCTGGCTAGCTCAGCAAAAGGCTCAGGAATCAAAGCCACCTTGATGTCAGCAGTCAAAAAATCAAGCTTCTACCCATCGTCTAGGAATTTCTTAGTCCCCACCTCCCTATCTACCTTCTTATTGAAGAATTTGGTGCCATCAAGACTGAGTCCCATGATCTGGGCGATGAGCTCCTCCGTGATCTCAACCTCCATGTTGTTGTATTTAACAACCCGATTCTTCCATCCCTGGGTGAATCTAATAGAAATATCTTGATCAAAACCTTGAATCCTTTCTATCAAATTTGTCAGACCCCTAATTTGAAGGTAGTTCCAGAGCACATCATCCTCTTTCCATGTTGGATTGTGGGTGGGTTCTGTTTTGCATGGCGGACCCCCCATTTTTTTCCACTGTTTCTGTTCTCAATGGTAAAGTTGTTAGCACTATGCGGGGCAGGCTGAACTTTGATTTTGAATCTTTCCCTTCCATGAAAGAAGAAGTAATTATTAAACCATACTTGTAATTAGTGTCCCGCTCCTTGGCTTTCTTTCTATGCCAAGAAATGATGACTATCCAGTTCACACAAATCCCATCAATCATACAAATCTTATATGATGTTATCATTCTGTACTTGAGAATCCACACATTAACATCCACATTACAGCCGTTAGTAATGATTTTCTCGGCCATGTAGATAATTGATTATGTCTTTATTGACTTGAGTGGGCAGAGCATCCCCCCTTAGCCAAGTTTGAAAAGTATTGGTAACACAAAGGTTTGCCAAACCATCTGCGACCCTATTGCCTTCCCGATAGGTGTGGGTGATTTTAACATTTTCAAAACTCTTACATATATCAATAGCTTCAACAATGAATTCTCTAATTGACCAGTTGGGGTGTTGCTTTTTGTTTAGGAGATTGATGATATTCAGAGAATCACCCTCAATTATAATATTTAGAATATTACAATCTCTAGCAAGCCTTATTCCCCATATAGCCGCCAGAGCTTCAGAGTAATGATTAGTTTTCCTGCCGATTTTGCCAGAAAAAGCAGCAACAAAACAGCCTCTTTGATCTCTGATGACTCCGCCACCTCCAGAGTCTCCCAGATTTCCTTTTGAGGCCTCATCAAAATTTAACTTATGTCAATCATTGGGAGGCTTAGTCCATCGGATGGTGGTTCTATCCATACCATTGTTATTCTTTTTGAAGGCAGTGTCAATATTCCAATCAGTCAGAATGTATTCTTCTTTCTCAGGGTAAAGTCTATTTTTAGGAGGTCTAAATCTAGCAATATTATCCTGCACAGCAATGATAATTTCCTTGTAGACTTTGTTACATGCCTTTCTAGTGTTTCTGAAAATTCCATCATTACGAGCCTTCCAAAATTGCCACATAGTGTGAGGTAAAACAAGTTTCCAAAATCTCTTCACCACACAATGCTTATATGGAGAGTCCCATTGTTCCCAGGCCTGAAGATAGGTAAGGGGAAAAATCCATTTCTGATTAAATTTTGCAAAAACAAGATGCCAGATTTTGGAAGCATACTCACAATGAAGAAATAAATGTTTTATGTCTTCTGCCTCTTTTTGACACATGCAACATCTATTCGGCATGATGAATCCCTTCTTCATGAGGTTGTCATTAGTCAGGCTCTTTCCTTTAATGATGAGCCACTAGAAGAAGTTCACTCTAGGGGTTAACTCAGACATCCACAACTTGTGCCACTTAATTTCACTTTCAAGGAATAACGTTTCTTCTTTCCAAGATGTATGAATGTGTGCAACTTTGTATGCATGGTTTCCTATCATTATTAAAGAAATAGTTATAGTTTTTATAAGAATATTATTTTTCTTCAACTTCACTATTTCTTGCACTTTACAAGTATAGTGATGCAAGACCTTTGTATCTTGGATAAATGAATATGAGAACTTGGTGTCTCATGTTGTCCAATTCACTAGATAGCTTCATTGTGATTTCATCTACACTGAATGTTGAACTAATCCAGTTACTGGGTATGAGCTCTACAATCTATTCACTGCAGTAATATTCCTTTCTTGATTTACCTCCTTTCCCCTCATCACTGTAATTTACTCCCTTGTACTCCATATAATAACTTTGCCATAGGGTCAGTGAAGTGTCCCTGTGTGATCCACGACTGATTAGGCCACCCACAATATTTACATAAGATTAGGATTAGTTTATTTTCAATAATGGGAGCTATACCATTCAATGCAGAGAGGCGTAGCCCCATGAACGTTGGTGGAGACACCTAATTTTTACACTCAAATTTTTTTCTCACCAACAAATTTTGGCGAATTTACTGGGGAGATATTTTCCCAAGTGAACCTAAAAATAATCTACACCCAAAAATAAAAATAAAAAAGTACTTGAATGATTAAGAGCCTCTTTACAATTCTAATTGAGAAATATGCACTTTTCAAGAGTTAAGGAAGAAGCAGCTGAAGCAGAATAAATCGTGGTGGATGAAGAAATAGAAAGACCCCAATCGATTGTTCCATGGGGAAGGAACACATGTCCACTTTCTCTTACACATCCTCTTCATGATCTACCAACATGTTCCCGCAAGAACTTTCCTAAGTTTAAAGGAGACGGTTCCCAACTCCCCTAAGAACACCTAGCAACTTTTATCACTGCATGTGGTGTGCTAGGAATCAAACATGAAGACGTATCTATTAGGATTTTTGGGGAGTAATTGTAAGAAAAGGAGGCCAAATGGTTTTATATGTTACCCACAAGGTTTGTTACTTGTTGGGAGGATATAAAAACCATATTTGAACATAGATTTAAAACTACAAAAGATTGTGAGGATATCTTGGTTCAACTGGTACAAATGAAGGAGTCTACAGAATCTATGAGATATTTCATAGCTAATTATGATCGATTAATTAGAAAAATTCTAGAATATTCCTTTCCTTAGGAAAATAACCTGAATAGATTCTTTATCAGTGCTTTGCAACCTGAAGTTGGATTCTTCATAAGAAGATCACAACCTAGAAATTTTAAAGAAGAAAAAGATTATGCTATTGGAACAAAAGATGGTCTAATCTTGCCTGGTGAGGTGAAAAAGCCCCATGGTAAATACAAAGTTCAAAGTTCAGGATAAATATCCACTGATCCAATGATTCATAAAATGGCTAATGATATGATGGACATGAAGAAATAAGTCTCTCACATCATAGGATCACCCTGAAGGCTTGCCTTGGAAGCCATAACAGTCAATGCAATGTGTGAGAACTATGAATACAAAGAAGAAGAAAGTTTTGAATATGACGAGGAAGGAGAAATTGAATATGCTAGGATCTAGTTTAGAGAATGCATACTCAATGATGAAGAATCCACTAACATTTTTTAATATGCGGTATTCACCCAATCCCAAAAGGAGAAAAAAATATCTTCTTCCACTTCACAATTTAAGAAATTGAATCCTAAAAAGGTGACTCTGGGAAAAACAAAAAAAATGAGGATAATCAAATAATGCTTCAACAAGGAAAGCTGAGAAGAAGCATAAAGCCACCCTGACCAAGAATCCTTCTACCTCGTCAAGTAAGTCCCCTTCTGCTTCTCTTGGAAAATCAGTTTATAAAAACATCCATGTCAATGCTATCATAACCCATGATTTTCCCACCATCCCTTTGTCCTTAGACATCATTGATCATTTCAAAAAGTCAAAGATCCAAATGTATGCATTTGAATACTTAATAAATTATCCCAAATAATTAGAGAGACTCATCCAACATGTAAAAGGAAGTAGCCATGTCTCTAAAGATGCCTCTACCAAAGAATCACCATGTGCATCTTAATCCACTCCATCTCTGAATTTCCTTGATTCCACACCCTCTACCTCTAAGAAGGTTGATCCTTTGTATATAGCCTTATTGGTCAATGGGTACAAGCTAAACAATTACATCATTAACTCTTGTGCCTTGAACAAAAATCATCCCCAAAAAATTTTCTAAGGTTTTTGGTATCTCCCTTTCCCCTACCTCTGCTAAATTTCTCTCCATGGGAATGACATGAGTGCCTATCATCAGATGATTAAAAAATATTGAGGTAGCATTGGCATATTTCCTTGACAAGAAAATCAGAATAATAATCGTTGTATCATACATGCCCACCTCATACGACATGTTGTTAGGCCGAAGATTCTACCGAGATGTTGGAGGAGATATGCAGTTGAATTGGTCACATGCCACCATAAAAAAATGAAGTATATTGTTCAATAGTAAAATGACCCAATGGAAGACATCATGTGCCAAGATTCCAAATATGGAAACTTCTTTATGACCTTTGAGGAGGATATTAACCTGCCCTTTTTGGTAGAGGAATGTCTAAGCATCACAGAGCCAGTCAAAGAAAAAAATGAAGAGTTGATGAAAGATGAGTTTGAAAAGGTTTACTTTTCATGGCATGAGGGTATAATTGAAGTTGTTCTGATGGATGCTGAGATTTGTGGTGGGAACCTTGACTTGCAACAAAGAAATCTCAAAGTGATGAAAGATGCAGATCAAGAAGAAGGAATAATGATCATTACCTTCTTAATAGATAACTTCAATTTTTTCAATGATTCTCTCAAGGATTAGTATGATTCTTCATATGATGATTGTTCTAGTGAACTCAAAGGATTCTCTTTCTCATTGGAAGAAGATGATAGGGAATGCAAGAATGATAGCATTCCTTCACCTCTCAAAATCAAAATTGAGCATACCCAAGAAAATGACAATTTCACTGCGAAAATGGAATTCTCGCTTCTCGGTGATCAAAAACGATAAGATGGTGATGATGATATTTCAGATCCAATGTTTTTCTCATTACCTTTTTGCAAGGATGGAAACATCCTTAATGAAAAATGGATAAATAGATTGTTTCTTGGTCATTAGGATAATTTTTCTAAAAATGGAAACCTTCTCAATAAACTTCAACCTTTTAGTTCTCACTTCACTCAAGAAATTGATGCCCCCAACATAGGAATAAAGGATGAAGCCCAAAATGGATAAGGAAAGAAAGAAGAGGACACGTTATATGATGTGTGCCCAATATTTAGTTCATTTTATTTTCAAGAGGATGATGCAATGAACATAAAACACTCCATAGGGAAGCATATGGTAGAAGACTCAGAGCATGAGAAAGGTGATTTCATGGAACAATTAAAAAACATAGAAAATCAAGAAGAGGGACATGATGCCAAAGTTTATGAGACATATGCAGAGAATCAAACCCATGAAATTGGTGGTTATGAAGCATATGCATAATGAATAAAAAATGTATCGTAGTGAAAATGATAATGGCAAGTCAAGTACAATCAAGAAATATATTCATGATAGCGGCTAGAAATCAGCAAGTGGAATGAACTGGGGGAGCAACGAGAAGCCAAGGAAGGTGTGCCAAAACAACAAAGGTGGTGGAATTAATAATAAAATCAGCAAGTTCACTAGAAATCAAGATATATTTCTCAATAATATGAGGAGAGGTTCATACTTCAGTGAAACTATCAATGGATTTGTAGAAGAATGACATTCAGTGACACTCGTTTACGGTTAAAGACTCAATTCAATTTTGTGCTTCAATGAAAGCGGGTTGTCCCCCACATGTACATAGGTGATTTAGGTTGTTTCCCTTTTTGTGTGTCATTTTAACTTTTGGTGTGTTTCCCTTCTATTTTTTCGCGTGAGTGCACGTGTGTGTGTTCAATAAAGCAAGTTGTGTAGTATATCTTTCTAGTGACTCTAAATCCAAATGGATAAGGCACTGATATATAAAATGAAATGGATATTATGGAGTTCTCATATCATGTTATTTCTACACTCAATCCATGACATGTCCCCAAGCTAGAGCTAGTTTTCATGCAAATGTGCTACAAGAAAATTCCCAATTTTCAAGCATGACAACCATACCCTACCTAAAATTTTTTTACTCAAAGGTTATTTTTTATCCCTCCATTATATAACCCTAATCCATGATTCAGTCCTATCCCATCTCTTTATAGAACTCCCATGTGTTGTGTCATTTTTATCATAGGTGATTTAGCGATATCTTGTCATTCCAAGTGCTTCCAAGGAAAGATCCATCAAAACAACCTTTTTTTGACAAGTTTGGGAAAGGATATTCTCTAGTATTATAGAAGGTGGTACACATCAATGGAGTGGAATGAAAGGTATGAACTCATCAGGTAGGTGTACTAGAGAGCCGAGAATGTTTTGTAATCAATTTTTGAATATTTTATAGTAATTTCAAAAAAGGTGGGACTTGGAGGCTTAAGTAGCGCACAGTGCCAAAACATCCCCTGAGGTTTAGGAAGAAATTCTAGAAGTTTTGTAAGGAGTTAGGAACAAAAAATTATTTTTATAAATAAAATTTGTATCCCTACATGATGGGGGTCTCATATTTTTCACAACACCTAGGTGCATTCTATCTACAACCTGTTTTTAGCATACATAACCTTGGAGTCTAAAAAAATTCCTATTTTTCAGGGGTTTGCATGTGGAATCAAGGAATAAGACAACCACCATTGTATTTAGAATGCATTTTTCATGAAATTTCATATAAGGAAGCACCAAAACAATCCTCCGAGAACTCAATATACAACCTTGACAAGTTACTCCACGAGGTAAAGGAATTAGTTATTTTTTGGTGAAAATTTAGACCAATGGGAGAGTAGCATACTTTTTTACACCAAGGTCTTGGTGCACTTAGTGAAATAAAATGCACCCTCTTTCCATTTAACCCTCTAGACCCCAATCTGACCTCCTTTAAGATTGTTTTTACAATCTAAGCTTCCATGCTCCATTTCCCAGCCCCCGCTTTGTCTAACCGAATTCTACCTAGTGGCATAATCAGGATGGGGTACACTTAATAAAATGTTCCCCCCATCTATGATCATGAAAAATGAGTTAACAAAATTTTCTATCTCCCATTTCTCCTCCCTTATGCACATGTGAGCCCAAAATGCTATCGAAAAGTTGCAAAGCTTAATTTCACTCCATTTTTATTTCATGAATTCGTGAATGATGCTATAAAACCTCCATAATACCTAAAATTTCTTCAGATCATCTCCACCTTGATGATAAAATTGTTTTGATACATCTTTGGCTATACAAAATGATGTTTTCTCACTGCCAGTGAACCCGGAAAATGATTGTGCCAAGGGTTTGAGCTAGTTTTTCTGAATTGTAACCACATCTGTGATATTTGAAGCTTGAAGACTCCATTAATGTTTTCCATGACACAACAGATAAAATTGAAGTGAGCTAGCTTTCCAATTCTCAATGTTCCAGTGGTGGAACCACACGAAAATTGGTGGAAATGATCCTTGAAAAATATAGTTTTGCGTGAACTAGTTTTCATGCCATGAAGTCCCTAGCTTTTATGGATATAGAGGGCCACATTTTTTTATCATAATTCTTCATTATTTGAATAAATTATCAAATTACCAAATATCTGGTAGGAAAAATCATCCCAAATTTGGGGGGAAGGGTTTCTCGAAAATCTAGTTTCATTTAAACAAGTTTTTACATGATTAAGTTGTCAATTTCTCAAGATATAGAGGACTGAATTTTTATTAATATTCTTCCCCCACTGATAAAAATATCATTTTACCTCTTGTTCATACAAAGGAATCACCCAAAATTTGGATCTTGGAACCCTGGAATAAAACCCATAATGTCAAGACCTCTTTCACAGAAATATGACACTCATAGTGAACTTACTAAAAATAACATACAAGACATGGATAAAAATAGTAAGTAGTTGAATGATATGATTTCATTACATTCATGGTCCTAAAGACATGGAAGACGCATCATATCATGAAAAAAATGTTGTAAGATGATCTCATAACTCAAACAAGGAAATGAAACCTCCATGAGAGTCATGAAAGCAATAGTGTTTTTAAACACTCATTCAACCAATCCGAGGTATCTATTTATCATGGATAATGAGGATATTTTTGTCATGAATCACCAAATTTGTTCATCATAGAGAGCTTTGTCATCAGATATTCAACTCCATCTTCTTACTTCTTTCCTTCTTTCGCCTTTCTTCTCTCCCTCTTCTAATTCTTCGTTGTGTATAATCATGATAGTTTGTCTTATTCATTAAAGTGAATTTATAAATTCGAATTGTAAAAGTCCCTTTGATTTATTAAAAAGGAACTTATTTCACACTTCCTAGGGAGGTGAAAATTCACGAGTTGAATAAGACAACAAAGATTCATTTCGGGGGTAGGAGAAGACTCAATTCCTATTGCTATAAATTGGAATGGCTTCTCCATTGCAAGGGATCTTAAAAATTGCATTCTGAAAATTCTGTAATTTGTAGCAATAGTGGATTGTAATATTTTTTAAAACTTTTTGTCATCCATATACATGAAATAAAGCTACAGTTATTCTATACGCTTTCTTCTTTTCTCTTTCTTTGTACAACTTGTATAAATTTCAATCAAGGAATAGAGTTTCTACTTTCCAAGATATATGAATGTGTGAAACTTGTATGTATGGTTTCCTCTCATCATTGACAAAATAAAAATAGTTTTTATAATCATCTTGTGTTTCTTCCACTTCCCTCTCTCATAAAATTTACAAGTATAGTGATGCAAGAGGTTTGTATCTTCAATAGATGAATATGAGAAATTGGTGTCTTGGGTTGTCAATATCACTAGATTGCTTCATTTTGCTTTCCTCTGTAACAAATGGTGAACTAGTCTAGTTATTGGGTGTTTTTTCCCACCTTGTGTCATTTTTTCAGTGGTGTCCTAGTGCTTCTTGGGTCATATTTGTCATTTAAATGGTTTGTTCACATAATCATCAAATTCACAGAGTTCATGTTGAGTTATATAATCTTGTAGGTTGGTTCCTTGTGGATTGTATCATCTTTGTGATCTACATTAGGTCTCTATTTCATTTTTATGATGATATCATGTAAATCAAATGATTCTAAAGGTATTATAGGATTATTTTCAGGTCTAGAGCATTGTGTGTTTGTAATCCATTTCTCCACATCTTCAAGTTTGAATGCAGTACAAGGAATACAATGAAGCTAAAATAGTTGGGACACATGTATCTTAGGTGGATAAATCCAAATCAAGGTTAATAAGATCAAAAAACATGCTTTGGAAGCAAAGTGTTAATCCTAGCCAAAGCTAACCTTGAGAAACCTAGTTGTTCTTACAGATAAATGAGATGGTATGGACAAATGTAGGGGTATTATTGACAAAATAGTCATTAGAAATGATGGAGTAAGGTGTAAGCAAGATATCCAAGTTTTTGTAAGATCGAGCCCTGAGAAATGTTCATTCTAACCACTTGAGCTTCTTAGGTGCCAAACAAAAATATACATAATTTCTAAGATAAGTCATACCAGAATTTATTGTAGTAAATTAACTTATAATTCATGTGCAAAAATTATTTTGTCAATAGTAGTAGTGTCCGATAGAAGATAACGGTGCTGCCAGTATGACGTCACCAATAATGTATAGTACGGTAATAGTCAAAAGTACAATAGGAATATTGTGGTAAAAAGTAAATATTTGTCGTAAGTGGTCTGGTAATGTTAAAATGTCAAAGTTGGGGTAAGTAGAGAAGTAGGGTCTACATGATTAGGAATTAGGAATATTATATTGGTAATAAGGACAAGGAGTGAGGTCATAAATATTTTATGTATTTTATTTGTAAAAAGTCTAAAAATGTGGAACCCATGTGAAATGATAAGGTTTATCTTATCTTAAAAGATAAGCTTACATGTACAGATAAGAGTTAAGGTATGGAATATGATTCGTCAGAGTGGATTTCTTATCCTATCTTAGAGATAAGATGGATAAGCCTGCAAGTTCTATAAATAAAGAGGCCACTCCCCTCATTTAGCATAGAAGGAAGTAGTGAGAAATATTGTATGAGCAAGTGTGTAAAGGAAGCCATCATTTTGAAGGTGTGTTAAAGAAGTCATTGAGAGGTGTAATTGTGAAGTTTCTCCCATAGTTATTGTTGGAAGGCAAGTGAAGTCAGTAACACTTGAAGTACCTCATGGGTGAGATTGTAACAATTTCATGTTGATATTATAATTTACACTGATATTTCAGATTTATCATCATTCCTTATTATCATAGTCTATGGTATTCTTGTGTTATGTTTGTTGTTGTGTTTCCAGATTTCATCCACCAAACTAAAAGTTGTGCATTAGTAAATAATCATAGCACGAGGAGTTCCCGGTGAATAATTATCATAGTGCCGGATTGGTGATGACATTTTGGTTCCATTGCTGGGACCATTCCTCATGGTGGATTTTCTGGAGAGATATTCCCACTTAGTCAGAAAACATTTGGAGGGTAAACTTGTTTTTACTGTGCATAGTAGTTACCATTGTAAAGTCACTTTTTTCTGTGAATAGTATTTACCACAGTAAAGTCACTTTTTACTGTGAATAGTATTTACCGCAGTAACTTCACTTTTTATTATGAATAGTGTTTACCACAGTAAAGTCATTTTTTACCACAGCAAGTCAAGTTTTACCATAGTTTACCGTGGTCCTTTCTATTTTCTATTATAGTGATTCCAATTATTTGTGCACATAAGTCTTGTTGATTGTACTTGTGGGTTGGTATTTCACTGTGGTTACTTTTGGAAATGGGGAAGATTCCTATTTTTTCAGCCCAATCTAATGAAGATTCTTCCTCTTTCATTCAAGAGTTTAAACGATCTTGTATTTGTAACGACCTCATAAGAAGGGAACAATGGACTGGATTTTTTCCTACCTTTTTGGATGGTTCAGCCCTTAGGTGGTTTGAAACACTAGGTGATAATGTGAAAAACTCATGGGATTTATTAACTGAAAGTTTTCTTGAAGAATTTGGTGAACAACAGAAATATGCAGATCTCATGATTGATATCACAAAGCTATCCCAAGGAGAGAAGGAGAAGATAAGGGATTATCATGCTCGTGTTCTAGAGCTAAGGTGGAAGCTCGATGCCCATATCCGGAAGGAAGGATTAGCGGATGGGTTGATGAATGGCATGGATAATCTCCTCTGTAAGCACTTCATTCTTGGGATGAAGACAGAGATCAGACAATGAGTGAAGTATGACCGCCCAACTACCATTGAACAAGCAAAGGTGATTGCAAGAAGGCAAGAAGAAAGCATGGAAGAGGAGCCCAAAACAATTGTTGCTAAAGTAGAGCCTACACTAGCACCTTTGGTCCTGAATCCACAACCACTCTCGGTGAGCACAAATATTTCTCCTAGTACATCTATTGAGTATGAAGATCTGCTCAAGAAGATGGGTCAGTTAACTATTAATCTTCTTCAAGGAAAAGAATTTAGTTCTCAGGGAGGAGATAGAGGTCTAAAAAGAAATATTTCTGAAGTTGTATGTTATGGTTGTTATAAAAAGGGTCATTATAAGTATAATTGTCCAGATAGAGCTTCTACATCTGGTACAAGAGATAATGATAAAGGAAAAGCACCTGTGAATTCATTTGATGTAGTAGATAAGAGCATAAATAATGAAGTAGATATATTTGTAACAAAAAAAAAGAAAGAAAAAGATAATCAAGATGGAAATGATCCTAAGAAGATGAAAGGAGAAACTAGTAAGAAACATAGGAGAAGAAAGTTGGGTGTGCAGGATTTTCTGATTTCACAGGGACAAGGACCATACTCCATCTTAGAAGATCTGTCCAAAAGGCCTGCAAATATTACATATGGTCAACTCTTGGTTATTCTTCTGAGAAGAGGCGGGGAGCTACGAAGTGGACTCAATGCTTGACAAAGGAAGGAGGTTGAGGTCCCTATTTTGGAGGCAGAGGTAGATCGCTACACTCCACAAGCTGAGGTATTATGTAATGATATTTCAATTCATGATGTCTTAGTTGATGGAGGTGCTGCAATTAATGTAATGACCGAGTCTGTAATGAATATTTTGGGTTTAAAAATTGATCGCCCCTCAACACTTATGTTAAGGTCATTAAATAAGGGAAAAACTAAACCAAAAGGTGTAGTTTCAAATGTGGTAATATCTGTTATGGGTGTTGTATGTGTGGTAGACTTTCAGGTGATGAAAAATGGTACTGTTACGTATCTAATGTTGTTGGGAAGACCATGGCTAATGAGAGTTCATGCAAGAAACTACTGGAATGAAGGCTTCATGACACTTGGATGTGATAGAGAGAGGGTGAAGATAAATGTGATCCCTTGGCATCATAAGGTAGAACTTGTGGATTCAAGTGATGAAACTAATGATTGGACATCCTCTGATTACTCTAGTACCAGTGAAGTGGACACAAAAGATGAAGAAAGTGAGGTTGATGTTTCAGTCATAGATATCCTTCCAGTCACACCGAATCATGAACCCATAAAATTATTTGAAGAAGAAATTAATGATCATCTCCAACAAATAAAGATTGGTGATGCTGTGATGGAGAATGAGAAGGAATCTTACCTCTAGCTCTTTTGAAGGTACATACACCTATTAACTTTTAATTATAAGGAACTATGTCAAGTAAGTTGGGTAGAACATTCTATTGAGCTGGTAGATGGTGCTAAGCCCATAAAACAAATGCCATATAGAATGAATCCTAATTTTTCCAAGACTGTAAAAGAAGAAATAGATAAGTTGCTTAATGCAGGATTCATATTTGCTATGGAGAATTCATAATGAGTTTATCCCATTGTGATCTCAATAAAAAAGAATGGGAAGCTACGCATTTATGTTGATTATAGGAAGCTCACTAAGACAACAAAGAAGGATCATTACCCTCTTCCATTCTCAGATTAGATCTTGGACGAAGTAGTTGGCCAGGAGTGCTATAGTTTTGCTAATGGATATAGTGGATACAACCAAGTTCATATAGCGGAGAAAGATCAGCTGAAGACTACGTTCACCACTCCTTGGGGAACGTTTGCTTATAGAGTTATGCCTTTTGGGTTGTGTAATGCTCCAGCAACGTTCCAACGTTTGATGAATAGGGTGTTTGAACCCTACATTGGGAACTTCATCAGAGTATTTCTGGATGATTTTTACATCTATGGGAGCAAGATGGACCACCTGCACCAGATAGAGACAACATTTCAAAGGTTAGATGAAACACAAGCCTCACTAAACCCTACAAAGTGTGTCTTTGGATGTTCTAAAGGATTTTTGTTAGGGCATGTTATATCCAGAGATGGTATTGGTACTGATCCTGATAAAGTTTTAAAAATCAAAGAGTTACCATTTCCTATGAATAGAAGTAAGTTGAGATCATTTTTAGGCCATGTGGGTTACTATAGAAGATTCATCAAGATTTTTTCAAAGATTACACAGCCACTAACCTAGTTCTTGAAGAAGGATGTTACTTATGAACCAGGAAATAAGGCACATGAAACTTTTGAACAACTGAAGGAAGCCCTGGTGTCTTCACCTGTTTTAAAGAATCCAGATTGGAGCAAGCCATTCATTGTGTACACTGATGCCTCAGATGCAGCACTAGGAAGTACTCTGAGCCAAAAGGATGAACATGGGAATGAACATCTAGTTTACTTTGGGAGCAAACAAATGAGCATTGCTGAGGTAAATTATACTATAACTGAAAAAGAGGCTCTAGCTATCATTTTTGCTGTAAAGAAGTTTAGAAATTACTTGCTAGGGTAGAAATTTATAATTGTAACAGATCATCAGGCTCTAAAATATATTGTAAATAAGCCTAACCCATCAGGGAGGATATCAAGATGGATAATTTTGCTACAAGAATTTGAATTTGATATTATAGATAGGCTAGGAAAGTAGCATGTCAATGCAGATGCACTCTCTCGAGCCTATGATGGTTTAGGTTCATCTTGTGATGATGATGATTTCCCAGATTCAACATTGTTATCCCTTGACACAATACCTAGTGAATACATAGATATTTGGAATTATCTAAATGAATTCAAGTTTCCTGATGGTGCTAATGCAAAGACTAAGAGGAAGATTACTCAAGCCAGTCATCCATATTCAATTATGCATGGAGTATTATTTCGAATAGGACCTGATGGAAAGTACAAGAAGGTAGTTGGATGTGATCAAGGGAAGGAGCTGATAGAAGAATTCCACAATGGTACATGTGGAGGGCACTTCTCTGGACAATTTACAGCAAGAAGGATCTTGGATGCAGGTTATCACTGGCCCACTCTTTTTAGAGATTGTTATAATTATTGTAAGACATGTGATATTTGTTAAACACATGGTAATAGTAAGACTTCATCAGCTCCATTATGCCCTATTTTTCCACTTGGTCCCTTTGAAAAGTGGGGAATAGATATTGTAGGTCCACTTCCAACTACCCCACGCCAAAATAAGTATATTGTAGTTGACACATATTATTTAACCAAGTGGGTTGAAGCTAGGCCATTGAAAACAACTTCCATGGATGAAGTTGCAAGGTTCATATATGAACGCGTTGTCACCAAATTTGGTTGTCCATTAGAAATTGTAACAAATCAAGGAAGCCACTTCATTAATGAGGTGGTAGAACCCCTAGTCAATAAGTTTTCTATTAAGAACATGAAGGCAACAACATACAAGCCAAGAACAAATAGACATGTGGAACAAACAAATTTTGTGTTGTGTCAAATTCTAGTAAAAGATGCAGCCTTACAGGTACATAAGTGGGATAAAAGGATTCATGCAGCATTGTGGGCATATAGGGCAACATCAAAGTCAGCAACAGGATAGTCCCCATTTTAGTTGGCTTATGGCATTGATCCAATTCTTCCTATTGAGTTTGATATTCCCACTGTGAGAGTTATGAAAAATGAAAGGATGGATGAAAGTGATTCAGTAAAAGAAAGGTTGGTACATCTTCATTTGCTAGAGGAAATGAGGGAAATAGTGAAGGATACAAGCTATAAGAAGAAAATGAAGCAGAAGGAATACATTGATCAAAAGATCTGTTGGTCTCCATTTCATGTTAATGGCTTAGTTCTAGTATATGATTCTAGATACAAAAAAAGAAGACAAAGAAAATTTCTTCCAAAATGGATGGGGCCCTACAAAATAGCAGCTGTGTATGAAAATGGTAAGTACTGAATGGAGGAATTAGATGGAACTCCCATTACGAAATGGGTCAACCACGACAAGTTGAAGATTTTTCCAACCACCAGAATAGTCTACTCTGAGGACAGAGTAAAAGATAGGAAGGGGGAAGATGTCGACACTTAAATTTTCCTTCGTAATTTCTATTTCATTAATGTATGTATTAGGAATAGGATGTTATTAAACATAATTAGTAGGATCGTCTGATAGAAGATAACGGTGTTGTCCAGTACGACGCCGCTAATAATGTATAGTATGGTAATAGTCAAAAGTACAATAGGAATGTTGTGGCAAAAAGTAACTATTTGTCATAAGTGGTCCGGTAATGTTAAAATGTCAAAGTTGGGGTAAGTAGATAAGTAGGGTCTACGTGATTAGGAATTAGAAATATTATATTGGTAATAAGGACAAGGAGTGAGGTCATAAACATTTTGTATATTTTTATTTGTAAAAAAGTCTAAAAATGTGGAACCCATGTGAAATGAGAAGGTTTATCTTATCTTATAAAGTTATAAGATAAACTTACATGTACTTATAAGAGTTAAGGTATGGAATATGATTCGTCAGAGTGGATTTCTTATCCTATCTTAGAGATAAGATGGATAAGCCTGGAAGTTATATAAATAAAGAGGCCACCCCCTCATTTAGCATAGAAGGAAGTAGTGAGAAATATTGTATGAGTGTGTAAAGGAAGCCATCATTTTGAAGGTGTGTTAAAGAATCCATTAAGAGGTGTAATTGTAAATTTTCTCCCATAGTTATTGTTGGAAGGCAAGTGAAGTCAGTAACACTTGAAGTACCTCATGGGTGAAATTGTAACAATTTCATGTTGATATTATAATTTACACTGATATTTCAGATTTATCATCATTCCTTGTTATCATAGTCTATGGTATTCTTGTGTTATGTTTGTTGTTGTGTTTCCAGATTACATCCACCAAAATAAAGGTTGTGTATTACTAAATAATCATAGCATGAGGATTTCCCGGTGAAGAATTATCATAGTGCCGGATTGGTGTTGACAGGCTGTTATAGATCATTTTTCAAGTTATAGTCATCTTTGTTATGACTGCCATGTTCTTCATCAAAATTTCTAATATTGAGTGAGAATATTGAGCATGGATGACATCTTAAAGGTGTTTCTCACTTGATTTTTATCTTGAAAATTTGAAACAGAGGGTTTCTACTCTTTCCTTTTGAAGATTGGGCATGCCCATTTCCACTGTTATGAGCAAACTAAATTGTGTCTCACCAATGCCATCCCATCCCATGAAGATTGGAGTCTAAAAAACATTTATAACTATTTCATATATATACGTGAATACTTTTGTTGACATAAGAGTGCTTGATGAAGTCTCAAAAATACTTTGTTAGTGAGCTAGGGTTTTGTTCCAAGAACCCTAACTATATGTTTTTTGAAAAATACAACATATGGTGAACAAAATAAGCATGGATGAAGTTCAAGTGACTTGAAAGAAACTTTCTTAGGAAAGGATAGACCCAGCCAATATAGTTGATGAGTCATTGTATTCTCCAATCATTTAACTAATAGATTTGTCTACAAGTGTCATTATAAAACCAGGGTTATGTCATAGGCTGTATGCAATGAAGCCCTATACAACCAGTTATGTTGTTGGGTCTTTCTTTGGGGGGAGTTTCTGTTAGATCTTCCTTCATTTTCTACTAATCTACGAAAACTTAATGCTAAGATACAAAAATTAAATTACTGTGATAGAAAGAAGTTCTGAAAGTGATATTCTTAACTAAAATGAAATTGTTCACAGGAAATTAAAATGACAGAACTAAAATTGCATACTCAAAATTGAAATTGCAATAAAAGTAAAAACACACATTAAATAGATTTTTCATAAAATAAATACACACTCTAAATGGAAATTGCGATAAAGGAAACAAACACATTGAATGGAAATCGTAGTAGAGGAAATGAGAAAATTATGACTTATTAGAAAACCACATTCATGCCTAAACATAAACAGCCTCCAGTCGCCTTGGTCAAGTGGGCCCTTGCTCTTCCTTGGGACATAGGTAATCTTAACAACATGAGATACTCAAAACAATATATACTTATATTGATTCAAAGAATTTCTATGACATATTTAGTGCATCTAGAAAGTAAATACTAAGTGTTATGAATTATATTGCAGATTATCAATATTATCCAACTTCTAAATTGTTCCTCAAGGAGATGTCTTTATATAGACACAGTAAGTTACATATCATGCCATAATGGTAGGTAGTAAATTCTTCCACTAACAACATTTGATTAAGGTTCATAAAACCCTACAGAACTTTTAGAAACAAGACCCATGTTTATAGGCTGTTAATGGAAAAAGTCCTCCACAACTGCTTACCAACTCCAGACTCAGACTCCTTGACTGCACTCCAAAACTGGTAGTAAATGTTCATTATTATCCTACACATGTTACCACATTTCACTCACAAAGGCAATTAGTAGGAAGTTATACGGTTAATAAGTTGCATGAAAAAGATAAAGGAAAATGAATTAAACTCACTAATATATAACCATATAAAGAATCCCCATGCACTAGTAAATCATGTTTAAATGAAAAATTGTCAATCATATAAATGATATAAATAAGTCAAATAATGTACTCATCATATCCCCTACACTTTACCTATTGCATGTCCCAATGCAACCAAGTTTTGTACTGCCCTTTGGCTGAGTTGTTGAGCCATGTCATACTCCTCAACTTGATTGACATATTGTTTTCTAGTTCGCTTACATCCCTGTGTGTTTGAAATCAATTCTACCCAAGATGTAAAACTATCATGTGACTGTGCAGCGTTATTTTTCCAGGTTGTAGTTGGACTCATGAGAAAAGGTGGCCTTCATCACTCTATTGATTTTCCTTCTTTTCTGACAATCGCCAAATTATTATGACTAGTGCATCACCTCATTTTATACTCCAACTTAAATATTGAGGGGTGATAACCTCTCTCCTTTTCAATGGTAAACTCAGAGTATCCCACCTTCTGTGATAAACTTGCCTTGCTGCTCCAAAATGCTGCTAACTATAGGCTTCAAATTTTTATGCACATTTTAGTAGGATTTTCAAATTATTTTCTCAAATACCAACTTGATAGTAAAGAGATCTGAAATCATTTCTTATGGCCACATCATTGTGATGGGTAGGCCTAATGTAAAAGCCGATGGTGTGAGCTGTTTGATTGAAAATGTCCATTTTATCACCCCACACAATTTGATTCCTAAGTAATGACTGGAAGGCCTTTAACTAAAAATCACCCACAAACAGGTTAATAAAGAAATTAGGAACATTGGTGACTAGCATGTCGTGGAGGTAGAATTCACATAGTTGATTCTGTATGTCAGGGGGGTTGTCTTGATAAATTGATAGAAATGTGTTACCATTAGGATCTTCATAAGGTTCTTGACTACACAATCTTAGTAACTTCCAAGAGTAAAATTATTCTTGAAAAAACATATTATAGGTAGAAGAAGGTTTCCTATAGGCCAGAAGCTTATAGGCCAAAGGACAAACAAAGTTCACAAGAGATTGTAACTTCCTTTTATCAATTGTGTTGGCCTCAAATTATTCCTTTAATTTTTTGTTTTACTTTTTAAACTCTTTATTCTGAAGAGATAATTGATTGAAATCGTCCAAAACTCTAAGGCCTATATATTTTTGTCTCTTTAGACTTCTAATTTTGACTTGTAAAGCAGTAATTTCTCTAACGTTTTCTACCATTCTCTGTGTGAATGTAGTTTGCAAAGATAAACTTATTTTCTACATACCTTTTAATTTTTCTTTGAGGGAGGTAATTTCTTCCAAATAACACTTTGGTACATCATTTTCATGTAACCCATGACCGCCATTCTCCATCACAACCAATTCTGGAGTTGGGTTCGGTGTTTCACGTACTAAGGGTATTTCCAAAGTTGCTGAGTGTATTTCTGCAGATGTAGACATATCTGAGCTCTGTGTGGTAGGGATAGCTATGTTGAATGCAACATCCTGAGATTGGTTAGTAGGGATAGTCGAGGTACCAACCTCTTCCTTATCTTCCCGAATGGGAGTAGAAACATCATCAAAAACTTCTGGATGGCAACTTCGAGGTCTTTACAAAGTAAAAGACTGCCTTGGCCTTAACAAAATAGAAGAATAAAGTGGCAAGGTGCTCTTAACCTTAGAATTTTGAGGCGTAGAAGATGGGATCCAATGACTACCAGGTTCTCCTTATTCTCCTGTGAAGGGTGAAAGGCTGACTCAATATTGGGTTGAATAATGGAAGATGGCCCCTTTTTGAGATTCCTTGGTTTGAAACCCTCCCCCCACTTATTTGTTCGATACATCTCTTTGGTATGTAGAAAACTTGATGCGAGTAGATCAATTGAATAAGACATGGGTGTTTTATCATTGCCTTACCACCTTCATTCTTATATTTTTGTCCTACCTTGATGACTGCATCGAATAAATACTCAGGTAAATTTACTTTTGTCACCAAATAATTGCACCCCCGAATGGCCTGAGAATGAATCACGACATTCGGTGTGATTGGGACACATGGGATCACCCCTTAAGATGTGGGACTTGGGCTCGAGGTGAACCTCTGGAGAAGGCTGGCTTCCTCT
Organism: Taxus chinensis; assembly: GCA_019776745.2. Lineage (NCBI taxonomy): Eukaryota > Viridiplantae > Streptophyta > Pinopsida > Cupressales > Taxaceae > Taxus > Taxus chinensis. Next base: position 14,748,511 of record CM034153.1, read on the forward strand.
TCCTAAACTAAACACAACACTTCTTCTAATGCAAGATAAAAGGAGATATCTATTCCTATGCTACCATTTCATGGGATTAGGGAAAGATATATGCAAGGAAATAAAACATGTGCTAGAAGTGGTGATGCACCGAATTAAGGGATGTTTAACATCTGCAAGGGTTAATGTGGGAGGGATGCTTACATCACTGACCACCTTCACCTATTGTAACTAGAAAGGGTACAAAATACCATAAAATAGGGGCGGACGTTCCTTTGTTAAACTCGATCTAACAATAAGCTACCAATCTCCCAGTGGAAAAGGATGAACTTGAGAAGAGCGAACTAGCACCACAAATCAACTGCATGAAATATTCCACCGCTTGATACGCACAAAACTCCATAAACCTGCAATGGAAACCTGAACTTGCACTGTTCACCTGAAAACATGAGACAAGAAAATAGAAATAGAAAAAATCATGAAAGGACATTCATCTGATCACAAAACATAATTCTCATTACTTTAAGCACTTGCACAATGCGTCATTACATCAGGGGAAAAGGCATAGGTTGCCATTACAACTCAAGAAGAAAGACTTGAGAGCCTACAACTAATCTTAGAAAATGTATAACTCCTTTAGAATAAGAACCTCTTTACGTTTTATAGCACTTGCTGAGTGGTTGAGAGAACGAGGGAGAAACCCCAGAATCTAGGCCAAAATGTAGAAAACAATTAATCATTATTGTTGGCCATGTTTACTCATTTATTGCACCTCCACCTTTCAAGGCACCATCTAAGGAATGAGGAAAACCTACAATTTTTGAATGCCAAACCTCCAAAATTTCATCTTCTAGAAATTTCATCACGTAGCTCTTGTTCTTTGATTCTAACAACTGTAATTTTGTAAAAAACCAATTACTGGGGATAAATTTGTGGCTTCTTGAGTGAAAGTCACTTTTTGGGCATTTTGGGACACTATGCTCCATCAATCTTAGATATGTCTGAGTGGCAACTGAGTTGAGCTTGAGTTGGCCTCTGAGTTAGGTTTGCATTTGAGCTCGTCCTTTTGCATTGATCTTTGATTGATTCACTTGAGCTCGATTATGGTTATCTCACAGACATATCTAATACTCATTGAGCTCATTCCTATCTCAACCAAACTATTCTTGGAAGAGACTTATCATGAGGGCCCAAGCTAGCTCTCCAACCCTATCAAACATGATGTCCCATTTTTGGTCTCGAGAGCCTATAATAATTTACCATGTATTTGAAGACCCTTCTAAGGTATCATGAGGGTATAAAAGAACTCTAGAAAATTTTATATACCAACATTGACAATTTTAGCCTGTAGACCCTTGTTGTCCATTTTTTTACCTGGGGGGAAAAAATGGACAACATTTTTGGTGACCTCTCAGGGATGATTTCCTGCTAAGCATGATTCTAGTAGCCTAAAGTTATCCATTGGGAATTGATTCAATATTGGAATTTTGAAAGTGATTTGATCCTTTGTGACATATCATGAAGTCTCCTTGAGCATTGCCAATCTTGGACCTCCCTAGAAAGCTAAGCATGAATTATACTGAATCTGATGAACACTTGGAAACTATGGAAAACTACAGAATTTGAATGAGGAATATCATGAAACTATTATGAAATATTTGAACATTATTTATCCTTAACACCTTCCAATTATGCAATGTGTAGAACAACACAAGAAAAACAAAGGAAAACAAACACACAAAACAACTAAAAACCATACATGCCTCAAGTGGATCATGCAGGGTGTGCATTGCACTTATTCTGCTGAAAGACAACCTATACTACCTTACACTAACTAAAAGCATAGGTGAGCTAAACAAAACCATCAACTGGTTGTGTAAAATATCTTCCTCTCCTTACAATGGGCAGCCATGAAGATGATGCGATAATGGACATGGCTGAAATTGAGATGGAAAAACTGAAACATGCCTAATTCTCCACCTGGTCTACTGAGACATCAACTAGAAAGAGAAAGAATTCCTCTTTTAGTTGCTCTGCATTTTTCCTGGAGAAGCATTGCAACTGATCCTCATAATTTTTAAACTCCTCCTCACACTCTGAAGTGGATGTGACTGGTTCTGGATTCTCTTCTTGCTTTAATGAAGCCAAGTAATTGATAGGACATGGTCTAAACCATTGAATATTTTTTCTTGTCTACACTTCAATTTTAACAAGAAAGCATTGTTGAAAACATCCTTGAAAAATATGGTTATTCAAAACCTGATTTCCCTCATGTTTCCCATTTACAACACCTCCCTCATGTGACATAGAATTTGAAAGGTCAAACCCTCCTATCTGCAGCTTTGAATAATTGTTAAGGGAAACAAAATTTTCAATAATATTTTCCTCCATCATAGACTTGTTAACCAAAATAGGTTCTGTAACTGAAAAAAGAAACCTCTTCATGACATAATCTTCATTCAATGCTTCTATATTAGTCCTACCTTCTTTTGTGTGTTCCTCCTTTACATGTGATGAAGGATACATAAGACTCAATTCCTCCAATTCTAATTCTAAAGGATAATTATGAGCAATGAGCTATTGTTGAGAATTTACCTCCACAACACTTGACACTTTCTGGTGGAAAAGAAGTGATGGAATAATAAGATTGTCAAGTTCCATAGGCTCCTATCCATCAAAACCTTCTTCCAGATCTGATAGATAATTTGCTTCTTCATTATCTGACTGTATAAATGCCTCCTCAATCCGGGTATCCTCTAAACTAGAACCTCATTCACCTTGATATTATTCATTCTCAAATATGAAATCAAAAAGATCAAATTCCTCTAAAAAATTAGGTCTTTGAGAATATAGAGAGGGAAAGGAGGTAGAAATCCTCTACACGGTCTCATTAGCATTCTCAATCTCTAAATCTTTCTTTGTCTCATGAAACTTGTTATGGCTGATTGTAACATCTAATGATGACTTTGGAAAGATCTTACCACCTTCTAGACGTGATGCAAGTTTGTGACATGCATAGCAATTAGGGTCATTACATTCATTAGAATTAGCTTGTACACTTCAAATTCTTTCTTCTATTACTGATTTTGCCACCTTTGGTGATTCAAACTCCTCTGATGGAATTGAGCCAATATGAATATTGTATTCTGAATAAGTAGATTTATGGTCCTCCTCATTTAGCTCTGGATTTTTTTCTAGTACAAAACTAGTTTGTTCCAACTGTTTTTGAATTTCAACTTCTGTAGAAGGTTTAGTCAGGAATGAAGTTTGTTTGATGTTGAATTTTGCAGCCCATTTCCTCATATCATCTGCATGCTCTCTTTTTCTAATCTATTCAACCATATACTCTTCCCTTTTTCTCATTCCTTGACAATGCTCCTCCCAAAATGGATTTGGGATTATAAGAGGAGGGGTGGGTTGGGATTCAACTAATTCCCTAACTATTTGAGGAAGAGATTTATTCTCTCATCTTGATGGATCTTGTAGAAAAGAGGGAATTTTAGAAATATGAGGCATGGAAGATTCATGATGGAAAGGAGGAATAGGAAGTAAAAGAAAATAATTCTCAGCATGTGCTAATGGTGAAAAACTTGGAATTTGAGGTTTGGACTGAAATGACATTTAGTGGGAAATGGAAAGAGAACCCTGAGGTGGTGGTGGTGCAGAATCAACCCATTTACAAGATTGAGTTACCTGAGACTCATAGGCATTTATTTCTTTAATCCAAACTTCAAATTGAGGCAATATTTTAGTCATAAAAGAAACTTTTTCCTACAGGTTATCAAACTTTGGCATAGGGCCAACCCACGGACATGGTATCCTGAAGCCAATTTTGAATGCCTTAATCTGTGATGTGGCTCTAGATTGTACCATGCCTACCTCCAATTTCTACATCTTAAGGTGTAACTTTACATCTTTTTCTGTAGGATAGCCTCCATCATCTACATGTTCTTGTTCTTGAAAAGTTGCATAGTTAGGTGAAAAACAAAAATGATCATGACTTTACTCAGACGGATATGCATATTGTTGATTCTCATCATAAAATGGAGATGGAGGTGGATTAAAGTATATTGAAGATGGAAAGTGTTGCCGCTGGTACAAGTGTGAACTCATCTGTGGAAATGAAGCCATGATTACACAACTTCATGAATGGGAGAAACATAGAAAAATGTTGAAGGAAACTAGATGGAAATGAGTAAAATTGAAGGTCTGCAAAATAGAGAGTGGGGTACTTTTACCAATGGAGTCACCAATTGTGTTTGGGTATTCCTCCTAAGGCTAAATTTTCACTAAGAGCACAAAAACTTAATGAAATGAAGTGAACACAATACCCACACCTCTGAGAGATGTTCCTCATGTCCCACCAGGCGTGCCAAAAATTGTTGTGACCAAATCATTGTACCCCCTGAATTGTCTGAAAATGAATCACGACATTCAGTGTGATTGGGACACATGGGATCACCCTTCAAGCTGTGGGACCTGGGCTCAAGGTGAACCTCCGGAGAAGGTCAGCTTCCTCTTCCTAAACCAAACACAACACTTCTTCGAATGCAAGATAAAAGGAGTTATCTAGTCTTATGCTAACATTTCATGGGATTAGGGAAAGAGATTTGCAAGGAAATAAAACACGTGCTAGAAGTGGTGATGCACCGAATTAAGAGATGTTTAACATCTAGAAGGGTTAATGTGGGAGGGATGCTTACATCACTGACCACTTTCACCTATCGCAACTAGAAAGGGTATAAAATACCACAAACCAGGGGTGGACGTTCCTTTGTTAAAATCAATCTAACAATAAGCTACCAATCTCCCAGTGGAAAAGGATGAACTTGAGAAGGGTGAACCAACACCACAACTCAACTGTATGAAATATTCCACCACTTGATAAGCACAAAACTCCACAAACCTGCAATGGAAACCTAAACTTGCACTATTCACCTAAAAACATGAGAGAGGCAAATAGAAATAGAAAAAGTTATGAAAGGACATCCATCTAATCATAAGACATAATTCTCATTACTTCAAGCACTTGCATAGTGTGTCATTACATCAGGTAAAAAGGCATAGGTTGCCATTACAACTCGAGAAGAAAGACTTGAGAGCCTATAGCTAATCTTGGAAAATTTCTAACTCCTTTATAATAAGCACCTCTTTACATTTTATAGCACTTGCTGAGTGGTTAAGAGAAAGAGGGAGAAACCCCAGAATCTAGGCCAAAATGTAGGAAAAAATTAATCATTGTTGTTGGCCATGTTTACTCATTTATTGCACCTCCACCTTTCGAGGCACCATACAAGGAACGAGGAAAACCTACAATTTTTGAATGAAAAACCTCCAAAATTTCATCTTCTAGCAATTCCATCACCTAGTTCTTGTTCTCCGATTCTAACTACTATAATTTTGTAAAAAAACAATAAATGGGGAGAAAGTTGTGGCTTCTTGAGTGAAAGTCACTTTTTGGGCATTTTGGGACACTATGCTCCATCAATCTTCATAAATTCAAATATTGAATTCCTCTGATTTAATTAAAATAATATTTTAATACATTATAGAGTCCCCCTTTACACTTTATCTAAGCTTCATTGGTGGAATCCACACATTTAAAATTATATTGAGGGTCGGTCACCACTTCGCCATACTTCGGAGAATCACTCCCCATTTTACATTGATCGATGAGCCATTACTGGCGGGTTCTCATATTAACTTTCCATGTACTTGGGAATACTATTTTTTCATTCCAATTTTACCCGTCGAACCCGCATTGGTTGAAACCCCAACCACATAACACATACTTCCACCAGTTTCCACTTTTACAACTCGACAATCAACTCAGAATATCTATGGGTCATTTGAATGCCCATCCACTTAATAAATTGTACCCACATCGAACGTGGTGGATAGGCTAAGTAGCTCGGCTCTGGATTTCACACATTGACCTCACTAAGATTTGGCCACCACTTATCACTGAATGTTGAGTTCCTTATGTAAACCCAAGTTGCTTGGCTTAAAATGCTCACAACTCGACACGTCTCCAAGTTTATTGAGCTACCACACCTTCACGTACCCACCTAAATAACAAATTATTATGTCATGTTGCTAACCGAGAAACTCGGTGTCTGAGTCTTGAGTTTTGTGCCAACCTCTGAAATAATTGAATTGAATCTGAAATCTGAAACTTTGGAGTTTGGACTTTTGGACTCCGATGCATGTTATTTACAATCAGATTATGGGGAAAGTTCTAAACTACAAATCTCTGAAAGCCCAAAATGGGCATCTCCGAAACAAACTCCGAAATGACTCCTTTGTGTTTTGTGTTTTCTTACTTTACGATCACTAATCTATCCATCATCGAGCCTGTGATTTATTCGAGTAAAGCACCCGTGCCTTGCTCCAAAGCCGAGATATTAGGGACTCAATTTTTGGGACGATCTCTTCTTCATTAGTTGATGTGACTATTATCAAACTATGTCCCAGTGCTTCTCTAAATCCCTTGAATCATCGTGTAAATTCACTCAGTGTTTTGTAATATCAACAGGCCAAGTTCCCCTCTCTGACCGTGAGCTCATTTTTATAAGCCACATAACTTTAGTTCCTTGTTTCTTTCACGACAATGTCCCCTTGATCCAATCATTTTCCAAAATTCTCCAAGTTTATTGGTGCTAATTTTCTTAATCACCATAAGCTCGGTTCTTCCCTGACTGCCTCGTCTCTGTCGTGGCTCAATGATGTCGCTTGAGCATTCATCGGCATACTTGAGAGATCATTTTGAAATAATGAGATAATTTCCACGACATGGCCTCTATTCATGTGGTGTGATGACATCCTTACCTTGAGCTTGAACCATTTTGTGACGGACTTCATGGTGATACAATGGAAAACTCACAAACATTTCTCATCTATATTCCAGGCTATGTCACTTGTTGATCCTCACAAATGATCAATACAAGCTCAACGAATCATCTTGTAGTGAACTGCTAGCATCATTGAAGTTGATATCTTTACACTTGTGCAAACTCTGAGCCTTTCCTTTATGATTCCATTCACTGGCAAGTTGAAATGATGTCGAATCGAGTTGGTCTATCATTATCTTTTTTTACCTGGGCCACGGTCTCGGGGAGTTATGAATTGTCTACATGAACTTGCTGAGAAATTGGCTTTCATTCCTATTATGTCATTATGCCCATTCAATGTAATTTAATGCACCTAGTCTCCTAATTTGTGAAGTCAAAAACCTAAGTGTCCGCCATAAATCCAAAACCTTGAATTCTGAGCTCAACGACTCGAACTCCCAAGCTGATAATGAGCCTCATGAGGTGTCTTTTCCAATGACCGAGTGATCCCAATAGCTCATTTGATACTTCGTATTCCTTAAACTAACACTTTTTTTATTTCTCGCAACATTCCCTACCTGGCTTGATCTCTATACAGCCCATGCCTTGGTCATCAAACACCTTCTGCAAACTTGCCAACGTGCTCTGATCTTCCTGACTCAAACACATACCCTTAAGTCGCTCCTCTCTGCATCACACTTGTCAGCATGGTTCATCAGCAGAACTGAGCTCTCCTTGAAGCACCATGGGCTCACCATCACGAACTCCTTCCACGGCCATCTCTACATGACTTAGCCTCAGCTCGAACTTATTCTCCGCATCGACCCTCTTTCGAAACCTCACCATGCCCAAGTTTTCCACCAACTCACGTTTTGAGAAGTGAGCATCTTAGCTCACCGAATCATCCATAAGCTTACTTGAGCTAATACAATACCCCGACCCTCCTTTACAATACCAAGCTCACACATCTGAGTGGTAATTGAGTTGATCCTGAGTTGGCCTTTGAGTTGGGTTTGCATTTGAGCTTGTCCTTTTACATCGATCTTTAATCGATTCACTTGAGCTTGAATATGGTTATCTCACAGAGATATCTAAGACTTGCCAAGCTCATTCCTATCTCGACCGAGCTATTCCCTGAAGATACTTATCATGTCCCAAGCTAGCTCTCTAACCCTATCAAACATGATGTCCCATTTTCGGGCTCAAGAGCCTATAATAATTTACCATGTGTTTGAAGACCCTTCTAAGGTATGATGAGGGTATAGAAGAACTCTGGAAAATTTTATACACCAAATTTGACAATTTTAGCCTGTAGACCCTCGTTGTTCATTTTTTTACCCGGGGGGGCAAAAATGGACAACACTTACCCTGAGTGGAGGGTTTATGCAGCCATTGTTTAAATGAATTAGAATTTTTATTGAATCCCCACCAAGCACAGATGAATTTCCATCACAGATGAAGTATCTGTTGACCCATTTATCAACTTCTTTCCAAATGCCAGGAAGACTTTCCCTCTTAATCCCCTTATGAGCACCATTGGAAGTGAGGATTAGATCTCAAGCTTTTCCATCCTCATGAAGTAGGGGAATCATGTCCTTAATAGGAGAATTTTTCATAACCTCGAGACCAAAATCCAGTAAACCAGATAGTTCATAAATAACCTAACTATTAATTTCTACTCACTTTCCCCGAATGCGTGAACAAGTGGCTTCTAAATTTACCAAGAACTCATCCACTAAAATTTCATAAAAGCCTTCAAATTTCCTAATGAATTCCATCCAACTGACATCATAAAATACATGGGAAATTGCAGCATTCCGGAGCAGTGGGTCCGGAGAGTTTGGTTCAGATTTTTTATTTTACCCCATAGTGTAGACGAATCTAGATAGTGGAAAAGACAAAGAAGGTTGTGTTAAGATGCATAAAGTAAAAATAGGAAGTGATAATGGTGTGTTGTAATCCACAAATCAATGACATGAAGTGATTAGTGAGTCACAATTTGAAATACACCACAATATTTTAGCTATCTGTAGTCAGTGTAAATTTTGGCGGCCTGAAAATTTTATAGGACTAGGTATTGTTGGTTGGATATTTTGTCAAACCAAAATATGAGGTTCAACCACAGTACATGAGATTAAATCCCTCCTCAAAGATAGGTGAGGCTGCCTGTTTATTGCTAATCTAAAACACGGTAAACAATATATACAGTATTCACACTAATCTAACCATTGGGGGTTGGAATGAAATCCCGAAATCCACATTCACAGATTCAAGGGTATTTCTTTCTTAAATGAACTGGATTAGAAACTGTTACAATGAAAGAAGCACAATAGAAAAGAAATGGGAGAAACATATTTTCTTTCGAGTAAACGCAGAGCACAAAATAATCATACGAGTTTTAGATCACAAATATAATGTCCGAAATAATCAGAAACACTAAGATGATATGCAAAGAATAGATTAAGATCATGAACATAAGAACACTGTCTTAAGTAAGATATATTCCACAACACAAAGTCTGTAAAACGATATCAATTCCTATTCTTCCAAATGATTGAATGAAAACACAAAGTTTTTCTTCTTTCCAATAGCCCTTAAATATTCCAAAAAATCTCGACCCTTTTGGAATGCACAGGCATCCCTTATTTATAAAAAAAGGAACTAGAGATAAAATAGGACAGATCCTAAAAAGTAGCATTTTAACTGGAGTTCAGTTTTTCATGACTCTCACGCAGGAGATCAAGTCAAAACATGATTAAAAATATGACGAAACAGAAATGCAAAAGACATGTCAATTTCAAGATTGAAATGACATGACACATTGGGACTTAGTCTGAATCATCATCTTTTGCTCTTTCCTCTTTTTCTTCCTCCTGCTGAGACTGCTCGGCCTTCTCCTGAGATGGACCAGGGTCCGACATGAAGAATGTTGGAGGGAGAAAGGCTTGAAACTTAGGAGATGTTGTCCACACTGAAAATCCTGATTGACTGAATACGCCGGAAGAATAGAAAAGTCCGACATGCTGAGGAGGATGTCGGAAAACCCTGAGAACCCGACAAGTTTGATATGTTGGAACTTTGGCAAAGCCCGACACTTGCTTTTGATGACGAAAACTCAGAGATACCCGGCACTCACTTTTGATATCGGAACTTTGAGGAACCCCGACACCCGCTGAGGATGTTGGAACTGGAAGAAAACCCGACACTTCAAAATACTTCGGAACTTTGAGAAAGCCCGGCGCGCCAATCCGTCAATACACTTCGGGTCTCCGGCTCTGCAAAACAATCTTCAAAACCCAAGAAGAAAAACAGGGTTTTTCGTTGAATTCCAAAACATGTAATCTCCTTCTTTTTTATTATTCATGTTCCATGCATATAATAGAACTTGGAAGAAACAGCACCAAGGGATAGTTATAAAAGAGATAAACCCTAAAAACCTAAAACCCTTTCCAAAGCAACATAGAAAGAAGAAGGAAAGAAAACCTTCAATACCCGACAAGAAATTGGGAGGAAAATACGCGCAATCAATCGATAAAAACCAAGAATAAAGAAGGGAAAGAACAATACCTTCAATTCGAGAAATGTAAGATCGATTGCAAACAATCCAATTGGGCAAGGTGAGTTTTCGGGTTTTGAAAACGGAAGAGCACGCACAAAAATTCCACGAATTTATAAGAAAATTGGTAATTAATACACTTCAGCTCAGCACGTGCCAACTCACCGACCACTCGGTATGAATGCCATGTCAGCATGTTTGGGAGGTCTGAAAAACCGACACGAGGGGACTTAGTGTAACTCGGGTTTCGGGTTTCAGAAAACATGATGCATAAAGCATGAGGTGCTTAGATGCTACATAGCCCCGAAAACCCAATACAAAGGATTAAGCGGACTTCGGGAATCGAAAAACATGGGGCATAAAACATGTTTTGGATTATGGATGTTCCGATGCGTCGGGGGTCCAAAAACCTGATTTTCTCAATACAACGTGGGTTTCGGGTTTCGGAAGTCAAACGACACAAAACATGTTTTGACTTAAGTATGTTCCGATGTGCCGGAGGTCCGGAAACCCGATTTTAAAACCCGAAAACCCGATTTTCTTAAAAAGAGGCCATAATGCAAAATCAACTTCGAAAATTTCGTAGGGGTTATCCGATCGTTTTGTCATGAACTCAAAACGGGGATAACAGCTGGCTCCAGTTGGGGACTTTCTTTGTAATACCAAAGGAAGAGAACTTAGAATCTCTGGTCTCGCAGACCAGGGCCTTATCCATTGGGCTACGGAGTCAAGAAGAAAACCAAAACAAAACAAAATGGAGAAAGAAAGAAAACCAAAAGCAAACACACAACAAAAGCAAAATATGTACAATGCAAGAGAGCATCTTGCATTAATGGTGGAACAGCTTTAGATGTTGTCCACTGAAAGGCAACGGAAGTAGTCCTCCATCTAGATATGATAGTAGGAAACTATTTTCGCCATTCAGCTGATGAATTTTGAAAGGTCCTTTCCATAAAGAATCAAACTTTCCATGCATTCCTTTCTGTTCTCTCCTTTTATCCCAAAGCAACACCAAATCTCCAATCTGAAAGTTACGCTGCTTTGATTTTTTGTCAAAAATTTTCTTCACCCTGCTCTGATGATCTGATATACGATCAACCACCTTGATTCGCTCTTCTTCTAGCCTAGTTAGGTACATAACCCTCTTCTCGATAGAATTCTGAAAAGCTACATCTTCAACCGCTTTTGCCAACTGCAAGGCCGACAATTCTACTGAGATAGGAATTTCAGCATCAATCCCGTATAGCAATTGGAAAGGAGACATCCCTATGGCTCGCTTTGGAGTGATCCGATCAGCCCACAACGCATCATACAATGCTTTGTGCCATGTCCTCTGATTTTCTTCTACTAGTTTCCTGATTATAGTAACCAGATTCTTATTGTTGGACTCAGCTTGCCCATTGCCCTGGGGATAATAGTCAGATGAGTGAGCCAGAGTAATGCTGAATCCATAGCAAAATTCTTTTAACTCATGTGATGAGAAATTGGAAGCATTATCCACTACAATCTTATGAGGCACACCGAATCTGACGATTATATTTTCTTTCAAGAACTTGCAAACAGCTTCAGAAGTTGCTTGCTTGATTGGTGCGGCTTCTACCCACTTGGTAAAGTAGCCTGTAGCAGTCAACACATAGTTGTGTCTGACACTAGAAGTAGGATTCAATGTTCCGATAAAATCAATCCCCCATTGGCGAAAAGGTTCTTCAATCACCACAGGCTTCAGAGGAAGAGCTGCTAGCTTGGGACGACCAACGAAATGTTGACAAGCTTCACATTTAGACACCCATTCTGCTGAATCCCGGAAAAGAGTAGGCCAATAATACCTAGCCCATAGGATCTTATACGCTGTTACAGAGGATGAAAAATTTCCTCCGCATGCTAGGCTATGAAAGGATTCTAATAACTTTTCCTGTTGTGATTTATTAACACAACGCAAGAAGACACCATTAATACCTTTCTTGTATATTGCATTATTCCACAAAAGGTATTTTGCAGATCTCAACTTGACGGTCGTCTTCTCTTTTTTATTTAAATGTGGAGGGCATTCACCATAAGTTAGGAAGAAAGTAATGTCCATGTACCATTCATCGGTCGTACTCACAAAAAGCACCATAGGCAGCTCTGAAGAAGTATTTTGAGTCTTTTCACACTCTGTTTCAGCATGATTTTCTGCAATTAATTGACACGGGCCCCTTCCTCATACCAACTTGGTAGGTTTGATGTCCAAGTCGTACTCCTGAACCTTAGCTATCCAAGTACCTCGTTGGCTTCCCAGCTCTTGTTGAGTCAGAATGGATTTAACAGCAGTATCAGGAACGAGAACGAGAGTATGGGAATTCAGCACATAGTACCTGAAATGTTTTACTGCTCGCACCACCGCATAAGCATGTTTTTCAGTATGTGACATCTTCAACTCATGTTCCTTCAATGGGAAACTCATGAACGTGATAGGAGCTTCGATGCCTTCTTCATTTTCTTGCATCAGGATGGCTGACACTGTGTGGGTAGAGGCATAGCTATACATGATGAAATCTTTCTTAAAGTCCGGACATACTAAGATAGGAGCGGAAGCAACTGCCCTTTTGATTTCTTTGAATGCCAGCTTCCCTTTTGTACTCCATCTAAATGGGACTTTTCCTTTCATCATTCCAAGGATATCCTTGGTCTTGTCAGCAAAATCAGGTAAAAAATCTTCTCAAGAAATTAACCTTTCCGAAGAAAGAATGAACTCCTATTTTACTTGTGGGCAAGGTAAGGCTCTGAATAGCCTTTACCCTCTTAGGGTCAATTTTAGTTCCTTCTTTAGTCACAATATGACCCAGCAACTTTCCTTCTGTAACCCCGAACATGGACTTCTTAGGATTCAATGAAATCCCGTGACGTCTGCATCTCAGAAGTACTTGTTCTAAATGATCATAATGATCACTCCGTTTTTTAGAAAAGACGGTCAAGTCATCCAAATACACGACTATGACCTTGCCCATCAGATCTCTAAATGCTAGGTCCATAGCTCTCTGAAAAGTAGCTCCGGCGTTGATCAAGCCGAATGGCATCCTCCTGTAAGCAAAGGTACCCCATGGGGTTGTGAAAGCTGTCTTGTGTTGATCTTCTATGGTTACCTCGACTTGATTATATCCCGAAAACCCGTCGAGCATGGATAAAATTTTTGATCCAGTAACAGTTTGCAATACCTGATCCATGATAGGCAAGGGATAGTTATCCTTCAGTGAGGACTGATTCAAGTTCCGGAAGTCAACACAAATCCGGATATCGCCATTCTTCTTCCTGACAAGAACAATGTTAGCAATCCAGGTGGAGTGATGGATTGGGAAAATAATTCTAGCATCTAACATCTACTGAATTTCTGCCAGGATAGTCCCTGAAATCTTCAGATTGTAATGTCTTTTCTTCTGTCTATACGACTTCACATTAGGCTTCAAAGGGATACTGTGTTGTACATCTTTGGGCTTGAAAGATTTCAAATCTGCATAAGACCAGGCCAACACATTGATGTATTTCTTCAAAAGCAAAGTGAATCTCACCTTCTCTTCAGGAGAACAACATTTCCTAATATTCACCATCCGAGGTTGGTCAGATGAACCTAGATTGATTTGATCTACTTCAGAGGAAGAAGCTCCTTCAACTTGCCTTTTGTTTTGGATAAAGCGATCATGCTTATCAAACAAGCCCTCCAAAGAAACCAGACCTTTTGGTATCTTGTTGCCTTTCAACTGGATATATTCACCATCAACCTCCTGATATGGATCAGAAATAGTTTCATGGAAGGCTGATTCTGAACCTTCAAAATATAACTCACTGAAATTGTCAGCCTTTTCTAGAAAAGCCAACACCTGTTGATCATCGTTGAACACCTGCCAGTGAGTTGCATTATCTGGGATACTGGGACGATATACAATCTCAATAGAGTATGTATCTTGCTTGAACTGAGGATGAGGAAGAAGAAGAGATTTAGATACGGCCAAAGAATCAACCTTGTCATTATAATCTCTTAAAACTGCCTTAATAGAAAATGCATCAAATCTTTCTATACTATCCCAAACTTTGTTCCTGTAATGCCTCAACCAATCGTTTTTTACCTGATATATACCCCTGACCTGATTAACAATCAGCTCCGCATCCCCCTGAACCTTTAGATTCCTGATTCCCTTCTATCTGGCCAATTCTAATCCTAATAACAGGGCTTCATATTCGGCCGTGTTATTAGTATTATCAAATTGCAACTTGTAAGCTGATGGGAAAATCTCGGAGCTAGGAGATATAAGGACAACACCAACGCCTGATCCAGAGGTCGAGTAGCTACCATCAAATTCGAGCGTCCAAATAGCATTGGGATCTTCTTCTTCAACATCCACAATCGGTATTTCTGAAGTCATGAAATAATTCACGAAGCTAGCATCTTCGAAAAGAATCTGAGCCTTAGGATCATCTGATTTGGTCACCAAATACTTTGCCTGCGATTCAGGATGAAGAACCTGTTGAACCCCTTTGACTGGGATCTTGGCTTTGGTCCAATCCATACTAATCTCTCCTCCGACATCTTTACAGAATCCTCTACCCAAGAGGATACCATAAGCTGCAGGGATATCAGCAACCAGAATAGTCATTTTCACTCTCTTCTCAAGGAAGGCAACAAATGCAAACTGTGCGTCCTTGATTTGACCAATCAAAGGGACTTGTTTAGTTTCCATGGAATAGCACCGTCCATATGACTTAGTCAAAGTAAGCCCAAGGGCATGGGCCACTTTTGTGGGCATAACATTATCAGAGGCCCCTGAGTCGATGATGCAATTGCTGAGTTTAAACCCATTTATAAGTAGAGACAAATAAAATGGTTCAATCTTTCCTAAGGAAGAAGCAAAGGTCAGATTATTCTGAGGTGTGGGTTGAGTAGGATTTGGGAGGAGACCTTTGGAAGGTGATGGAACGGCCGCTTTACTCCTGATGAACTTGGCTAGCTTTTCAAATTGTTCGGGATTCGACTGAAGGTATTATGCTTCTGACATTTGAATTTTGGTTCTCTTTGCATGATCAACAATATCAAAAGCAGTATAAGAAGGAATGATGGTAGGTTCCGTTCTAATTACATGAGCTTGTGCTGGGGCACTGATCTTAGGAGAAGGATAAAAAGGAGTAGCTACTTTTTTGGTAACCTCTCTTTTAGTTTGCACCAAAATAGGGGTACCCCTCTTAACTATGGATATAAGGAGGTTCCTTATCCTTCTCCTTAGTGCTTTCAAGAGGTTTTCTGGGGTTCTGAGATTGGGACCGAGTGAAGACAGCAAATGACTGACCATCTGGCACACATTCATCTTCATCATATTCCAAATACCCAATGCTGGAGTCGCCAGCTGACTCATCATAAGACTCATCAGCATATCCTGAAGTTTCGAAAGCCTCACAGGAATCTTCTTCTTCTGGTTCATCATCTTCTTCAATTATCTCTACTGCTGCATTGACGGGAGGAGCTTCAATTGCTAGTCTCGGTTGAGCAGGAGTTAACCATGGCCTATCTCTGACAGGTGCACCATTGTTATTATTGAAATTCCACCTAGGTATATCCCAATATGGAACATTGTTCACCTGCTGGGACATTTGATTCTTTAAAGCAATCAAATCATTAGCCATTTGTTGAAACATAGGATCTGTGTTACCTTGAGAAGAACCTTGATTTTTGAGTTTGGGTATGTCTTTCTTGATCTTTCCGGCCAAGATGAGATCATCCTCTATTTCAGTAGCCGTTGACTGAGCAGTAGCCAAATCTGGGATAACCGACCTTCGTAATAAAAAAACTTATATCAGGAGGTTGAGCATTGATGAAAAAGCATTTTTGGTTTTCCAAAGTCGGTACAGCTATTTCTAGAATTTTCCGGATCAGCTTGTTAAACTTAGCCACGAATTCCCGCATAGGTTCATGCAATTCCTTCTTCATATGAGTGAGCTGAGCTAACAAAGCATGAGAATCTTTGGCTGGTTTGAAACGTGCTTCAAACTTAGTCCGCATGGTAGCCCAGTTTGGGATGCATGCATTTGGAAGGTGATAGAACCATTCAGCTTCTGCTCCCTGCAACGTTTCAACGAAGAGTCGAACGGAGACATCTTCATGGGCCACTCCGAGGACACCGCATGTAACAAAGAAAGGATGCAATATGCTCGTCAGGATGTTGCTTCCCATCTCCATTTAACTTGGGAATATTTTTACGAGATCCACGTGGTAACTCATTCAATGGAGGAGTCAAAGAAAGAGGACCAATAAATGTGCCCCAAGGTACAGGTTGAACCGCCATCCTTCTGAAAAGAGTGTGTACAGGGATCCGAGTATCAGACAAGAGTAGTGCACGACAAGTTGCAAATGCTTCCCGTTCTTCAGGGATCCGGTTTCTCTGAACAGGCGAAGAACTTCTGGTTCGGTTAGAGACAACGCTGTTGGGAGAAAGGTTGAAATTGTGTTGTTGCAGTAACTCGAAGAGTGGATCAATTTCACCTTGAGCTCGGCGAGACCAAGTGAAGATATTCCTGGCTAGCTTGAACTGAAAGGAGATCTTATTAAAAATAAGGCAAATATGGAGTCGCTAGACACTGAGAGGATAAGATTTATACTATTGATCCGTATTCCCCAGCGGAGTCACCAAAAACTGTTGGTTAGATATTTTTTCAAACCAAAATATGAGGTTCAACCACAGTACATGGGATTAAATCCCTCCTCAAAGACAGGTGAGGCTGCTTATTTATTGCTAATCTAAAACACAACAAACAATATATACATTATTCACACTAATCTAACCATTGGGGGTTGGAATGAAATCCTGAAATCCACATTCACAGATTCAAGGGTATTTCTTTCTTAAATGAACTGGATTAGAAACTGTTACAATGAAAGAAGCACAGTAGAAAGGAAATGGGGAGAAACATATTTTCTTTCGATTAAACGCAGAGCACGAAATAATCATATGAGTTTTAGATCACAAATATAATGTCCGAAATAATCAGAAGCACTAAGATGCTATGTAAAGAATAGCTTAAGATCATGAACATAAGAACACTGTCTTAAGTAAGATATATTCCACAACACAAAGTCTGTAAAATGATATCAATTCCTATTCTTCAAAATGATTGAATGAAAACACAAAGTTTTTCTTCTTTCCAATAGCCCCTAAATATTCCAAAAAAATCTCGACCCTTTTGAATGCACAGGCATCCCTTATTTATAACAAAAGGAACTAGAGATAAAACAAGACAGATCCTAAAAAGTAGCATGTTAACTGGAGTTCAGTTTTGCATGACTCTCACGCAGGAGATCAAGTCAAAATATGATTAAAAATATGACGAAACATAAATGAAAAAGACATGTCAATTTCAAGATTGAAATGACATGACACATTAGGACTTAGTCTGAATCATCATCCTTTGCTCCTTCCTCCTGAATCTCCCCCAAAGACTGAATACGCTGGAATGTTGTCCACACGGAAGAACAGAAAAGTCCGACACACTGAGGAGGATGTCAGAAAACCCTGAGAACCCGACAAGTTTGATATGTCAAAACTTTGGCAAAGCCCGACACTTGCTTTTGATGACGGAAACTCGGAGATACCCGGCACTCACTGTCAATGATGAAAACGGGAGGAAACCCGGCACTCACTTTTGACATCGGAACTTTGAGGAACCCCGACACTTCAAACTTCCAATATACTTCGGACCTTTGAAAAAGCCCAGCACGCCAATCCGTCAATACACTTCGGGTCTCCGGCTCTGCAAAACAATCTTCAAAACCCAAGAAGAAAAACAGGGTTTTTTGTTGAATTCCAAAACATGTAATCTCCTTCTTTTTTATTATTCATGTTCCATGCATATAATAGAACTTGGAAGAAACAGCACCAAGGGATAGTCTCGAAAGAGATAAACCCTAGAACTTAAAACCCTTTCCAAAGAAACACAGAAAGAAGAAGGAAAGAAAACCTTCAACACCTGGCAAGAAATTGGGAATAAAATACGCACAATCGATCAATAAAAACCAAGAATAAAGAAGGGAGAAAGAAATACCTTCAATCGGAGAAATGGATTATCGAAAACAGGCGATTCAATCGGGCAAGGTGAGTTGTCGGGTTTCGAAATCGGAAGAGCAGGCGCGAAAAATCCACGAATTAAAAATACGAATGGTAAGAATGACATGGAAATCCATGTATTTATAAGAAAATTGGTAATTAATACACTTCAGCTCAGCACGTGCCAACTCACCGACCACTCGGTACGAATGCCATGTCAGCATGTTTGGGAGGTCCGAAAACCCGACACGAGGGGACTTAGTGCAACTCAGGTTTCGGGTTTCGGAAAACATGATGCATAAAGCATGAGGTGCTTAGATGCTACATAGCCCCGAAAACCCAATACAAAGGATTAAGCGGACTTCGGGAATCGGAAAACATGGGGCATAAAACATGTTTTGGATTATGGATGTTCTGATGCGCCGGGGGTCCGAAAACCCGATTTTCTCAATACAAGGTAGGTTTTGGGTTTCGGAAGTCAGACGACACAAAACATGTTTTGACTTAAGTATGTTCCGATGTGCCGGAGGTCCGGAAACCCGATTTTCTTAAAAAGAGGCCATAATGCAAAATCAACTTCGAAAATTTCGTAGGGGTTATCCGATCGTTTTGTCGTGAACTCAAAACGGGGATAATAGGTATGCATGGGAAGTTTTAATGTGTGGTAGGACACATATCCCATCATTTTGAATAGTAATTCCACATGTCCTTCCTATAAATTAGTTCATCCTCTTCTTAGAAACTTGACACATGCGGTTTCCTCGGTAATTATGACTCATTACATCCCACTCAGTATCTTAAGATTTGGAATGATATTTCCAATAAATGCATTGAACATTGTGCAGTGATTTAATCATGCTAGGTACATGTAATGTGGAATTGCTTAAAAATGAAATATCCGTAGTGAAGTAAAATGTACTTACCCTTGCCATCTCAGCTTCCTAATATCTATAGATTTCCACATCCTACACTCTTAGATAAAATGTGCTTAGTGTTCATTCAAATAATGAATATTTCTACCTAATTGAAAACAAAACATATAACTAAGGGAAGAAGATCAAAAGCATGATCATATTCCTTTATTCAAATTTAAAAAAAAATCACTCCTAATAGGAGGAGCTGAGTGCCTCTAATGAATCCATTTCCTTGCATAGCAACATATTTTTGTTGAAGGTTTCCTTATTCAGAGGATGCCGATACATCCTTAGTCTATTTCCATTCACAAGAAGAGTTCTTATGTCTCCATCAATTGGAAATAATTGCATAGAGCTGTTGCTAAACACTTTTTCAATCTGGTATGATCCCAACCACCGTGTTCGTAACTTCCCGTTGTACTGTTGATATTTTGAATAAAAAATTAAAACCCATTCTCCTTCGTTAAAATTCATGTATTTGATACGAGTGTCATGCCATGTTTTCCTCTGATGTTGGAGAATTTATTTTTGTTGTTGTGCTTTCATCCTCATTTCATCCAATTCATTCAGCTGTATCACTCTCTTGTGTTGTGCTTCATCCAAGTTGATTCCAATTTCCAATGTTTTTCTCCCTATTCGTAACTCAAATTCCATGAGTAATAGTGGAATTTTCCCATATACTAAGTCATAAGGGCATAATCCATTAGTAGTCTTCCAGGTTGTGTTATAGGCCCATACCGCTTCTGGGAGTTTTGGTACCCAGTTTTTTCTGTCCGCATCGACCACTTTGGTCAAAATGTTCTCAATTTCTTTGTTTATGCTTTCTACCTGTCCATTAGAGTGGGGGTGATATGGTGACGGTTTCTGGTGCTTGATTCGGTAGATTTCCTACAAATTTTCAATCGTGTTAGACACAAATTGAGGGCCTTAATCAGATACAATTGCTCTAGGGGCACCAAATATTAGCATTATATGATTGTACAAAAATTCACCAACAACATCCTCATTAGTAGATGTCAGTGCTTGAACTTTAGCCCATTTCGTGACGTAGTCAGTGCACACATAAATATATTCTTTCTCAAAGGATGGGGGATCAAAATTTCCAACAAAATCAATTCCCCATTTCTCAAATGTTCCTAAGACCAGCTGAGGATTGAGAGGAATTTCCATGGATGATGTAGGATTTCCCATTATTTGGCATGCATCACACTGCCATACATACTTCTTGAAAAACTTGTGAAGAGAAGGCTAGTACTACCGAGCTCCAAGGACCTCTTGAATTGTCCTCTTCACTGAGTAATGTCCTCCTCCATGATCATTATGACAAGCTCTCAGTATGTCATATACTTCATCCTCACAAACACACTTGCAAAGAACCATATCAGTACATCATTTGAATAAAATTCCATTACACCACTTATATGTTGCACTATTTTTAACTAATCTTTGTCGCTCTTTATTAGTAAAATAGGTAGGAAAATTCCCTGTAGCTAGATAATTTACAAGATCAACAAACCATGGAGGTTGAGTTGATACTAAAAAAAAATGTTCATCTGGAAAATGATCCTAAACTGCTTCTTCATCACCTAAAACATTCAATCTTGAAATAAAATCCTCAACAACATTAGCTTTTCCTGGCTTATCAATAATGGTCAAATTAAATTCTTGTAGCAAGAGTAACCATCTAATAATATGGCCCCCAACTACTAGTTTATTCATCAATATTTTATGGCCGAGTGGTCAGTATAAATAAAGATTTTGTACCCAGTATGTTTGAATTGGTTCAAGGAGTAAACAACAGCTGAAAATTCCTTTTCCGTAGTAGTGTAGTTTCTCTCTGTAGGAGTCAGATTCTTGGTGATAAAATAAATGGCATACATCTAATCTTCTTCATATTTTTATCCAAGAACAGATCCCATAGTTTAATCTCCTTCACAACTTGAGCTGCATCATGGATTTTACAAGACACTCAGAGGTAGATAAATGGTTTATATGTCATTTTGTAGCTGGGGAAGCAATTTATCTGACTTGTTAGCACTCAGGCTTTGAAGAAGTGGGTAGCACCTTGGAAGGATTTGATCTAATCCTCACTATTTTAGGTTGTGCCTATCAACCAAGGTAAGAGAACCTATATTGTAGCCTCTGTTTTATGAAGGAGGTGAAAATATCCTTGTACTGTGCAGATTGTATGGAGATGGCCTTGAGAAAACATGATCAATTTCCCATTATTCAAACTCAACAGAGTTGTCACTACTAAATGATGGAAATGCTTTCAAGACAAGGCTAAGGCTACTAAAGACATGGTATGATCCTGATTTGCTTTGTGCATTTTTGTAAATGGATTGTATTCTTTTGTTGATACACAATACAATGCAGGGGTATTATAGGTAGGATGAGTTAATTTGAAATGAATTTTGGGGTGGGAGATATTCAGACAAGACTAACCAGAATTTGCCAACTTCTTTGAGGACCTTTGCAAAACTTGAAAGACTCAGACAACAAAAAATGCTTCAAAGAGGTTAAGGTGTTCCTTCAACCAGGATATGTGCATCAAATGGAATCCCAGATCTGCACTCTTCCACACAATCTCTGATGATTTATCACAAAATCTTGAGTTAAATGAATCAGCAAAGCATTTAGAAATTTCTATTCTATCAGACCTAAGGTACCCCCAAAGGTTTACAATCAAATCTATATCAAGGAAAGCAGAGTGAATTTAAATTTGTTTATCCCTTCATCAGATGAAAGCTCTTCTGATTCTGGAATTGCAAATGCCACTAAGCTGTTACCAGAATTAGATCTGCATGATCAAAAGGAAATTCCAAACACCAGATTGCAACAGGAGCAAGAAACACAAATTGAAAACATTCTGAAACATAAGTAAATGCAAATTTTACCAAGAGACAACACAAAATAATCCAGAATGACCAAATTTATCAGTAGGGGAATGTTATAAGAACAATCTCAGAGCTTGTTAGTGGCTATACATCTGCAACCAACCTAACATGATACAAATTTGATGCAAAAAGGAGTTAAAATGGTTCTCAGGTGGTTTCTCAGAGAATGGGCTTCTTCCCAGATTTTCCCGTGAAAATTCTAAGTTTCTCTGACCATTTACATGAAAAATTCATGCAATATATAACTTTCACTCACTCACTCACTTTGCCTCTCAAATCTTCCCTCCAAAAGTGGAATATTTGAAGCACCTTTGCTTTGCAATATTTCTGGAAAATGACATTTAACAAACTCACAAAAAGTTTCCAGTTGTTCTTTCAAAAGGTGAATCATTACAAAACTTTCATCATTCTTCAAAGTGGAAGCACGTTTTTCATTCCCCACGCATGTAGACCCCTTTCATTTCATTATTTCATCTTTTCCTTTCCCAATTTTTTACTCTACAACTTTGGATCTGGTAATTCACATTTTTCATGAATTAGAGTAAAACTTCATTTGAAAAATGCTTTGGATTCACAAATTGAGCCCCCAATTGATCAATTCGGACCCTGCAGGCCAAAATGACATGAATTGGCAAAAAATTTAATGAAAATTGATGCAAAAAATGCATCTCCAAACTTCCTGGAGCTCAAATGGTGGCCAAATTGGTGAAATGCACAGCTACCATCGATCTGTTCTTATCTTTAAATCTGAGCCCTCCACGTGGCAGATCTGGGAAAAATGGGCCTCGGGGACACTTTTGACCTTTTTACAACTTTTTGAAAATTTGCAAAATTTCTTGATTTCCTCCGCCGCTCTGCCTTTGTGATTTGGGTCTGACACGTGGTGCAATATGACTGGATATGGAGTCGTGGCTCAATTTTACACATTTTGCATCTTTTTAGACAAAGGAAAATTTTTCAATTTTCCTCCGCGGCTCCGCCCTCCCGCAAGACACGTGTCCTCATATGATTGGCTGAGGGGAAGCACTTCTCATTTCATATTTTAATCATATTTCACCAAAGGAAATGTTTCAACATTTCCTCCGCCAGCCCGCTCCTCTGCCATTGACTCCTTAGATGAATTTTGACTTTTTACCTTCGGGCTCGCGGGTCCATTCAATGATTTTACCCTTTTGATAACTAGAGGCTAAAAATACAACTTGCCTCTGATGGCCCACCTCCCTGCCTCTGAGCCTGCCATGTGTCATCCTTTGATTCGATGGCAGGCCATGGTCCATTCTGATGATTTTCTCCCTTTTTTCCAAAATGGGTGAAAATTCTAACTTTCCTCTGAGGCTCCATCTTCCACTCTGTGCTCTGATGCTGACACGTGTCTTCATCCCATTGGCTATGAGTTTGTGGTCCAATTTTATACTTTAACTCTTTTTCACCAAAGGCTGAAAAGTATCAAACTCCTCTGCCTTTCCATCTCCTCGCCTACCACGTTTCCTCCTATGATTGGATACGGGCCTTGTCCATTTTCCAAAGTTCCCTAAGGGGCCTTCACTCTGCCTGCGACACGTGTACCTCCTCTGGGCCTGTGGAGCTGTGGGGGCAACTTGCACATTTTTCCAAAAACACAAAAATGTTAAGTTTTTAGAAATGACCCACCGATCCTTGTCCAATTACAAATGGCCACGTATGCAAAAGTATATGAGCTAGAATTTGATGGGAAAAGGATGCCCGTATGACCGTAAAAAAATGTAGAAATTGCCAGCGACCCCCAAAATCAATTTTTTCTTCGTGGGTGAAGAATTTTTCGATCAAAAGACAAATGGAAAGTGATTTTAGGAAATTTATGACCATGGAAAGGGATTTTTGAGGGAAAATAAGTACAAATCAAATGATTTCGAGCTCCAAAGGCTGGGAAAAAATGAAAAAATGGCAGAGGCATTTGAAATGGGAAAAATTAGGGCAAAACGCAAAGTAAACTTGGGGATTCCTTCAGAATGGTGCAAAATGGAGGAAATGTGAACAACACATAGCACTCAAACACAAAAATGAGTTTTTTTTTTGTCAAATTTGAAGTATATGAGAATCCCAAAACCATTTTTCCTCAGAAACAGGGAAAAAACACATTTCTCCTTAGCAAAACAGGGATGTTTCAAATTGGGCACCAACATTGGCTCCAGCTTGGGGATGGGCACTCCCAGCGAGTGCCACAAGAACTGAAGTAGACCATGTGCCAAAAAACCATTGGGAAAATGGAGTCACAAGCCAAAACATCCAAAAAACCAACTGATAAACCAACAAAAAGGGCTGCCACACACAAAGGCAAACCAAAAACTGACCAAAACAACAAAAAATAGAGCAGAAACAAAAAACTGTACACTGTACAAGTGATATGCAAACTTCAGTTTTGGGGATCAATCCAAGAAATGCTTCAAATGTCTTCCATTAATAGGCAGCTCAAGCAATTCCCCATCTAGGTCCTTGAGGAAAAACTTATTCTCACCAATTCTTATGTCAATTGAATATGGGCCCATCCACAAAGCATCAAATTTACCATGCTTGCCCTTATCTTCATGCCTACTATCCCACAACAGCACAAGATCTCCAATACTGAAAGCTCTTGGGGTTACCTTCTTATCAAACAACTTCTTCATTCTCTCTCTGAATTTGACATGCCTCTGATGGGATGCTCTTCTTGCTTCATCAAGTTCAACAATCTGATTAATCCTTGCTTCATATGAACTGATTTCTTGATCTTCAAGTTGTTGAACAAACTGAAATGAAGACAACTGTAGATGCAAGGGCAGCAGAGCTTGTGTTCCATATACCAATTCAAATGGGCTTTTACCAGTAGCTCTTTTGGCAGTGATCCTATCAGCCCAAACAACAAACTTTAGTTGTTCACCCCACTTCTTCTTGTTTAATTCCAAAGTCCTTTTAATAATCTTCAACAAGTTTTTATTGTTGGACTCAGCCTGTCCATTTCCTTGTGGATTGTAGTTAGAAGCATATGTCAACTTTATTCCATATTCTTTGCACATTGCCACTAAAGGTCCAGCTCTGAAACTCATGGCATTATCAGCAACAATCTTGACTGGCACTCCAAATCTGTAGATGATATGATTCAATATGAAGTCCATTACAACTTGGTGTGTTGCCTTCCTAGTGGGGATTGCTTCCACCCATTTTGTGAAGAAATCAGTAGCTACCAAAATCCATTTGTGTCCAGCACTTGATGAATCAGAGATTTCACCAATGAAGTCCAGCCCCCATTGTTTGAAAGGAGCTTCAATTGATACAGGCTGCAAAGGAAGGGAGCCTGAAGCTTTCATTCTTCCGGAGAAATGCTGACAACTCTCACATCTTCTAACCAACTGAGTTGCATCTTTAAAAAGAGTTGGCCACCAATAACCAGCCCTCAAAATCTTGTGTGCAGTAACCCTCCCAGCAAAATGTCCTCCACAAACTCCCCCATGGAAATCAACAATTATTTTGGGAGCTTCATCTTCAGTCACACATCTCAAGAGGATTCCCTCAGGGTTCTTCCAAGCCAACCCAAAGTTTGTAATGATATATTTTTGAGAAGCCAGCTTGAGAGCTCTTTTCTGATTTTTATTCAAATGTCCAGGGCAGCATAGGTGTCTGAGATAATAGATTACATCCTTGTACCACTCAGAGTTCAACAATTTTTCAAGAACATCTGCCCTCTCTTCTTCTACTTCATTTACTTCAGCATTCTGCAAATTGCTTTCAGCCATGAGCTTGGCAAGACCCAAACCTCTTACTAGCTTTGTGGTCTGAATGTCCATATCATACTCCTACAATTTGTTAACCCACCTGCATCTTTTTCTTGAAATCTCCATCTCTGATAAGACATCTTTTACCATTGTGTGAGGAACATAAGCAACAACTTTGGAACTCAAAATATAAGGTCTGAAAACCTTAGTTGCTTTCACCAATGCAAAGGCCTGCTTCTCCATGATTGTGTATTTTAACTCAGCTACTTGCAATGCCTTACTAAAGAAGGCAATAGGTCTTTCAGCTCCATCATCATCCTTTTGCAACAAAACAGATGCAATGGTGTGCTCAGAAGCAAAGGAGAAGATTTGGAAAGGTTTCTTGTAATTTGGGGCTGCTAGAACAGGAGCATGCTTCAATGCTTCCTTGATTCCATCAAAATATTTAAGGGAAGCCTCTTCCCACTTGATATTCTGGTCCTTCTTCAACATGCAAGTAATGGGGAGAGTCAACTCAGCAAAATTAGACACAAACCTTCTAATGAAATTGATTTGACCAAAGAAGGATTGGATTCCTTTCTTAGTTTTTGGAACCAGGATCTTGCTGATAGCTTCTATCCTTTGTGGATCAATCATAACTCCTTCTTTAGACACAATGTGACCAAGTAGTTTTTCTCTTTGCACTCCAAAATGGCACTTCTTTGGATTGAGTGAAATGCCATATTCTCTACATCTGATCAACATTCTTTCCAAATGTTGCAAGTGGTCACTTCTTTTGCTAGAAAAAATAGTAATATCATCTTGATAAACAACAATAAAATCATTGATATAACCAGCAAAAGCAACATCCATGGCCCTTTGAAAAGTAGCTCCAACATTCATTAAACCAAAGGGCATCCTGACAAAAACATATGTTCCCCACGGAGTAGTAAAGGTAGTTTTAATCCTCTCTGATTCTTTGACAACAACTTGGTTATAACCGGAGAAACCATCCAAAGTAGAAAGCATCTCAGAACCAGTCACTAATTGCAGCATGTTCTCCATGTTTGGTAAAGGATAGTTGTCCTTTATTGATGCTCTATTTAGATTTCTGAAATCCACACAAAGTCTGATATCTCCATTCTTCTTTCTAACCGGCACCAAGTTTGCAACCCAAGAAGAATACCTTGTGGGTTGAATGATTCCTCCATCCTTCAATTTTTCAATTCCTCTTGCATTTTGACAGAAAGGAGTGGGTTAATTGGCCTTTTCTTCTATCTGAATGGTTTGGCATCTTTCTCAAGAGGGATCTCATGTTGGAATAAGTCTTCTCTATATGCTTTCAGCTCGGAATAAGACCAAGCTAAACAGTCTTGATATTGTTTCAACAATTGGAGGTAGGACTATTTTTCTTCCTTGTTTAAACCACTCCCTAACCAAATCTTCCTTGGTTTTTCCTTTGTTCCTAAGTCATGCTCTTCAACATCTCTAGATGCAAACATGTTTCTATTGATTACACAATCAACATTGTTAAAATTTGACTCAAGAGCAACCAGCCCTCTAGGGATGGTGTTAGTCTTCAATTGAATGATATCCTTGCCAAACAAGGTTTCTTTTCCATCAACATTACACACCAATGGTTCCAAATCAATATGCTGATCCACAAACTCACCTTGGTTCTACAAAAACCTCTGAACTTGAGCATCATCATCAAATACTTGCCAATGTTTGATGTTATCAGGGACTGCAGGCCTAGTGAGTATCTCAACATCATATTCACAATATGGAGAAATGGTACAATTGTCAAATCTAGACCCCAACACTACCAGCTTATCAACAATCATATTTAAACTTCTGTCATGATGAAGAATGTTGAAGGAATCAAACATCTCAATCAGATCCCAAACTGCGTGTTTGTATTGTTTCATCCACTGATTTTTTGTTGCATACAGTTTTCTAACTTGTTTGACAACCAACTCAGAATCTCCCTTTACAACAACATCTTTTACGCCATACTTCCAAGAAATCCTCAGCCCTAACAGTAATGCCTCATACTCAGCTATGTTATTGGTGCATTCAAAGTTAAGTTTGAAGGAGAAAACAAATTCCTCATTGCTTGGAGAGATTAAAACAACACCGACACCATTTCCAAATTTGGAGCAAGCTCCATCAAATAGCAAGGTCCATGGTGAGCCTACCTCTTCAAGACACTTAGACTGATCCATCTTGTGCTCCTTACCATCAGCAAACCCAATAAAATTATCAACATCAACATCAGCAAATAATACTTCATAAGAAGCATTGTTTGGATCCTCAATTAGATGCAACATCTTCTTCTCTCCATATAATTTTACAAGGCTACCTTCAATGGGAATGGTGGAAAAAGACATATCCATTTGGACACTCCCTCCAACACTTGCAGCCCACTTTCTTGATAATAACATACCCCATTTGGTAGGGCAATCAACAATTACAACATCGAGTTTCAAATTTTTACCCGGATAGGCTGCAAGTTGCACCACCAAACCTTTGACACACCCAACAACTGGCACTTCCCTGGAATCCATGGCAGTACACTTGCCATACGCTGTTGTTACTTTGATATCTAACTCATTCATGACTTCCAAAGGCATGACATTGCATGATGCCCCAGAGTCAAACATACAATTGTGTAGCAACCGGTCCTTGATAATCAAAGTTGTGAAGAAAGGGTCAACACTCAGCTGAGATTCAACCAAGGATGTTCCCAAATAGACCTCTGGTGGTTCACCAAATTCTTCCAATGCTGATGTCTTTCCTACTTCTGCAATAGCAAGTGGAGCTTCTACAACATTCACATTTTTGTTCACGGCAGTCTTCTCCTCTTTCAATCCCAAATACTCAAGTGCTCTCTTCTTGTGCTCAATAATTCTAAGCAGCTCAACAATTGGAACACTGACCTTGATTTGGCTCAGAACTTGAGCAATGTCATAGGGAATGTATTTAGGAAAAACAACAGTAGAAGGAGGGCTGGAAATTTCATCAGATGGCACAAGGTTTTTAACATTTTGAGCATGGGGTGAAGCATAACTTTTACTTGGGACAACAGGGCTCTTAGCAGATGTTTCTTTCTTAGGAACTTCTTTTGGGATATTAGAAAGCAATGGGGTTTTATTCTTGGCCTGAAGCCCAGCTCCCTTGACAGCCTTACTTCTTGTGTTATACTCCTTCTCTTGGGAAACCACAACATTCATAAGCAGCTTCCTATCTTCTTCCGAGGGTATACCTCCATCATACTTCTTGATCATCAATGCCCTCAAGTACTCAAAATCATTATTGGGCAGCTCAAAGGCTTGTACATTATCAATTTCTAAAACATGAGAAGGAGGAAGAAGATGTACCCATTGGATGCAATCCCAAAAGCTAGCAGCAGTCCATGCACTTATCACTTCAGTAGATGTTGCTCCTTGACATGAGTGTGTAGGGCAGTCCATCATACAAGCATCATCATCCGTATTATAATCATCAACTTCCTCTTCAATTTTCTGATCTGTTTCACATGGTGGATGGGGTAAGAAACATCTGTCACACCAGTCAATCTGATTTGCATCATCAACAACAACCACTCTAGCATTTAACGGATCAGGCACAACCTTACTTTCTTGGCCTGAGATTGTCTATTTCCAAATCCCATAGGTCCTTTACCTTTGTCATCAAATCTCTGCTCATTCCTATGGTGATTTCCAAATCTATCTTGTGCTTGTTGCCTAGGCTGACCTTGTGAAGTTTGTCCAATTCCTTTCTCAGCTCTTGCCAACTTGTAGGAAATCTCTTTGACAGCCCCTGCCAAAGTTTTCACCACTTCCTCCAAGTCTACACTCTTGTTTGCTTGAGGCTTGTCAGGGTTTACCAATTTAACTCCATCTCTCTTAGGAGGTTTCCCAACAGCCTTGATATTGTTCTCAATTTGAAGTGCCATGGTGAAGGCCTGCCTTAAATTGCCAGGATTTTTGTCCCTCAAGTAATATGCAGCCTTCTTGTCAAATGCATCAGAATATTTTATCAAACAAGATTCATCACATGGTCTTAAATTTACTGGCAATCTCCTCAAAGTTTTATTGAACCTTGTGTTGAAGTCATGGACCGTTTCATTTGGGTTTTTCTTGATATTCTCAAACTCTGATAAGAGGAATCTGGGATCAGTTTTGTCACCATATTGCAATCTGAATGCATTTTACATTTCAGTCCATGAATCAATTGAATTATTTGGCAAGGCCTTGTACCAATCCCTAGCATCCTCCTCTAAAGTGTGGACAAACAATTTAATGTACACATCCTCAAATCCAATTTCAAAATCCTCCATCATATTAATAAAGAGTTTCAAATGTTGATCACCTGTTATGGCATTGTTCCCTTGGAACTTTGGCAATCTACTTCTAACATCCTGAGGCACAACATTAGGATAACCAGCCATTCCCCTAAAATTTATTGGGCCAAAGGTATTGACCACAAATGGAGGCCTAGGTGGAGGCTGAGCCATGTTGTCTGGTGGAGGTGATCTTGGGGGTGACACAAGCTGATGAGGAGTGTGAGGTCTTTGGGGCTCAAGAATGTGGTTCACAAGATTGGTATTCTCTAGGTGCTGATTTTCTTGGAAAGTTTTACTAGAATTGAAACACACAGGTGCAGATTGAAGAACCAAATCACCAGGTACAACAGAAGGACCTTCACTAGTTGAAGTAAACAAGTTTATGAGAAGATTGCTTGAATCAGAATCACTGGAAGAAGAGTGATAATCCTCTATTAAAGGCTGATCTCTCTCACCAATGGATATACCTTTGCTTGATGTCTGTCCTTCAACAACCTTCCAAACTTTTCTCTCCTCTAAAACTGTCTTTCCAAATTCTTGAAATAGCTTTCTACTTGGGTCCCTCCTGAAGAGAGATCTTCTTCCTTCCAGGTTTGCAGATTTATATGACACACTTCACTTAATGTATGATAAGGTACTGGTATTTATCAAAATATAACAGCCAGGAGTCACCACTAAGGACTTTCACCCTAGTTTGTGCAAATGCACTATGAAGATCTATCAAATGACTGCAAATATTAGCACTATGCAAAGCTTGAACAGATCTGATTTTCTTTCACTCAATTTATCAACTATTGTGCAAAGTTTGAAACAAAAAATTGGAGACACTTGAACATATCAAACTCAGAATTCTACTCTCATTCCTCAGTATAAATCTGATCAGAAACTGATGCTCAACAATGTAGTTGCACATAAAA
Organism: Taxus chinensis; assembly: GCA_019776745.2. Classification (NCBI taxonomy): domain Eukaryota; kingdom Viridiplantae; phylum Streptophyta; class Pinopsida; order Cupressales; family Taxaceae; genus Taxus; species Taxus chinensis. The sequence goes on from CM034153.1 coordinate 14,779,722, forward strand.
TACGTGAGAAGTATTACCAGGGATTTTGAAAAATTGAAATACTGAAAAATGTCCCTGGAAACAATATTAACAAATTAGTCTGGATATTGCATTCTTCATCCCATTCGGTGTTGACGGGCTCAAAAGAATATGAACTGGAAGTAGATTAACAAATTGGTCTAGATATTGCATTATTCATCCCTGACAATGGCGCCATCAGGTGTTGGTACAGACTTGTACCAATTTAATCTCCTTCACAACTTGAGCTGCATCATGGATTTTACAAGACACTCAGAGGTAGATAAATGGTTTATATGTCATTTTGTAGCTGGGGAAGCAATTTATCTGACTTGTTAGCACTCAGGATTTGAAGAAGTGGGTAGCACCTTGGAAGGATTTGATCTAATCCTCACTATTTTAGGTTGTGCCTATCAACCAAGGTAAGAGAACCTATATTGTAGCCTCTGTTTTGTGAAGGAGGTGAAAATATCCTTGTACTGTGTAGATTGTATGGAGATGGCCTTGAGAAAACATGATCAATTTCCCATTATTCAAACTCAACAGAGTTGTCACTACTAAATGATGGAAATGCTTTCAAGACAAGGCTAAGGCTACTAAAGACATGGTATGATCCTGATTTGCTTTGTGCATTTTTGTAAATGGATTGTATTCTTTTGTTGACACACAATACAATGCAGGGGTATTATAGGTAGGATGAGTTAATTTGAAATGAATTTTGGGGTGGGAGATATTCAGACAAGACTAACCAGAATTTTCCAACTTCTTTGAGGACCTTTGCAAAACTTGAAAGACTCAGACAACAGAAATGCTTCAAAGAGGTTAAGGTGTTCCTTCAACCAGGATATGTGCATCAAATGGAAGCCCAGATCTGCACTCTTCCACACAATCTCTGATGATTTATCACAAAATCTTGAGTTAAATGAATCAGCAAAGCATTTAGAAATTTCTATTCTATCAGACCTAAGGTACCCCCAAAGGTTTACAATTAAATCTATATCAAGGAAAGCAGAGTGAATTTAAATTTGTTTATCCCTTCATCAGATGAAAGCTCTTCTGATTCTGGAATTGCAAATGCCACTAAGTTGTTACCAGAATTAGATCTACATGATCAAAAGGAAATTCCAAACACCAGATTGCAACAGGAGCAAGAAACACAAATTGAAAACATTCTGAAACATAAGTAAATGCAAATTTTACCAAGAGACAACACAAAATAATCCAGAATGACCAAATTTATCAGCAGGGGAATGTTATAAGAACAATCTCAGAGCTTGTTAGTGGCTATACATCTGCAACCAACCTAACATGATACAAATTTGATGCAAAAAGGAGTTAAAATGGTTCTCAGGTGGTTTCTCAGAGAATGGGCTTCTTCCCAGATTTTCCTGTGAAAATTCTAAGTTTCTCTGACCCTTTACATGACAAATTCATACAATATATACATTTTCACTCACTCACTCACTTTGCCCCTCAAATCTTCCCTCCAAAAGTGGAATATTCGAAGCACCTTTGCTTTACAATATTTCTGGAAAATGACATTTAACAAACTCACAAAAAGTTTCCAGTTGTTCTTTCAAAAGGTGAATCATTACAAAACTTTCATCATTCTTCAAAGTGGAAGCACGTTTTTCATTCCCCACGCATGTAGACCCCTTTCATTTCATTATTTCATCTTTTCCTTTCCCAAATTTTTACTCTGCAACTTTGGATCTGGTAATTCATGTTTTTCATGAATTAGAGTAAAAATTCATTTGAAATGTGCTTTGGATTCACAAATTGAGCCCCCAATTCGATCAATTCGGACCCTGCAGGCCAAAACGACATGAATTGGCAAAAAAATTGATGAAAATTGATGCAAAAAATGCATCTCCAAACTTCCTGGAGCTCAAATGGTGGCCAAATTGGTGAAATGCATAGCTACCGTCGATCTGTTCTTATCTTTAAATCTGAGCCCTCCACGTGGCAGATCTGGGAAAAATGGGCCTCGGGGACACTTTTGACCTTTTTACAACTTTTTGAAAATTTGCAAAATTTCTTGATTTCCTCCGCCACTCCGCCTTTGTGATTTGGGTCTGACACGTGGTGCAATATGACTGGATATGGAGTCGTGGCTCAATTTTACACATTTTGCATCTTTTTAGACAAAGAAATTTTTTTCAATTTTCCTCCCGCGGCTCCACCCTCCTGCAAGACACGTGTCCTCATATGATTGGCTGAGGGGAAGTGCTTCTGATTTCATATTTTAATCATATTTCACCAAAGGAAATTTTTCAACATTTCCTTCACCAGCCCGCTCCTCCGCCATTGACTTAGATGAATTTTGACTTTTTACCTTTGGGCTCCTCATTCAATGATTTTACCCTTTTGATAACTTTTTACCTTCGGGCTCGCCTGGGTCCATTCCTTTGATTGATTTCCATTCTGATGATTTTCTCCCTTTTTTCCAAAATGGGCAAAAATTCTAACTTTCCTCTGAGGCTCCATCTTCGCTCTATGCTCTGATGCTGACACGTGTCTTCATCCCATTGGCTGTGAGTCTGTAGTCCAATTTTATACTTTAACTCTTTTTCACCAAAGGCCGAAAAGTATCAAACTCCTCTGCCTTTCCATCTCCCCACCTGCCACGTGTCCTCCTCTGATTGGATGTGGGCCTTAGGGGATTTTCTTCATTTCCACACATTTTCCAAAGTTCCCTAAGGCACAAAATGACCCTGGCCTTCACTCTGCCTGTGACACGTGTACCTCCTCTGGGGCCTGCGGAGCTGCGGGGGCAACTTGCACATTTTTCCAAAAACACAAAAATGTTAAGTTTTTAGAAATGACCCACCGATCCTTGTCCAATTACAAATGGCCATGTATGCAAAAGTATATGAGCTAGAATTTGACGGGAAAAGGATGCCCGTATGACCGTAAAAAAATGCAGAAATTGCCAGCGACCCCCAAAATTGATTTTTTCTTCGTGGGTGAAGAATTTTTTGATCAAAAGACAAATGGAAAGTGATTTTAGGCAATTTATGACCATGGCAAGGGATTTTTGAGGGAAAATAAGTACAAATCAAATGATTTCAAGCTCCAAAGGCTGGGAAAAAATGAAAAAATGGCAGAGGCATTTGAAATGGGAAAAATTAGGGCAAAATGCAAAGTAAACTTGGGGATTCCTTCAGAATGGTGCAAAATGGAGGAAATGCGAACAACACATAGCACTCAAACACAAAAATGAGTTTTTTTTTGTCAAATTTGAAGTATATGAGAATCCCAAAACCATTTTTCCTCAGAAACAGGGAAAAAACACATTTCTCCTTAGCAAAAGTGCTGCTCACATCTAGTTAATAATTTTTCTAGATTGTTCAGATATTCATCAAAAGTGGAGCCATGGACAGTGAAGTCATCCATTTAAACTTCAACACAGTCATTTATAAGATTTGCAAAAATGGCCAAAACTACCCTTTAGAAAGTAATAGGTACATTACAAAGCCCAAATGGTAAGACTCTATATGTAAATGTACCCTAGATACACGTGAAGGTGGTTTTCCTGATCAACATGTGTAATAATAATTTGGTTATACCCACTAAACCCATCCAAGAAGGAGAAATATTTCTTACTTGCAAGATTGTCTCGAACCTAATCAATAAAGGGAAGGGGAAAGTAGTCTTTCTTGGTGGATTTATTAAGTTCCCTATATTCTACATAGATTCTCCATTTACTGTTTTTCTTGGAAACTATAACTAGTGGTGATACCCATTGACTATCAGATATAGGATAGATGAATCCTACCTTCAACAATTTTTCTATCTTTTTTTTGACTATGTCTCTGAGTGTTGGATTAATTATTCATTGTTTCTATCTTACGAGTTTAACATCCTCAGTGTAGATATGGGGAGTGCAGATGCTTGGATGAATCCCCTTCATATAACTATAATCCCAAGAAAAATATTGGGAATTCTTCCTCAAGATTTCTACAACCTTAGTCTCTTGGCTAGCCTCTAATTTATCACCAATGGTTAGCTCTTTTCCTATGTCAATAGTCACTTGTTTGGTATCTTTCAAAATAGCAAGCTCTGCATCAGCAATTAAAGAATTCAAGGACAAAGATGAGGCTCAAGCATGTGTAAAATAGTCATATTTTCAAGAGACATAATCCTGGTTAAAGGACAATAGAAATCAATGACTGCACATTCTGCATTATAAGCATATGTTTCTTTACAATGTTCATTAGAAATGTCACTTACCAAGATAATATTATCTGATGTGTTTAGAACAGATGGTTCTGAAGCCTTAGTTCAAATTTTTGTAGCCCCTGTTCTAATTTTTTTAGCCACAATGTCCTCTTCACTAGACATTGTGTATGACTTAACAATGTCTATCATGTGATTTTTCACTGTAATGGTAGCCAGATAAGAAGAAATCAGATGATTAGTATTTGAATAATATACCCATAAATGTTCACAATCATACACATATGGCTGGGCAGCAGGATATAATGAAATATTATTATTTTTTTGCCTATTTAAAATGGTCATTTTCCCTAATCTACAGTCAATATATGGAGCAACAGTAGCCAACCAGGGCCTTCCTAAGATGCCTGGATATCCCAAATTATGAGCTTTAGGTTGTAAGACCATAAAATTGATGGGATATTCCCAGGATTCAACATTAACCATTACATCCTCAATCACTCCATCTAACACGACAATAGATTGATCTGCCAATTGAATAATGGTATTGGTTGGTTGCAATCCTGTTAAAGACAACATATTGAACATATCTGTTGTTATGACATTGATGGAAACACCAAGATCCACCAAAATGTTAGATATTGACTAACCATTTACAAAAATAGTAATGATTGGACTCCCAAGATCCCCATATTTTGGTGAAATAACCTTTCCAGCAACAAGAGCAGCTAGATTCCCTTCTACTTTGACCATTTTGGGTATTTCTTCTTCCTTCCTAGTTTCTTTATACACTCGTTTCTAATTGTCTGGTTTAATTCAGGAATGTCCCTTATTGATCTCAGAAATGGGACCTCAATGTTCATCTTTTTCAGCTCTTCAACTAGCATTGTTTCTTCTGCAGTTTGAGTTTCATGTAATCATTCTAGGAAAGGAGTTACATGCACATTATTATCTTTTCCTTGACCGTTCCTAGTGTTTTTCATTTGTGGAACCTGTTCAGTTTCTTCATTTTCCTCAGGTGTCTCTTCTTTCTCATTTCTAAAGTATTTGTGTGATAACAATAGGAGGATGATTCAAGGTTCTCCCAAAACTTAGTCACAAATTATTGATAGTATTAACTTGCATTGTATCACTTTGTCTTGCTTCATTAATTGAAGTTGTCTATTGATGTTTAGGGTTTTCTACGGGTTGGGCTGGAATTTTATTTTATTTTTCTTTCCCTTGTTGTTGATAGTTTTTTTGTTGGGCCATTAAAGCTTGTTGTGGTTAATGGAACCTCCTCTATTGATAAGAATTCTGTTGAGGTTCCCATTGTTATTTTTTCCATGGATTTACATTAGTTGGTGGTTTCCAACCCTATTGATTATAGGGATTCATCCATGGTGGTGGATGTGGGTAAGCCATCCAGTTTGGTGGTGTCCACCCAAGTTGTCCCCAAGTAGGATGAGGAGCCTGACTGGGCCATGACATCATCCAAGGGTTCCGAGCAGGTCGAGGAGCATACACAACTTGATTATTTGGCCTTTGAATAAATTTTACCTCTACATCTACTTGAGAGATGGAATTCAATCCTTCTTTCAACTGAGGTAATAAAGTTACAATGTTTAGTATCATGATCAGTGACATATAAATTACACTCTCTCAAGGGATGTTTCTTCCTGCATTTAGGGTAATATATGTCCAGAGGTTATTTTTCAGCAGTGGTTTTGGCTTCCATCCCATCTATGGTTGATTTCAATTGTGACAAGATGTCTTTTTTGATGTTAGCCATTTCCTCCATAACTTTTGAGGTACCTAAAGAAAGCTTAGATGTTTTTCTTTTCCTTATACCTCCTCGTGGTATGGAGTAACTTCTACATAGCTCAGTGATATTCCCCATACTAAGTTTGTGCACATCACCTCCTCCCATAAGATGGAGGGAATCCTTTTTTTCCTCATCAAGTCGTTTAAGGAAAATTTTCTTAGTGATTTCTATATGTAACTCATAACCACTCCTCTGATGGAGAAAGATAAATATATCCAAATAATATTCTAGATTTTCATTTTCTTTTTGCTTTATCTGGAAGAAATCTTCTTTCCTATCCCTTCCCATGCAGTAGTCTTGATATTTATCAAAAATATTGTCTCCATGTTCTCCCAAGAATGAATGGAGTTATGGGAAAATACCATGAACCACCTCATAATAGAGTCCTTCAAAGTAGAAGGAAATAGTTTGAGTTTCTGATTGTCTATTTTGTAGTTATATGTCTGGTAAAGAACTTTGAATTCAAACAATAACTTATTGGGGTCTTCCCTAGACATTCCTCAAAAGATAGGGAGGATGGATGGTGAGATATTTTTCATAGGTGCATCCTCATCTTCATCTAAGACAATGGAATAGGTAAGGGTTCTACCCAAGGGTCATTTCTCATTATTCCTGGTGTCTCCCATTTCTAAATATTGTTCTGGTTCTAAATGGGATGATGTAAAATGTTCAAAATGGCTTCTAGGCGTTGGACTAGATTCAGTGTCACTTTTAGTGTTCCATACTTGTACTATGTTTGGATATATTATTTGGATATTATGTGGTATAAATCTCCCTTGAATGTCTCGTGGCCTATGCATCAATATTGGTTGTGTAAAACAGGCTTAGGACTCATGTTGATTACATACATGAACTTCATTAACACCCATAGCATGTAAGATAGATAAATTGGCATGTTATGCTTATGGTTGTCCCCAAAAATAGTGCCAAAAATTATGGGTCATTGTATTCTTTGATCATTTAACTAATATATTCTTGTACTAGTGTCATTATAAAAATATGGTTGTGTCCTAGGTTGTATGTAACGAATCCCTATACAACCAGTTATGTTGTTAGGTCTTTCTTTAGGGGGATTTTCTACTATATATTCCTTCATTTTCTACTAATCTATGGATACATAAATTAAATTACTATGATAGAAATAAGTTCTGAAAGTGATATTCTTAACTAAAATGAAAATGCACACGTAGAATTAAATTAGAGGAACTGAAATTGCATACTTAGAATTGAAATTGCAATAAAAGTAAAAAACACACATTAAATATAATTTGCATAAAAGGCAATACACACTCGAAATGGAAATTGTGATAAAGGAAATAAACACACTTAATGGAAATTTCATAAAACAAATTGAATGGAAATTGCAATACAGGAAATAAGAAAATTATGACTTAATAGAAAACCCACATTTATGCGTAAACGTAAATAGTCTATAGCCACCTTGGTTGAGTGGGACCTTACTTTTCCTTAGGACAGAGGTAATCTAAACAACATGAGATACTCAAAACAATATCCACTTATATTGATTCAAAGAAGTTCTATGACATATTCAATGCATCTGGAAAGTAAATACTAACTACTACAAACTATATTGTAGATTATCAACATTATCCAACTACTAAATTTTTCCTCAAGGAGATGTCTTTATATAGACACATTCAATTACATATGATTCCAAAATGGTAGGAACTAAATTCTTCCACTAACAACATTTGATTAAGGTTCATAAAACACTACATAACTGCTAGAAACAAGACCCATGTTTATAGGTCGTTAATGGAAAAATTCATCCACGACTGCATACCGAATCCAAACTCAAGCTCCTTGATTGCACTCCAAAACTGGTAGTAAATGTTCATTATTATCCTATACAGATTACCACATTTCACTCACAAAGGCAATCAGTAGGAAGTTTTACGGTTAACAAGTTGCATGAACAAGAGCAAGGAAAATGCATTAAACTCACTAAGATATAACCATATAAAGCATCCCTATGCACTAGTAAATCATGTTTAAATGAAAAATTATCGATCATATAAATGATATAAATAAGTCAAATAATGTACTCATCAAAAATATTTCATCAAGGTTCATTTTAAGAGACCTCTTGGAAATCAGAGGTGGAAAATACCTGGCCAATATCGCCAGAACCAGTTTCGCGGGAAGGCAAATTTTTTGGGGGTTGTATGCAAAATTTTCACTTAATTTTCAAGTGGTGTGACAAAAGGCTGCAGATGTGTGACAGGATATTTTTTGTCATGCAACAAATAAATTATTATCACATAACAACAAACCTCTTGTCATGTGTCAACAAGGTTATTGTTGCACGACTGCAAGTTTTTTGTCGTACATTAATAACCTTGTTGACGTGCGACAGGAGGTTTGCTATTACACGAAAACAAGTTTGTTGTCGCATGACAACAAATATTCTGTCACGTGTATGCAGCCTCCACCCTCTAGCCATGTGTCAAAAACTCTATGTGTTGTGTGTTAACAAATTCTCTGTGTCATGCGTCAACAAACTCTCTATCACGTGTCTGCTTCCTCCGCACTCCTGTCATGCATCAACAAAATCTCCATGTCACACATCAAAAAAATCTCTATCACTTTTTTACAGCCTCCACCCTCATGTTACACATCAAAAAACTCTCTTTTGTGTGTCTGTAGCCTCTGCCCTCCTGTCACATGTTTATTGTAATTGAAAATACATATGCCCCCAGGTGGTATGAGTGCGCTAGTAGTGTTCTACTTGGCAAATAATCTAGGATTATATAGGGAATAGTTTCAAGGGTAGGCGAAGTCAACCCCTAAAAAAATTAAACTGTAATTTTTTAGGCGAATAGGTCACTGACCCGTGCCAAAAAATTTTCCTTTTCAAATTTTTCAAAATGGAATATTCACCATATTATGAATATCCACCATATTACGAATATCCACCACTAAAATTATCCTTGGATGTCATTTTGGGTTTATAAGATTCTACCAATTAGAGTGATGAAGTGCACAAATTTTTGGGGCATATTGGCTACTACAGGAAGTTTATCAAGGGATATGCAAAGATTGTAACACCTTTAGAGGAATTTCTCAAAGCTAAAGGGAAATTCTATTAGGGTGATGCGCAATAGTAGGCATTCAAGAAATTGAAAGAGAGGCTTACCACTACACCTCTTTTACATTTTCCTTCATGGGACAAACATTTTCATGTACATGTTTATGGCCTTTGGAATGGGAAATTGGTGTGTAAGTCTTGGTGTAACTAGGGGAAGAAATTGTGGATCATACCATTTTCTTTGCAAGCAGGAAGTTGCACCCCTATAGTGTAGAATTATACAACAACGGAGCGCGAGGCTTTACCTATGATCTACGTGCTTCACAAGTTTAGATAGTACTTGTTGGATATTTTGTTTATCTTCTATACATATTACATGGTATTGAAATATTTGGTTAACAAGCCTATTTTACAAGGACACATTTGTTGGTGGATACTTCTCTTTCAGGAGTTTGACTTCACCGTTGTTAAACCAGGCAGGGAGTAGTTCAGAAACTGATCATCTGTTAAGAATCAATTCAGGGTGAGGACATGCAGAGCATTGAAGACACTACATCAGATGCACAACTATTTAGGTTAAACCACCCTCCTAGCAAATTTGGAAGATATAGCTATATTTTTACACACTGGATTAACACTAGAGGGAATAAAGACAATGGAGAAAAATCAGCTTGTTATACAAGCGACACCTTATCAATTGATTTGTGGAGATTTGTACAAAATGGGCAAAGAAGAGGTCTTGCATCATTGAGTTCTTGAGCATGAGAATGAAACCCATTGTGGAAGAGGCTCATGGCAGACTAGTAGAGGTCGTTATGCCAGAGATGTGACAGTGTACAAGATCCTTATGGCTAGGTTATGGTGGGAAACATTGTACAAGGATACCCGTGGAGTATGTGAAAGCATGTGATCATTGTCAGCAACTTGGAAATCCAGGGCATAGAGATGAGATGCCCTTAGAACCTATTGCGAGTGCAAAACCCTTTGAAAAGTGGGCAATTGATTTTTTAGGACCTATTACACCACTCGTGCGAAGGACTATAGTGTGCTATATTATTACTTGTACAAACTATTAAATAAGGTGGGCAGAAGTAATGCCTACAAAGGATTGTATAATAGCCACAACATGGTTTTTATGGGAAAATATCATTTAACATGTATGGCTACCCATTAAGCTTGATAAGTGATAGAGGAACTCATTTCTTTAAATGAGACAATAAGAAGCCTATTAGCAGAGTTTATGGTGGCACACCATAAGATAACTCCTTATCACCCTCAAGTTAATGACGCTACAGAGGATTTCAACAAGATTTTGGGACAAACTCTTACAAAGATTTGTGACGTTGGTAGAAAATATTGGGATGATAAAGTATTAGTTGTATTATGGGCATATAGGACCCACTTATAAAAGGTTTGAATAAGGTTACACATGTTCAATGATTGGGTATTGTCATGCAGAAGCAATACTACCAATGGAGTTCATGTTACCATCCCTATGTATTACACGTCTAAGTGGACTAGATGATGAGCAAGCTGTAGAGGAGCGCATTGAAAAATTAATGCAATTAGATGAGTGACATGTCATTGCGCACTGGAGGTAAAAGACTAAGATGGAAAGATAGAAGGCCTGACATGATAGTCACATTAAGAACAAGACCTTTGCATTAGGTAAGATGGTCCTTCTCTATGACTCCAAGTTTGTGCAATACTCAGAGAAATTGAAGTTGTACTGGTTGGGACCTTTTGTGGTAACTAAGATAATTGAATCGGGTGCATGCCAGTTGTAGGTATTGGATGGCACAATGTTTCCTGTCTACTTCAATGGGAGTAGGCTGAAGCCCTACTATCAATAAAGCTGCTTGGTGTTTGTAATAAGGAATTATTGTCACTTAGCTTAGGTTTCTCTTTCATGTTTGTATTTACAAGTTGTTGCTTTTGTTTTGTTGTTTATGGTTTCCCTTGTTTTTTAATAATAAGTGCGCTTGCGCTCAGGGAGCTGATTACTACATCTGAGTTCATGTGTAGAGAACCACACATACTCTTAGTATGGGGGTGATCCAGGTGTAAGTGTGTAAAAGATAAATCCATGGGTTTTAAGATGTATACGCAAGTTGGAATGCTCTGTAAGGTTCACACATGTGCATATGTGAAGGTGTGAAGAAAGGATGCTCTTCTTAAAGATACACACAAGAGAAAGGTGTTACAATTGTTGAGAAGAACGATTGTGCTCATGAGGGAATTTCTTAGGGTGAAGACCACATGAGAAGAAGGATTGTGCAATAAAACGTGAGGTAGGTAACAGCAGGATGAACTACTTAGTATATGGCATAGAGGGTTATATACTGCAGTGCAAAGAGGCACATGCAAGGAGTTCTGCAGCTTGAGAAGTAGTGATCATGCCAGAAGGTTACGATTGTAGTGCACAAAAGGAAGTCAAGTGATAAATCAAAAATGTGAAAAAATATGCTTTAAATTGGGGGGGAAACACTTTAAAAACTTTAAAACATTTAAAAAGTAGAAAAATTAAGGCAGTGAGTTTTAAAGCAGGAAAAGTTATAAAAGGGGGCAAATCAATTCATTTGTTACCTTGCATCTGAGAAGATTTGAGCACTTAGAGACCAAGTGACTTAGGGTGACACAACGAGCTAAGTAACGAGAAAACCAAAGCAACGTTGCACATAGTTATTGTGTGAGGATCCTTTGTGGGTAGAGGAAGTTTGAGTTGAGAGTTGAGTACAAGAATAGGGCCACAGGTGGATAGGGTTTGTATAGTTGAAAGTTAATCAGCTAGGGCTCGCAGTGCTCAGACATTGTGTGGTAATTAAAGGTTGTGGAGCAGGATATCTAGGGCACAATTTTGTAGGAATAATGACACCAAAGAGAGTGACTACTTCATCACCAAGGGGGAGGAATAAGGCTCAAACAAAGAGGGTTGAGGTCGAGGGACCCATTGGAGGCCATATACTCAGAAATACGGTACCCTCTAGGAGGTGATTAAGGCAAAGACATGGAAATCCTAGCTTCCAAAGTGCAAAATAAGAGAGTTCAACCATAGGGTTCCAAGTAATGAGGCGACATTGAAGGTAGACCATGATATGAGAGATGTTAGATAAAAATAAAGAGGGACAGGTACTGGTTTGATGACTTAGTGGGGAGACTTCTGGAGAAAGTAGGGGTCCTCTAGTTATTTGAGCTACCCTTCATCACAAAACCAACACATATTTTCTAATGGCTCATGTTTAGGGTACATGAGGATTACTTTTACTTAGTGTGCCAAAGAATGAGGATAACATCTAGGCTCATCAAAAATGGTCACATGGTTATGTGAGATAGGGGAAGATATGGAACTAAACTATGTGTCAATGCAAAGATTGATGAGTTAGCCATTAAGTTGCAATATGAGAAGGGAGGAAGGGAAATGAGTATTGAGAAGCTTACAGATATCTCACAATCAGGGTTACGGCTAGCCTCGTAAATTGTGAATTGGGTGCCTCGGAGAGATGGACTGATGTAAATAATAAGTTTTTATACATTGCGTACATAATATCTCACAAAATGTAATACACATAGTGCAATACATCGCTAACGAGATAGTTCAGTAGGTCAAAGTGCCAAAATGAAGATGGGGTGAAAATTACGTGGGGATCCATCCTCATGCTCATTATCTTGTGGGAAATTGGTGTTCTAGACAGGCCGGATGAGGATATGCGGGTTCACCCACCAGTCAACAAATCTCTTGCAATGCAGTTTGCAGGATATACATGTGATGGTGCTATCAATAATACATATAAGGCCATAGTAGACAAGTAGTATGTAAGGATGCGTGTGACCTTTGAAAATGAATGGCGTATTCCCCGAGAGTTTCCATAAGAGGTGGGAGAACAGGAAAATTTCATGGTAATGAAACATTACAATCTTGCACTGTTTAAGATGGCAAATGGAGAAATGAGCCCATGGTGCAAGCTTCCCCTTTACATTTTACTGCAAGATATTTCAAGTACCCCGATGAACCGAATCAAAGACACGTAAAAATCAGTCTTTGACATAAATAAAGTGGATTCAAATTGGCATACTTTACGCACCACCTACAAGTATGATTCTAGGCCAATGTACTTAGAATATTAAGAGTTAGACTCAGTGGACTTGAAGCCCCAGTTGAATTTCACTATTAAGGGTATGATATGTAGAGTCTTCATAGTTTTGTGACCAAAAGCACAAAATGGGGTGGAGATGGAGGTTACAGATACTTATCTACCAAATCCCAAGTAGACTGCGGTGCCACTGCCGAAGAGGACGCGTAAGGATTCTCCCTATAGAAGGAGGAGGGTTGGACCCACCACACACATAGGAAGGAGATGTTCTACAAGAGGAGAAGATGTAGTGATGGTAAGGGGACCTTCTCAGCCAATGAAGGAAATCCTAGAGAAGACTAAGACCAAGAACATAGGCTCCAAGGTAGTCTCCAGTGATGAGGAAGGTGAAGAAAAATATGTTAGAAGAATTATAGCGTGAGTGGGTTGAGCAAGAGGCAAGGAAGGTGATGCAAAGACATGAAGGATCTTACTCGAAAAAGGAAGAACTTCATAGAAGTCAACAAAAGGATAAGTCGTGTGTACTTGAGGAGGCGCGAGAGGAGGAGAAAGGGGCAGATGACACCTATGTCATAAAAGAGGATAAGTTTGTGGAAGGTGGAACTAACACAAGCCCCTTCACTCCAAAGAATCCCCAGACAAAAGAAAAGGTAGTTAGGAAGAGATGGACTCCTAGATCACCTCATATGGACTTTGTGGACGGATCCTACAAATTTTTTGAGAGCAAGATTTCCAAAGCATATTCACTACAGAGAAATTATATGGTTGGGATATAATGGACAGACAGTGAGGGGTCTTGCGCACCAGGAAGATGTTATCCTTGAATATGCATATACATGTAGAAGAACCCGAATTTCAAGTAAGTAATAAGTCCCTCAACATGATATAGTTGAAGAAAGAAATTTGAAAGAATTAAAAATAGGTAGACCCCATGTACCTATCAGATGAAAATGTATACAATTCCTTAAATAAAATGGCCACATATGTTATGTGTAGGAATTTATATTCTAGGGCTATAATAAGGGTGGTGATAATAAATAAAAGGAATAAAGAGTGTGATATTGAGAAGCTTAAGATATATTTATATAGGGAGAGAAAAAAGGACACCAAGGAATCTTATAAAAGGGCGGGTGCATTGGTGATACAAATTATAGGTACATGCCTGACCTTGGTGAGTCAGGTAAGATGCAATTATAGTGATGAGATGGAGTACCTTGAGAACCTAGTGGGGATGCTTCTGGTAAATATTAAGAGTGGCATGTGACCTATAACTAAATAAGTGACCAAGGAAAAATAATAAAATAAAGTAGTTGTTGAGGCCAGGATAACCAAACTTGAGGATCTGTTCACATAGCTCAAGGAGACAAGTAGTAAAGATGACTTGGATTTTGACAGGTGTCATAAATTTGACCCTATCCTTAGTGCAAGGGTAAGTAATGAAGAGGAAAAAATCAAAGTTATACAATAAAATATGTAAACTAATAAGATAGAGTGCACTAAGGTTATGACAGATTTATCATAGCAGAAAGAGTTAATTATCACAAAGCAGGAGAACCTAGAGCTCCATATCAAACAATTTCATAACATGGTAATGGAGCACATGGATGTAATACAAGGGGTGTTCACATAATTAAATGTGGTCATCCAGGAGCTCAAGGGTAGAGTAGAAGAGTTGGCACCTGACCAAATACTATGGATTGTATAAGTAGCTCCTGGGAAAGCATTAGAAGAAATAAATGAATGGAATAAATTAAAGGGTTAGTTAGATGTTAAATTCTTAGAGATTATTCAGCAACCTATGACTAGATATGACTTGTGGATAGGTGGGATGATTCTTTTGGAAATTAAATTATTTATTATTTATGTTTCACCAAATTGTAGTAGATAATGAAATAGATAAGGGTAAATAGGCCAAGGAGGAATAACTTTTATCACATGGTTGAAGGTTGAGTGTGCTCATTTCTGATTTTGGATCCAAACTGATTGTATGAGATTACTTTTGGCTAGGAGGAACTACCTGTAATAAAAAAAATACCACAAGATATAGTTAATAGAAAAGGTTAGTGGATTGCTTAGCGTGAGCTAGATCCAGGAAGTGTGATACTTCCTCGATGGTTGTCAATCCACTGATATATAACTCAATATAAAATAATTGAACTTGTAAATAAAATAATATAATGATAGTTTTTTTATTTAGGTATCTCAGATTAGTATCAGTGTCAACCCAATTAAATTATTAGTAATTAAACTGGTGAAAGTATCGGGTCAGGTTGCAGGTTTGGTAGGTGGTTTGAGGGTCCTAGACAGGGTCTTGGTAAGATCTGGTGTAGTTTGGGTTGATTTTGGATGATTAGGAAGCTTACTGGTTAAGTTAGTTTACCAGACATAGAGACCGACACCAGTCATTGTGTGACCGATGATGATTTAGGATGACCGATATCAGTTACTGTGGATAATAACAGAATGTCAAAAGTGGGTGTCTAGGCTCTCTCTGTGTCTGCAAAAAGAGTTGGCAATGTCAATGGTGAGGTTATAGGTGGGGTATCAGGTTTGGGTGAGGTTTTATGAGTTTTGCAGGCTATGAGGGGAGGTTTGGTAAAATTTGACAGGAGACATAGTAACCAACGTCATACTAGTGACCGATGCCGGTGAAGAGGAGAAACTGATGACGGTTAAGGTAACCAACGTCGGTAGGGGCAAAATGGTATTTATTAAATAAACCTAGTTTTTGGACTTCTCTGTGATTGCACAAAGAATGGAGGGAGGATGGTTATGTTTGTAATGAAGTCAAGAAGACTCAATGATGCCTAAAGATCAAGTATGGAGAGCCAGAAGGTTGTGGGTGGTAAGTTGGGTAGATTGGTAACAGGTGGGAATGGATGAATGCATGAAAGAACAAGATCTAATAAACAAAATATAAAGAACCTATTAATTTAAGTGATTATTGAATGATGAAAATCAAATACACTTGTATTTGTAGGTCTGGTTAGCGAAGGATGGAAGTGGTTTATTTGTGAAGAATTTTGCGGTCAGTGTCGTGGCAGTACTTCTCAGAGTTCTCCCATGAATAGTAATGCCTCTAACATGAATTTCATCTATGATGAATTCTACTTTAGAAGGTTCAAACATTGACATGTGATTTTTTCTTAAGATGGTGTACTCTTATGACTTAGGAAATCATGTTTGCAGTAGATAATAAGTCATTTGTTGAATAGGTACACTCTATCATGTTTTTGCTTAATTTAAACGGATCAATCCATTCCTTTATGTAGAATAAATTCATTGCTTTGAATTGAGAAATTTAGTTTCCATTTTCATAAATTATGTATTCAGAATATCATTACCTTGGATCAATTCCATTGATCCAAGGTATGCTTTTAATTCATGAATTTGTGGTCATAATGACCAAGTTAGATAGATCAAGTGATCTTCGGATTCTGACTGTGCTAAGTCATGAATAAACTCTTCATACCCCTGCTTCATATTTGAATTCCAATAATTAGTTTGGTTCTTCTTTTTTTCATAGAATGCAATACTTACTATGAATGTTGTTGGCAAGAAAATTTGTCAGGTGGAAATTTTTTTGGATTTCTTGCCAACGCTTGAGGAATCTAAGTCCCTCTACTTAACCGATGTAGCTGTCGTATATGCATGCACATAAAAAGGTGGATTTCTATGGTGGCCTTTTGACCGGGGATCCAATAGGGACACTCCACTGACCTTGCAGCAAAGCTTGCAGATACCTGCAAGAGAGGAATTTGTCTGTAGAGAGGGAAAGGGGAGTGAGAACAAAGGTAGGAGAACTAATGTTGCACGTAGAAAATCATATTCCTCTACACATACACTAGTTAGAAACTTCAACACATGCATTTATGAGAAGAAACAACTTTGTAAGCATCATTAAGAACAAATGAAATTTGATGAACACAAAGTATCAAGAAATCCCTTAGTCAAAGAAAGCTAGAAACTCCTTCTTCTTGTATTAATTTCTCAAACAAAATTTGTACATAGTGGAGGAATGGAGGAAATTGAGAAAGGGGGGAAGGAAGAATTTGGCTATCTCCTTTGTTCTCTCAAGGTAGAATGCACTCCAGAGCTTACAAAATTAAAGACCAACCCTTTGAAATGGGAATGGTGTTACAATTTATAGAATGAGAGGTGACTTGTCGTCTTCCTCATGACCCTCCATATGCTTTATTTCTAACTTTAGACTATTTATATTCCTACAAAATATTTAAGTCCCTTTTATAAAATCAAGGCAACTTAATTTACATTATGTTTCTAAAGTCACTTTTAAGTGACATAAGGGCATATAAAAAAGTGAAAACCCCAATGAAGAATTAGAGAATTTTAAGAGAGAGAAAGTTGGGGGAGAGGGAAGAGAGAGATGAGGAGAAGATGTTGCCCACGATGAAGTCCGACGGTCCTTGTTCATGGAAAGCTCTGATGCGATGAAGTTTTGAATGTCCCATTGTGTCAAAACTGCTCTTTCACTGTGACTTTCTATTTTTAGCGGGTGTCTATGGGACCACTTAATATTTTTAGTAAGTGTCAAAAATGTCCATTCCTATGAATTATCAGCTGTCGTGCACCTCCAATGTCTCTGTCTCCTTTGCAGGTTCTTTTGTTGTTTACTTTCCTGAAATAGCAGTCCCTATGTAGAAGACCTGCTATTTTTAGAAAATGGGCTTTTAGAGGTCCAATTGACGTGGAATAAATTTTTTTTATATGTGTCTTTTCCTAATATCACCCCTCTGAAATTTTAGACCCACCCACTCAATAATCCAGGAGATTTTAAACTTTCAAATTTCAGACCTGTTAGTGCTTCTAGACGCAACAGCCATTAATGGACCTCAAAATTGCAGGTATTTTTTTTTTACTCCATTTGTAATGAAATAAATTTCATTGCGATAGGTTTTTTCTTTTGGTGCTTCATGAAAAATTCTACTTCGTTTTTCCCAACGGTTTGCCGAGAAATTGGATTTTTTTCTTCATTGAGCCAGAAGTGGGATTTCTTCATTGTGGATGCTCTGTTTCATGAGAGGGGAGTTTTAAGGTGTATTATTGATGGCCTTGGGTAGAGGAAATAAAAAATATATATAAATTTTTGTTTCACGCATCCGTTTGGGAGATTTCTTCAACTTCTCATTTCATGATAATGGAGTTTTATTTGTTTTCTCCTTCTTCTTTATGTGCTTCATTGTCTGTGTTTGCTCCAATTTTCCTTCTAGGACCTGCGTGATTTCATGGAGTGAAGGTAATTACCTTTGTGTCAGGTCTAGTTTGATTTTAAGTAATGGAGGAATTGTGATGAGAATTTTCAGAGGAAGAATAGAGAAAATTTGTGCACGGGAGTGAAAGCAGCTGGAAACACTGGAAGCACTGAAGCAGCAGTTAGATTTTTTGAATTTTTGAAATCATAGAAGGAGAAGGTTGGGAAAAAAATTCATGAATTTATTTCCCTAACCTCAGGGATGTGAGGGACATAAAATTCCACAGTGGTCAAGAGGACGACATGTGGCGGCGATCCGACAACAGGGAATGAAGGTGAGAAAAGTTGCTTTAAAGCATTGGGGAATAGATGAAAGTCAGTCACATGGATGACCAAAAGACTCCCCATAGGGGCTGGACACATTTTTTCATGTTTTATGTCCCTTACCTCAAGGACTTTAGGGACATCAATTTCCACAGTGGTCCTGGAGCTGACATGTGGCTTTTGATCCGACGGTAGGGAATTGATACTCCAAAAATGCACCTAGGGGCTAAACTGTCAAGTCTAGAGGTCACATGAGGGTCCCAAAGGTCACATGGGGGATGGGTGAATTTTCCCAAGGTTGGTGTACTTGAACTCAAGGACTTCAGGGACATGAAATCCTGCCAGGCTCCTGGTGCTAACACTTGTCCTCCCGAAAATTGACTAACTCTTGAACTGCCTTTGAGAGGGCAACTTGGGATGATGATAAATTGAGATCCTGATGGAATTTATTGGTGAAATTTTATATTATATTACCTTTAAATTTCATTTTTAATCCAATATTTGGGGTCTCATGTATTTATTCAACCATCTAATCCCTGAAAAAGTGGATTTGTGATTTGAAACTCCACTTGTGCCTGAGAAAAACTACCTGCAAATCCTATGCACCAAGGTGTTGTGAAAAATATGATTCCAAAATCATTTAGGTATTTGAATCATATTTTCAGAGATGTTTTTTTTACTTCTATTTCCATCTGGAGCTCCCAGAATCTTCTTTTGAAGCCCAGAAGTTGTTTTGGCCTGTGCACTAACTAGGCCTGTGAACCCTAATTCTGGCAAAACTGCCCCAACTTCTATAAGACCTTCCAAAATCTTCCTAAACCATCTCCATGATGTCCCAAGACCTTTTGATCACCTCCACATCCACTTAGGCTCTTCTTCTCTTCTTCGTGAGGTTTTTCCAGCTCTAGGAAGGCCAGTGATAACCCTTCCCACAACTGCTTGTAGATTTACAAATGAACTCCTAAAATCACCTAGGGGGAATGAATAGAATTTCCTATTCAGGAGCTATAACATTTGGACTTACTGAAAAGAGCTGAGGTGTCCTGGAGTGATAAACTTGAAAATTTTGGCACATGGGTATAGTTTTCATGCTCGGAAATTTTCAATTACCCTTTTGCACATTTGCATGAAAAAAAATGTGGAACCTAATAAAACTATGTTCTAAAATTAGTGACTACATTCTTAAGTTAAATATAACCTATGTCACTATGATCTTTTGTTAATTTGGGATGTTAAGACTTAAACTAAAGATTTACCTATGGACTTATATAGGTTCCTACATTAATTTTTAACCTAACTTAAGGTATGACTAACCAAAAATGGGCCTAAGGGATGACATGGTAAATGGGATAGTTTGTGGCATCAATTTCTAGATATTTATTGGGAATTAATGCAGTCTTATCATTTGGTGCTGCCAACTTTAGCATGGGCATGAGTAAAAATAGGGAAGGCTGAGTTGAAACCTCAACCAAGTTTAGTTGCATGTAAAATTTTAATTTAGTCATT
Source organism: Taxus chinensis (assembly GCA_019776745.2). NCBI lineage: Eukaryota > Viridiplantae > Streptophyta > Pinopsida > Cupressales > Taxaceae > Taxus > Taxus chinensis. The sequence continues at coordinate 14,799,884 of CM034153.1, forward strand.
ACTAAATATAGAGATGGCAGTTGCGTGGGAATTGGAGGGAATGACGGTCCTATTTTGCATTTAATGTTTTTAAAAGAGGCAAAAACTACCTAGGAAGGAGAAAGAGGGGGTTTTGGTTGTTTTGATCTTTTGTTCATTTTTGAGCCTGAGCTTTGCATGGGTTGTTTTTGCTCTTCGAACCTCCATTTCGATTCTTGCACGAATGTTATTATTGTATGATTGTTATTCTTTCATAACATGAAACTATGAGAATGGGCACTATGAAAAATATAAAAATAATAAGAAAGTGTTGAAGGTTCTATTGGCATTTTGTGGGGAGGAAGAAGCTATTGAAGTTCTATTTGGAGATTTTTTGTGAAAAGTGAAGACAAGAGATCTATCAAGAATGATAGGCTATATCCATTAAGTTTTATGATTTTACTTAAATGTTCATCAAAACAAATCTACTCTTTAAAATAATTTGGTTTTTTATTTTTTTGATAAGATTATTTTGCTAGTGGTTTTTGTGTTTTTTTTGGAAATGCTTTATCGATCCTATTTAAATGATGGAAAGTATGATCTAGGTTTTAGTTTTCTTGTGTGGATAGTGGGGTTATGCTTTAATCTCTCTGCATGGGCTTGAGTTCAAATCCAAAAAACTATATGTGATCTTTGTTGAAAAGTTTTGTTGGCAACTGGGTTACTTAAATCTGAATATCTTGTTTGAAATGACCTTGTTTCATCTTTGTTGGAAAACTTCAATTTATAAAACTGTTTGAATATCTTGACTGTTGTTTGATCTTACATGATTATTTCTGGGAAGATAAAACTATACGACTCTAGCTAAAACATATCCTTCTCGATACTGATGAAAGTCTCAAAATTAGAGAACTTGTATGAATTCATATTTTTGTTTATGATTTATGATTTTGGTTATTGCGAGTAATTCTTCTTGTTACAAATTTCTTTAACCCTTTTGGCTATTATGAAAGGATAAATTTTATTGTGGGTTTTTTGGAACAACTGGTAGGAATTGCATGAATTCTTTTAGTTCTTATTTGAAGATCTACGATGGGACTCTTGCGATTAAACTCTTTTAATTGAATAGTCATCTTTATAGAAGTCTGATCTTTGTGATTCAAGTAAGAAGGTATGAAATATAGTCCCATTCTTCTGAGTCTGTAGGTAACCAGTGGATTTGTGGCTCTTGATGCAAAAAGGGGGAAACCTCTCTTGAGCATTGGTTAAACTGTAACGTGTTTATTGTCATTACCTATAACATCTGATTACTCTGTTAATCTTGCTTGATGTTCTATTTTGGCATGATTCTTAGACCCCTAAGGTCAATAATCACGGTTTCAGTTCTTTTATGAACTAAGGAAAATTTATCTCCATGGAAAAATAATGCTTTCTCCTTAGCTATATCATTATACACACTTATCTTCTTTTTAGGATCTGAGTTTTAGGAAGTCTATTGTAGACTTATCCTTTTGTTCATATCTTGCTTTCCTCTCTGAGTCCTTTAGGAGAATAAATTACTTGTTATCCTTACGGATATTGAGGCTATCAATATCATCTTCTTGAATGATGAAAGGTAATGGAATGTTGTTATTTTTTGTTTCCTTCCTTTCTTCTAGTTTTTGAGTGTTCAAAAATTCTGAGCCCAGAGTATTCTCTGATTGGGATTTTGGTTTGTGACATTGGAAACCGACCTTGTCAATATAGGTTCTTGGTTTTGTACTGCTCTCTTTTTAATCATGTTAGAACTGTGAGGTAGTAATATCTCTCTTTACTTTAATCTTATTTCGTTCTTCGGACTTAATAAAGTGGTTTTTCCGTCTCTGAACTATTTTGCTATGCAACTTCCTGACTATCTGATAAGATTGAATGTAGAATATTGTTAGGAAAATTTAGCTAAAGTTGAGATTATTTGGATGGGATATTGTGTTTGGTTGGAAATATTTGAATAGATCATTACGTTTAGTAGAAAATATTTAGATGGTTATTGAGTTGGATTTGAATGATAAAAATTGCCATTCTAACCACTTAAGAAATATCTTTAGAAAGTTACATTTTTTTTATCAAAGAGACTGAATCTTTATTTTGTTGACATATGGTTTCATTACTGAAATGTACTTGATGGAAAAGAAAGTTGTATCTGAATTGATTAATTATGGTTATTTGATATTTTTTATATCCACAATGTTGGACTTGCATATGTATGACTTATCCTTGCTGAATAAAAGATGTGTGAAATTTTTTGTACTTGATGTAGTTCTTTTTGGTATACAGTGAGTGGAAATGATAAGTAATACTCTATTTTGCAATCAATAACATAATTTTATGGATTGGAATGGAATAACTAGAGATCTGAGGTGATAGTTGTACTACTCTCTCTAGTGAAGATGTAACTTATTAAGTTGACATTCTTACATTGATAGTCAACCATATCATTAGGATTGTATTTAAATCAAATGATTGTATGAGAATTAAACTTTGATTATAAGTTATAATGTACAATGGGACAAATGGACATTAACCCTTAATAAGGGAAAGAAAGACAACTCCCATGAAATAATTCATAGTCCCGACTTAAGACCTATTGGAAATGAACCTTGGTTGTTAACTATAGTTAAAAAAAGGTGTGATTTCTCAGAAAGACTCCCTCAATCAAAATAGGGATGTCGGAAAAGAAAAATAAAAAGGGAATTAGACTTCATTTCAATGAAGTATAATATGAAAAAGGAATTTTCTCAGAACTTATATAAGCTAGGGCTGTAATAAGTGAGTAAACAAATAAATCTTTCACATGTGCTAGATATTTTAGATAAAATATGATTCAGGATGTTAACAAAATAAATACTAGCATGTGAATTAGTTAGGAATCAAATTTATTTGCATATCTACATCTATTACAGTTTTAATTTGGAACCCTAATGGTTAAGGAACCTAGTGTATAAAGTAGGGTTGTTATAATTAATCTTCATTGAGGAAATTAATAAGATGTAACCTTCTTTCTAAGGTATGTTTGTCCATATGAGGAAAAATCAGTTGGATATTGACACACGCCAACTGTAGCATAGTACCTTCATGATGACAAGGGTCTGTATGAGGATACTATGTTGTAGTTGACATGTCTCTACACCCTTTAGATTTTTTTCTACTGGACTAACATAAATTTTGAATTAATCACAAGTTCTACCCTAGGTAGATATAGGGGAATGATCTAGTGTCGAGGTCAACTCATGTTGAATAAGGATAAATAGACATGCCCGATCGACATAAGTCGATTGAGTATGTCTATGTATCCTTAGTCACTATAAGCAGTCCCCAACACTAGGCCATGTTCATAACCTTAGCTAGGGTTTAACTTTGAACGAGTGCAATAAAAAAATTCATTGAATACCATTCTAGATAACAGATAAATTATGGTGAAGTACTTATTCCGTTTGAGGAGTATGTCATCTAGGAATATAAACATGAACTGTATGTTTAAAATCTTTGGCCAAAGTAGCACAAGCTACTAGTTGCATTGTCATATGTCACCTAGTTTAAGAAGTGGGATTTTAGATGAGCATCGGTAATAAATATTCAGATAGGCCTCTTAAACAAAATACTTGATACCCCTAAAAGGGTATAGGAACAAAGTATACATGGTATACACATTATAAAGTTCACATGAGAGATCGGTATGACTCTAAGTCATGAAATGAGAGATCGGTGTTTCACCGAGTCATTTACAAATGCATATGGTTTTATATTATGAGATGGATTGGCTTTGGAATGTGTGTTCTAAATTATGTTATTTTAGAATAGAGAACATTATGCAAAAAAAATCTCTCGTTTCTAAAGAAGTGTCGCGATAGTACTTCTCAGAGTTCTCCCGTGAGTGCTAATGCGTCTGGATGAGTATCAAGTGATTGCTTGATCTTGTGATTGGGTGTATTATGTCATTTAGATGCTGAGAAGTCTCTAGTTTGTGTTTGAATACGAGATATCTCTCAAAACTTAGAATGAGAAACTTCATTAAAAGGTTCCAAAACTATATATATAAGGTAACTGATGACAGTCAAGGTGACCAGTGTCGGTTGAGAGATAATCATCATCAGTTAAGGTGGGAAATCCTAGTTTTGCCAAAAATAGGCAAATCTTTCTATTTTTGGCGTGCTATGATTGTTAATATGGGTCTTAAGTGAGGGATAACATTTAGATAAGTGAGATAATTGTTGGAGAAGAAATTGGAACTTAATTATAGGGTTATACTAGGGTTATACTAAGTCCTATTTGGTTAAGATAAGTGGAGACTCAGTCCTAGTTAATTAATAGACTAAGAATAAGTCCATGATGAGGTGTCTAAGTGATGTGGCTAGGTGAGGTGTAAATTAATTTAATTAAAGCAATTATATTAATTACTAGTGTGAGGATGAGAATTAATTCAATTTCAAGTAATTAAATTAATATGAATATGAGGTAAGGGATCATGGTTAGGTGAATACATTACGTTAATTAATTAAAGGGGACCAATGGGAGTATGACCCAAATTTGGTGTCTACATTTTCCCCTTTTTGTCACGTAGCTTGTATTGGTAAGTGATGCTGACAAAAAAAGGAAGTGGTTACCTCAAATATAGGTGAGAGTGGGGTTTCCCCAAGTAGGGCTGAAGGTGAGGCTACCCCAACTGTAATTGATGAGGTGTTAGACAGAGTCGGTGAGTGGTTTGATAAATGGGTAAGTGATGAAAGTGAGGGTAAGTGGGTTATAGGGAATGGTATGGACACTTTGGGTAATGGGTAAGGGTCATATCAGGTAATAGGTAATGGTAATAGAATGCACACATGCGTATAGAATGCGACATGGTACCAGGTGGAAGAGCTTGTAAAATCTACGTCATCCAAGGTTGATAGGTTACCCAAATGAGGTTGAAGTTATTCAGGTATCTAGGGTATATGATATGGTCTAGAAACACAACTAAGGTCAGGTGCATGAACATTTAGGTATGATCTGGTACACCAAAGGTTTGGTCGGGATAAAAAACATGGAAATAGGCAAGGTAAGGTCATTAGGCTAAACAACACGGGTAACAACATCTCAAGGTATAACAAGTACACCAATTCCAATGTCAAAAAAGGTGGTTTAGATCAAATTATTGTAGGTCATGAAATAGGTAAGGTCGGGGTATAGGTAAATAAAATGTCCTTAAATGCAATTAAGGAAAGGTATAGGTAATTTAGGCTTGTGGGTGAGGTGTAATAGGTGTTGGTAAGGTCAGAAGTGGTTGGAGCAATATTGTTTCCAGGAAAAATGGGCATTAGGTGGGGTAAAAATTAAGGGGAGGTGATCGATGCCAATATTAGCAGGATAGGGTTCACAGCTTGCATTGAGACCCTTAGCACCACCTCAGATGGTGTCGATGGTGAGGTTTAGGGATGCCTTGAATGAGGCTTGTTACTATCAATCTCAAATATGAATGTTGAGATAGATGTTCTCTCATATTCCGAGAATAGATCCCAGTAGGTAGCAAGTGAGCGGACGAGATCGAAGACTCATAGTTCAAGGAGTATAGGGGGATGTAGATCCCGTGGACAGGGCCAGGTTGACGTTATGAGTTCTCATAGAATAGGCCCGAGTGAGGGCCAAGAAGGGATTAGACCGAGACCCATGGAGGTTGTAGACATGCTGGAAGGACAATAGAAAGGTAGGGAGGAGGAGACAGGTGAGACTAGTAAGGAGGATATCAAGTGAGATGATGATTAGTCACTTGATATGATCTTTTTTTTTTAATTTTTGATATTTATACTGTCCTACATGCCGAAGATAGTGAGGTTTTATCTGAGTGATTTGAGATACATGTTTTTATTTGTATCTATGTATATATGTATTGATACACAGACTCTCTCATTTATATAGTTTATGATATTTATTGGATGAATGATGTGATTTGTTTTAATTTCCATTATTATTGTGTATTGATGGAAAGTAGGTGAATCAGGAATGATTGCGTCGAGGTCATGTAGGCATGATTGAGTTTAGGTCAGTTAGGCATGGTGGAGTTTAGGTCAGTTAGGCATGGTTGATTTTAGGTCATGTAAGCATGATGGAGTCAAGTATAGACATGGTGGATTCTAGGTGAGTTAGGCATGATTTGGTCATGTTTTTGGGTTTGATTTAATTTCCAAGTGACTGATAGTATGGAAAATAAATGATGATGTATATGTATGTTGTGGTGAAAATTTCCAAATATTTGGTGTTATGGAAATGTGAAATGATGAATTGGATGTTTTGATGATGTAATAAAATGGTAGGTATGCATGTTTGTTGATTGTTTAATTTCCCAGTTTTGTGTAAAATGGAAAAATAAGGTATCAGTGATAGAAAAGGGGGAAAATTGGTTTAGGGTAAAGAGTGTATGACAAAAATTCCAAGGGTCCCATGCCCTCAGAGTGCTGCCTACATAGCCTCAGTGAAAAGGGGCCTCTGGCCGATGTAGTTCTCTCATAAGCTAGGGAAGAATATGATGAGGTATAGGAATGGGTTGGTAGGTTTTAAGGATGATTGAGTCTAGAACAGTTAGGCATGGTTTATTTTAGGTCATTTAGGCATGATTGATTTTAGGTCATTTAGGTATGGTTGAATTTAGGTGTCGAAGGCCTGATATTGCATAGAATAATCAATAAGTAATGAAGAAGGTGATTGGTAAGAGATGATAAAAAAGACACCAAATTGACAAGATCCATAACAAGTCGATCATACCAAATATGGGCTTATGAACGTAAGACCCTAAATATGCTGCATGATTGACTATCCTAAGGGTGAACAAAGTCACATGATCCTGAAATGTCACATTTTGAGGCACGACCCTTAAGCGGGCAAGAAATTAGAGTGAAAAGGTGATGACGTGAAAATATTTTGGTTTTAGCGTAACCTGGTGTGAGACATCATGCCTATTTGGTAGGAGACCCAAAATCAAAATAGGAAAGTCCATGATGAAAAATTTATCTTTGTCTTTTTGCTTTTTTTATAGACTGATGAAAGTGGGAAGTCTATATGGGATGAGTAGATTACATCCTTGAGGTCTTTGTGAAGATGATCGATGCGGGAAGCTTTAGAATATATTTTACTATTTTTTTTTTTCAAGAATAGTCTTCTTTTGGTGATAGACTATGTATAGTATGGCTAGCTTTGTATAGTTTTCCTTCAAGGGAGAATTCTATTTATAACAACGAGATATAAAGAGTAGATGTCCTTTTTGAAGGAGTTATCTTTTCAATGGAAGTTTGACTCAAGGAGTGGAATCCCATTTTACTTTTGATTTTTTTTTGTTTTTTGGGATTTTAGGACAAGACTATAGAAAAATATAGGCTCTTGTGTTGAGATTAACTATGAAATAGAGGGTTTAAGGAATGAGCAACCATGGGGTTCCATCTTGAAAAATATAAAAATTATCGATGAGAATCATGCCATGAGTAGAGTCGTGGTACTCATATTGAACATAAGGCTAAAAAAGTGATGGGTAATCACATGATTCTAGTTTAGTCATTGATCCTTACAATAGGTAAAATGAAATGTGAATGGTGATTAAGGGACGAGTGTTTTAACTAGAAAGAATGTGATATAGGACTTGATTCAAAAATATAATGGTTGAAGATGCAAGGCATTGAGGGGCTTAGATTCAGGTTTACCTTCTACTGAAGACAAGTGATAAGAACCTAATCCATAGGTATGAGTAACGATATAGGGTCTAAGCCAATTAGGATAAACATTTCCCCATTTACTTTTCTCCTCTTTTGTTACATGTTGATTTTCCTTCAGGATGAGGTCACTAAACTTGAAGGTTCATTCATGGACACGTTTATCGTAGGCATGTTTGATACATTTTTGGTAGATTTGGAGGTGATCAAAAGCATTGAGATGAATTTCTTATAATAACTCGAGTTGTGCCAAATGGTCTTGGAGAAAGTCATCATCATTGATAATCTCTTTGAGTGAGATATGAAGAAACGAAATCTAGACTTCAAGAGGCAGAACAACCTCTATAGCATAGACCAAAGAGAAATGTGTGGCAATAGTTGAGGTACGAATACTAGTGCAATAAGCCCATAAGGAACAAGGAATGTGCGTATTCCAATCCTTTCCAATATCGTCAACTACTTTCATAAGAATTTTTTTTAAGATTTTGTTAATTGATTCCACTTGGCCATTGGTTTGAGGGTAATAAGGTGAAGAAAAACTAAGTTGAATTTCAAAGGCATCACAGAGTTTCCGTGGAGTTTTTTTTTTGAACTGTTTTCTATTATAAGTGATGAGGTGGTGAGGATCACCAAAGCGAAAAATGATGTGATGATTGATGTATTCACATATTTTATCATCTTTTTTATAAATAAGAGGTATGGCTTCAACCGATTTAGTGTAGTATTCGGTAGCGGTAATAATCCATTGATGGCGTTGTGAAGAATGAGGATTGATCTCTCCAACAAGATCCAAACCGCATTGAGAGAAATTCCAAAGGTCTCACCTGTAAGGCATGACTAGGTGTGTGATGAATATTAGCATGTTGGTGGAACTTCACACAACGTTTGATATAATCAAAAAAATCATGGTTTAAGGTGGGCCAGTAATAGCCCAGGAAGAGAATGAGTGTAGCAACAACTAAACCACTGAAGTGACCTCCAAAATTTCCATTATCAACTTCCTTGATGGTGTAGGTAATTTGAAAAATTGTAAGGCATCGTAAGAGGATACCATCAACACCATGTTTGTAAAGAAGACCACCCATGATGACATAGCCAGAGACATTTTTGAGAAAGGCCTATTGTCCATTACGAGTAAGATCTAGAGGGAAAATGGAAAGGGAAAGGTAATCAGCAAACTAATTATACCAAAGGTCACATGGGTCAATTTTAATGGTTCTAAAAGGTTGACATCTCAAAATAGATAAGAATGTGACTACAATCTTTTTACTGTGACAAAGATTTTCGAGTTGGAGGGTGAAGCAAGTATCTAAGAAGCAAGGCAAGCCATGATACCTGTAAATTTATTAGTAGAACATGGGGTGGTTTGAATTTTATAACGATCAAAGGTAGTCAAAGTATGTCAACATGATGTTTATACTTTTGAAGTATCTCGTTACGACACTGGTATATACCATTAACTTGATTTACAACCAGTTGGGAATCACCAAAGATATTAATTAACTTAACATCTAAGGAGATTGCGGTTTGAAGGCCTAATATGAGTGCTTCATATTCGATAATATTGTTATAGGAATGAGGATAACTCTGACACCACCCCACACTAACATTTGGAACCATAAAAAAAAAATTCATCTGGAAAATGGTATCATCCAAAGAGAGCGAAGCGACGGATTCATCCAGAAATCGAAGTTAGAAGATTGGTTTCTAGAGAGAGGTGCGTCTGTAAGTTGGTCAGCGATGATTTGTCCTTTGACAGATTTTTGATGGATGAATTCGAGTTCTAGGTCTACAAGAAGCATGACCAAACGTAAAACACATTGATGTTGATAGGGCTTGGTGCACATGTAATGAAAGGGGTCAATATTGGTGATCAGGAAGGTTTTTTGGTTAAGTAGGGAATGGCGAAGTCTAGTGGTGAAAAAAACTAAGGCTAAGCAGAGTTTTTTGGTGTGAGTGTATCTAGTTTCGTAGTCTAAAAGTGTATGGCTTATATAATAAAAAACTTGTTTGCTATGTTTCTCATCACGATGAGCGAGCATGGCACCCAAGAAATGATTAGTGGTAGAAATGTAAAGGTAAAATTGTTGGTCATCATTATGTGGAATGAGCATAGGTGGTTAGAGGACGTATTTTTTTAAGGCATTAAAGGATTTGTGGCATTCATCATCCCATTTGAAGGAGACGTCATTTTTGAGGAGATGATGAAATGGGTGGCAGCAGTCGGAAAGTTACAAAATAAAATGATGAATAGATTACAACTTTCCTTACAAACTATGAAGTTGACGAAGGTTAGTAGGTGGAAGAATTTTGAGAATAGCCTTGATTTTAGTGGGGTCAACTTCTATGCCACGTAAAGAGATGATAAAACCAAGGAGATTACTGAAGAGAATGGAAAAGACACACTCTTCTTGGGTTGAAGGTGAACACAATATTTGATGAGACGATCGAAGATGACCTTAAGGACGGTAAGGTGTTCGGCCCAATGTTTGGATTTGGAAAGAATATTTTCAACGTAATATTTTAATATGTGATGCATAATGTCATGAAAGACATAATCCATAGCCCACTAATATGTGGCACTGGCATTTTTAAGGCCAAAAGGCATGACACAATAGCAAAAGGTTCCCCAAGGAGTGATGAAGGTGGTTTTTTGTTGATCTTCTGAGGTAAGTAATATTTGGTTATAACCAAAGAAATTGTCCATAAGTGGTAACATCTCATGGTCAGCGGTGAGATCAACTAGTCGGTAAATACTAGGTAGAGGAAATTCATCTTTGGGGAAAGCTAAGTTAAGGTCATAGAAATTCATGCGAATTAGGAGCCCCCCTGTCACCTTTGTGACAAGGAACAATATTAGAGATCCATTAAGGGTAATCAATGGGTAGGATGAAGGAAACCGAAAAAAGGCATTGGAGTTCTTCTTTGACAAGAAGGGAAATGCGAGGATGAATTTTCCACAGCTTCTGTTTGATGGGTTTGGCTTCAGGAATAGTGAAGATATTGTGGACCAAAATGTTTGGGTCAATACTAGGCATATCAACATAGGACCAAGAAAAATTGTTTTTATGATCCCGAAGGAAAGAATTAAAATCTTCCTATTCAGCAACATCAAAAGATTGGCCTATCTTTAGAATGTGTGGGTCATCCTGAGTGTTAATATTGATTTCAATGGCTGATTCATTTAACATGGTGTGTCTCAGAAGGTAATGACTGGTGGATATACGAATCTTCTACACCAAGGTAGGTGAGAATAGACTCGTCATCCTGACATTGAACGAAATTAATAGAATGTGTATCATCATTGATCATGTCAGGATATAAGAAGGGAAGAGAAGAGGGAGCCACACCATCTCATTGATAAGTTAGAGATCCTAGAGAAATGGTGTTCATGAAAAAAAAGTTAGGAGGAATGGATTCTAGATCCATTGACTCCATAGGTGAAGGTGGTGAAGTTAGTGAATGGGGTGAAGAAGGTTTATCATCCTCCGTAAGTTTGACTTGGGCCTTCTTGGGAGATGGTTCAGCAAAGCCAATACCACTGCAGTCTTTATGTTTACGGGTGGTGCACGGGATGACAGTATGGCATCCTTGTTCATAGGAAATCAAAACCAAAACCCTTCCATGCACAATGATGGAGGAAGGTGTGGGAAAAGTAGCGGTTGGTGAGAGATTGAAGGTCAAATGAAAATGATCACATTTGGGAAGGCTATTCAGGAAAGTAGGTAGAAGTATCAAGTCCCCCATACGTAAAGTTGGTGCGAAGGTGGGGAGGACCATAAGGGAAAACCTCACCTATGCAGTGATCATAGCGAGGATGTTGGTGAAGGTTACCATACTCTTAAGGAGTAAGAAATGTGTCAATGTTGTACAGGAGGTACTCCCCTAGAGTGAGACGTTGAAAAATGCCTTCTAAGGGATCGGTAGTCAATATGTGGGTAGTAGAAATGGATGAATTACTAGGTGGAGAAGAAGAAAAATCATTGGTTAGTTGAGAGGTAGATGGGTTAATAGATGGGTTAGCTACAGAGGTTGTAGCTGCAGTGGGAATAAAGGAGTTAGGTATAGGACAGGTAGCAGAAACATTGGTGGATGTGGTCGTGGGTGAAAGAGAGGTGGTGGAGGTGGTATATGTCTTGACTACTATAAGGACATCATTAGGTCTATGAAACATATTACAAGTTTTGAATGATGAAGGGTCAGCTGGAATGGTATAGTTATGTCCTTCATGTTCAAATTTTACACAACAATGTTAGGTTGAAGGAACATAACCCATGACACAGATCCAAGGTCGGCCAAGCAATAGGTTGTGCTGAAATTCCCCCTCTAAGATGTAGAATAATTCTAGAATGGTACAGGGGCCCACACAAATGTGGAGAATGATGTGCCAAGGTTTGAAGTTATGGCATCATTGAATGAACACAACATAATGGTGTTATTATGCATGTAATTGGTAGGGATGCGCATTTGGTTGTATGCATAGGAGGAGATAATGTTGATGTTGGCATCACCATCGATCATAGTGTGTCGAATGTGTATATTATCAATTTAGAGTGAAATGAAAAGGGTGGTATCAGGATCTTCTGATTGGAGAGGTATAATCTCATTGTTAAAGAAAATGAGAGTGGCTACTTGATGAGTGGTAGTGAGTCCAGAGGAAGGGGATGAAGTGGTGAGAGAGGATACATGGTGAGGAGTGATCATGGATTCCACAGGAGTTAGGTCATTAGGTAAAACCTCAACAGATTACAAAAACTCCATGAGGGCCTGTCGGTGAGACTCAGAGGTTTAGACAAGGTCGTACAATGACATGTTGAGAGGAGATTGATGTAATTGTTTGATCATTGTATGATGGGTGACCCCATTAGAAATAGGGTATGTGGGTCCCAGAATGGTGATTCTTGGTACAGGTGTAGATGGTATATTGGGCAAAGGATTGGTGGATGGACTAGTTACTTTCTCCTTTCCTTTGTCTTTCTGAGAACAAGTGGTAATGTTAACCATATTAATATGGGGTGAGGGAGAATTTGAGTTGTGATAGGTGTAGCAACAGGATGTGTAATAGAATGAAGGACAATTTTTTGTGAAAGAAGTTGGGCACACTGACATTTTGGTGGGGTTTTGGCTAGCTCTCTTATGCAGACCATATGATCTCGAATGTTGGAGGTGAATAAAAAGGCTATGGAGGTGGAGATGAAGGTTGCTGAATAAGTAAGGGATGAGGGTGTGTGGTGATGGGTGAAGGTGGAATAGGGTCCTCATCTAAAATATCATCATCATTAAAGTTTTCTTCAAGAGAACATAGTTAGAGAAAAAGGGGTTTTAGAGCCTTAGATTTTTCTACATCATGCCCTGGCACATGATGATAGGCACAAGATTTTGGTGTCGTCAAACCTTGCTGGTTTGGGTTTGAGTGGGACGTAAGGTCTAAGTTGTGTCAATGTGATGACATTGGTCTCTAAAAGGTATGTTAAGATGTTGGCGTACGACCCTGCCAATGGATCACAATGTGAGGTAAGTGTGGGTCTGGATGGAAGTGTGGGTGATTTTGATGGGAGAGGCACCATGGGAGGTGGAATTGGAGGTGGAATAGGTTTGACCACTGGTTTGGTAGGTAATATTATTTTGGGTTTTATTTGTACCTTCTTAGGTAAAGGCGTAGCATATGAACTAGTGATAGGTGTGGTAGGTTTGACTACCTCTTTGGAGGGTAGGTGGTTTTTCAAATTTGGTTGCACCTTCTTGGGTAAAGGTGAAGATGGTGTGCATGATATAGAAGGGAAGGTAGATGGCGGAAGGGGACAGGTTAGCCAAGGTGATAATGGAGGTGCGGTGAAGATTTTTGGAAGAGGCGAAGTGGAGGGTATTGGTTGAAGAGTGAGGAATACCATAGGTAGTGACGAGGCTACTAGAAGTGGTGCGAGTATAGGTGGTAAAAAGGTTATTGTTATCCAAAATGTGCCCCAGCTCATTTTTGTGGCTAACTCCTTGTGTTCTTACCTCTCTTGTGCCTCAGTCTCCATTTTTTTATTTTTAGGCACTCAAATCTTTTTGGAAGTGGCACCATTAGATAGAGCTCTCTCTCAGCTTTCCAAAAAGGTAAATTTTTCCTCCTAACTCCTCAAATTTTTCAAGTTATGGCTCGGCAGAGTTTTTGTGGGAAATTTTCCCCTTGGAAGCCCACAGCCAATGAGAACGTGCCACATGTCAAGGAAGTGGCGGGGGTCGGAGGAGAACTTGACTTTTTTGCCAAGTGTTTTGGCGCAGGTTTCAAATGGAAAATTTTCTCTGTGGGACCCGCTGACAAATCAGGAGATGCCACGTGTCAGGGGAGAATTTTGGGAAAAAATGACTAAGTGTCCGCGCAAGCAAAATTGGAGGAGTGGCTCGGGCCAATAGGAACATGATAGTTGTCCAGAGGGGGGCAGGGGTTCGCAGCGCAGAAGAAAAAAAAGGAAAATTTTCTAAGTGTTGGCTGAGTTTTTCAGAGGGAATATTTGAAGAAGGGCCCGCGTGCGAATGAACCTAGGACACGTCTCCTAGGGTCCAAGGGAAGTTCGGAAGACAGGAAGAAATTTTAAAAGTTTGGCAAAGTTTTCAGCAAAAATTTCAAAGGCAAAGGATGAGCCCGCGACCCCTGTCAGCTAGTCATACGCTGACATGTGTCCCAGACCAGCGGGGCACAGGAGAAAAATTGAATTTTTTCCAAAAGTAAAAAATGCCAAATTTTCAAAGGGAAAAATGTGCCCCTCTGGCCCGAAGCAATGAAAGAGTGCCATGTGTCCAAGTGGCAAAAATGTTAAGGAAGGGCCCGGAGAGAAAAATTTAAAGGATGAGCCCATGGAAAATCACATCATGCCATGTGGCATCCAAGTGGTGGAGTGTGGGGATTTTCGAAAAAAAAATTCCAAATGCAAAAAAAGTAGGTAAATTTTGAAATTTTTTCCTGCCAATCCGTTTTGGGCTTGTTTTTGCCCTAAATCTTCAAACAGCCATAACTTTCGATCCAGAGCTCAGATTTTTGCGTTCTTCATATCAATGGAATGCTGGTAAAATTATCTACATGATTCCATGGTCAATTTTGAATTTTGGTTCCGTTTGGAGGGAGAAAATTAAAAAACACGCTTCTGGTATGCGCCCATGGACAGAACTGACATTTCAACAACCAATTTTAATGCGAAATGGGTCGCATTCTTCTCCAGTATGGTCAATAATGTCAGGGCATGGGTTTGTAAGGACCTCCATGCTATTTTTAATGCATTTTGGTCAATGAGGAATGGCTCCCATGTTTTTTCACGTTTTCTCTCTCCTGGGCTCGACCCATGCACTGTAAAAGCCAGATTTGGCTCATTTTTCAAAGGAGGAACACCTTTTTGCACAGCAAGCTTCTGTTTTCACCTTCAACAAGTGATTTTGGAAGTATCAGACCTTCCAGGGATTGTAACAGGTTTTTCTGCCTCTTTGGTGTTGGAATACAAGGATTTTGATGTTGAAAATCACAATGCAGACTCTGGGAATGCTTTCAGTCCTTTGTATGTGTTGTTTGCTTCATTTCAAACTCTTGATTACAGCTTATCAACCTGTGCATGATGTTTTATGTTGTAATTTCTGATTTGTGTCAATTTTCATGAACAAGAAGTGCTCACCACTCCTTTGGTGTATCACACTTATCAGTTTAGTTTCAATTTTTGCATTTATTATCCCTGCCTCCTTACAAATTAGGATAAAATTAGGATTTGAACCTCTGCAGTTGTGAAAATAATAGATCTAATCAGAGGATTGTAAGGAACCAGCCTCTAATCTGGAGATTCCTCTCTCATTTTTACAAGTCCCACACTTGGAGAGAGGTTTCAATGTTGTGCAATCACACTGGATGCCTAAAACATCAATTTAGAAACCTGATTTGCATCCAGGGGTGCTGCTGATTTACAACAACAATTATATGTGACGGAAAAGGTGTACGATGTGCAAGTAAATTAGGTGTAATAAAGGTTTTTGATAAGGGGATTGGTTGTTGTGTTTTTATTTTAACTTGGGTAAGAGGTTGTTTGGCCAAGGTGGATGGGTGAGGTCCTAGGATAGATGGAAGTGGTGAAGGTGAAAAAAGGGTAGTAAGTGAAATTGGTGTATATGGCCTACAAGATTGGGTCTTCCTTTTAGGTGGAGGAATGGCTTTTGTGTGGTCTTGTGAGGATGTGATTAAATCCAATTTCACATGAGGATGGACTAGGCTTGATATTGTCATGACACCCAATGTGGTAATGGTTCTAGATACGGGGGAAGGTATGGGTGATGAAAAAAGTTTAGGTGTTGGAAGAATTTCAATTATTGGTAAGGTTTTAGGTGAGGGCGAAGGTGATGAAGAAGAGGTCATTACGACTAGTATGGTCATGGTTGGTTTGGTTATCTGAAACACCTTTGGATAAATCATGTAGGTATCAACAGATGACATTTGTATTTGGGTTGAAAAGGTAGCTGAAGATGTCCCTAAAGCATGGAATTATCAACATAATCCAAGCGGTCAGCCAGGCATGAAAAATTCATTGTTGTAGGTGGAGATGATGTTGACTTAGTGGTAATACCTATGAAAAAATGTCTGTGAGACAGGGAACTGGTTAGCTTCAAACTCTGTGGGTAAGAGAGCCGAGAGCAAACCAATAGGCTCTTAGAAGGCTAATGGAGAATTTTCACCAGCAGGTAGTGGTTCTTATAAAGGATCTCTGATGGGTAGGGGAGATGATGAGTGGGATGAGGTAGGTTCCTCTTTTGGTGGAGAGGAAGGTGAGCATGAATCTCCCATGGGTAAGAGAGTTAACATTGTGGGTTGTTCGTTCGGTTGAGAGATGTGTGGGAAATGACATTGGCTGATATTTTGAACTCCTCCATGGGTGAAGAGGTAGATAAGGGAGACTCCTCTATGGGTAAAGGAGTAGATGAAACAAGCTCCTCCATGGGTAAAGGAGCTCGTGTCAAATTATCCTTGATAGAGGGGGTAGACGGAAGTTAAGGAAGGGATGGTACGAATTCAAAAATAGCACAAAACTTATGGACATTACTGTCATTAGTCGAAGGTTTGCTAGCTTGGTTAGATGATGGGGTGTGATTAGGAAATGGATTCTAAAAGATATGCAAGTTCTAATTAGCCGGTGCATTCGAGTTGTCCAAGATGAGATCTCCGTTATCAAACATTTCCTAGACAATGTTTTTGAAGGTTATATAATTACCATCGCTATGATCTTTAACATGATGATAGTTACAGTAATCATGTTCCTTGTACCATGCAGGCATAGGACGAGTGGGATAAAAACTAGTATAAGGTTTTATGGGTGGAAGAGCAATTACTCTGGCTTTTAGAAGTTTTTCTAAAACTGAAGAATAGGGCTCTCCTATGGGAGTTTACTTTCATTGCTCCCGCCTGAACTGGAAAGCTTGAACGGGAGAAAGGTTAGAAGTAGGATTTGATTGGCTGGATGGATGAGATGGGCTAGCTTTTAAGACTACCATGTTGGGATATCCTTTGTCTTTGGAATAATTTTTTGGGGGTTTGGAATAGGAAGAGGCATCGTTCGACTTGAATCCAGCATTTTTGTTATGTAATTGAATTTTCTTCTCTTCTATGGCACAAATTTCAAGTTTTCTAGCCATGGTGAATGCCTTGTCGAATGTGTGAAAGGTTTGAACTTGAAGATTTGGTGAGATGTGTCTAGCACAAGCCCTGGTAAACAAATCTATAAGCTTGGTTTGAGGCAGTTAGAATGTGAGTTAGTTGATGAGGCTTCGCCAACGAACAACAAAATCTATGATAGATTCATCTTCGTATTTCTGTGTTGAGTACAGGTCGGTCATGGTGACCTTCTTGACGATATTGATTGAAAAATGGTCTAGGAAGGCTTGAGCCACTTGGTTGAATGAGTAAATGGAATGTTTAGGTAAACCACTATACCAATCCAACACAGGTCTTTTCAAGGACATTGGGAATGTCAGCAAGAGTAGAGCATCATCATGAGTGATTAGATAACACCCATGTTTGAAAGACCGCAAGAGTTGTTGTGAGTCTTCTTTAATGTTGAACTACTTGAATTTTGGCATTTCCCAATGCATAGGGTATGGATGAATGTGAATAGATGGATGAATGGGCTCATTATAGATTTCATTGAATGTTAAAGAGTTACGAGCTGATGCTTCTAATGTATGTATCTTTTCCATCATCATTTTAATAAGGTCGTTGGTAGGTTGTGATGACTGGCCACCCCCTGTAGTATAAGGGGGTAGATGATGAATGTATGATGAGGACAGCATCCCAATATATAGTGGTGTCGAGTATGAAAATTACGAGTGGGGAATAGATGCAGGTGGAAAATATCCTGAATAGGTGATAGACGAGATAGGGGGTTGTTGGTGATATGTGTAAGTAGGTGGGGTGGATGTAACAAATCTTGTAGTGATTGGAGGTAAATATTGTGGGATGGAGAGGATAATGTTTTGGAATGGAGTATGGGTTGCCGACACCAAGGGTGGTTACGATACAATAAGTATATATCAGGTGCAAACGGGGATATGCTCAAGGTGGCTGATGAAAGAATGGTTGACACCATGGGAGAAACTGATGTCAATGGTGTGACAGATGTTGTAGGTGCAGCAGATATAGATGTTATGGGGTCAAGTTGTGAAACCATAGGTGGTATGGTGAAAGAAGGTAAGGCCGAGCTAGTAGTAGCTAATGCGGAAGTGGGGGTGAGGGTAGGGGGAATGGACATAGGCATTTCATATACCAGTTGTCCTGATGATTCCCAAGTAGATGAATGGGATAAATAGTATTGTAAGGCAATAGGATTTTGGTCAAGGAGCTTTGCAAACTCCTCGTCACTGGTATTAATGATAATGGGTTGAGTATGATCCATAGGTGACAGGATGGAAGGTAGCGATGGGCTAGCTAGGAGTGGCTAAAGGCTAGCGTGGAACATAAGGGCATTGGCTTGGCTACGAGTCAAAACCATGTGAGTTAGTGTAGATCTAGTAATCTGATCTCTATAAATGATGTAGAAGAACAGAGCAAAAGGAGAAAATATGTTCCGGGAGGTAAAATTGGTCAATGTTTCAATTAAAAATTAAAACACATTAACCAATTGTGGTTGGGTTAATGGAATGACAGTGATAGAGGGTGACCAATGATGGTTAGGGTGACCAATATCAGTTATTGTGTAATAATAAAAAGTTTGATAAATGTGGTAATAACTAATGAAAATGAGACAAATTTTGGATTTTATAGTGATTTCACAGACCCAGAGGTATGATCATGTATTTGAGAAATACCATAAAGAATTGAAAATTGATGAGTGATGTTTTGGTGAAATAACCCAAAAAAGGAGGAAAATAACAATTGTTAGGTAAATCGATGAAGGTCAGATGTAAACTGGTGATGGTCGTTGGGCTGACGTCGGTCACTGTGAATTTTGAAAAGATAGATAAAATGGGATCTAGTGACTTAAATCAGATAAAATACCAACCCAGAAACCTGAGAATGGTAATGATGAACCCTAACACACTCAGAAACAGTTATAATACACCAACTATGATTGTGGAGTGTGGAAGGAAGAAAATAAATGGATAAAATGACCTCTCAACTCAAAACACAAATCAAGCAAAAACTAAGAAACACAAAATCCTATTGGCGAATTTCGTGTTTTAGCTTATGCTATTTAGGACTGACTTGTGAATAAAACACAGTTTTTGGTTCGATAGAAGGTTCCCTATCAAAATCCAAGATCTAAGGATGGTGTCAGGTAAAGTTTTGGAGGGGCGGTCCTTTCTCTGATATAATGACTAGACAGAGAAACCATCTTAGTGCCCACTATCAATCCTCTGATTGTGTGATCATTGACAGCTTCTCCTAGGTAGGATGATGTTTAAGAAGATGTGTAAAATTTTTAAATGGTTTGGTATAGAGAGTGTGCAAAGTGAACTACAATTGAATTATTCAAACATCAGCTGGGCATGACTCCCAATGTATAGGTTTCCCTTAATTAATGTGAGCTACAATGCAACAAACCAAAATGAAATGCAAATTTTTTAAGCCCAAATCCACAATTACATTCGATGTAACAAATGTATAACAAGAAGAGGGATGTTATTTCATTAATGCAATGCAATAGAAAGAAATACATGTTCTTTTTAAAGCACCAAAATCATGATTTATTTTAGACAATAGAAAGAAGGAGAATATTCCAAAAAAGAAAATTAATGTGAATACTTTGCAAAGGGAAATAAACACACAATTTTTACCTAGGAATGAACAAATGCAATAAAACCCTTAATGGGTCCCACCAGGTGTGCCAAAATGTCTCGCCGAATTGTTGCAGATAATGAAATAGATAAGGGTAACTAGGCCATGGAGGAATACTTATTGTCGCGTGGTTAAAGGTTGAGTACATTTGTTTCTAATTTCTGATCCAAACTAATTGTGTGAGTGTCATTTTGGCTAGGAGGAAGTACCTATAATACATAACAACACCACAAGATATAGTTAATAGAAAAGGTTAGTGGATTGCCTAGCGTGAGCTAGATTCCAAAAGGGTGATACTTCCTCGACAGTTGTCAATCCACTGATATATAACTCAATATAAAATAACTAAACATGTAAATAAAATAATCTAATGCTAGCGTTCTGATTTAGGTATCTCATCTTACTATTAGTTTCAATCCAATTAAATGCTTAGTAATTAAACTGGTGAAGGTATGAGGTCAGGTTACAGGTTTGGTAGGTTGTCTAAGGGTCAAAAATAGGGTCTGGGTAATATCTGGTGTAGTTTGGGTTGATTTTGGATGATTTGGAAGCTTACTGGTTAAGGTAGTTTACCAGACACAGAGACCGACACTAGTCAGGGTGTCACCGATGATGGTTTAGGATGACCGATATCGGTTACTGTGGATAATGGTAGAATGTCAAAAGTGGATGTATAAGCTCTCTCTATGTCTACATAAAGAGTTGGGAATGTTTGTGGTGAGGTTGTAGGTGGGGTATCAGGTTTGGGTGAGGTTTTGTGAGTTTTGGAGACTGTTAGGGGAGGTTTAGTGAAATTTGATAGAAGACATAGTAACTGACATCAGTAAAGTGACCAATGCCAATGAAGAGGAGAAACCAACGAAGGTTAAGGTTATTAGCGTTGGTAGGGGAGAAATGATAGTAATTAAATAAACCTAGTTTTGGGACTTCTCTGTGATTGCACATAGAATGGAGGGAGGATGGTTGGGTTCATAATGAATTTAGGAAGACTCAGGGATTCCTAAAGATCAAGTATGGAGAGATAGAAGGTTGTGGGTGGTAAGTTGGGTAGATTGGTAAAAGGTGGGAATGGAGGAATGCATGGAAGAACAAGATCTAATAAAAAAAGATAAAGAACATATTAATTTAAGTGAGTATTGAATGATGAAAATCAAATAAACTTACTTGTATTTGCTAGTCTGGTTGGCAAAGGATGGCAGTGGTTGATCCGTGAAGAATTCTGTGGCTAGTGCCATGACAGTACTTCCCAGAGAGCTCTCGTGAATGCTAATTCCTCTGGATGAGTATCGGGTGCTTGCTTGAGCCTGTGATTGAGTGTATTTCATCCTTTGGATGTTGAGAAGTCTCTGGTTCGTGCTTGAATACAAGAGATCTATCAAAATACAGAATGACCAACATAATTAAAAGGTTCCAAAACCTTATATAAGGTAATTGATGATGGTCAAGGTGACTAGAGTTGGTTGAGGGATAATCGGCATCGATTAAGGAGGGAAATCCTAGGTTTTCCAAAATTAGGCAAATCTTACTATTTTTGGTGTGCTCTGATCGTTAGTCCGGGTCTTAAGTGAGGGTTAGCATTTATATAAGCGAGAGTATTGTTGGAGAAGAAATATGAATTTAATGCTAGGGTTAGACTAAGTCCTAGTTGGGTAAGATAAGTGGAGACTTAGTCCTAGTTAATTAATAGACTAAGAATAAGTCCATGATGAGGTGTCTAGGTGAGGTGTAAATTAATTTAATTAAAGTAATTAAATTAATTACTAGTGTGAGGATGATAATTAATTTAATTGTAAGTAATTAAATTAATATGAATGTGAGGTAAGGGGTCATGGTTAGGTGAATACGTTATGTTAATTAATTAAAGGAGACCAAGGGGAGTATGACCCAAATTTGGTGTCTACAGTTTCATTTAGAAATTATTTGGAGAAACTAGTTGGGAAAACCATTTCTGAGGATGACAATGAAATTAGTTTTGGGTAATGTTATAGAGCTAAATTGACTAATTACATGATGTACGCAAGGATATAGGGCCCACGCAAGGTAGGCGCGAAGGGGCATGCATGGGATATTGCATGAAGGCTCACACCTGAACATGATAACTTTATGACTTATCCTATTTTGTGAACCATGGGATAAAAATAGAAGAACCAAGGTAGAGTGCTTATAAAACAATGAATTGGAATCAAAGAAAAGTAATGACACTTGGCGATCAAACAAAGTATATTTTTTTATAGAGGCACATGTGTATTAAAGATGAAGGGACATGCATGGATTGGGATACTAATAGCATTAAATAAAGTTGTATTTATAGGATAGTTCATTATTAGTTGTTTTATAACATGCATATAGTCTATTTTTGGGCACGCCAATTAATAGGAGAGTGCATAGGCGGTGAAGGGAAAGTCCCCACCCACCCAAACACACACATATATATATTGTATGTCATTGTTTTGATACCAGTACTTAAATATCAATTCGTAGAGTCTGTTATGATCTAGGGTTTGATGCTTGTAGATGTTTCAAGCATATTGATACATTGATCGAAGTGTATTCATCTTATGTTATGTAAGAATTTAATATAATGGACTATGGAGGATGAATTATGATTATTGACATGTCTAGTTATGGTGAATTAATGGTGTAATTGATATTGATTGCTATCTAAAATGTTTCTTTATTATATGTGTTTCCATGCGATGATGAATGTAATATTTACTATTATGAATGGATGCTTGATAAAATACAATTATGGACATATATGCTAACATATTGATAAGAAAATAAAAAGGAGGGACCTGGTAGATTCAATCACTTTGGGTGAGCATTCAGATATATCTAAACGAGGTGTGTGTGTGTGTGTGTGTGTGTGTGTGTGTGTGTGTGTGTGTGTGTGTGCACACGCGCACACGCACGTGTGCGTGTATAGCATTTAAGTGAAATAAAAGACTACAATGTTTGGACACATTGTAAGGGGGGGATATTCTAAAAATGTAAAGGAACTTTGTAAAAATTGTTCCAGAACTTTTATGAGTTGCAGGACTCATATTTGAGCATTTTGAAAGGTGATTCTTTCCTTATTTCTTCTATTGTAGTGAATTGTGCATTCTTTTAAGCAATAAAATTCATGGTTTGAGGATCTTTCTACCCTAGCTTATGTCATCTTGCATTTCTTAACTTTCATTACAATTTTAGGTGTATTGTGCATACTTTATTATTCTTGCAAGATTCAAATTTTTTTTGCTCCATGGAAATGATGATGGTAAATGTAATTCGAGCATGTGTCACTCATGTTTGACCTCTCCCTTCTCCATTATTTTTCTCATCTTCACTCGTTGGAATGTCTCCACCCGTTTTTCTTGGTGTTATCACTTCCCTTAGTTTAGGATTTTAATTTTATGCATCTTCCTCTCTCCCTAGTCCCTTGGAATTATAAGTTAGTGTTAGGTAGCTACATTTCCTTCTCTAGGAGTAGTTTTAGCATTAGGAATAGGTAGAGGAAGTCAGACTTCTCTAGAGGTCTATCTCAGTTCGAGTCCCATAATTTGGAGACAATCCCATGTTTCCTCAAAACCCTAGATATATGTTATTTGGGAGGGGTGTAATTTTGAGCTCCAACAGTTATCATTTGGGATTACTAGTCAAAACAAGAGGTAAAAAAGATCATTGAGTTATTGCACAAATTCCAAGATTTGTTTCCAAGAGGCTACCATGAGTTGAAAGGTGTGCATCCCTCCTTGGGAAAAATTAATATTAAGCTAAATGAAGGATCATGTCTGATTCAGAAAAGGCCTTATAGGATGAACCCGAACCTGCATGTGAAGGTGAAAGAATAAATAGACAAGATGCTTGAGTCTAGAATCATTGAACCAATTGAGGAATCTGAGTGGGTTAGTCCCATGGTAATTAGCATCAATAAATATGGGTGGATCAAGATCTGTATTGATTATAGGGAACTAAATGTGTCATGTGTCATAGATACCTTTCCTACACCACACACAAAAGAGATACTTGAGGGAGTTACAGGTCACGAGATCTATTCCTTCAGCAATGGGTTATCAGGCTATCACTAGGTGCAAATTATGTGAGAGGATCATGAAAAGAATACCTTCACCACTGGATGGGGAACATTTGTATATATTGTGATGCCCTTTGGATTAAAGAATGCACTAATAGTATTCTCGCACATAGTTGTGCATACATTTCATTATTTCATTCATAAGTTTTTGTAGGCCTATCTAGATATCGAGACTATTTATAGGTTAGTAAAACATCATTGTGATAATCTGAGGTTCATGTTTGAGAGATGTAGGTGGTTAATCATATCCATTAATATAAAGAAGTGTATCTTTACTACACCCTATGGAATGTTTCTTGGGCACATTATTTGTAAGGATCGATTATTGGTGGATCTAGCTAATATTGCAATGATTTTGGGATTAGAAGAACCTACCAATCAAAGTGAAGTGTGTAGTTTCTTGGGGCATACCAACAACTACATGAAGTTTATCAAAGGTTATGGAAATATTTATGCACCTCTGAAGGAGTTACTCAAAGTGAAAGGAAAGTTTTATTTTGGGGACCCACAATAACATGTGTTTGAGACACTAAAGGAAAGATTAACTATAACCCCTATCTTGCACTTTCCTTCCTGGAAAAAACCTTTCCATGTACATGTAAATGCCTCTAGTACTGTTATTGGTATAATCTTGGTGAAACTAGGAGAGGTTAATGTGGATCATCTCATGTGCTTTGCAAGTAGGAATTTGACACCAGTAGAACATAACTACATGACTACAGAGCATGAGGCATTACCCATGATCTACGCACTTCACAAATTTCGACAGTAATTTTTAGACACCTCATTCATCTTTTATAAATATCATATGTAAGTTAAGTACTTGGTCAAAAACCTATGTTGTAAGGTCGCATCTGCATGTGGATACTACTTTTCTAATAATTTTATTTTACAGTTGTTGTGAAGCTAGGAAAGAGAAATATGGCACTTGATCACTTATCAAGAATCAAATCTGGAGAGGATTCACAAAGTGTTAAAGACAATATGCCTGATGCGTAGTTTTTCATATTGAACCATGTGCCAAAATAATTATAGGACATAGCAATATTTTTTCACACTGGACTAATGCCAGAGGTAATATATACCTTAGAGAAAAAGCATCTTGTTATTCGAGAAGCACCATACCATCTTATTGGAGGAGACCTGTAAAAAATGGGTTGCGGTGAGGTCTTGTGTAGATGTTTGCTTGAGCATGAGTGTGAATCCATTATGGAGGAGGCTCCTAGAGGGATAGTAGTAGGCCGTTATACAGGAGATGCTACCACTTGCAAGAACTTTCTAGTTGGTTTATGATGGGAAACATTATATAAAGATACTAAGGATTTTGTAAAAACATTTGATCATTGCCAGAGGATTGGAAATATTAGACATAAGGATTAAATTCCTTTGAGACCTACAGAGAGAACATAACCTATAGAGAAATGGGTTATTGAATTTTTAGGGCATATGGCACCACCTGCGCATAGGACATGGAAATACTACATCATCACATTCGTTGATTACTTAACAAAGTGGGAAGAGGTTGTGCCTACAAAATATTACACTGTGGAGATGATAGTGAGGTTCCTTTAAGATAATATTATCATGAGGTATGGATGCCCTTTGAGCTTGAGAAGTGATAGAGGAACTCATTTCTTGAATGATATAATCAAAATATTTCTAGCATAGTTTATGGTAGCACACCATAAGACTACTCTTTATCACCCTCAAGTAAACAACACTGCTGAAACTTTCAAAAATATCTTAGGACAAACCTTAATGAATATATGTGATGTTGGAAGAAATGATTAGGATGATAAGGTATTATCCATTCTTTGAGCATACATAACAACCTATAAATGGTTGAACAAGTCCACACCTTTTCAATTGGTGTTTGGCACTTAGGTTGTGCTACCTATGAAATTTATGTTACCATACCTACATATTGTATGTGTAGGTAGATTTTCTGATGAAATGGTTATGGAAGAGCACATTGATAAATTGTTGTTATTGGATGAGTGATGTGCCATTACGTGTTGGATCGAGAACATAAAAAATGCAAGATAGAAGGTTTGGCATAACAAGCACATCAAGAACAATTAATTTTTTATTGGGAAGATGGTCCTTCTATATAAATCCAAGTTTATGTGCCATCTAGGGAAATTTAAAGTTCACTGGTTGGTATGCTTTATAGTGACTAGGATACTTGAATCAGGTGCATTTCTATTGTAAGTTTTGGATGAAACCATCTTACCCAGTTACTTCAATGGGAGTAGGCTAAAGCCCTATTATAAATAAGCTTCTGTGCGTTACAATAAGGCAATATTACTACTTAGATTAGATTTCCTTTCTTGTTTTTTGTTTGATTTTATTTTTTTGATGTAAAAGATGTTTTCACTTGCAAGAGTTGATTAATATCTATCAACTTTATGTGCATAAGACTACGTATACTTTTAGTTTGGGGTAGAATCATGTGTGACTATTGAACAAGAAATTTTGGATGTTGGTGGAGTTTGTGCAGAGGTTCACATGAAAATATAAAAAATAGGTGCCTGTTAGATGGGATTTAAAACCATGTGAGAGTAAAAAGGAAGGTGTTGCAGGTGATTAGGATGATGGTGCTTAAAAATATTTTCTTGATTTAGAAAGCACGCAAGAAAGAGGATGCACAATGTAAGGCCAGGGAGGTAGTAGCATGACATACTACTTGGTATATGGTGCAAAGGAAGATGGGTTGTGGCACAAAGGAGTGCACACAAGAACAACTACATGCAGGGAAGTAGTGGCGTGTCATAAGGTTATGACTTCTGCACACAAAAGAAAGAGCAAAAATTTGTGAAAAAGCAAAAAGAACATTTAATGCTTTAGATCGGTGGAAGGTGAGAAATAATTAATGCAGATTTTTTTTAGAAAGTTATAAAAAGGCCACAGGAAATTTCATTCTTTCCTTTCATATTGAAGATATTTGAGCCATTTGAGAGAAAGTAAGAGTGATTAAGTTCAAATATCTTGTGCTAAATATATTTTATATGAACCAAAATGAATTTTTACACGAACTGAGTTAAAGCTATTTCAGAGGGTTTTAGCATGGAAGGCATGGGATAAGTGATACGAGGTTTGAAAGCTTGTCTTTAGAGCTAGGGTTTGATCATAGAATGTTCAATTTGTAGAGCTAGGGCACTAAATTGGTTAAGGTTAACAAATATTCTAAGTAAGTAAAGAAGCATTGAACACTTAGTGTAGGGAAATTGAGAGGGATTTTTATCTAGTACCTAAGGCACCGATAATTAATTATACCTATAAATTCACCCACAACATCACCCAAAGGAAAGGGCAAGGGAAATAATCCCAGAGTAGATAATGTGCCTGAAGAATGGTTCTCTAAATGCAGTGTCCAGGAGAGGTGATTATTGGTCATCCATGGGAGTCACACTTGACCAAGTACAAGGTTATTAATTATAACCAACGCTTAGAGGAACATGACATTGAGATAGAGAGGGAAGTAATGAAAAAAATGGATCAGAGAACTCCAGATGGTAAGTTGGTTTACGATGAAAAATTGTAAAAGGATATGGAGAGCACGGGTGTTCTCTAGCTTTAAAATTTACCCTTCTTTGGTAATCCTGAGTACTTGTATAGGTGGTTGTTATCACACGTCCATGGTGATTACTTCTAATTTATAGGTAGAAGGATTTGCATCACCGTATAGATAATTTGGAGAGTGAAAAGTTTATAAAACTCAGGCCTAGAGACAGAGCCTAACTTGGAGGATGATGTGGGAGTAAAGGACACTTTTGTTGCATTCAAATAGTAGCAGGTAGGCCATCCGATGGACATAGTGCATCTCAATGAACCAAGTGTAAGATTATCTACATGTCTGGTTAGTTACAAGTTGGGTGCATTTGAAAGTTGTACCCAAGTGAATAAGAAGTGGCTCCATGTAATGTAGAAGATGGTGCAGAGGACTACATATAATATTGTGCAATTTATTGCTGAAGGGATAATTGAGGAAGAGTGCATGAAAGAAAAGATAACTCGAGCTTCATCCTCATTTTGGTTGTGTTTTGTGAAATAGGAGTTCATAACAGGTTTGAGGATGAAGTATGGAAATACCCTATGGAGAATAAGTCTCCAGTGAAGAGGTTTGCAAAGTATACCTAATATGGAGGAATTATTAATGCATACAAATTCTGAGTGGATAGATGGTACAGGAGGATGCGTGAAGCATTCGAGCATAAATGGCGCATACCAAGGGAGTTACCAACAATCTTGGAAGGTAAGGTAGAATTTGTAGCATATCAAAATTATTATTTGGGGAGGTTCTACATGAATACTAGTGATAAGATTCCCTGGTGTAAATTGTCTTATGCATTCATTTCTAGGTACTTCCAAGCATCAATGAGTAAAATGTATGATGCGCAGAAATTGAATATTGATGTAGATAAGGTAGGTGCTAACTTCCATATACTACACACTAGTTATGTTTATTGTAATAAGTATGGAATCAGGTGTGACTATTGAACATGAAATCTTGGATGATGGTGGAGTTATTGTGAAGGTACACACGAACATATAAATAACAAGAGTGTGGAGGATGCGGATTGAAAAATGTGTGAGATTAAAAAGGAATGTGTTGCAAGTGGTTAGGATGATGGTGGTTAAAAATATTTTCTTAACTTAGAAACCACATGAGAAAGACATCACATAGTGTAATGCTAGGGAGGAAAAAACATGACATACTATTTGGTATAGGATGCAGAGGAAGATGGGTTATAGTGTAGAGGAGTGTGTGCAAGGATGATTTCATCCTAGGAAGTAGTGGCATAGCAGAAGGTTATGACTTCTACGCATAAAAGAAAACAGGAAAAAGTGTGGAAAAAGAAAAAAACACATTTAATGCTTTAGATCGGTGAAAGGTGAGGAGAAATTAATGCACAATTTTTTTGGAAAGCTATAAAAGGGTCATAGGTAAGTTCATTCTTACCTTGCACATTGAAGATATTTGAGCCATTGGAGAGTGAGTAAGAGTGATTAAGTGTGAATAGCTTGTGTAAAAGATATTTGAGACAAATTGTTGATTAGAAAACACTTGACAGAACTCACAAAAGAAGTCCACATGGGGAAAACAAGCCAAGTTTAAGGGCGCAAATGGGTAGGAAGAACCCGTGCATGGAGGGAAATTTCAACATTAAGAACTTAGCTGATTTTGAGCATGAAGACCTATTTCTAGAAGATGGCATGTGGAACACACTAACGATGCAGAGATGTGCGCGCCATGAATTTTCTATCTTTAGAGGATTGGATCAAAGCATTTTTCATGGAGACGAGCTAAGAATAGGATTTTCACTTCAGTTAACTATAAGAGGACTATAGATAGCACACTTGCATGTGTAGCTATGGCTATAAACAATGCGTGGCTATTAATAGCATGCAGACTATTTTTGGAATAGATAAGTAGTGAAGGGCAAGTCCCCACCCTTTATATATGATGTGAATCACATAGTAGTATAGATAGAGATATAGGGATGAGAGATAGATAGGTATATGTAGAGCGTAAGAGGTAAAAATAAAGAGATATGTGCATATGACTAGATTATTATATCATATCCATGCGTGCATTGGTATAGAATGCCATTGTTGTAAGGAGATTATGTGTTTATTAATAGATGGGAGATATTGGCTGAATCTAAGTGTCATTCTTGTGTGTAATTGAGTAGTGCATGTTCTTGATTCAATCAAGATTATTGTTTAAGCTTGTTCTTGTATAGATCTGAATATGGCATGCACTGTAGAATGATGGATTAGTTATGGATCTATATGTTTCTTCCTTAATCACACTAACATCCTGCTACAACAACCCTAAAGAGGGACCTGGTACCTTCGCATGCTTTGGGTGAGTGCTCAATCTAAGTTGAGTGATGTGCCAGTGTGTCTAGGGTGTTATCTAGTAAATTCTAGGTTGCATCATGAACTGGAATGAATTTGTACATGGTCTGAGTTAAATATCCTTTCGAATAAGCTCGAGCATGGAAGGAAGGAATGGGATAAATGATATGAGGTTTTAAAGGTTGTTTGTAGAGTTAGAGTTTGATCGCAGAATGTCTAGTTTACATAGTTAGGGCACTGAATTGGTTAAGGGTAAAAAATATTCCAAGTAAAGAAGGATTGAATGCAAAGTTAGTGATTACAAACACTGCTTAGAGGAACATGAGATTGAGATAGAGATGGGAATAATGAAAAAAATGGATCAGAGAACTCCAGATGGTAAGTTATTTTATGATGAAAAAGTGTGAAAGGACCTGGAGAGCACGGGAGTTCTCAAGTTTTTCAAGTTACCCTTCTTTATCAATCCTAAGCACTTGTATTAGTTTTTGTTATCGTGTGTCCATGAGGACTACTTATAATTTACAGGAAGAGGGATTCACATACCCATACATCTAATTGGGAGAGTTATGACCTTGTGCAACCCAAGCCTGGAGATAGAACCTGACTTGGAAGATGATGTGGGAGTAGAGGCAATTTCCATTGCATTCAAATAGTGGTGGGTAGGCTGCATGATGGACATAGTGTATATATATGACATTGGTGTAATATTATTTAAATGCCTTGTTAGTTACAAGTTGGGTGCATATGAAAGGTTGACCCATGTGAATAAGAAGAGGCTCCATATAACACAAAAGATAAAACAGAGGACTGCATATAATATTACACAATTTGGTTATGAAGGGATCATTTAAGAAGTGCATGTGCAATAAAATATAACTCGGGGCACAATCCTCCTTTTGGTTATGTTTTCTGAAATAGGAGTGTCTGACAGGTCTGAGAAAAAATTATGGAAATACCCTATGGAGAATAAGTCTCCAATAAAAAAGGTTTACAAAGTATACCTATGATGGAGGAATTAATAATGCATACAAAATCTAAGTGGATAGATGATATAGGTGTATGAGTGAAGCATTCAAGCATGAATGGCACATACCAAGGGAGTTTCCCATAGTCTTGGAAAGTAAGGTAGATTTTTCAACATATCAGCATTACTATTTAGGGAGGTTCTACATGAATACTTGAGATAAGATCCCCTGGTGCAAACTGCCTTATGTATTCACTTTAAGGTACTTCCAAGCATCGGTGAATAGAATTTATGATGTGACAAAATTAAAGTTTGATGTAGACAAGGTAAATGTTAACTACCATAAACTTTGCACTACGTATGTGTACCCTAATAAGTTAGCATTTGTGGAGACAATGGAGTTTGATAACATAGATATCACTTCTAAGACTCTTGTGGTAGGCAAGGAAGAAACAAAATTATACATCTATCCAAGGCCTAGAATGGTGAGTAGAAACTACATTGATGAGGAATACATTCCAATTCTAGGACCATTACGAGGAAAGTATATGGTGGGTATTAAGGGAACGCGTGAGAATACCCATCTCAGATGAGAAGAAGAAGAAAATAATAAGGACAAGGAGGAGGAGGAGGCATAATAAGAAGAAGATAACACCGTGCTCAATCATGGTCATGGGAGGAAGTTGCGAAGGATGCACAAGGGGCGAGACAACAGCAAGGGGACTTCTAAGCCAGTAAAGAAATCACCAAGGGTCTCTCTACCTAAACTAAATGTAGAGAAGAAGACCCCTACAGTAAGGAGAAGGTGAAGGTTGGTGACCATAGAGGATAGTGACTCAACCTCTCTAAGTTATCTAGCCATAATTACCCTAAATACCCCACACCTAAGTTCAAAATAGAAGGTTTATCACTCAGTATCTCACCTTAGCTATAACTTCTTGAAAACACCGGAAATTCCCTTGACTTCTGGTGATCTATAAATACTAGGATTTTTTCCTCTCTTTGGGACCATTCATGACCATCTCAATGAACTAGAGAACTATCGAATTTTATCAAGAATTAAAGAAACGTTACCAAGTTCTTATCAACATAATTTTCCATCAAATACAACCTTCGAGCATTTTAGGATTTGTTCAAGCTTGTTCACCATCCAGAAACCATCACACGCAATATCTCATCACACATCATCTTTCAAAGATTTGTCTTGCTCTTTGATTTCATCCTTTTATTTTAAACTTACTTGTTTAGTCATCTCTAGTTTCAATTTTTCTCATAAGAAGATCGTAATTTCATTTTAGACAATCAAATTATCTCTTTTAGTAGTTTTTTAATATTTCATATAATCACATGCAATTAGCCTAATCACCTGGGATTCCTGTGAATTTTTTTTACTTAGTAATCATATTTCATTAGAAGCTATTATCAATTACTGTATGATTTTTTGTTACTAATATTTGTGCCAAGAATGGATCTTGTAGATGGCCATATCAGGAACTAGCCACCCAATTACCAACATCAATTCACTTCCAATCATCCAACACCCTTTACACTGGGAGCAATATGACCTACTACATGACTTGGAGTAGTGTGTCATCCATGCATCCCCCATTGATTTCCTAGAAACCATCTTCACATCTACCCAATGAATTCGTGAAGCCACTGAAGAATTTTGGGAAGCATACTACGAGGTAGAAAATCCAGAATGATCTTGCATGGTTCGAGTACCAGTATGAACGAGCATGAACATACCTGAGGACACAAACACTACATCCGAGTCAGAAGTCAGGAGTGACATCAGTGTTTTGGATTTCAACTCTAAATTTTCTCACCAGTATAACAAGGAGGAAGAGATTTCTGATTCATGCATACTTCACCAAGGATGATGAATTAGCATATTCAATGGGATCTAACTTCTTTTCTGGAAACTTAGATACTAACCTAGATTCTGAATTTGGATTGTAGACTTGTTACTTTTCATTATCATTATCATCTGATGTATGTAATAATATAAATAATTGATAATAAATTTGATCACATTTTCATTTATCACATATTGTAATCCATTGCCATAGATAAATCTTGAATTTTTTAAAAGTAGGTTGACATCCACGTAAGGAATTCCTTTGGCTTCTGGGAACTAGCATTTTCCCAGCAACCTGCCTATCCATTTTGCTAATTTCATTTTGTGCAATGTATTTGATTTGTAGGTTTAATTACAGGGAAAAGATCTTATTTCATTCATTCTTTATGGAGCGCAACCAATCATACACTTATTACATCCCATGGGTATCTTGGGAACCCCACCACACTAGAGGTTGAGAAAATTTTACCTCCTTGTAATATCAACCCAACCCCTAAGATAACATTTTCCTCAACATTATGGCACACCCTGTGTGACACTTGTCCCTTGTTCTTCAATTTTATTCAATTAATAACATATTAACTGTTTTCACTGTGTAATAATCACCTACGATTATCCTAATCACCTGCATTTTTCCTGTGTGTTTTTCTTATGACCTCACAATATATTTTTTGCTTCTTGATTTTTTTGTCCCATATAATCTTGTTGCAGGTTACTAAAGTTTCATTTGCTAGATTTTTTTGCTTTCTTGCTTCGAAAAAATTGCTAAAATCTAAAAAAAATAGGATCACTCTCACAGTAATTCCTAAAACCTTTCTTGTGATTTCATTTTTGTATTTATGTTTCGTTGTCCTCATTGAAATAGAACATTTTATTTTGGGTCTTAAAACAAACCATTTCATACTTCTTGATCATCTAGCTTTAGTTAGGAAAGAAAATTGTTGCATTCACTTATCCTCCCCCACACACAACCAAATCACTTATAAATCAAAAATACATTTAATCAACTCCCAGCTAGGTGAAACTGATTGGGATTTCATCACCCAATAGAGAAGCCAACTCGGTGTTTTGGCTGAGTATAATCTCTTTTCTGTCAGTATATTTTGGCTCAGCACCTAACTCCCTTATCATAGTGGGACCGTTAAGTGAGGGGCTAGGCCCTAATATACACGCATCTACTATTAGTAGTATAGAGTTGGGCCTCACGTACCTTCAGGTATATCGAGGTCTTTGCCTTAAACATACTCGAAACCATCCATCACTTATCATTTCCTAGGACCCTCATTAACCATCTTACACATTTCACTTTTTCATAATTAATCAAGACAAATACTAAACAACATATTTTTCTTGCATTTTCCTACTGTTTGTAAATCAACCCAATTAGTTATTTTTAATTTTCTAAGTGTTTATGTGTTTGTTTATCATGGTACTTACTAGACAATAAGTTCATAATAAAACATCTAAAAACATGTCTACTACACCACCTACATTTCAACAACACGTCCCATTCTCTACTACACCACTCCCTGCAACACTTTCGACACCAACACGACAACAAATCCCATAATATCAAACAGTTACATCCAATCCATTTTATGACATCCAACAGAATTGGAATGAATTAGGGATAAACTATAACAATGAAATGGGACAACTCTTTCATTCCCCACATCAATATCATGGTAAAATCCTTCGTACATCTGGGCCACAAGAAACAAAACATCTCTTTTCTTCTAGTCCTCAACAAGAAGCATTTGAACCTCCTTTCTACAATAGGGGAGACCCTATCTTTGAAGAAATTATAGAATCAAACCCTAGCTCCCTCAACGCCTATCTAGCAGCCAAAAATTTTCAAATACAACCATTCACACCTCGACCCATTCCATACACTTACAATTCTTCATCTGCAATTACACATATCATTGATAAAAATCAAGACCCTTTCATCCAGAAATTGTTCCCATACACTTCAAATCAACCTGAAACATTGAACAATAGTCAACCTGAGATATTTATTATCCCTAATAACCCCTTTAAAACGTCTAATGAACAATCTTCCACCAATCAACCTGAAGCATCTAAGCTCTCTTCAGTTCCTATTTATTACCTCCACATGATTTCATCACAAAACACATATGTCTAATAGTATACAACCTCACCAAGTCCTTCTACATGTTCTACACCTCCCCTAAGTAGTACCACTACTTCCTCAGCCACTATGTTGGCATCCTAATAGGTATAAACACATCCACTAAGTTATGTGGCATTTTCTACTGTTGTATCCTCCCAACAGGTTACTAGTCCCATTCAAAACATCACCATGTCCATCCCTACAACTACACCAAAGATCAATACTAGTTCCATTGTTAGAACTCACCCTATTTCACAATACATACCACAACCATCATAACCACTAATCTCCATGCCTCAATCTGCACCCCTACAAAACATCCCACAATACAGTATCCCATAAAAAAATCATTCCACAACAAGCACCATCCTCTGCCACCTATCTTTTTTCCTTTTAGTTGTCACTCACGTATTCACAACCAATCACTCATACATCAATGCCATTACAATACCAGTACATACAATCCTCACAACCTATGGCCTCCTAACAAGGTTTTTCCTCTCATCAAAACATCCCACAACAGAACATCCCTTATCATCAAAGTATCCCTCAACAAAAAATTCCTTATCAACAGAATATACCACATCAAAACATACCTTAATACAACATACCTCAAAAATATGTACCTCAACAAAACATCCCACAACAGAATACCCCTTTCCAACAAAATATTCCTCAGCAGAACATTCCCTAACAAAATATTACTTACCCATAAGGAATTCCTCAATAGTATTAGACATACTCATAACCTAGCTAGTCTTTATTTCAACATGCCTCATCCTCACAACAATAAACTCAACCTAGACCTCTTCAAGCCCTTTTAAACTGGGTATCCAGTCTCAAAGTTGTTTTGTCTTCATCCAAGAATGTTCTCTCTTATGGTCAAATTTGAAATAATCCCATTCACCCTTTAGTACCATATAAACCATATCCACCTCACTAGGAACTTCCTAGGTTCATCAAATTTTACAAAAACAAATATCCCTAACAACATATTTGTTCCTTCCATCACACATGTTATCTTATAGCTCATGACCAATACCTAATGTTGAGCATCTTTCCCATGTCCCTCACCGGTTACACCCTAGATTGGTAAAAAAACCCTCCACAAGATTCCCTATCCTCCTTTACACAACTTTCCCAACTCTTATTAGAACACTTTTCCATAAACATAGCATGCAAAGTAACTATCAATGACATGTATGACATCAAAAAATTTGAAGACAAGTCTGTTGCCAATGTTTTTGTAGACACCTAAAATTGGTTACCCAATTTAGTGTCCCCTGGGTTCGTTTATCCTCTCGAGTAACCCGGGGCACCTCTATATTACCACTTCTCCCTTAGGGTATTACTTAAATATTCAATTTATAGGCCTATCCTAAGTTTGCTCTACCCCATTATATTTCATCCATTGTTAGTCAAACATTAACAATGTAATTCTATCTTTTTATATTTATTTCAGTTACTTATCTACCCCATGTAAATTTCCAACCTCCCATATCATTTTTATCCATCCATCCCACCTATTTGTCCTCTACTAAAACCATGCAGCAGGATTTTTTTGTATTTGAGTCAGAGGGATAATATTCTTATCCTTCCAATTCATTTCCTTTTCACCACTTTGGGAGTCTATTCCCTAATTGGTGCCAATTTTTCTGAGCTGCGCCGATTATTTTGAACAGTGCCGATTTTATCTTCGGTTGACACCGATTATAAATTTACAACTTGAGACCCTATTTGGTTAGATGAAGGAGCTGGTTGCCTTGAGATTGCTTTCATCTAAGTGATTAAAGAGATTATCAGAGGAAGAAAGTGGGTTTTATGCAGTTTAATCCTTGAGAGGTGCATTTTTAATTTATTTGTGCGTATCTATAGCTCTTGTGGGTCTCCATAGCTAGCCTGGTAAACATCAATCATCAATCAAGAATTTTCTAGCTATTCTTATTTATTAGGTCTTCTGTAGTCTCATTTCAAACAACACCGCTCGAATCCGATTGAATCTGATTAGTCTTTAATCAACAGCCAGATTTATCCAAATCTTTCACGGATCGGGTCTTTCTTCAGTTTCTGGGGTTAGAATCCATCAATTTCTACCTCATATCCTCTCTTTCAATCTTCAATCTCTACTTTTTGGTCAATCTTCAATAATCTGGTCGTACGTCTAATCTGTTTTACTTAGTTTGCTTTCTTCTTGTACTTTCTAGCCTTTTGTCTTCCCGTGTGTACAATCGACACCGATCACTACCTGATTGATGCCGACCCAAACCAATCGACGTTGATCACTATCTGATCAGATGCTGACTCAAAAAAAAGGACATCTGATCACTATGTATGATTGAATTCTAACCAATCTATAGAAATATAGAGAATTTAGGTAACACAAGTTCAACTTTGTTTTTTACATTTTCCTGCATTCTTTCAATTCCTGCTACGGTTTTTACGTTCTATGTCTGCTATTTTTAATTAAAAAACCTAAATATTTGCTTACATATCTTATCATGTCTGTCTTTATTCTTGATTGAAAATGTGAAATGACATTTGATGTGGAAGCTCATTACTTCTCAGACCCTACTTCCCGAGAAATTCACCCATATATCATCTAACCTTGTCTTTTTCTACCTAGCATTTGTGCATCACAGGTTTCTTAGATCTACTTTACAGTATTGCTCATGTGTGCACCGATCTTATCTCCATCGGTACTCTCTCCATCTACGTCTTCGGATATTATCCAATCTATCAAGTATCAATTTTATTTGAGTTTTTTAGGTTTTTTGTGTTTAGTTTAGTGCATTAACCTAGATAAGTAACAAGCATGCATAAATTATTGATCTACAATCTGGCACACCTGGTGGGACCCCACCAAAGTCCCCTATTGGTAAGTTCATTTATTTTATAGTTTTGAGCTTTTGTTCTTTTTCTTCACTGATTTTCATCAGTTTTCCTTAAGCATTTCCTTTCTTTATTTTGGTCTTGTTTCCTTTGTAATCAAAATCAAAATCAAAATTATTTTTTTCTTGCATAGCTAGATTCTCATTTGTATTTCTAAAATTAGTAAACATTTCATTTGATTTCAAAGTTGCACTTTTTGATTTATCTCTTTGTGTAAAATTGTCAATTTCTTGAAAGTTTTCTAGTTTCTCAAATAGAAATTTCTCTTCTACTAGTATCGAGTTATCTGGATTTATATTTTTGGATTTGTCTGCATGTGTTTGCTTAACCTTGTATTATGGAGCACTTTGCTTGTTCATGGGATTGTTCGAGGGGAAGATCTCAACAACGTGCTTTTTGAAGTCCACACATCTTGGAGAGATTAATCTATGGGTATTTCTCTTTTGCAATGTCTTCTCCTTTTTAATTTTTTTTAAAAGAACTTGTTTTGTTTGTTTTTATCACACTCAAACACTTCAGTTTCAGGTGCTTAAAAGGAATTAATCATGCATTAGGAAAGAACTTGTTTGACTTGTCTTCATTGAAATAAAACACTTCGATTTTAGTGCTTAAAAAGAACATTTTCTTTATCATTTCTGATGTATGTTCTTCATCTATTTTATTAAATAGGTTGGAAAATTGATAAAGATCGGTAGTGACACTGTTTGATTTTTATTTTTCACCCTTGCACACAAAGCCAAAATCACTAGGTATAAAGCACTTAAACAAAAAATCCTTCCCTGGCCTCGCCTACTTGGAAGTGACATCCAAGAGGAAGAGCCTACGCGGTACTTCGGGCCGCACTATAAATTAACGGAAGTTCTAGTATATATTGGCAAAGCATCTGACTCCCTTATCACAGCGGTGTGTGAAGTGTGGGGGTTGTCCCCTATATCAAGCCACATACCAGTCTTTTACTGAAGTGCCTTCGGTACTCCTCACCAAAATATTCCCCAAACCATCCTTGGTTTGGCCAATCGAGTAGTCCCCATTCTAAAAAATCATTCTCAGACATTTCCTTTCTCAAAAGGCATGAAAATTTAAAAGAGATAATTACCTACGCTGTCTTGAATTGTCTATACATTAGTTAGGATAATCTCTTTTCTGTGTTTTTTCTTGTTTATGACGGTAATCACCTGGTCAAAATCTAGAAAAATGGATCAACTGGCATCTTATTCATCCAAGATCACCACTAATGTGGATGTTTTGGCACCCTTCGGGTCTTCTTTCAGGACCACTATTAGTTGGTTCCCCATCTTGGTCATATAATCCTTTCTATCATCCTAAAGTGATCCCATCATGATCTAACTTCCCTCAGTCCTTCAGAGGTGTCATTTGCTTCTAATATAGAGTATGTTCCTCATAGAGATCCTAAATTATCAGGAATTCCTTGACCACAACCCAGTATCCCTTATGTACTACCTAGTGCATAAGTCTGTTTGAATATCTGATCAAAGACCACTGGTCTAGCAAGTTTACGATTATTCTCATGATCCATCCTAGGATTTTATAGAACAGTTAGCGTGAATTTTCTCACCTAAAACCATGAAATAGGGTGGCTCATCTATGCCTCCTTTTTCTCTTCCATTAACCATGTCGACTGGTTTTAAAATGACCTTTCCTATCCCTAGTGCCACAGCTACCTCGGCTACCCCACAACCTAATTTTGAGTGGCCCTTCTTCCTTCAGCCATAATGAGTGCATCCACGCTTCCAAAAATTGTTGTTAATTATTTTATGTCATCTATTTTATCTTAGGGTTAGTATCTCTTTATGAACAAACCCCCTCCTATGAGTTAGTCGATTCCTCCTTCTCATCCTCTAGCTAGTCTTTCTTATAATGCTCTAGCGATGGTGGCTTTTACTCATAATTTGGCGTTGGCACCCCTAATAACCAATCCGGACAGTCAAAATCCTCATTTAGAGTTTGTTTCCCATGATATCAAATCGAATCAACACCCACATTCCTTAATCCATTCCGATTAAGTCAGCAAGTGTAGGAACCCACCAAGCATGGGCTCCATCTTTCATTCAACCACATTTCTCTCAACCACTTGTCATCTCACAGCCTATTTATATGCAAGATCCTTCACAAAAAATACCTCGTCATGTGCATCACCTAGAATGCCTAGTTATTCCTCTTATCATCCTATTAATTATTATATGAATCCCCCATTAATGAATTAGTAGAACATACCATGTTATTTCTTATGCGGGACATACCAACATGCCTCCTCTTCAATCTAATGTTGTCTAACTTCTTTTCAAGTAAAATCGTAGACCTAGAAGCCTCCACCAAAGGGGCTCACCCTTCATACTCTTTTGAAGTAGTATGTAATGAACCAATTCATCCATCAGTGGCTCTTAAGCCTTATCCTCCCCAATGAGAACTTCCTAAGTTCTCAAAATTTCATAGTTGGGAGAATCCTCAACAACACCTACAAGTGTTCAAGCATGCTTGCTACCTTATATTCTAGGATCAAGAGCTTATGCTCCGTACCTTTCCTATTTCTTTAATAGGGCCCACTTTAGACTGATATAATAACATACCCCAACACTCCCTGCTTTCTTTCTCTTAATAATGCTCAGATGTTTATTGAAAAATTGTCAATAAATATTGCACATAAGATCTCAATCACACATATTTATAACATTCGTCAATTCGAGGACGAGTCTATTGCAGACTTTATCGCTCGTTGGAGGGGAATAATAAATCAATTGTCTTTCTCCCTCCCTCAATCTCAACAAATAGAGTTGTTTACTCGATCTTGCACTAATCATATTTCTTCCACTTTAAGGATTCAAACCTTTCATACATTTGAAGAATCATTTACGATGGCATGCAAACTTGAGTCTCGTGCCATTGAACAAGGGAACCTAAAACTTCATTCTAAGTCTAAACCAGATTTTTCTTGGTTTACAAAATCAAACCCTTCCGCTTCAAACAAAGACAAGAATCATGGTTCCACCAATGCTATCGTATTAAAAACATCATGAGCTGATAACAATTCTAATCAAACACCTCAGAGAGACTCTTCATCCTCTTGAAAAGGACCCTCGTCATCTCGATCTTTTACTTCGTTGGGGGAATCATATGCTTCTATCTTAGAAAAAATGTTAGAAGTTCACATGGTCGAACTTCCCCCTATTAGAAATTTTGATGAGAGCCAAGAATGACCATTCTGGTATAGGTAAAATGACTTATGTCATTATCATAGAAGCAAAGGCCATGACATTGAATGATGTCAGACCTTCAAAAATCTTGTCTAAAAATTTATTGATAAAGGCGAGCTCATTTTGGATAACCCAAATGCTCCCCCAAATTAGGCACTTGATGTTTTTAAACAACCTTTTCCAAATAATTCCCCAAACAACGATGCTTCAGGGACTCAAAAACCAAACACACATACTATCAGCTTCATTTCTACTAATGATTCTTCTTCTAACTCAAAATCATCCACAAACGCGTCGACTGAATCGGGAATCTCCCCTGCTCCTTCAAATTCTGAGATCCCACCATCCTCAGATGGTCCATCTTTGAGTCTTCCTTTATTAAAAACAAATTCATCTCCCTCTTCCTTGCCATCTAATCTTCCACCTATACCTGAGACAATGTCATCTTCATCTGTCTCGGCATCAAATATTCTTTTGATGCTTGAGTCATTTACATCCCTTTAAATTTCCACTATGGATACTTCTACTTCTTTCACTCCCATTTTTTCCACAACCATGCCTTTGGTTAATGTACCCATAGTTGTACCAACTTCTATGCCTTTGGAAGCATCCTCGATCTTAACTCTTCCTGTCACTTTTCCAATGGTAATTACACCCACAATTACTACATCTGAAGTACCTTCCTCACAAGAGGCTTCCTCTTCATTACCTATATCTTCCACCATCAGTGATTCCTTTCCTATTAAGGGAAACATCTAAAGAGTTAACATCGACACCTATACTTCTGGACTCTCCTGGAATCAGACTTAAACAATTGGAGTTTAAACCTAAGGTTACATCATCAG
Organism: Taxus chinensis; assembly: GCA_019776745.2. Classification (NCBI taxonomy): domain Eukaryota; kingdom Viridiplantae; phylum Streptophyta; class Pinopsida; order Cupressales; family Taxaceae; genus Taxus; species Taxus chinensis. The sequence goes on from CM034153.1 coordinate 14,841,679, forward strand.
TATAATCTCCTTTACTTCCTCCAATAACAGTTATAATCACCTTAAGCAGTTGAATTTTTCACCATCCTTGAGAAGGGAAAAACCAATATTTCAGACCATCAAGAGTCTTGGTGCTTTCCCTCAAAAATCTCTCTCAGCGCCTCATAAAAGAATGGATTTATCCACTGAAAACGTCATCTTCTTCTACAACACCACCTTCATCGATGCCTCGTAAAGTGGATTTACCTACAGGAAAGGTGTCACCTCTTTTATTAGAAGCGTCATCTTCATCACGAAAAGCTAAGGCACCCTTTTTTCCTCCTATTAAATATTTTTTGGGAGCTCCTCCCCCATCTAAATCAGTCTTATCTAAATCATCATTTGTTTCAGCCAAGCAACATTTTTCATCTCCGAAGACCAAAACACTTGTCACATCATTAGTCATCTTCAAGATCTATCTTAGGAGCTCCTCCACCAAAATCAATCTTGCCTCACTTGCTTCCATCTCAAGCACCTAAGGCTACTTTTCCCAATGTCTAGAAAAGCAAAACAATCCCTAAAAATACTGTCAAATCAGATATGCAGGTTCTTTTACTTTGGCAGTCTGCTAAGACTAAAGAGGTGCCTTCATCATCTCTGTCCTCATCTTCGTCTACCAGATTCTATACAGAAATCCTTCACCAACTTATCCAATCTTCATCTATATCTCTTCCTCTGATCAAACCCTATAATCCTAAAGGAGTAAAACCTTCCTGGTTCAACTCTGATTTGATTTGTGCTTACCATCGCACTCCAGATCATGATATTGAGGGATGTAAATCCCTTCAATCTATCATTAACATCTTGGAAGAAAGTGATCTTCTGCTGGAAAAGGAGGAGGAACAAGTGTCTCCTATCATCCTAGCTACATCTGAGCCTGAACGGTCCTACTCAGGCCTCTAATTCTATTGACTACCACTCCTTTTTCTCTTCCACCTTCTCAAATCGACAGAATTCATATCGACACTAGAGCACAATAGTATGACAATCTATTGTCTTCTACAGCCTCTCGACCACGGGTCATCATTTCTACGGCCCCCAAAGGAGTTCCTCCTTCCTCATCAGCCCCGATACCTCAGGTCTCTATTCGTGCTTCACTTCGGGCTAGGATTCCCATGTCATTTGAGGAGAGTGTTATGAAACAACTCACCCATGCTCCGGTCAAAATGTCCTCTTTTTGACCTCATTCAATCATCTCCCCAACATCGTCAGGCTCTGAATGATAGTCTATGCCACATCGCAATGAATCTGGATGAGCCTCAGCCCTTCAAGATGGTTTTTCAGGTTGAATGGACCCTCAAACAACCATCTCTTTTGAGGATTATGAGATTCCTCCCCTTTCTTTTGAGTGATTTAGAGGCTCCTCTCTTTATCCACAGTTAAAATAAATAACACTACGTTAAAACACACTATGATATACAGTGGTGCTGCACTCAACATCATTTCCTCCCACACATTCGAGCAACTTAAGTTACCAAAGAACGTAGTGTCACCACTTCCTTTTGCCCTTTGATCATTTAACAATCAGCTGGCAGTTACTTTAGGAACTATGGTCCTGCCCATTCGGGTAGGTAAGAAATTACTTCATGAGCTTTTTTTACATTGTTGAAGGGAAATTCCACTACAATATGATCCTCGGATGCTCCTGGATTCATACAATGCACTGCGTCCCATCAACCCTCCATCGATGCATAAAATATCAGTATGAGGGAAAAATCTATACTCATCCAGGAGATCCTTTCCCTTCCGCACAATGTGACATGACCACAGGGTCTGTCCCTCTAAAGGAGAATGCTTGTTCTCCTGACAAGGCTTCATCCTCTTCCATACCTACAAAAAAATTACCAGATTTACAAAATCTAGAAGAAACATCGCAATGTTTTTCATTAGGAGAGCTTCCTCTTCTCTCTTTTGACACCCATCTCAAACCTAACGAGTATGGTAGGCCAAACAAACAACCTGAATATCAACTAGGTCTTGGTCACATCATCACCATTGGTCTGCCCAATCAGTAGACTAACTTCATCTATGGTGGTCTTGATACACCTCACTATCATCTGGATTCTCCTCCTAGGGCCAAACCCTATTCCGCAGGGTTTGATTGTCTACAAAATCCCATGTTTGCAAAAACTTATCTATATCGATGTGCGTGGAAAGGCTTTGGCCTGGGAAAGTATGAATAGGGTGTGCATGACCTCGCATCCATTCCAACTCTTAAACCACATCAAAAATTTGGTTTAGGGTTTAAACCTCTCTCGAAATCCACCGTCACCATTCTCGATGAGCCTCTTTCCATTGAGGAACCATCTTCTCCCGTCAGGTCGGAAGCATCACTTGATGTGGATGACACCATTTCCATCCCGCCTAACCTTTTTTTTAGTCAATACCATTTCCTTAGGTCCACTAACCTATAAGACTAATGGAAAATCCACTTCCATACCATTAGTCTTCCCTAAAATAGTTGGAGATGACTCTCCCACTATCAATACTATCCACTATGTGGATGATGATTTTGTCCTTACCTATCTAGGGGTAGAGGATTCTTATCTTCCTAAAACCATTCCTTCTAACACGTCTACGCTTCTCAACGAAGCCACTGTCGACCTTAATATAGGGACTTCTGAAGACCCTCGCATCATTAAGGTCGGCCAATCTCTTAATCCACAGGAGTTAGGAGACTTCACCACCTTTCTTTCCCACCATCGCCAAGCATTTTCTTGGTCATACGAAGATATGCCAGGCCTCGATCCTAATATCATGGTCCATAATATCGTTACTCTTCCAGACATCAAACCAGTTAAACAAAAACTACGTAAGATGCATCCTCATGTAGCCCTCCTCGTTAAAGAAGAGTTGCAGCGCTTGCTTTCCACCAACTTCATCCAACCCATTGACTATCCATAATGGGTTTCAAATGTAGTACCAGTAACCAAAGCTACTGGGAAAATTTGAATTTGCACCGACTTCCGGGATCTTAATCTCGCTTGTCCGAAAGATGATTTTCCTCTACCTAATATCGATCAACTCATGGATTTAACTGCAGGTCACGAGATGCTTTCTCTGATGGATGGTTTCTCGGGGTATAATCAAATTCTCATCGCACCAGAGGACCAACATAAGACTTCCTTCATAACTCCTTGGGGGACTTTTTGTTATCGCGTCATGCCCTTCGGTCTTAAGAACACAGGAGTGACTTATCAACGTGCAATGACCTACATCTTCCATGACCTCTTACACAAAACTATAGAAGATTACGTTGACGACCTCCTCGGTAAGTCCAAACACCATCAAGATCATCTTTTCATTCTTGTGCCTCTCTTTGAGAGACTCATTCATTTTTGTCTTCACCTAAATCCATCTAAATGCGTGTTTGGCGTTCTCACTGGTAAACTCTTAGGCTTTATCATTTCTATTAGGGGCATTGAAGTTGATCCCACAAAAATAAAGGCTATCCTCAAGATGCCCTCCCCCTTCCAACTTAAAGCAGCTCCGTGGTCTTCAAGGACGCCTTCAATCAGTGCGTCATTTTATCTCACAGCTTTCAGACCGTTGTCAACCTTTTCATCATCTCCTCCGTAAAAATGTTCATTTTGAATGGGATGAGCATTGCCAAAAGGCCTTTGATGATCTCAAAGCTTATCTTCTTTCTCCACCTGTGCTTACACCTCCACGCGAGGGGGAGCCATTCTATCTTTATATTTCTGTGACTGACCATGCTTTGGGAGCCATGATCTCGCATCAGGACACTAATGGTAAAGAACAGGCTGTCTATTATATCAGTCGCACTCTTCATGAGTATGAAACACGTTATTCTGAAGCTGAAAAACTATGTTGTGCTCTCTTCTTTGCAACTTCTAAACTTCGTCATTACCTCCTTAATCACAAAACTTACATTGTTACAAGTGTCAATCCACTCAAGACAATGCATGCGAAACCTTATCACAATGATCGTATCACTCGTTGGCTCATGCTCATGACAGAGTTTGACCTCGAGTTCATCTCACAGAAATCTATCAAGGGTCAGGTCATTACAGATCAATTAGCTGATACTCCTCTTCCAGACACTCAAATCCCCCTTACTCAATTCCTAGATGAGTACATCCAACAAATCGATTTCAGTCTGTCTCCATTTAAAGTAAAACTCTTCTTTGATGGGTCCAAATGTCAGCAAGGGGGAGGTGCAGGTTTCATCATGATTCCTCCTTGGGGTGCACCTATCCCTGTCGCACACAAGCTTAACTTTGAATGTACCAATAATATGGCCGAATATGAAGCTCTCGTTTTAGGTCTTCAAAATTCCATTAATCTCAATGCTCGCCATATCGACATCTTCGGTGACTCTGAACTCATCGTTAATCAAGTCACTAGTGTCTATCAGTGCAAAAATGATATCCTTCAAAAATATCATGATATCGTTCTCTTTCAGCTTCAATCTTTCGATAAATTTACTATCTAGGCTATTCCTCGCATTGCAAACCAATTTACAGATACAATGGCTTCTTTATCCTCACTTATTCTACCTTTTACCAAAGACTTTTGATTTTATGTGGTTGTTCAACATTTAGACCAACTATCTCATCTCAGGCAGTTGACTTCAATCAATGCCATCACGACCAACACTCAAGATGAGTGGTATCAGCACATTTTTTATTATCTATCCCATTCAGTGCTTCCTCCAGATCTGACTTCCAATGGTAGAAGATCTTTTATCCAACGTGCTAACCACTATACTATTTTGGGTGGAATCCTCTAAAAATGTGGCTTTGATGGTATTTTACTTTGGTGCCTCAAAACCCCTGAATCATCTAAAGCCATTCAGGAGGTCCATGACGGTATCTGTGGTGGACACTTTGGTGGTTTGGCCGTAGCTAAGTGCATCCTACGTTTAGGTTATTATTGGCCTTCTCTTAATCAAGACTGCTGCGACTATGTCAAGAAGTGTGTCAAGTGTCAACAACACGCTAATCTCACACATATCCCTAGTCAGGCCTTGCAACCTGCAGTGGATTTATGGCCTTTTTCACAATGGGGTCTTGATCTCGTTGGTCTCATCAATCCACACTCTTCATAGTGACATCACTCCATCATCACTGCCACAGAATACTTCACTAAATGGGTGGAGGCTATTCCTCTTTCATCAACCAAAGCTAAACCTATTGTTGATTTTGTCTATCAACACATCATTTGTCACTTTGGTGTTCCTCACAAACTCATTACAGATAATGACAAGTCTTTCAAAAACAAATATTTGCAAAAACTTTGCGACACCTTTAATATTAAACTCAACTTTTCTTCTCCATACTATCCACAATCTAATGGCCAAGCTGAGGCTTCTAATAAAACTTTGCGTAATATCCTCGCAAAGGTAACTAGTCGAGCTGGTAGGGATTGGCACTTACACATCCCTTTTTGCTCTCTGGGCTTATCGGACTAGCATTCATACCCCTACTAGCGCTACTCCATTCTCTCTCATCTATGGGTCTGATGCTATCCTTCCTTTGGAAGTTCAGATTCCCTCTCTTCGCATCTCTCTCAAAGAATTTGTCTCTGATGAGGACTATCGTCAAAACCGTCTAGCATAGCTTGAGTTGTTAGATGAACGTCACCTCAACACTCTTGAACATCATCAAGTCTATCTTGAGCATGTCAAGCATGCTTATAACAAACATCTGCAGTAGTGTGACTTCCAAGTTGGTGATCTTGTTCTTAAAGAAAACCAAAATGTCACTACTCTGGAATGGAGTCAACGTGGTAAGTTTTCTCCTAACTGGATGGGACTGTACATTATCACTCATAAGTACGGGTCTGAGGCTTATCACCTATCTTCCATGGATGGTATACCTGAAATGGAGCCTCTTAATGCTTTGCATCTAAGGCCCTTCTACTGTTAAAATCTATCTTACATGATTTTAGTCGCAAAACAGATCTTTCATCCATCTGCAACCAGTCATGCATTTCGTAGTGATTCATGAACTATGTGGTTCTCCACGTTATGTCTTTTATACCTTAAATATGAGTACCATGGCTCTACTCATGGCATTTTCCTTACGGGTTTGTTCCTTCTCATGGTAGGAATACCTTAATCACTACTTCATCCACCCTAGGTGTTCATCTTGATCAAAACCACTTGCGGGCATGAGTACGTGCTTATATATGTTTTCTTCCCCTCTATCTGATCTATCTGGTCTAAACTCAGCTTCTTCCAAAGCTCAAAAAAAAAGAAAAAAGAAGAAGAAGATGCTATCCTAGTCCCAAAAGATAGACTGATCCCTCGAAGGATAGCTATCCATGCCTTATCAAATAAAATAAAAAATATAGACCATTCCTCGAAGGATGGCTATCATCAAAATCAAAATACAGATAGCTCCCTTGAAGGATGGCTGTTTGTTTTAGGGAATTTTCATCCTTTTCAGTAACAAACTTCCTCTATTGGCCAGTTTGTTCACTTTTTAGCATCTCTGAAAGACTTCCCGTATCGATCAGTCTTTCTATATCTAGCAAACTTCCCGCATCGATCAGTTTGCTTTTTTTTATCAAAAGAAAAAAATCATTAAGTTGTGATATAAGACCTTTTCAATCATATGGAGATCCTGTTTTCCCCATATGGGCACGTATTTAATCCTTCATGTGTTCTGATGAGATATATACTTATCTCTCGTCCTTATCTACCTCCTAGATCTGGTTTGCGACTAACTAGTGTCAGGTTTGTTTTATCCGCATCTATGGCCTTGTGTGCATCGTCTTTCGATTTACCATCAAGGTCTCTATTTATGGTCGGTTAGGGGCCTAACTCATCATTCTTTTTCCTATCTAGGTGTAGTGCTTTTTATTTCTAAAAGGATAATATCATTACATCACTTTCTTTCACAAAGGACATTTTCCATGATTATTTGTTGTTCATCTAGTTAAATTGACATTTAACATGTTAATTTACTCAATCAAATATCTATGCTCATCTTATCTACTTCATCTAAAAAACATCAAAGCGTGTATTAAAAACACATGTGAATCCATCTATCTATATTATTTAATTGAATTAAGATTTTAGATATGTTTATTTAATCAACCATGACAATCAAATCACATCTATTCATCTATCATTTATAACATGCATCTATATCCATCAAAATTACATAACATCTATCCCTAACATCCATCCCTATCTATCAAAATTAAAATGCATGAGTACAATCACATAACACAAAATGATGAATATATATACATATATCTATCTGTACAAAAGAATGTGTGGCTTCCAATCGAGCCGTATACATCGTATCCACAAGAAAACTACCTTCAACTCGAGGCTACATCAGTATATATCTACAGAATATCACATCTATATGGTGAAGTCAGATAGGTGGAAGACACTATCTCCTCCTCCCTCCTCAGGACCAGGTTGTCTCTCCTAACCACCTCCTACAGAGCTGGAGATGCCTGCTACTATGGCCTTGCCACCTCCTCGATCTCCTCTGGTGCTCGCACCCTCCGAGGCACCACCAGTAGTAGTTATCACTGTTCTCCTCCTCGCTCCATACCGAGGCACATCTGGGGCATGCTATGTCAAGGCATCCTCATAATATCTCACCTCGGCAAGGAGAGCCTGATAGGTACTCAGACTCACCATGCCGGGTGCTCGCAATGGCATTGTTACTGGTGGTGGTCCTCCTGCTACCGCACCCTCTGCTCCTGACTCTGAGGTGGTGCCTGTATCACCATATTTGGCCCTGAGGGCCTCCCTGTGCCTATGATAGCGATCTCTCTGCTGGATCACTGTATCCCACTCCTGACGAGTGGTGTCTCTCTCCTGTATTCAGGCTGTCCCTGTCCTTTGTCAAATCCCTAATCTCCTCGAGGGTAGCTTGGTGTGTATGTGTCAAGGTAGCATGCTCTCCCTCAAGTCACTCTAGTGCTGCTACTAGATCCTCCTCACCTATCTCTATAACTGCTGGGAGATGTCGTGGCAGCTCCATGTGGTACCACACCTCGTAGCCCTCATCTACTCCTACATCATCATCATCATCTATGGGAGGTGGTGCCTCCCTAAGCGGATCTACGAGAATCAGTATAGGTAGATCTATCTCTCTGTTATCCCATCTATAGGTGTGTATATGGTTGGGATGATCTGAACCAAACCAAACTACCTCATCACCCATATAAACGGGACTCACTCTAAGAGCTCTGGCCTGCGGCTCCTGACTACCCTGCTACATCTCAACTCCACCAGATGGGTGTCCTATCCAGCCCATATCGGATAGACCCTGTAGGGTCTCCATATCACCTGTGCTGGTGTCAGAGTCTTGAATCTCTCTGAGTACCACTCTGTGGATCTCCCTGTATCTCCTGGGGCCATGTCTTCCCACCATCGTCAAATCCATACTCAAGGACTTCCCCTACTCCTAGCATCCATGGAAGCCCAGATGGCCTGATCACTGATATATGCTCATATGCCCAGTAATGGAGCACAAAACTCACGTCTATCCTAGTCTGCCTCCCTGTGGTATACATCCACAGCTCATGATATATTTGTGCTAGTAAGGCATCAGCAAATGCAAACACCTGCATGAACTCTAGAATGTCATAGACACAGTCAATGAGTAGTGGGAACCGTCCACCTCTAGAATCTGGTAATGTATAGTAGAGATAGCCATCTAGATCAGGGCTATCAATCTACTCCTGGGGTCATCCTGTCGGTACTGTGAGGCTATCCTCGTATCCCTAGACACTATCTCTACATCATCTTCCCTGTCCCCATATAATCGTACCAAGGCCCTCATCTGCTACTCTCATGGGGTGATCTCTATCAGGTCCCCTGTAATCGGTAACTTGAGGATCTTGTAGATGTCCTCATGGGTGATGGTCATCTCACCCATCTGAAACCAAAATGTGCAGGTCTGGCTATCCCACTGCTGCACCAATGCTCGCATGAGCTCCACATCTTAGGGTACCTACCTATAATAAAGAAAACCCCCTAGATCTGGATAACTCTAGATGATGCCACTCAACATCTATCACATCTGACAGTATGGTCTTGAGTAGCTTGGGAATAGCATCCTGCATGTGTAGGACCTCTCGTGCCTACATGATATCAAACATCATCATTAGTTTCATATTTATCAAAATCCACATCATTAAATTTTCATCAAAATCTTTCTCAAAAATAAAAAAAATGTCACTTTTTTCCAATCGGCGCTGACTCATGCCAATCGGCACTGTTTACTTGACAGTCAATGTCGATTGTGTTTTAATTGATGCCGATCGCTTACTAATTGGCACTGATTTTTTCAATTAATGTCGATTACGAGGTAGAGCACCAAAAAATCCCTCTTGCCTCCTACTACAAAAAAACATGAAAAAAATAATAAAATGCTAAATGTATGAAGCTCAGGAAGGTTCACTTACCCCTGGTCGTGTCATCTTCCTCTTTTGACTGCTTCCGGAGGCTTCCATATTGCTCAAATTCAATTTTTGACTTTTTCTAAATCAATCGTCACAGTGCAAATGAATCGTTACCGTTCACCTTTTCTATACTTATAGATTTTCAGAGCGGTAGACGCCAATTATTTTGATCGGCACCGATTTTTGTAGTCGACGTTGATTAGGGGTAATCGACGCCGATTGGATCCAATCAGCACCGATCAGGGATATTTTGATATTTTCATCCCCTGGTCCCACCAGGACGCACTTCATCCTCATCTGTTCTCTTGTCTTACGTATGTGTCACCCGTAACACATTGCCGCCATCTTTACGTCTTTCTTTTCGGTCCTTGTACCTGGTCGCCTTGTATAGCCTCACGTGCGTCTCACTCATGGCTCAGCTTTGCTTGTTATTCTCCACCTGGGGCATCTCATCATTATATCTTTTGCATGTGCCACCCATAGCACACTTGTTCTGCCCAGTCTAGCAGTACTTCTATTACAAAGTCCACTATAGTGGCCATATGTTGATTTCCACGGTGGTTATCCTCTCAAGGCCATCGCTTCATCCTTCTTGTCTAAGTGTCGATGCTTGGCTTGTTTATTTGATCATTGTTCTGACCTTATTTTAAACTTTCGGTGCATATTTTCGGTGTTATCACCCATTCCGATTTCTTCCCTGTACATGAGAAACTCGTGTTTTTTGCAACCTAAAGATAGTGGGTCTGTAGGCACTAACGTCATCTCGTTCGAAGGCCCTCTAGTTGTCCTCACCAATGTGTCACTCTTTAGTTGTTATTTTGTAGTCACCTTTAACTCACTAGTCTGTAGCCACTTACATCGTCTCATATGAAGACCATCTAGTCTGCCCTACCAATGTGAGTTCCTTAGGTCGCTACCTTTTTTGTTTTTTTACGTGTATCATCAATGATCAAATCTACTCCAGACATCTCATTGGGGCATCCTTCTTTCTCATCTACCTTTTTCAAACTCGGGATCAGTTGGCCTATTTGGGGCCACCCCATCCCTAGTTTGAGGGGGATCACATCATTATTGTTCTTCATTTCTTCCAAATCCTTGTTTTTGTCGCATGTCATTACTTATCACAAGTTACTCGACAAAAAGGGGCAAATGTAGACACCTAAAATTGGTTACCCAATTTAGTGTCCCCTGGGTTCGTTTATCCTCTCGGGTAACCCGGGGCACCTTTATATCACCACTTCTCCCTTAGGGTATTACTTAAATATTTAATTTAGAGGCCTATCCTAAGTTTTCTCCACCCCATTATATTTCACCCATGGTTAATTAAACATTAACCATGTAATTCTATCTTCTACATTTATTCCACTTCTACTTATTCACCCCATATCACTTCCCAACCTCCTGTGCTATTTTTATCCATCCATCCCACCTATTTCTCCTCCCCTAAAATTGTGTAGCGGGATTTTTCCATATTTGAGTCGGAGGGATAATATTCTTATCCTTCCAATTCATTTCCTTTTTGCCACTTTGGGAGTCTGTTCCCTGATCGGCACCAATTTTTCTGAGTGGCACCGATTTTTCTAAACAGCACCGATTTTATCTCGGTCGGCGCCGATTATAAATTTACAACCTGAGATCCTCTTTGGTTAGATTCAGGAGCTGGTTTCCTAGAGATTTCTTTTGTCTAAGTGATTAAAGAGATTATTAGAGGAAGAGAGTGAGTTTTGTGCAGTTTAATCTTTGAGAGGTGCATTGTTACTCTATCTGCGGATCTACAGCTCTTGCGGGTCTCAGCTACCTTGTCTTCATCAATCATCAATCAAGTGTTTTTCAGGTATTCTTCTTTGTTAGTTCTCTATAATCCTCTTTCGATCAACACCGATCCAATCTAGTCAAATCTGATTAGTCTTTAATCAACACCGGTTTATCCATGACACTAATTTGGTCTTCTTTGGTTCCTGGGTTAGAATCCATCAATTTCTACCTCGGATCCTCTTTTTCCATCTTCCATCTCTGTTTCCTGATCAATATTTAGTAATCTGGTCTTACGTCTAATCCATTTTGCTTAGTTTGCTTTCTTCTTTTACTTTCTGGCCTTTTGTCTGCCTGTGTGTCCAATCAATGCCAATCACTACCTGATCAACACCGACCTGAACCAATCGATGCCAATCACTGTCTGATCGACGTCAACCAAAAAAAATGACACTGATCACTGTTCTGATCGATGCCGATCAGTCTGCAGAAAGATACAGAATTCAAGTAACACAAGTTCAGCTTTATTTTTATAGTTTCCTACTTTCTTTCAGTTTTTGTTACGGTTTTTACATTCTGTATGCTATTTTTAATTCAGAAAAACCTAAATATTTTCTTACATATTTTATCATGTATGTCTTTATTCTTGATTGAAAACATGAACTGACATCTGTTGAGGAAGCTCATTGCTTCCTGGACCCGCTTTTCAGGCAGTTCACCCATATATCATCTAACGTCATCTTTTTTTGCCAAGGATTTTTACATCATAGGTTTCTTGGATCTACCTTGCGAGATTGTTTGTGTGTGCCCATCTTATCTCCATCGGCATTCTTTCCATATACATCTTTGGATCTTATCCAATCTATTAGGTATCAATTTCATTTGAGTTTTTCAGGGAAATTTTGATGAATCATTCACCATGGCCCGTAAATTAGAATTGCAAGCTCTACAAGATGGACAGGTTAATCTTTGTCCCAAGAAACCAAAAGTTGAGTTCCTTTCTAAATCATCATTCACCCCTAATAAGTCAAAGACATCTGATAATGTTTTCGTATTCAAATCTTATGCTAAGGGAAAACCCGTTTCTGAGCGCCCTTGTCAACAACGTAGCTATACGCCTATAGGAGAGATGTACAGTACAGTTTTTGACAAACTACTTACCTCCAACATGATATCTCTCTCACCTATTCGACCCATTAACACATCAGTATCTAAGCCCATTTGTTACTGAGATAAAAATTATTGTAAATACCATAGGGTCAATGGACATGACATTGAAATGTGTCATACTTTCCATAACATACTTCAAGATTTGATTGACAAAGTTGAACTCCACTTGGACAATCCAAACACACCCCTGAATCAAAATCTTGACATATTTAAAAAACCTTTTCCAAATCACCCCTTATCTTTAGATCAACCAAAAACAATTTTTTTCCACACGATCAATGCAATAACAAAAATAGAGCCTATCCCTCAATCCACCTCGTCGCTTACTGAATCAAAACCTATATAATCAACACCAGGATCCAACAACCACAAAGTTGTTGAGCCTCCATCTGCTAAAAAAAATACAAAAATTATTCTCATGCCCTCTTCACATGCCATTACTGAATCCACACCCTCATCCTTTACACCTCCTAAAACTACACCCAAAACCACATCTGATAAATAATGCAAAACACTCTCCACCTCAGGGAAATCTGACCCTTTTGTTTATCCTCATCAACCACGCCCAGTTCATCTAAGGCTACAAAAGGAACTCATAAACATGGTGTTGTTCAAGTTTTTAAAATTCCTCAATATGTTTTTCCAGATCAGATTCCTTTGCACAAACCTCATTCCCTTATCATATTAATCACCATATTATTACAGGATCAAAAGCCCCTATCAAACCCCTACATTAAGTCCATACCCTACACCTTTTACATAGTCCAACTATCCTCACTAGCGGCCATCCATACAGGGTCCTTCACCTTCACCTATTGCATAGTCCAGTTATCCTCATCAATGGCCTTTACCTGTCACACAGTCCAACTATCCAAAAAAATAGCCACTTGCATAGGCTCTTCATCCACCACTCGTTCCAATGTCTAGAAAGCCTCCATGATAAATAAATAAATAGCCTATGACTAAACAATGTGTCTTACCTCCTCCTAAGAAGAGTATATGTGCTACTTCGTCCCCATCTATGTATATACCCAAGGGGTGTTATGCCACCATCCTAGATGATCTCCTTCAGTGGTCACTTATTACATTACCACCTCTTAAGCCGTCTGATCATGGATGGAAACTTGGCTGTTATGACTTCAATATTTTCTATAATTACCACAGAACATGTGGCCATTCCATAGAATATTGTAGGGCCTTTTAATTAAAAGTGCAGGAACTTGGTAGTCTGCTCTTCCTTCCTTCTCAATCAAACACAATGCCAACATCATCATCATCATCAAAACTATAACAATCTATCCCTAAAATTCATGCTCATCAAGTTGGTGTCGTACACATTACCACCTATTCACAAAATTATGACAAAGAGCCATCTGAGCCTAAGAAAGGTAAAACTTTCATCACTATACCCCCACCTCCAAAATTATCAACTCCATCTGATAAACCTAAAGTATCTATTTCCTTAGCTCATAAATAATCTAACCAAACACCATCATCAAAATCCAAAATTTACATACAAGTAACAACACCCCCTTTCATCGCAATACAAAAGGTTTCTATCAAGAAATTACACCAATCTGCAGTTTGGATGTCACTCTACGAACTAGTTTAGACATCTCCTTTTCACAAATAGGTTATAATAGAAGCCCTCCAATCCATAACCATACCAGTCAATGATCCATTTCCTTTCACACATTTTGTGGGTGCTCTTAAAACATCCTTCACCATATCATTTCAACCATCTAAAATTCCCTCCCTCAGACCAGAGAACCATGACCTACCACTCTTCATTATCACTCAAATTAATGATATCTCCATCAAGAGGGTCATGATTGATAGATGTGCCACCATCAACATCATATCATCCCTCACCTTTTATTAACTCAAATTACCCATCACCGTTATCACTCAAAATCCATTTTTATTGTGATCCTTCAATGACACTATCGTACCCACATTAGGCACTATCATACTCCCGCTTAAGGTCGGTGTCAAAATCCTACCCGAACTCTTCTACATTATAGAAGGAGAGTTTTAATATAACATTTTATTAGGAAACCCTGTGATACACACCATGCGTTGTGTTCCTTCCACCCTCCATTTATGTATTAAATACGAACATGAAATTCAGGCTTTCATTGTCCCTACTGATCTAAATCCATTCGCTGACTGCTACATGATGTACCACCCAAACAACATCCTTGTACCTAAATTTTTATCTGAGCCATATAATTAATCATCCACTGGTGCATCAATCCCTTCTTCCAATTTACTAGATGGTTCCTCTCTTGGTGAGGCTATAAAATGCCTTGCGCTTGGGGAAACCATATCCTCATGCTTAAATCCATCCGGTCATTTAAAACATATGGCCGCCCTGAAAAAGTAACCCATGTATGACCCAAGCATCGAAGATGTTATCTCTTATGGTTTGAATTCTCTAAAAAAAAACCTTGTCTATGCGGTACTTTATAATCCTCCATCCCATGTCATTAATCCACACCATGCCATGTCATTCACATTAAACTTCAAATCTCTTGACAATCCTAAATTTTCCCATATGTATCTTCATCGTTGTGTATGGAGAGGTTTTGGCCTCGGGCATTATGAACAAGGAACCCATGATCAACCTGTCCTACATTATCTTAAATCCTATTAAAAAAAAAATTAGGTTATAAAAGGTTCATCTTTGAAATGTGTGAAGGCACTACATCTGAACTGACCACCTCTGTAACTATTTCCAAACTAGATCAATCACCATTAGCAGACCCTGAAGATCCCACGGACATAACCAACACTATACCCATCCCACCTAATATTTTTTTAATAAATGCTATATCTTTAGAGCCACTTACCTATGAATCCAATCACTCCACCAAATCATTACCTCTTTTTTGGCTAGAATTGGTTGAGGAAGATTCACCTACTGTAGATATCCTCCAGTGTCAGTACGACCAGGATATCCTTTCCCATATGGGAGCTAAAGACCATTGTCTTCAGAAATCCCTACCATCTGACATATCAAATCTCCTTAACGAATCCAACCTCGATGTTAACTTAGGTACCCCTCAGGATCCTCACATAGTTAAGGTTGGTCAATCTCTAGATCCACAAGAATTAAATGATTTCATCTTGTTCTCAACAAAATATCACCAAGCCTTTTCTTGGTCATACAATGATATTATTGGAATTGATCCTAACATTTTCATACATAACATAGTCACGTATCCCGATGCTAAACTAGTTTTGAAAAACCTCCGTAAAATGTATCCCCGTATAGATATTCTTATTAAGGAAGAGTTACAATGCCTCATATCTACCAACTTTATCATACCCATCGATTATCCACAATGGGTCTCCAATGTCATCCCTGTAACTAAGGATTTAGGTAAAATACACATCTATACTGACTTTAGGGATATCAATCTCACCTGTCTGAAAGATGATTTCCATCTTCAAGACATAAATCAGCTCATCGACCTAACATCTAGCCATGAATTGCTCTTTATCATGGATGGCTTCTCTGGTTATAACCAAATCCTCATCACCCATGAAAATCAACACAAAACTTCTTTCATCGCCCCTTGGGGAACCTTCTGCTACTGTGTCATGCCATTTGGTCTAAAAATGTAGGGGCTACATATCAACGTTCCATGACATACATTTTTCATGATCTCATCCAAAAAATTGTTGAAGATTACATTGATGACCTTCTAGGAAAATCCAAAGCATGAAATTACCATCTTGACATTCTTGAATCTGTCTTCACTTGTCTTATCCAATTTTGTCTTCATCTTAATCTTGTAACGGTTTTTTTTGGTGTCCTCACCAAAAAAATTTTAGGATTCATCATATCTATCCAAGGCATTGAATTTGACCCAGGGAAGGTTAGAAAAATCATGTAGATGCCTCCACCATCTAATCTTAAACAATTGCATAGCCTCCAAGGTAAATTACAATCCATTTAACATTTCATATCACAACTTTTTGACCATTGTCAACCATTTCACCATCTACTTCTCAAGGACATAGAATTTCATTGGGATTTTGATTGCCAGAAATCCTTTGAAGAAAGCAAACAATATCTATTATCACTACATGTGCTTATTACACCTCGTGAAGGGGAGCCATTATATCTATACATATCTACCTCAGAGCATGCTCTAGGAGTTATGCTCACCCACCATGATAATAAAGGTTATGAACAGGTCATACATTAGATTAGTCACACACTCCATGAATATGAAAAATGATACACGAAAGTTGAAAAATTATGTTGTGCATTATACTTTGCCACCTCTAAACTTTGACATTATCTCCTCAATCACAAGATGTATGTCGTCACTATATTTAATCCACTTAAATCCATACACGCTAAACCTTATCATAATGATAAAAAAACTCAATAGCTTATGCTCATGAATAAATTTTACCTTGAAATCATATCTCAAAAATCTATTAAATCTCAAACCATTGCAAATCAGCTCGCCAATACACCCCTTTCAGATAATCAACTACCTCATGAATGCTTTCCTGATGAATCCATCAAGAACATTGATGAACTTGATTTCATCCCCATCAAAATGAACCTCTTCTTTGATGTGCTAAGTGCTAAGAAGGAGGAGGAGCTGGATTCGTTATCTTACCCCATGGAACATCCCACTTCCATTATCATTCAAACTTAAATTTGAATGTACTAATAACATGGAAGAATACAAAGAGTTAATCATGGGTCTAAATACTACCATTATCTTAGGTGTCCACATCCTAGAAATTTACACAAATTCACAACTCGTTGTCAGTCAATTTAAATGAGAGTATCAATGTTAAAATGAAATCCTTTAATAATGTAAGGTTGTGGTCTAATTTCTCCTTAGCACATTTGATTATTATACCATTCAATCCATTCTGTGATATTCTAATAGGTTTGAAAACACTATGGCATCCCTCAGATCCCTCGTCCCTTTTGAAACAAAAAAAATCAAGTGATAAAACTAAAATGTACGTGGTTGTTCAACACTTGGATCATCCTTCACATCAAAATGACCTTCCTTCCATCAATAACGTTGACAACAATCCAGCTGATCTATGGTACACACATATATATGAATATCTCACCAATGTATACTACCATCAGACTTATCACATGGTGCCAAATGGTCAATTATCCAATGTGTCACTCACTTCATCATCATAGGTGGTATTATCTATAAACATAGTTTCAACGATATACTATTACGATGCCTTAAATCACGTGAATCAATCAAAGAAATCGAAGAAGTCCATGATGGCATATATGGTGGTCACTTCAGTGGTAATGCCATCGCTAAACGTGTCATATGGATAGGATATTACTATCCTACCACCACCAAATATTGTTATGCATATGTAAAGAAATGCATTAAATTCCAACTCCGTTCAGATCTCATTCACGTCCCTAATCAAGCATTTTAACCCGCTCAATACCTATGGCCTTTCTCTCAATGGGGGTTAGACCTCATTAGCATAATAAATCCAAAATCATCCCAATAACATCATTCCATAATCATAAAAAATTAATACTTCACTAAGTGGGTTGAAACCATTCCTTTAACCTCAAAAAAAATTGGACCTATTATCAACTTCATATATCAAAACATCATATGTCATTTTAGTATCCCGCACAAGCTTGTCACAAATAATGGAAAATCCTTTTAAAATAAGGAAGTTGAAAAGCTCTGTGATACATTTAACATCAAACTTAGTTCCTCATCACCATATTATCCACAAGAAAATGGATAGGCCGAGGCCTCCAACAAAACACTTAACAAAATCCTTATGAAAACAATAGATGATGCAGTCATGAACTATCATATCCAAATCCCATTTGCTCTCTGGGATTATCAAAATAGCATCCACACACCTATAGGTGCTACACCTTATTCAATTGTATATGGATTTGAAGCCATTATACCTCTTGAAATTCAAATTTCTTCACTTCATGTATCTCTCAAATATTTCATCTGTGACGAAGAGTATCACCAAAACTGCTTAACACAACTTGAATTATTGGATGAAAAATGTCTAGCGGCCCTCAAACATCATCAAGTCTATCAAAAACGTATTAGCATAGCATACAAAAAACATGTCAAATAACACGAGTTTAAAATTTGTGATCTTGTACTTAAAGAGAATCAAAATATTACTACATTAGAATGGAGTAAACGTGGAAATTTTTCCCCCAATTAGATTGGTCCATACGTTATCACTCACAAGTATGGGTCAGGAGTGTATCGTCTCGCTTCTCTTGATGGAGAACCTGAAAGGGAACCTTTGAATGCCTCTCACTTATCACCTTTTTACTATTAAATAATTTATGGTCATGACAATATTACCTCTAAATCCCATCACTTCATCATATCATTGCAATGATGTGGTCATCTGTCAGCATCCTAAGTACACCTTAAAGATGTGCACCATGGTTCTGTCCATCACATATTTCACATGTGCAAGTTCCTTCCTTTGAGGGAACCCTTTTGAAATCATTACACCCATCCATTTCATACCAATCAAACATGACATGGGGAATGTGTGTGTAGGTCGGGTACACATTTTATCCCCTTCTTTAAAAGGTCTATTAGGGTTTTTTCCCTTAGCTTCAAAAACATATGAAAATCATTTGGATGCTTCTCTTATCAAAACATCCAAATATAACAGACTGATCCCTTGAAAGAAAAATATTTGCAAGACTAAATCATTATCAAAATAAAAAGTAGACTGGTCCCTTGAAGAATAGCTACTAGTCAAGATCATAAACTGATCCCTCAAAGGACAACCATCCAGTCAAAAGTTAAAATGTAGACCATACCCTCGAAGGATGGTGACTCATATGAAAGGCTTCCCATATTGATCAGCCTTAAAAAATCAAAAGCATGCAGGAAAAATTATCGCATCGATCAACTTTCCCATCATAGCAAGCTTCCCGCATCGATCAGTTTGCTTCAAAATAATATAAAAATTTGGGGTATCATCCCTTTGAAACCTTTGAAAAGGAGAACCCTTTTTACACATTGGCTTACACACATAAAATCCCTTTTGTCATCCTAGCAAAATCCTTTCACTTGAACTCACATTCTATCATGATTTATGTAGCTACCCATTGATAATATTATTTAACATTTTATAAGGCTATAAGTGTGAGTGTTATTCGAGAGCCGTCACGTATATATCAAATTCCTAGTAGGGTAATTATTATATTTGTACTTCATTTTATTTGAGTTACATTTTTTATTTGGCACATGTTGGATCACATTTTAAACCATTAAAATCAATCAAACATTCAACCACATCTAAAAATCTATGTAACTAAGAATTTTAGCATATTACATTCATTAGAATCCATCTAAAACATTAACACTTTTCCAAGTAAAAACATATAAAATCTAACACATAAAAATTAAAATGCCATACATAACCATAAATCCATCGTCGTCATCATGTATATATAAATTAAAGTTCGGTGTATATCATAATCCAAGTCCAAATATCAATATATGTCCTCATCATAAAAAAAAAATGGGGCTTCTATGAGCCTATCATATCATATATAATCATGTAGTAAAATCAACATCCCCAAGAATAGTACTAGCACCACCCTCTCCTATAGGAATAGGTGTGCCTCTAGCTACACTACCATCTCCACCTCCTCTAAGAGCACTAGTGACAACAACCGCAACTCTGTATCCTCCATCTCCAGCCTCCACTCTCCCTGGCCTCTTAGGCGGCCGTCCCACGCTTGTTGCACTAGCAATAGGCCTTGTTGTTGTTGTGGCTCTCCCTCTCATAGCCACATGATCTACATACAATGTGACATCCAAGTAGTTCTCGATAAATAAATCCACACGTTAATCCCTCTCCTCTGATGCAATGTCATAATATGCCACTGAAATCATACCAGATGGAGGAGGTGATGTAGATGTTCCCCTCTACCTACCAAATCAAGCCATCACTAATAGCTCCGCATTAGTTATAGAAGGCCATGTGATCCCCAAGGCCTTATTCAGTGTATCTCCTGTGTCCCTTATACTTGTCTATGTGAGAAAAGACATGTATAAGCTATGACTGGAGCCTGTCTCACTCCACAATCAATCCATCCCTCTCTACAATGATGGTATCCCAAACACCAATAAAATCATCAGGCTCTCTTCGAGATGCGTCCCTTTCACCCTCCACTATGGCCTTCTCAGTTTTCACCAATACAATGGCAGTAACTATGTCATCATTTCCCTCCTCCTCCTCATCAAAATATGGCTTTGTATCTCCTCCTTATGCTCCTCCCTCTACTCAAGCATGTACTTGTCTCACTCATTGTATAAATCTCTGCACTACTCAGACTCTATCAAAACCTCTCAAATTTGGAGCCCACCATGCCACATACTCAAGGGTAATCCCCACATCATCAATCGAAACATTAACTCCCTCCTCATTGGGGCATGTATCCCCTAGCAACTCCTCAATAATGGAAGGTCTTGTCATTGCTACCCTCGGAGTATCTACATCCATCTCCTCCCACCTAACCTGAATGGGCTCCTCAAGAACTCCCTGTTGTAGTACAAATTGTTTCATAACATGATCAAAACATAGAAGCTCATGCTCACCTTCCCTATGTTTTCATAGCAATATAGGATTTTGTAAGAAAACCAAATCCTGTGGGTACTCGGGCCATGCTAGTAAATCCAAGTATGGTCTCCACACAACATTTCCCACCTGCAGTCTATTCAAAAAATCCATATAAAATCCAAGTCTCCTCCTCTTCCCTAAAAAACCTCTATCTGATCTCTAATTCATAAAATCAGGGTGGTGATCACCGATGGACCATAGTAACCCTGTTGTTCGAGCAATAACTATGTGCTCTAGGGCCCATTACTGTAGTGGAAAACCAATATCAATACCATAGTGTTTATGAGCCTTCCATGCCCGCAACTCTCTGAATGTCTATGCAAGAAAATTGGGCCCCATTCTGATGCTCCATCATCACATCAATAATCCCCATCATCATTCATAGAAAATGACCACTCTCGGAATCAGGTAAGGCATAGTTTATGATATCCGTCATCATCATGGTCATTTGAACATGGTCCACTCTCGTAGGAAAATAGGCACGGCCATAAGAAAACCCCCAGACTCATATCTGATATCTCCAACATCCTCCTCAAACAACCTAGCCATTAAGCCTTCCCTATACGCCTCAATAATGGTATACACTATGGATCCATAGATCGGTAGTCTCAAAATATGGTGGACATCCTCCAAGGTAATAGTGATCTAACCCATAGGATGCTAAAATGTGTTGGTGGAAGAGTTTCACCTCTCTAGCAATGCCAAAATCAAACCTGGAAATCTGTGAATCCATCTATAAAACCTCATGGAACCAAAACCACATAGCATCCACATGAGCCTAATCCTCATCAAACATATCCATCCTAACCTCCTCCAATATCAACAAAATGTGGTCCTGGATGTTCAATTTCACCTATAAAAATGATCGAAACCAACGCTTAGTATGTCAAAATCATCATCAATAACATATCAAAAATCAAAACTCACTCCAATATTTTGCAGCATTAACATCTAAAACATCAAGCATTCCTACTTAACAAAAATTCCAAAAATATAGATGAGTCACCAACGATTCATCCCAATCGCTAACGATTATGCTCTGAATCACAAACAATTGCATCAATCACTGACGATTCTTTTTAGGGCACTCATATGCCCCAAACACGGCTGTGAGATCCTAAAACTACAAAAAAACACACAAAAATAGGTTAAAATATGACTTACCTTAGATGTTGGTGGTTTTTGTTGTCTACTGGAGGATAACATTACTTAAAATCTCCCAAAATCTCCTTGAAATGCTCAAATCAATTCAACAAAATGATGTTGTTACACCACGGTTAAAACAAACAATCAAATAACTTGGGTAATTATAATACCCTATTTTTACCCCATTCTAATCACTGACATTTATACCTTCAATCGTTGGTGATTACCCTAAACGCCTGTGATTCACCCTATTTGTAACAACCATTGCTACTTGCACCCATGAACACAACAAAAACACCCTTTGCACTAGTTTTCCACTTTCAAAGGACCCAAACACTCAAGTCAACAAAGCACAAATAAACATTAATTTCTAGGAGTTGTCATATGCCTGTGGGATACGTGCCCTTTGGCCCCCCATCACTTGGAATTCCCATCAAACTAATGCTACCTCCACAGATCAAACATATATAGGCATAAACCCCTTGGTTTCCCTATTAAGCTGATCCATTGGCAACACACTTTGTTTCAGTACCCCTTAAAATGGGGAAACCTTTGAAAAATAAAACAGACATAAGAAATTGGTGTTTCATGTATTGTGCTACAGTCAAAACACCCATACAACCAAAAAAATCTCAATCACTTTTGTCTAACACCTTGCTAAGATGTCAGACAAAAAGGGGTAAATGCAGACACCAAAAAAAATCACACACCTCGTCCTTACATTAAAAAAATAAAATACTATTCTCATCTGCTTACCATTCAAATTTGTTGTCGCATCATTACAACCTCCATCACTATCACCACACCCCTTCAATTAATTAATTTACCCCACATGTCCTAATGTCATATTACCCTTCTCATAATTAATTAATTAAATTAATTAATTAAATATATAATCTACTCCACCCTCATATGTCACCACGTGGACACTAGTTATACCTAGTCTAAATAATAAACCTTCTAAAAATATTACCCTATCCACCTCTAAAACCTCATATTCGACCTCTCTAAGTTATCTAGCCATAATTCCCCTAAATCCCCCACACCTAAGTTCAAAATATAAGGTTTATCACTTCATATTTCACCCTAGCTCTAACGGCCCAAAAACACCAGCAATTCCCTCGAGCGCTAATAATATATAAATACCAAGCTTTCTGCCACTCTTCAGGACCATTCATGACCATCTAGATGACCCAAATCACTATGAAGTTTTCTCAAACATTCAAGCAATATTATTAGGTTCTTATCAACATCATTTTCCATCAAATACACCGTTAAAGAATTTTGGGAGCTATTCAGGCTCATTCACCATCATAGGCAATATCTCATCACACATCATCGTTCAAAGGTTTGTCTTTCTCTATGATTCATCCTTTTATTTTAAACTTGCTTCTTTAGTCATTTACAGTCTCACTTTTTCTCATAAGAAGATATTAATTTAATTTTAGATAATCAAATTATCTCTTTTAGCAGTCTGTTAATATTTCACAGAATTACCTGTGATTATCCTAATCTCCTACGATTCCCGTGCTTTTTGTTTACTTAATAATCAATTTTCTTTAGGATTTGTTATCAATTATTGCATGCTTTTGTGTTACTAATATTTGTGCCATGCATGTATTTTTTAGATGGCCATATCTGGAACTAATCACCCCAATCACCAACATTAATTCACTTCTAATCTTCCAACACCCTTTACACTGGGAGAAACACGGCCTACTACATGACTTAGATTTGTGTGCCATCCATACAGCCCCCATTTATTTCTTAGAAACCATATTCACATCTACCCAATGAATACGTGAAGCCACCGAAGAATTTTGGGAAGCATGTTACAAAGTACAGTGAATCTAGATCGATCTTGCATGGTTCGAGTACCAATATGAAATGGGCCTGAACATACCTTAGGACATAAACACTACATCTGAGTTAGAATCTAGGAGTGAGATCAGCCTTGTGGATTCTGACTCTGACTTCTCTCGCCAATATAACACAGAGGAAGATATTTCTATTCTCTTCATGGATGACTACATCGAATAACTCGACTCATACTTCACCGAGGATGATGACTTAGCCTGCTCAGTGGGCTCTAACTTCTTCTCTGAAAACTTACATATTGACCTAGATTTGGACTTTGGATTATAGACTTGTTACTTTTCATTATCATTATCATCTGATGTATGTAATAATCTAAATAAGTGATAATATATTTGATCACATTTTCATATATCACATATTGTACTCCATTGTCACAGATAAAACTTGAATGTTTTAAAATTAGGTTGGAATCCACGTAAGGAAGTCCCTTGGCTTCTGGGAACTAGCCTTTGATAGGAAACCTTCCTACCTATTTTACTAATTCCATTTTGTGCAGTGTCTTTGATTTGTAGGTTTAACTGCAGGGAAAAGATATTATTTCATTCATTCTTCATAGAGTGCAACCAATCATACACCTATCACATCCTGCAGGTATCTTGGGAACCCCACCATACTCGAGATTGAGAAATTTTTACCTCCTTGTAATATTAAACCAAACCCTACGTTAAAATTTTCCTCACCATCCATAACCATATGTGCACATTATGTGTGTATTAAGCATACACAACAACACAAAATAAATAAGAAGACACATGAACATGACATATATGTGGGAAACCCTCAAGGGGAATAAAACCCATAGAAACTCTTCTTATATTAGACAAATCAAATAGATTTAGTGAAACACCAACTTTGAAAGGAGCACCAACCCTAAAAGGAACACCAACCCCTAATTTAGTGAAGAACCCATCCACAAGGAGGATACAACCCCCTAAGACAATGAATCACCAAATACAATCATATGAATGTGATTATCTATAATTTTTTATGCTGCCACAACTAATGAAGATCACAGATTTATACTCACATAAACTTTGTTCAAACCCTCACTCCTCTCAGCTTGCTCTATCTTCTTATTCTCACAACTTGTCTTAGATTTAAAACCATTTGCACACATTCTCTATATCATTCCTAAATTATTTAACCTTTCACAAACTTTATTATCTCTATCAAATCATGCCGTTCATACCTATTATAATATCTCTCTCTTGGGTCGCAATGTTTTACTCATGCACAACTAGTTTACAAAAATGAACTCAAAACCTTACCTTAAATATGCTTCTCATCATTCTCTAACATATAACTAGGTCAGTTTCAGTCCACATGCTTTGGTTCAACAAAATAATCTGTAAAATATATACCATTACATATTCATAAAAACATTCATAAATTTGACCCATATATATCGGCCATGCCCAAATCCATCAAACTTGCACCAACCTAGCTCAAAATCCCATCACTTAGATGAGTTAAAACCACTAACACTGTGAAAATCATGATTATTCAAGCCCAAAAATTCATCACACATATGTAATAGAGCATAAAAAATATAATCCACTGGTCATTCAATTATCTTTTACCAATCAACTAAATCATAACACATGACTCAAAATGCCTCATATCCTTCACCAAACAATTGCTTCTAGCACCCTATCTCCACCTTTGGACCTCAAGACCACCCATTAATCAAATCAACTATGGAATTTAACCACTCAATTTAAATCATCATTACCTATATAACACATCCATACATGATGAGAGATGAATTTACACATCCATATGTGCAAACCACAACAACTTTCCTCTTGCACCAAATCAAGCTGCCCATAAACAAATTTTACAAACTCAACTAGTTTGTACCCTTTGTGTTACTTCCAAGACCTAAAAAGGTTGTAAATAGGAAAAAAATTCATCCCTTTATACTCTTAAACTAATATCAAGAATCAATCAATCCATATCATGCCTCATTCAACTCAATATTTTATCCTGAACCATCCTGTCCTAAAAACCAAACAACCTTCTTCCTCACAAATTGACCTAAAAGACCCATAAAATCAACTCACCAAGACACAAACCTTATATAAATAGAAATATCTATGAATAATATTTCAAGAAAATATTATAACATATTTCAAATCCAAGTGGAAGGCCTTCAACCAATCTAATCTCTACAAAATGATTCTTTAGCCTTTTAGGACTCAAGAAATGACCTTGAGCTCAACTTTATCCATCAATTCAAACTCACTTCCACACTTAACCAATCATGGAAAATACTTATAAATTATGTATAAGCACTCATAAACCTTTAAAAATAATAAAATTCTCATAACTTTCACTTTGTGATTTTGTTAATTCCTCATGAAGCCACTTGAGAACAAGGGAGAATCGACATGCCTCCAAAACTGACTCTTTAGAAATGAAGCTCACAACTCCCATCAAATCACCTCATAATTGCAAGTGTGATATATCAATGAAAATATTATGACCTCAGGGTATTTACCAAAAATCTTGAAAAACTAGTAAATAAGACTGAAGCACAAAATAAAATCACTGCAATTTTAGGTCACCTGAAACCACCAAAAACTACCCCAAAACGAGTATTACATAAATAGGGTGCATTCAACAGACAACTCATAATGTATATGGAAAAAAACACTCTAGAAATGTATAAAAACTGTCAATTCATTAACCACCTTCTAGAAATCTTCTCCTCAAACTGAACTTCTTCAAAAACTTTCCTTTTTGAGGTGGGGTCCTGCATATAGTCACAAACATCTAACTATGCACTTGGATGAAATATGGAGGAATCCTCTACAACCTCTAATCATAAAATTTTGAGAAAAATATCAAGTTGTGGGTCACTTTGAGGAAGATCATTATCTCCAAGTCACTACACAACTAGGGTTTAGGGAGAGTTTAAGGTCTGTTTACCTTCTTAACAATCATTCATAAAAATTCATGGTCAAACTTATTTTCTTAACTAATGCTTGGAGATCCTTCTTATGTCCATCCACCAACTTTCCTAAATATCTCATTGGGTCCCATGCATACTTATCACGTGTCATTGAGCATCATAGAATTCCACTTTTTGACCTTGAAATACACACTTCTAGGAATCACAGTAGGAATAAAAATGCAGTATCTTGAAACTCGAATGTGTAAATTAGCACCTAAAACTTGGACCACACCTCTATGAAAAACTGATACACCTTTGTCAATGCTCATATTATCATACCCATGCTAAAAAATACTCAACTAATATCATCTAAGACTTACTTAGGGATTGAGCACTATGTCTAGTGCATACTTATAAAACATGTCCAACACCCAAACCAACACTCTAAGACACTTGTGAGTGTCTCAAAACCTCATACACATGATACCAATGTTTTAAAAACCCATAACCAATTACTACATAAATTACTTCATCATGTTATACCTCATTCTGATGCTCTAGGCCTCCTAGGATTAGGCCACTTGAACGTGACTTTTCTTCACCAAAATTGATATTCTCATGAACTTTTCCATTCTTAACAACCTCATGTAGAATCTTCACCACGCTTCATGAACATCACTATAGACCATAATCCTACCACTTCCATACCATCTGCAAGTCACTTACAAGTCATCTCATATTATGCCCATTACTTTTGGTTGGAAACATCAACCAAACCTATCAAGGACCTCATTTTGACCTTCTTCTTCTTCTTCTTCTATGTTATTGAATCTTTAAGAAACTCCACCCCCCTAGCAAATAAATACTTTCTTAGGAACACAAAACCTCACACTTATTATTTATATTAATAGATTAACAAATTATTGATGATAAATCTTGTTTTTACTCAATATGTCTGATTTCACACCAAACTACTAACTATTATCAATGAAAACAAATAATTAACCTCTTTTGATGCCATCAATAATTTCAACTATAAAAAATGTCTTCAACCAATTGAATAGAATCAAAAATACTTCATGACACTTCAAACCTGCTAGGAACAACACACTTGCATATGAAAATCCTCCTACTTAGTTCCTTAAGATCTTGACTGCCTCTTAAAACAATATACAACTATAAAAGTCAACAAAATCCCCCTCATACCAATATTAGATCATAAAACATAGCTTCAGGCTCAAATGCCCACCACACTACCTACAAATCTTCATAGACTTGATTAGAGACCTTTAAACACAATATACTCAATGTATGCTATCTAAATGCTTCACAAACATAAAAGCAATCATATAGATCATCCATGCTTACAACATAATTCCATGACTGCAATTGTAAAACTCAAATTACATAGTAACATAACTCCATGATTGACTTAAGACCAGCCTATACACCTTCAAAGAGCACATGATACTCAAATAGACAAATAAAACCTTCTTGAAGCACACTACTAGGTGTTATCACAAACTCTTCCAATAATTTCAACCACTCTTATGAAGCATCTCCATGGAAGCATCAAACTGACCTTCAAGTCTTCATAACCTTCTTGTAACCCTCTTAAAGCTCTCCTTTGCTTGCATCATGTTTGTTGGATCAACTCAAACCTGATTTAGACCTTAAGAGCTACAATCATGCACATGAAATTCATCTTACCAATATTTCTACCTTCAAGCTTTCTCATACCTTCTTGAATGCATAATCATTCCTTCTTACATCTACACCTGGTCTCAAACTATCTTTTATTTTCTTTCAATCCTTCAATCATCTTGCATACCTAACTAATTTCTATGTCTTAACAACCTTAGGACACCATTTCACGCTTAAATAATACTTAATACACTCTCCAACTTGCATATCTGCCCACTGAGTCTTCACAAGTCCTTCTCAAGCTATCTCAGAACCCTGCTAGGTCTACAAAACATATCTGTCATGTACTTTCTAGGTTGTCAAGATACTTTTTTCACAACAACACATACAACCCAACAAAGATCCTCATAAATTACCAATACTTTAAATTCCTTAAAAATTCTTATAAAATTCTTAATAACCTCTTGGATCCCTCATAACTCTTGCTGATTATGCTAAAATTTAATAGCCTAGCTTAATCTAGGATCACGATCACTTACAATTATCTTTGGGGTTCCATGTAGCCTTTGAACTGTCTCTAAAAAAATAGCTGTGACTGTACTAGCTGCAAATGGATGTGATAGGGCACAAAAATAGGCATATTTTGTGAGCCTATCCACAATCACAAAAATAACATTCTTACCCTCTGAACAAGGTAATCTGGTGATGAAATCCATAGAGACCTCCTCCCATCTCTGGCTAGGAAAAGGTAAGGGTTGCAACAGACCTGGTGTCTTAATTGTTTCCCCTTTGTTCTGTTGGCACACTAAACACTCTGATACAAACTTTTGTACATCCCCCTTGAGTCCTTCCCAAAAGAATTCTCTTTTTATTTTATGATATGTCTTCAAAAACCCAGAGTGTCCTCCAATAGGCAAGGCATGTAGCTCTGCAAGAATCTCATGCTTTAACTCAGAATCTTTACTCAAGTATAACATGTCGTTGTACCATAGGGCATTACCTTTCCACTCAAATTTGTTAGATGTCATAGATCCTTGCTTAATATTTTGTATTAGAGATTGTGTATCCTTGTCTTGATCCCATTCCAATCTTGCTTCATCCACCCAATTGGCCGTCAACATGGACATTCCACATAGTTAGGCATTTGTGGATGTATCCCTTTTGGACAATGCATCAACTACTACATTTTCTTTACCCTTTTTGTATATTATTTCAAAATCATAACCCAAAATTTTTGTTACCCACTTTTGTTGTTCCTCAGATGATAACCTTTGCTCCAAAAAGTATTTGAGACTATCATGATTAGTTTTTACCTTGAAGTGTCTACCCATGAGATAGGGCCTCCATTGCTTGACCGCATGAAGAATAGCCATCATTTCCTTCTCATAGATGGGTTTGAGTCAGACATTTTCCTTTAAATTGGTGACTCTCAAATGCAATTGGTCTTCCTTCTTACATTAGAACTACTCCCAATCCTGATCCTGAAGTGTCACATTCAACAATGAAGGTTTTTAAGAAGTTGGGAGTAGCCAAAACTGGGGTGCTGCACAAGGCTTCCTTCATCTGCTTAAAGGATTTAGTGGCTACATTTGTCCAATGGATGGCATCCTTCTTTAGCAATGCAGTGAGTGGGGTTACTATTCTACCATATCCCCACATAAATCTTCTGTAGTACCCTGTTATTCCTAGGAACCCATAAAGATTTTTGGGCCTTGGCCATTCCACCATAGCTTTGATCTTCTGAGGATCAACTTTGGCACCTTCATGGGATACAATGTGACCCAAGTACTCTACCTCTTGTACACAAAAATAACATTTGGATGGCTTTGCATAGAGATTATGTTTCTCCAAAACTCCCAACACTTTATTTTACATGTTGTAAGTGTTCTTCCCATGTCTTACTGTAAATCAATATGTCATCAAAGAAAACTAATACAAATTTCCTAAAAAAAGGCCTAAAAATAGTGTTCATCAAGCTTTGAAAGGTTGAAGGCACATTTGTAAGAACAAAAGGCATTACCAAAAACTCATAATGGCCCTCATGAGTCCTAAAAGCCATTTTATGAACATCTTCCTCTTTTATTCTAATTTGATGGTACCCCGAATGAAGATCTAATTTTGTGAAATAAATAACACCATGCAATTCATCAAGTAAATCATCAATTACTGGAATAGGAAACTTATCTTTGATGGTGTAATTGTTGAGTTCTCAGTAATTTGGACACATCCTCCATGTTTCAGCCTTCTTACGTACCATGACCACTGGTGAAGAATATGCACTCTGGCTAGGCCTGACGATACCTGCCTTCAACATTTCATGAACCATTTTCTCGATCTCACTTTTCTGGGAATATGGGTATCTGTATGGTCTAATGTTTGGTGTTTGGCTCCTTGGAACTGTCATCACCAATCCGGCACTATGATAATTCTTCACCGGGAACTCCTCGTGCTATGATTATTTACTAATGCACAGCCTTTAGTTTGGTGGATGTAATCTGGAAACAGAACAACAACATAACACAAGAATACCATCGACTATGATAAGACAGAATGATGACAAATCAGAAATATCAAAGGAAATAATAATATTAACATGAAATTGTTACAATCTCACCCATGAGGTACTTCAACAAGACTATGGGAGAAACTTTACAATTACGCCTCTTGATGGCTTCTTCAACACACCTTTAACTGATGGCTTCCTTCGTACACTTCCTACAATATTTCTCACTACTTCTTTCTATGCTAAATGAGGGGGGTAGCCTCTCTATTTATAGAACTTCCAGGCTTATCCATCTTATCTCTAAGATAGGATAAGAAATCCACTCTGACGAATCATATTCCATACCTTAACTCTTATCTGTACATGTAAGCTTATCTGTTAAGATAAGATAAACCTTATCATTTTACATGGGTTCCACATTTTTAGACTTTTTACAAATAAAATACACAAAATATTTATGACCTCACTCCTTGTCCTTATTACCAATATAATATTTCTAATTCCTAATCACGTAGACCCTACTTCTCTAATTACCCAAACTTTGACATTTTAACATTACCGGACCACTTACGACAAATATTTACTTTTTACAACATTCCTATTGTACTTTGACTGTTACCGTACTCCACATTATTGGCGGCACCGTACTGCGGCGCCGTTATCTTCTATCAGACGCTACTACTAATTATACTTAACAACATCATACATTAATGAAATAGAAATTACGGAGGAAAATTTTAGTGTCGACATCTTCCCCCTTCCTAGCTTCTACTCCGTCCTCGGAGTAGACTGTTCTGGTGCTTGGAAAATCTTCAACTTGTCGTGGTTGACCCATTTCGTAATGGGAGTGCCATCCAATTCCTCCAGTCGGTACGTACCATTTTCATGCACAGCTGCTATTTTGTAGGGCCCCATCCATTTTGGAAGAAATTTTCTCTGTCTTCTTTTTTTGTATCTGGAATCATATACTAGAACCAAGTCATTCACATGAAATGGAGACCACCGGATCTTTTGATCAAAGTATTCCTTCTGCTTCATTTTCTTCTTATGGCTTGTATCCTTTGCTATTTCTCTCATTTCCTCCAGTAAATGAAGATGTACCAACCTTTCTTTTACTGAATCACTTTCATCCATCCTTTCATTTTTCATAACTCTCACAGTGGGAATATCAAACTCAATAGGAAGAACTGGATCAATGCCATAGGCCAACTGAAATGGGGAGTATCCTGTTGCTGACTTTGATGTTGCCCTATATGCCCACAATGCTGCATGAATCCTTTTATCCCATTTATGTACCTGCAAGGCTGCATCTTTTGCTAGAATTTGACACAACACAAAATTTGTTCGTTCCACCTGTCCATTTGTGCTTGGCTTGTATGTTGTTGCCTTCCTGTGCTTAATAGAAAATTTATTGACTAGGGCTTCTACCACCTCATTAATGAAGTGGCTTCCTTGATCTGTTACAATTTCTAATGGGCAACCAAATCTGGTGACAATGCGTTCATACATGAACCTTGCCACTTCATCCATGGAAGTTGTTTTCAATGGCCTAGCTTCAACCCACTTGGTTAAATAATCTGTGGCAACTACAATATACTTATTTTGGCGTGATGTAGTTGGAAGTGGACCTACAATGTCTATTCCCCACTTTTCAAAGGGACCAAGGGGAAGAATAGGACATAATGGAGCTGATGAAGTCTTACGGTTACCATGTGTTTGACAAATATCACATGTCTTACAATAATTATAACAATCTTTAAAAAGAGTGGGCCAGTGATAACCTGCATCCAAGATCCTTCTTGTTGTAAGTTGTCCAGAGAAGTGCCCTCCACATGTACCATTGTGGAATTCTTCTAGCAGTTCCTTCCCTTGTTCACGTCCAACTGCCCTCTTGTACTGTCCATCAGGTCCTATTCGAAATAATACTCCATGCAGAATAGAATATGGACGACTGGCTTGAGTAATCTTTCTCTTAGTCTTTGCATTGGCACCATCAGGAAACTTGAATTCATTCAGATAATTCCAAATATCTATGTATTCACTAGGGATTGTCTCAAGGGATAACAAGGCTGCATCGGGGAAATCATCATCATCACAAGATGATCCTAAACCATCATAGGCTCGAGAGAGTGCATCTGCATTGACATGCTTCTTTCCTGGCCTATCTATAATATCAAATTCAAATTCTTGTAGCAAAATTATCCATCTTGCTATCCTCCCTGATGGGTTAGGCTTATTTACAATATATTTTAGAGCCTGATGATCTGTTACAACTAGAAATTTTTGCCCTAGCAAGTAATTTCTAAACTTCTTTACAGCAAAAATGATAGCCAGAGCCTCTTTTTCAGTTACAGTATAATTTACCTCAGCACTGCTCATTTGTCTGCTCCCAAAGTAAATTGGATGATCATTCCCATTTTCATCCTTTTGGCTCAAAGTACTTCCTAGTGCTGTATCTGAGGCATCAGTGTACACAATGAATGGCTTGCTCCAATCTGGATTCTTCAAAATAGGTGAAGACACCAGGGCTTCCTTCAGTTGTCCAAAAGCTTCATGCGCCTTATTTCCTGGTTCATAAGTAACATCCTTCTTCAAGAACTGGGTTAGTGGCTGTGCAATCTTTGAGAAATTCTTGATGAACCTTCTATAGTAACCCACATGGCCTAAAAATGATCTCAACTTACTTCTATTAAGAGGAAATGGTAAATCTTTGATTTTTGAAACTTTATCAGGATCAGTACCAATACCATCTCTGGATACAACATGCCCTAACAAAACGCCTTTAGAACATCCAAAGACACACTTTGTAGGGTTTAGTGAGGCTTGTGCTTCATCTAACCTTTGAAACGCTGTCTCCATTTGGTGCAGGTGGTCCAACTTGCTCCCATAGATGCAAAAATCATCCAGAAATACTCTGATGAAGGTCCCAATGTAGGGTTCGAACACCCTATTCATCAACCGCTGGAATGTTGCTGGAGCATTACACAACCCAAAAGGCATAACTCTATAAGCAAACGTTCCCCAAGGAGTGGTGAACGTGGTCTTCAGCTGATCTTTCTCTGCTATACGAACTTGGTTGTAGCCGCTATATCCATCAGCAAAACTATAGCACTCCTGGCCAGCTACTTCGTCCAAGATCTGATCTGAAAATGGAAGAGGGTAATGATCCTTCTTTGTTGCCTTATTGAGCTTCCTGTAATCAACACAAATGCGTAGCTTCCCATTCTTTTTTATTGAGATCACAATGGGAGAAACCCATTCTGAATTCTCCACAGCAAATATGAATCCTGCATCAAGCAACTTATCTATTTCTTCTTTTACAGTCTTGGAAAAATTAGGATTCATTCTATATGGCATTTGCTTTATGGGCTTAGCACCATCTACCAGCTCAATAGAATGTTCTACCCAACTTACTTGACGGAGTTCCTTGTAATCGAAAGTGAATAGGTGTATGTACCTTCGAAAGAGCTGGAGGTAGGATTCCTTCTCACTCTCCATCACAGCATCACCAATCTTTATTTGTTGGAGACGATCATCAACTTCTTCTTCAGATAATTTTATGGGGTCATGAGTTGGTGTGACTGGAAGGATATCCATGACTGAAACATCAACCTCACTTTCTTCATCTTCAGTGTCCACTTCACTGGTACTAGAGTAATCAGAGGATGTCCAATCATCAGTTTCATCACTTGAATCCACAGGTTCTGCCTTATGATGTCGAGGGATCACATTTATCTTCACCCTCTCTCTACCACGTCCAAGTGTCATGAAACCTTCATTCCAGTAGTTTCTTGCATGAACTCTCCTTAGCCATGGTCTTCCCAGCAGCATTGGGTACGCAACAGTACCATTTTTCATCACCTGAAAGTCTACCACACATACCACACCCATAACAGATATTGCCACATTTGAAACTACACCTTCTGGTTTAGTTTTTCCTTTATTTAATGACCTTAACATAAGTGTTGAAGGGCGATCAATTTTTAAACCCAACATATTCATTACAGACTCGGTCATTACATTAACTGCAGCACCTCCATCAACTAAGACATCATGAATTGAAATACCATTACATAATACCTCAGCTTGTGGAGCATAGGGATCTGCCTCTGCCTCCAAAACAGGGACCTCAACCTCCTTCCTTCTTCGAGCATTGAGTCCACCTCGCAACTCCCGCCTCT
The DNA here is from genome assembly GCA_019776745.2 of Taxus chinensis. Taxonomy (NCBI): domain Eukaryota; kingdom Viridiplantae; phylum Streptophyta; class Pinopsida; order Cupressales; family Taxaceae; genus Taxus; species Taxus chinensis. The sequence goes on from CM034153.1 coordinate 14,876,921, forward strand.
TCTCAGAAGACATAGCCAAGAGTTGACCATATGTAATATTTGCAGGCCTTTTGGACAGATCTTCCAAGATGGAGTATGGTCCTTGCCCCTGTGAAATCAGAAAATCCTGCACACCCAACTTTCTTCTCCTATGTTTCTTACTAGTTTCTTCTTTCATCTTCTTAGGATCATTTCCATCTTGATTATCTTTTTCTTTCTTTCTTTTTGTTACAAACACATCTACTTCATTATTTCTGCTCTTATCTACTACATCAAAAGAATTCACAGGTGCTTTTCCTTTATCATTATCTCCTTTACCAGATGTAGAAGCTCTATCTGGACAATTATACTTATAATGACCCTTTTTATGACAACCATAACAAACAACTTCAGAAATATTTCTTTTTGGACCTCTATCTCCTCCCTGAGAACTAAATTCCTTTCCTTGAAGAAGATTAATAGTTAACTGACCCATCTTTTTGAGCAGATCTTCATACTCAGTAGATGTACTAGGAGAAATATTTGTGCTCACCGGGAGTGGTTGTGGATTCTGGACCAAAGGTGCTGGTGTAGGCTCTACTTTAGCAACAATTTCTTTGGGCTCCTCTTCCATGCTTTCTTCTTGCCTTCTTGCAATCTCCTTTGCTTGTTCAATGGTAGCTGGGCGGTCATACTTCACTCGTTGTCTGATCTCTGGCTTCATCCCAAGAATGAAGTGCTTACAGAGGAGATTATCCACGCCATTCATCAACCCATCCGCTAGTCCTTCCTTCCGGATCTGGGCATCGAGCTTCCTCCTTAGCTCTAGAACACGAGCATGATAATCCCTTATCTTCTCCTTCTCTCCTTGGGATAGCTTTGTGATCTCGATCATGAGATCTGCATATTTCTGTTGTTCACCAAATTCTTCAAGAAAACTTTCAGTTAATAAATCCCATGAATTTTTCACATTATCACCTAGTGTTTCAAACCACCTAAGTGCTGAACCATCCAAAAAGGTAGGAAAAAATTCAGTCCATTGTTCCCTTCTTATAAGGCCATTACAAATACAAGATCGTTTAAACTCTTGAATGAAAGAAGAAGCATCTTCATTAGATTGAGCTGAAAAAACGGGAATCTTTCCCATTTTCAAAAGTAACCACCGTGAAATACCAACTCACAAGTACAATCAACAAGACTTATGTGCACAAATAATTGGAATCATTAGAAAGTGACTTTACACCTTTCTACAGTAAAATAGAAATGACCACGGTAAACTATGGTAAAACTTGACTTACTGCGGTAAAAACTGACTTTACTGTGGTAAACACTATTCACGGTAAAAAGTGAAGTTACTGCGGTAAATACTATTCACGGTAAAAAGTGACTTTACTGTGGTAATTACTATTCCCAGCAAAAAGGACTTTACCAAGGTAACTACTATTCATGGAAAAAATGACTTTAACATGGTAACTACTATTCACGGTAAAAATGACTTTACCATGGTAACTACTATGCACAGTAAAAACAAGGTTACCCTCCAATTGATTTTTGACTAAGTGGGAATATCTCTCCAGAAAATCCACCAACGAGGAATGGTCCCGGCAACGGAACCAAAATGTCATCACCAATCCGGCACTATGATAATTCTTCACCGGGAACTCCTCGTGCTATGATTATTTACTAATGCACAGCCTTTAGTTTGGTGGATGTAATCTGGAAACAGAACAACAACATAACACAAGAATACCATCGACTATGATAAGACAGAATGATGACAAATCAGAAATATCAAAGGAAATAATAATATTAACATGAAATTGTTACAATCTCACCCATGAGGTACTTCAACAAGACTATGGGAGAAACTTTACAATTACGCCTCTTGATGGCTTCTTCAACACACCTTTAACTGATGGCTTCCTTCGTACACTTCCTACAATATTTCTCACTACTTCTTTCTATGCTAAATGAGGGGGGTAGCCTCTCTATTTATAGAACTTCCAGGCTTATCCATCTTATCTCTAAGATAGGATAAGAAATCCACTCCGACGAATCATATTCCATACCTTAACTCTTATCTGTACATGTAGGCTTATCTGTTAAGATAAGATAAACCTTATCATTTTACATGGGTTCCACATTTTTAGACTTTTTACAAATAAAATACACAAAATATTTATGACCTCACTCCTTGTCCTTATTACCAATATAATATTTCTAATTCCTAATCACGTAGACCCTACTTCTCTAATTACCCAAACTTTGACATTTTAACATTACCAGACCACTTACGACAAATATTTACTTTTTACAACATTCCTATTGTACTTTGACTGTTACCGTACTCCACATTATTGGCGGCACCGTACTGCGGCGCCGTTATCTTCTATCAGAAGCTACTACTAATTATACTTAACAACATCATACATTAATGAGAAATAGCAAACATAGGTGAGTCTAACATGTAGTCTCCCATTGAAAGCTTCATACTATGGCACTTTCCTATACACTTTATTGTCCCACCATCCACAATCATAACTTACATTTCTAGAGCTAGGTAAATAAAATAACTGAGGCGGGCAGCTAACTTACTATTTATGAAGTTATGATTACTCTCCGAGTCAATCAAAACTGTCACCTTCTATTTTTTGAGATATCCAATAACCTTGAGTGTTTGAGGAGTATTAATACCTAACAATGCATGGCAAGAAATTGTAGGTTGGTGATCCTCTACTTCATCTTCTACTAGTTCCTTAGCCTCTCCTATAATTTTAGCATCCTCATCATCATCATTACCTCCGTCAATATAGAACAACTTTTTCTCAGCACATTTGTGTCCCAGTCCATATTTGCTATCACAGTTAAAACATAATCCTTTTGATCTATTTTCTTCCATTTGTTGAGGAGTCAGTCTAATTGGCCTAGAAAATGAAGGGGAAGATATACTACGGTCTCTGGTGTTAATGAAAGGTAGCCTCCTACTACAAAAAACTTTTTCCTCTTCTCAATGTGCCATGATAATAGAATAAAAAATCTTGATTGGATTAAACATACATACCTCATGCTCGATGTGGTCCTTAAGACCCCCAAGAAATAGGTCATTCAGATTCTCTTCTAGAATATTCTCCACCCTTAAGGGTAGGTTCTGTAATTGATGCACATAATCTTTGACTGATCCTATTTGTTGTTACTTTGCTAATTGACTAAAGTAGTTCTTTGAAACACTGGAACTATAGTGCAATTGCAACTCCTCGGTAAAAACTATCCAAGTGACACTAAGACCATTCTTTTTCCTCCGAGCACATAACCATTGATACCAAATGGATTGGTATGGTTCAAGATACATGGATGATAATGTCACCTTTTGTCCTGATGGTGTTTGATGTAGCTCAAATAAGTTCTCCATTTGATTTATGTAATTCAGGGGATCCTTACCATCAAATTTTCCCATATCCACTTTCGGCATCATGTTCTGTGGTTACAAATAAGTTGGATTCTGATTGGGTTGGATTTGGGCCATACTTTTTACCCTTTACATGTTGCATGATATCATCTAACTGATTATTGATTTGGGTTATGTCTCCTTTAGAGGCCATCTCAGATTGTACATTGCGTGGATCATACTCAAGTTGGCTCACCTTATGATCAATTGAGGTAAACCCTAGTGATGAGGAATTTGCATTTTCCCCTTCTGACTCCATCTCTTCAATCACTACCCCATCTTTATCTGGGATTTTACCCGGAGTAACCAGATTCTTTTTTGCTCTTGTGGAAGGCCCCGTCATGATACCAAACCTTAGGGTTTAGGGTTTCGATACAAATTATACCAAACAGGAAAAAAATGAAGAAGATACTAATACTATTTTTTTGATATCTTTCCGAAAATGTAAATAACTTGAAACAATTCCACAATTTGCACCCTAGGGAGTGATTTTTTGAAAAATCCTAAATTTGTAATAACTTGTGCAAAATAAATCAAAAAAGTCTGAAATTTCTAGGGAACCTTACTTGAAATGTTTCTCAACTCTACTAAAAATATCTCCTAACAACTCTCTATAGTTAAACATATATTGTAGAAACAAAAAATTAGGGTTTTTGCCCTAATTTTGGCCCAGATTGTAGCTCTGATACAACTTGTGATGAAATTACTAGTATATTTCAGATTATGAGCAGTAATAGAACACAAAATAACACAATTTTTCAAAATAATTATCTCAATATGCAATTAGAATAGCTTCACCACTTCGAGGGGGCAACATCCAAACCATATAATAAGACTCAAATGCTCAAATGATAATTAACTACTACCTACAATCCCCTATATATACTATTCATATGCTATGTCCATCACCAAGGCCGACCTATTAAGCATGAGAAATTATAAATGATATAATAAAATGATATGGTAAGCCACAAGTCGGCTACTCATATCCTAATACAAGTAATAGGTTAAGGGCATAGCACCTCATGACACCCTTTTCCATCAATGTACTTGACATCAATGACAAAAAAAACATAGAATGGCCAAAAATCTCGCCCTTTGTCATTGAAGGAAATCACCTTCAAAAAAAATTATGGCAGCCAAAAATCCCAACACACCTACATTACCTTGTTCTCATGTTTTTGATACTTCTCTCCCCCTTTGACATCCATTAAAAAGGCTAGTATGAAAACAAGACATGGAAAAATACAACACACAGTGACAAAAATACACAAAATAACTTACTTGGCTCAAATAGCTCCCCCTTGGACTATATTTTTTCCTCTTTAACTCCTTCTAAAACACGTGAAGATCCATGGACCTGACATCTCTTTCTAGGTCTATTAAATTCTCAAGACCCAAGTTTTTCCTCTAATGCTTATAAAACCCTCTTTAGGACCATTTTACCTAAGAAACATTATCAGTGTAAGATTATCAAACTTATTCATGCTCTAGTAATCTTTGTACTTCACGGGACTCCTTATCACTCCCATGGGTTAATACTATCAAAATCTAACTAAAAACTTAAAAAAATATGGACTTTTACCATATTTCCATGTCATGGAGATAGGTCAAAATTTTCAACTCTTCCTTAAAATTCTTCCTTAAATGTTTATTTCAATAAATATGGACATATTGTAGTGAATCTAGACTCAAGTATTACAAATTTTGGAAGAAATTTATCTCTATTTTTATGTATATTGGATTCCATTTTCTTCTACACTAGATTCCATTATTACTATTATTGGATTCCATTAGTAGGAATATTGGATTCCAATATTGTCGTTATTGGACTTATTCAATTTCTAATTTCGCTATTATTGGATTCCACTTTGGTTATTATTAGATTTCAATATCGCTATTATTGGATTCTAATTTTTCTAATATTGGATTCCAATATCACTATTATTAGATTCCAATTTCACCACTATTGGAATCCAATTTCTAATTTTTTATTTTTGGATTTCAATTTCACTATTTTAGGATTATTATTTTGTTATTTTTAGATTCCCCCACATAATCCTAGTGGCCGCTAACTTACATAATCCTAGTGGCAGCTAACTTACATAATCCTAGTGGTTGCTAACTTAATTAAGGCTAGTGGTCGCTAACTTACATAAGAATAGATTCTGCTAAGTGAAATAATCTTACTGGCTGAAAAGTTACACCAACATATAGGTAACAAGTTAAATAAGTGTACCCACCGGTAAGCTACATAAGGCTAACAGACGCTAAGTTACATAAGCCTAGCCACCAGAAAGTTACATTAGCCGATAATTTACATAATCCTAGCGGTCGCTAAGTTACATAACCCCAACAGCCAGTAAGTTACATAATCCTAGAAGTCACTAAGTTACATAAGTCTCACGAACACTAAGACACATAAGCCTAGCGGTCGCTAAGTTACATAAGTCTTATGACCAGGTAAAGCATATAACTGTTTCCCACTTTGTTATGGAAATCATTGTAATGAAATTTAGTGGTTGCTAGGTATTTCAATATAAAAGAAAATCTAGATAATGTGAACTACTATTATGCTTTTCCATTCTGTAAATCATAAAGAGCAACAAAGAGTTAAGAATTACATTAAACATGTTATTACCCTATCTAATACAAAACATTAAACATGTTATTTTGAAACATGTATTTGACAGTTTATTTCCATAGGTAATTAATTCCATCGGGATAATTATATTTAAAATTACATAAGGATTGATCCATCTCAAGGGTATCTAGTTAAGCTAATTTTAACTATAATGCATTAATTATTGTTCTTGAATTTTTGCAAGGCATGCCTTGATACCACAATGTACCCATTTTGATATTTTAATTTGATCTCTTTTCTATATTTTACTTGGTCTCCATGACAAATGATGCTATCTATATCAATATCTGATGTGGCCCTTGATTTTCGCCACCATTTATTTTTCTTTAAGCATTCCAAACAACTTTCTTTTTCTTTATTTTATTTTCCCATGGGTTCCCATTAGTGCACCCTTATCTTTTAAGCCTTTTTGTGAACATCCTATATTAGAATTCAGTCTACCTTACCCATCCATATAGGTATGTTATCATCATCTGGTCTTACTAATATAATCTTCCCATCTTTCACATCCACTACTAGGTTGAATTTGTCTAGAGGTCTATCAAAAATAGGCCCAACATATGTTTCCTTATTTGAAAGGAAATTTTTACTATAGTATCTATCCATGTCAAGATGTGGTGCACCCAGTATTTGATCATACATTACTCTATCTTGAATTATTTTTGGCCAAAAATAATATCTCCTCTTTATGCTCTTATTGACAAAGGGATTCTCTAGGGCCCACAAAACATTTTTTCAATATGTATTCTTCGGAACACAGAATACTTCTCCACCATATGTCGAAATATTTTCCCAGTGTGTGAAGTATGCCTGAATGCCTCTATGCAGGTCTTCCTTTTAGCTCTTTGAAGGGTCCCTTTAGGTAAGAAAGGTTTCCCATCCACTATTTTCTAGTACTTAATTGGTTGGGACCATAAGGCATCCATGAATGATGTTTTGTACTCCATGACAAGAATGTTGTTGATGAAATGGAATTTAAGCACATTTGGTTTGTTGATACCCATGATCTTTTGGTTTATATCTAACAGGTGTGGTTTCCATCTAGCGTGGAAAAAAACATAAAAAACATGCAATTTTTGTTGTCACTTGAAGCATTATCCAGTTGTGATTGAAACACGGGAGAAATGTTCTTACCATATTTTGTTGATTTTTGATTGTGACGTTTGGGGAATGCTCAACAATGAAATTCCCTCATTACAATTTTTAAGGATGTAAGCATAAATATAACTTGCAGGTAGCAATTTGATTGTTAGTTTAATATCATCCTATCTCATTTACCAAGACATGTGTGGTGATATATCATAATTTTTCTCCACCATTTTGGATATCAATGTAATAGTCGTGACACTACTTGGTAGTCATTTCTATTTTCCTATTTTTCCATTTACTTCCCTCCTCTCTCCATTCATCCATGATTGTTTGTATCCATAATAGGCACTCTTTGGGATTCCATGACATATATACCATGATAGTTGCATAAATTCTTTCCACATAACTTCGACTTATCTATAGATTGCTCAGAAGTTTGACCTACATCATAACTACTAGCATTTGATGTGAATGCATTAAAAGTATTCTCATCCTCATCAAATGTATCCTCCAAGTCACTACTCATGTTGTTTTGTATGCCATCAAACTGTTGGCTTAATTAATACAAAGTTTAGTTTAGCTACATGTAACCGATCTGTCAGTTACAGGCGGTTACCTCTTAACCACATTCTCACTTGTATTTATACACTCCTCGGACATTCAATAATATATTCAGACATTTTACATACTCCTGATCTAACTTTGGTATCAGAGCGTGGAAGTGGGAGCGAGGGAGCCAGAAAGGTTTGTATTTCATTAGTTTCATGGACTATTGAATATATGCTGGAAACCGCCGCTTCCCCTCCTGCGTGGAAATTTATTTGAGCCTCTATCCATCCTCTGCCTGCGTGCTGTGCAATCTTTGCTGTTATTTGCTGTTCTTTGTTGGTGCGTCCTCTGCCTGAGCGTGGGAGAAGAAAGAAGACTGCTGGAGGAAGCAGTTAGTTGTGAAACCGTTTTTTTCTATTCATCCCTAAAACGTGTGGAAAGGAGACTCAGATTTCTCTGCCAGTCCTGTCCGTTTTGGTTGTGTTGTGCGTGGAAGCTTGAGATAGTGGATTGCAGTGTGTGGAGGAAACAGGCTGTGTATGACCTGTGCGCTGAAGGAGATCCTCAGCCTGCGTGGAGATCCAAACGACCTGATTTCATTTCCTCTCATTGGAGCCGCTGTTCTTTTGTTTGGACGTGGCTAGAAATTGATGTGCAGACCTTGCATGAAGGAGGAGAGAAGACTGTCCGCTGTGCGTGGAGACTCAGCAAAGAACAGGAAGACTGTCCCGCCGTTTGTGCTGTGCGTGGCGCTGAAGGAGGTCAGTGCATGGAGAGAAGAAAACTGTGCGTGGAGATTCAGAACCCGTGCGTGAAGAGGTCTCTGCCTGCGTGGAAGGAGAGGAGATAACTGTCTTGAAGAATACAGTTATGAAATATAACCGCTTCAAACAAAATGAGAAGACCATACCTATGCGCAGCGACAACATGAAGAATTCTGTTGTTATTCATGTCTGGCAATGTGGCATCGATCATTAAACTGATCCAAGTCCGCCTGCGAGTTATCCCATCAACGAACATTTCTCGGCGTGTGAGGAAACATCAGTGACCAGAAGAGTAAATAGTCAGGCGTGTGAGCGTACTCAGAGGAGGATACCCGTGGTACAAGCCCGCAGTTCAAGAATTCAAAAAAGAAGAAGAAGAAGAATCAGTCACCAAAGAGGGAGAAGAGAGCATGTGGCAATGACCATTGACCAACTTATCAGCACTGTGTGGAGTTTGACATGTGTGGCATCGACCACCGAAAACCCAGGTGTGCGTTGGTAGACTCCTTCCCCCAACATCTTCTCAACTATTGTTCGCAGACCATGCAATACATTAGCAAGCGCATCGTACAAAAGATCACGAGACATGGAATTTGTTTGAATCAAATCGGAACAAAACGAGATTAAGCCACTTCATTCATTCATCAAATTTGCTATCAAAGATGGATGCGAACAACCAGCCTATGATCCCATGCAACAGTCTGAGAGCATGAAAGTCGTGCCCCAGAGATGTTAGCAACATTGCAAGCAACCATAGAGACGTGCCGCATTTGAGAGAACCGAAGAGCATCGATATCTACTCTTCGCCAGTCTCCAAAACTTGCAATCCGAGGACATAATGGACTGAGTCTTGTTCGACATATAGAAGGAGAAGAGTTGTGTCGATCTAGATGACAAATGCGAGATTAAATGCCCTCAGGAACATCTGTGGCGCACCACACGAGCTTTCGAGCTCACTTATTCATCTATTTTTTCTACAAACGAGAGCACATCTGTCGCAGAGATTCAAGAAAATCCAGACAAATTCCTTGTTGCAAGAAGCAAATAGGACATGTCGCGACGTAACAAGATGATGAATTTGGGGTAGATTTGTAAAAACAATGTATTAAGGGGGGGAATGTTGGCTTAATTAATACAAAGTTTAGTTTAGCTACATGTAACTAATCTGTCAGTTACCGGCGGTTACCTCTTAACCACATTCTCACTTGTATTTATACACAATAATATCCTCAGACATTCAATAATATATTCAGACATTTTACATACTCCTGATCTAACACAAACCCCACATGCAAAAATTCTGAAATCACATGCTCAATTAGTTTTTTGCCATTTCCATTAGATAAAATATCCTCAGTTTTCACTTTATTCCACTGTTTCACAACCATCAATTATGTATGGGAGTCTCACTCTGCCATTGAATACAATACTTATTTTGGCAGTGAAGAATCTAGACCCCATTTATTTGCAATTGAGTGTAGTTATGGAAGGATAAACTAGTCCCTCCGTAACTATCACATATTTGGAGAGTAAATCCACATATGCTCCTTTGAATACAAAGTTCATTTTCAACTATATCCACACATAAATCTTAAACCTATGGAGAATTTTAAAATGAGAAATATCAATATCCAAGGTCAAAACAAATGCTTGAAATGACAATGACAAAATAAAAATAAACATCTTATATGAACATCTCTGAAACCTCCTTCCAAGGGTTAAATTTGTCAGCTAAATTCCTATCCAACAATTTTTTGGGTGATGGTGATATTTCAATATTGCCTTTCAAAAATACAAATTTGTGATATTTATACTAACTATTTTATATTTATTTAATTATTTTTAATATATATTTATATATTTTATTATAATTTTCATACAAATCTATATTAAAAATTATGGTCACATTTTAAATGTACATGTTGCTTGTGACGGTTATTTTAAATATTCATAAGTAGTTTATGACTAAAATAACGAAAAAAACGTCTGAACTGTCATCAAATTTAACCCTCGCAGGATCTTTCAATCTAAATCTTGAACATCTATATAATTTGGCTAGCATTCAAGACATTACATAAGTAATTGTTGTCATTTATGCCAAATGTTAATTTTATTATCATCATACATATATGACTATTCATGCATATCAACTTTTTCAAATCAATAAATGTTGACCTTGAAAATCCTATCCAAATTATACTCTAAGATAAATGTCATCTATTTTAGAACTTATCATACTTGACAAAAACAATTATAAACTTTTACGTCATTCACTATATAAGGATTTATGTTATTAGATGACTATTTTCATATTAAATAAAGTTACTAATGATTCCTCAAAAAACCAGTTCTATTCTCATCATTAATTTTCCTATTGCATTATATATTGCGTATGTAAATAACACTCCTTTTTCCATATAAACAATTATATTAAACCATTTTATTAGACTCTTAGATCCCAAAATTGTGTGTATTATTTTATCCATAAAACACATAGTCTATGGATTTTAAAAGTTGTCTAGCCTAGCGGCCACTTGGACTTACAATTTTCTCGTACACGTACTCATGTAGATATTTACTATAATGGCAGGTCAAATTGCGAGTGATCACACTTTGAAGTGTGAGTTCTCACACTCAAAAATTTGAGTCTCGACTCATACTTATAAGTGTGATCAATCACATTTCAAAGTGTGTTCAGTCACAGTTGAAGAGCGAGGATTGAGCCTCTATAAGGGATTTATTTTACTCAGAGTCTAGTAGCAATGGATTATGCCATGTGGCTGCATACAATAAACTTAATGATTCTTCCTTTATAATATATATATATATATATATATATATATATATATATATATACACACACACGACTAATATCGCTAACACTCAAACCTTTAACCTCTACCTCACCGTGCCTCGTGTGTATTTGGTTATTACTTCATGTTAGACTAAAACCAAAATTTTTATACGAAATAAAGCTCTTGTAGATTTTGATGTACTAATTAATGACTCATCATAAAACCAATTCTATTCCGATCATAAATATTCCTCCTACATTATATATTACGTACCTAATTAGTGCTCCTATTTGACCATATAACACATTGTATTAGACTCTTAGATCACGCTATTTGTATATTTATATCCCTAAAACACATAGTGTATGGCTTTCAAAAATTTTATAGCCTAGCCACCACAACACTTTAATTATTTCCCCTGATGTTGTGTCTAATTGTTAAAAAATCACACAATAAAAATAAATATTATAAAATTCTTACATTAATTCTCTAGAATACTAATTACACTATTAACGAGGACCATTTTGAAAGGTAAAATGGTAATTAATATTTTGGTTTCCTCAACATTAATTATCCATTAAATCCAAACAATGTAAAATGTGCCATTTGAAATTACATGCACCATTGGAAATATGTACGCTATTTGGAGTATGTAACTTTTATTAGCCATTAATTAGCCATTTAATCTAAAGCAATGTAATGTCTTACGCGTGCCTTTTCGAATTTACACGGCAAATAAAGTGGCGGTTGGATGTTTCAGTTGCATATATCTATAAATAGACATTTTTTAGTATATGTTTTGAACAATTGTCTTTCTATTTTCTTCGTCTAAGCATAAGCGTGAAAATACGTTCATCTATTGTAAAATTTAAGCAATGAAAGCGTCAAAAATTTAATTCATAGTTTTCAGAGACTTTTTTTATTTTCTCTGTGTGCCAAAAATTGGTATTGGTTTTCACCATCATCCCTTCCAAAATTATGAAATTTTATAAATGAAATTTTTTCCATATCCTTTTCAACAAAACCCATTTTTTGCACTTTAGTAATAAATGTTGTCCATGATACAATATTCTTTAAGATATTTTAGCAAACAATTTTCAATACAAAGGGTTTGACATTGTTTTGTCATTCAAGATGCTTTTCTGTCAATGTTTTACAAAATATATGTATGCCATGCTTGCATGAAATGCACAAACAGGTTATGAGAAATTTTTTCACAAGAGGATTGAGAACTGTTTCCTAAAATACTTGTTATAGACATAAATTTTTTCTGGAAAATATCATTTGTTCAATTAGGGATTTTATTCATTTCGGGATTTTGTAGACAATTAAACAAAAGTGAAATTAATACCGCTCTCGGAAATTTTTTCTCTACATTTCATTACAGTTTGATTATTGAAATAAATATTCTATTTCAGATTTTATTATTCAAGAATTTTTTAGTCACAAATGCATTATTGTGAAATTTTAGGGGTTATTGTGGTATAGATTGTATATTTTTTATCAAATAAATGATTTAGTAAGAGATTTAACATTATGAAGAGTAGTGAAAGAGGATGGAAGGGAATCGAGTATTTGGGACACTTCTTCAGACACTATAGGTTCAAAGTGCATTTTCATAGATCTCATCTTGACAGATAAACGACACATATTAATCTATAATAACATCAGAGGAAGATTTGTAGCCTTTTTAAAAACCCATAACACCTGCCAAGAACTTGTTCTATTGTTTTTTAAAACAAAATCCCGGTGGTATGGATGGTGGATCAATATGCACAACACAAAAGTGAATATTAGAGTTGATGTATGGTCATGGTGGTGTGTAAGAATTGATGAGTAAATGAATTCGATAAAGTTGAAATTATTTTGTTGGCCTTATTTCTATCAAAAAATAGTCCTCTGATCCACATACTCAGTAAAATTTAATGGATACCACATCATTGACATTGTTGATGACAAGTTTTTTGAGGATATTTATGTTACAGATTATTTGTTAGTCAATGTGTTGGTGTTGGATTACAGTGAAGTATTATTGAAAAAATACGATTCTTCAAGAGTGGGATAACCAAACCAATTTTGGAGAACAAAATAACAAATAAATATTTGTGGTAGGAGATTTTGATGAACAAGAATTATTATATTTAACAAATTTTTTACTAGTTTTAATGGTTTCTCTTATCCACCGTTGCTTTTGCCTAGGATCAAAACCACATACTTTGCTCAAAATCAATACCACTTGCTCTAATCCTCTGCTTCCACTATTTCTTTTTCCCAGGATCAATACCAAAATTATAAGGAAGGCTTGCATAATACTAAAGTTACGTTATGTACATATAAGAAAATTTTGAGTGTAATAGTTTTAGGGTTGAAACCGTGTTACTTTGTTGTTTTTTTGGGAGGTGAAAGTGTAAATAAATTGTGAGATATACTATATTGGCAATACATATGTATAATGACCAAAGAGATTATTAAAATAATTATACATTTTTTATCCATATATATGTTCATACTCATACCAACTCTACAAATAGTATGGTTAACTTATTTAAGGTTGTTATACCATGTTTTATATGGATAAGGTCATTATACCATGTTTATATGGATAAAATGATACAAAGAGGTTTTATCTCCTTGACAATTTTTGTAGTTATAAAATTGTAATGGTCAAATATGAGTCACAATTCAAGATCTCCTTCACTACCAAGTGAGAGACGTATGTATACATAATAAATCCCTTCACAATATCTAATGCAATAGAAATCATTAAAGTCGAAATGGCCACTGTATTACTGAAGAGGAATCTATATAGTTTAAATTAATCTTAGGTAATGATAATGGATTGAAAATAGTTGACTACAATTTTTTTTCCAATGATAAGATCTAATGCTTAAAGGGTCATGGTCGTAGTGCCTTATAAACATCTAGTTATTAATGAAAAATTATACTATTCAGATACTAATGAACACTAAGATATATTAATGTATTACTGAAGTGGATAAAATGATATAAAGAGTATAAAGATCAAAGAGGATTTCTTTGCTAGACAATTTCTCTAGTTTAAAATTGTAATGGTTAAATAGGAGTTACAATTCAAGACCACCTTTACCACCAAGGAAAATACGCATGTATAAAAAATAAATCCCTTCACAATAGTCTAAGAAGAAATCTATGTAGAGGGGAAATCTCCTCTACTATGATTGGTAATTAAAATGCAATATTCAATTTATGCAGATAAGCTATAAATAATCTATTTATGTTTTTTTAGATAATACATCAAAGCAATATAATCATGTGGAATTAGAAATTTCCGCTACACAGATAGTTCTTTTTGTTTCTTAATTTGAAAATATAGGTTGACTAACAAATCATATTAATGAATCTAAGTGTTCTCTAAGAGAATCCTTTTAATAATTAAGAATATATATTATGATAACTACATAAGGCTTTGATCCCTCTCGAGGGTATGTAGTGCAGTAGTTGGCTCCACTAGGGATAGTCCATCCAATATTATATAATTATAAATAATTAAAGAGAGGTAAAAACATCCCGATGAAAAATTAATCAGAGCTAAGTATGTCGTGACCCCTTATGAAAACATGTATTGCAACACTTTTCTAATTGCAATAATAGTTGTCTTGTGAGGGATGCCTAACAACCACTAAGCTCTAGCTATTTCATTGTGGCTAACCTTAATGACCACTAGGATAGGAACTATGTATATCTTAAACCCTCAATAGTGCATGTATTTCCGAAGTTTTCTCATTGCATTAATAGTTTTCCCATTAATGATGCCTAGAGGCCGCTAAGCTTTAAATATTTTGTTGTGACTGACCTTAGCAACCACTAGGAGGAGAACTACATTCTTCCATTGGAAAATATGACCATGGTTTGATTTCAAAAAATCTGAGAACAGGATTTGATTTCGTGGAGATGGAAAAAGAATGTTATGATTGACAAACTTCCTTGCGTACTCATATGCAATCATGAGTCCATCATCTTGATGTTGTAAGAGTACGCTAGGAGCTTTAGATAATATTTAATGTTTTTTTCTGACTAAGTAGAGACCTTCATGGCCATTGAGACTTCATTTATCCAAATATATATATACAATTCCTGCTAAGATATAGATACTAAAAAATCACAGTAATGAATCTTATCAGCCTTTAAGACCTTAATTTAAATCACTTGTATTATATATTATGAGAACTACATAAGGCTTGATCCCTCTCGAAAGTATGTAGTGTAGTACTTGGATCCGCTACGGATAGTCCAGCCAATATTATACAATTATAAATAATTAAAGAGAAGACATAAACATCTTTGTAACAAAACTAATCAGATGTACATGTAAAGCTCTTTACACTGTTAGAAAATATGTATTGTAAGACTTTGCTCGGTTCAAAAATTAGTTGTCCATAGAATGATGCCTAGAGAACACTAATCTATAAATAATTTTAGTGGTTGATCTTAACGACCACTAAGCTCTAGATTTTCATGGTGGTTTACCTTACAAACATTGCTAGGATCATAACTACGTATGTCTTGACCCCTCAAAGAGTGCATATTATTACCAAAATTTTATCATTATATTCATATTTATCCCGTGATTGATGCCTAGTGATCGCTAAGCTATAAATATATCGTTTTGAGTGACCTTAACGATCCAATAGGATCATAGAACTAGGTATGTATTGACCCCTCAATGTTGCATGTATTGTCCGCATCATTTCTCAATGCATTCATAGGTTTCCTATAATAATGCCTAGCAATCGCTAAGATGATAATATGTAGTTGTGACTGACCTTAGTGACTGCTAGGATCATAAACTATGTATATATTGACCCCTAGTTATGCATGTATTGCCATAATTTTCTCATTTCATTAATATTTTTCTGTCTGATTGATGAATATGAATGCTTTCTTAAATTTATTTTCCAACTTGATATTTTAATATAAAAAAAAAATTCAAAATAAGAGACATAAGAGTGTTGATGTAAATGCAAGTATGTCCTTTGGCTCATTATTATTTTTTGTTGGTGATATATGTAGCGTTCATGGAACTCGAATCCTTCAACATGGCGAGAGAACTAGTGGAAGTGTCAAACATAGATTCTTATTTATATTCCTATGTGGACACCAGAATAATGAGAGATACCATTTTTGATCCAACTTCCTTAAATCATAAATTTAAGCATTACTCAGATATTTTTTGCATCAGTACAAAATGAAATTCTTGATGTAGATTGTCTGTAGACGAAAAGGGTATCCTAGACAGATCAAGAACTAAGGTCCCAAGACATAAGGGACAATAAAAAGAGTTGGCCTCATTTAATTTTTGTCTAAACTAGAGGTGCTTCCATTTCTGGAACTGATTGCTTCCTATCTAGTTTTTGCCAAGGCCAAGAAGTGGACTTTCTTTTCTAAATCATGGAAAAAATAGGTTTTTATGATGGGCATGCATACAGACTTTATTACAAACTTCCACAGCTAGAAATCCTATACAATAAAGATATAGTTGAGTCCTCAGATGACCAAAAGGAAAATAAGATGATCTTTTACAGAGTTGGCAGTGGACCCAATAGATAATATGGATGATTTTGATATGAGTGAAATTATTATCAACAAGTTTAGAATAGGAGTCCTTATTTGCATGGCCCTCATGAATAGGTTATATGGGAAACATTCTATCTCTATGGTCATTGTATCCTAGATCTCATTATTTTCTATGATTATTGATGAAGGCAAGATTCCTTCCTTAGGGAAAGTGCTATGTTTCAATTTGGTGAGCTAAACAATAACAAATCTATGGAAAGATGGGAAATCATTTTAAATAATTTCATATTATTTTGAATGCAGTATGTGGTATTCTAAAAATATTTAATAATTTTATCAAAAATGGCTTTCTTCATTTCCTTTGTAGCTAAATGAACTATATTCATATTTATATGTCCATCAGATTAAATATCCTATTCAAGATATATACACTTATTAATATCCTGATCTCTACTAATAAATACATGAAATAGTGACACCCATAATATCTACTAACATCCTCACTTCCATAAGGAAAATGGGAGTTGTATTCTTCTATCCAGAATATATTGTTATCATGATCGAGGGGCTCCTTAAACCTCCTTTTTAGTTTCCATATTATGTGTCTAAAAAATTAGCATAACAAGAGGTGGTGATGCAGCCTAGAATTTACCAGATAACACCCTAGTCACACTGGCACATCACTCAACCTAGACTAAGTGCTCACACGAAGCATGTAAAGGTACCAGGTCCCTCTTTAGGGTTGTTGTAACATGATGTTAACATGATGAAGGAAGTAACATATAGATCCATAATTAATCCATCATTCCACAATGCATGGTACTCTCGGATCTATGAGAGAACAAGCTTAAACAGTAAACATGATTGAATTAATAACATGCACTACTCAACTACACACAAAATGATACTTAGATTCAACCAATATCTTCCATCTATTTATAAATACAGAAGCTCCTTACACTATTGTCAATCTATACCAATGCACGTATGAAACTAATACAGTAGTTCAATCATATGCGTATATTCTCTGTTACACACATACATACACCTCCTTCCATACATATATTATGTACCTAACATCATACATATAGGGTGGGGACATGCCCTTCACCGCTTATCTATTCTAGAAATAGGCTGAATGCTATTAATAGCCACACATGCAAGTGTGCTATCTATATTTCTCTTGCAGTTAACTAAAGTGCCAATTCTATTCTCATCTTGTCTCCATGCATAAATGCTTTGATCCACTTCTCCAAAGATAGACAATACATGGTGCACACATCTCTACATCGTTGATATGGCCTACACACCATCTTCTAAAAATAGGTCTTCATGCTCAAAATCGGCTAAGTCCTGAGATTTGAACTTGCCTTCCATGCGTGGGTCATTTATGTCCTTCCACGCCCTTGGTTCCGGGCCTTCTATCCCGTACGGACTCCTTGTGTGATCTTTGACAAGTATTCTTTTGATCAACATTGCCCCACACTAATCTTATTGTCATCCCGACAATGGGTATGTCCAAAAATTGAAGGAAAGAATAAGAGTAAAAGAATGTAGATAAATAAAGAATATCTTTGAGGTTATTAGGAAACCTCCTCTATATCAGTTTGTAGTATCAAATCTGGATACTCTTCCTTTATTTCAGCCTCTAATACCTGTCAGTCAATGAGTGCTTGCTCTACTTTTTCATGGATGTCCACAACAATGGATTCCAACTCATCCCTCGCAATCTCTCCCTTCTCATTTTATAGAATCAACACAACACTGGACATTGATGTCATTCTTCCTTCTAAAAGGTCCATCTTCTGTGAAATCATATTTCCAAGCTCTTCTAGCCGAGTCTTGTGTGGATCTTGTGTTGCTGCCAAGGCCTTGTAATTTTTTTAACCATTGCAAATCTTTCTGCGTGGCCCAATGTCTCATCTTTCATTACTTTCTGGATCTCATTATTCTCTTCGAGGATCTTGATGTTGATAAGTGCCTCTGGAGCTGCGCATATATTTAAAGCCTGGTCCGCTTTCTTCAATACTTCCTATAATGCTTGGAACATACCTTCATAAGATGTAATTTTTCTCATCACAGATGCTTTCTCTCATTTGGCATCTTGTTCAGAGCATTATGTCGCATGCATACGTAGAGTTTCATCTTCAAGTACCAAGTCCACAAAATTTCCCACATAGTGTATCGCTGAAGGAAATGTCTGTGATACCTTGGCCTCTAAGTGTGGCCGTGCTCTGATTACATTGTCCCCAATCTCCTCTGTGATGCTTATGAACACCTCATTCTTCTTCTGTGAAAATTCCCTCTCCTATGTTATGTGCTCTATCTTTGTGTCCTTTGTCTTCAACTCCTTGCGTAACACTCTAATCATGGAAGATTTGTCCATGTTTCTTCTCGCCACCTCAACAGAAACTTTCACCAATGCATTTCTGACTTGATCATCTAACATGACAGTAGGCTTTATTGTCATGTGTCTGGCTTGAGGTGCCTTCTTCAGTCATCTCAAAACACACATGAATCTTTGCACACATCAAATTCAAGCTCATCCATGTGGGTGTGCATTGACCACGATAGTTGCTTTCAAGTGTGCACTGTCACCATATCTTCATCCATTAACTCCCACCGAATAAATCCTTATGCGCTATAGTGCTTTGGAAGTGGGTGTGAACAATTTTTTCTGCATCCTCTACATACCCCATGGCCAGTGGAATGTGCTCTCCACTTGTTCTTCTAGACATTTGTTACTTAGGAACATGAGCCTCCAAATTAGGGACTTACGTCTCCATGTCCTAAACATCCTCTATAGCTGTCTCCTCTGGTCTTTTCTCATCCTCTTCTTTTTCCTTTGATGCCTCACCTTGTTCTTCTGTGTCCTCTGGAAGTGTAGGAGAATAAGGCATGTTTTCATTTGACTCTTCTGCCTCCTCATTCAACTTTAGTTTCCTGCACGGTAGCCTCCTTTTGTCGGGAGAGTCTGGGTGATTTATGCACAGTGGTTTGAGTAGCACCTTGGGTCCTTGTTCTCCTAAATACCCTTTTAAACATGTTCTCCCCTTGGACTGCATTCACGTCCTCATCATCCCCCTCTTTTGGCTAAGGTGGTGTAGCAGTGTACTCAACTTCACCCTTACTTGTAGGATGTCTTCTACCCCTATGTTCTAAACCACCACTATCTTCACACTCCTCCTCCTCCTCATCCTACACTTCAACTAGTTCTGTGGACTTAAGCACTGGGATGTTCTCCATTGTATTCTTTCACTTTGGTGGTGCTAGAAGTGCGAACTCACCTTCCACATATTTTTTATTCTCCATTTTCGGCTTCAACTAGAGATACACCATTGCTGCCCCCACATCTGCTACAGCCAAGATTATTGGCTTGATATTCAATACCTCTAAAATGATCCTCTCTATATAAGCGCTTCTGATAGGATACACATACTTATTCCTTAGCATATGGTAATTGCAGTTTACCTTATCTGCATTGAAGACCAGTTGGCGTGTGTCTATAAATCTATGAACAGATGCTTGAAAATACCTTACAGTGAATGCGTAAGGCAACTTGCACCAAGGGCTATAGACTCCATCTTTCATTGGGAAGGGCATGATGTAGAAATACTGATATAAAACAAACTAAACTTGTTTCCCTACCACTACTAGTAGGTCCATTGGGATGCGCCACTCTTCCCCAAATGTCACGCGAAGCCTGTCATACTACTTCTCCACCCTTTGCTTTACATCATCTATCATGGCCCCCTTGCATAGGTACTTGTTGAATCTTTCAGCTGGGGATTTTTTCTCCATGGGGTATTCCCATATGTTCTCCTTTGGTCCATCTAGTACTCCGATCTCCATAAATATCATTGATAGTAGAATAGCCCCAAAGCTGATCTTCCCTCCTTTACGCACTTCTTCGACTATTTGCTCTATAATATAGCCTGTAATGTTGTAGATTATCCCTTCTGACATCTTACACACCACATGTAACCACATTGTATTTACCTGAGACCACTGCTCCTGATCATTCAACTTGGTAACAAGGTGTGCTACAACTTGTACAACTAGACAGTTCTTTAATTTATCTATGTCCATTCTGCATGGACCATTCAAGTATCCCAACTCTTGTTTGGTCTTTAAAATCACAGCTTTATCTATGAGATTACCTTTTATATCTTCTCATGTGGCCTTTAGACCTAGAACTGATGAGATAGGTGCATATGAGATTCTAACTCAGTGTCCTGCAAAGTAGAAGAAGTCTTCGTGCACCCTACTCATGAGCCACTGATACAAGGGCTCATACTTCCCAAAATATGGAAGCTCATACAACTAGTAGACCCCAATTCTCTTCAAAATATTTTCAACCGCATCGTCATATATTGGCATGTCCTCCATCGTGTTCTTGTTCGTTCTAGCAGTGAGCAAGGAATCGAGATCCTTCTTGTTTTCCGAAGTCCTGTGATTATATTCACTCACTTTGCTCTTTATGATGGGTGAATCCCATTCTTCACTGATGATGACTCCTTCTGGATATTACATCTCTAAAAAATTGCTTTCAAGTGCCATCTCTTCCTCCTCAATGACTACCTTCTTCTTTCCTTTTACTGCTGCTGCAGATGCCTTCTTCGGTGCCATTTTTACCTTACAAATGTCTTCTCTTCAACTCTGCAACTTTGTAAATCAAACCCTAGCTTGATTTAATCATGCCCTAGTTGGAAACTTTGTAACCTAACTCTTTTATGTCTCCCTATTTTACTCAAACCATTCACCACTGGGGACGTAATCTTCTTGTCGCACAGATCTGGTTGTCATGCTTGGTTTCACACCCTTCGCACCTTAACTTGATCACTTTCACACTTGGCTCTTTCTTTAAATACTCTTAGTTGCAATGGTAAAAATGAATCCACATCCCATCCTTATATAATTTTTTTAAATTTTGATGCATTTATTTCTCCTTCACCTACCAAATATCCCCTCATTCATTGACCAAATCCATTCATTCCATCCAGTACATCTTTGTGCCCAACTATAATCTTCTAGCATGCCTTCCTACCATCTGGTCATAGACTTCTCTTCAGCGCATGCTCCTACACCTAAGTACCTCATCACTATACCTTCTCTTGGTAGTTATCCCGACCTCCGCTTACCTTGCGTTATACTATTATTTCATTCATCTCCATCCTTGGTCACTTTTGAGAAGCAATCCTCTTTTGACTTAAAGCACACCTATAGCAGCTTATTCCTTTACCTTTCAATTCCCACAATATTTTTCTTGGATAACTACAACCACCCCACACTAAAAGTATGTGCATTCCTCTACGAATAAATAGTCTTCATATAGTAATTAGCTTCATGCGCGCAAGCGCACTTATTACACAAGAACAACAACTAAATTGACAAAGCATAGTGATAATGAAGGAAATACATTAAGGAAATACATAATTGAAAACTTAAACTAAATGGAAATACTGCCTTATTACAAATACCAAGAAGACTTATTTATAGTAGGGCTTCAGCCTACTCCCATTAAAGTAACCAGGTAGCCTTGTTCCTTCAAGTGTTTCTAACTGGTAAGCACCTTATTCAAGTATAGAATTGATAACATACAGCCCCAACCAATGTACTTTGAGCTTCCCTGGATGGCGCAAGAACTTTAAGTCATAAATAAGTACCATTTGTCCAATATCAAACTTCTTATCCCTTATGTTTATGTCATGCCATGCCTTCTTCCTAGCCTTTTCCTGCTTCTGACTCCATCGTGCTATGGCTCAATGCTCATCCAGTTGAATCATCTTTTTGATACGCTCTTCTACAGCCTATTCATCAGTGATACCTCCAGTGTGTGCAATACACAAAGAAGGTAACATAAATTCTATAGGGAGAACAAATTTTGCGCCAAAAACCAACTGAAATGTTGTGGCTATGTTTAATCTCTTGTAATTTGTTCTATATGCCCAAAGAACAACTGATACTTTGTCATCCCAATCCTTTCTCCCAACATCACAAATTTTTCTCAAAGTTTGGCTCAAAATCTTTTTAAAGGCCTCAGCATTTCTGTTTACCTAAGGATGATAAGGTGTAGTTTTATGGTGTGTAACCATAAACTCATATAATAGTATCCTGATTGTCTCATTTAAAAAGTGTGTACCTCGATCCCTTGTCAAGCTTAAGGGACATCCATATCTTATAATAAAATTCTCCCATAGGAACCTAGCTACTGTAGCTACCATACATTCCTCGGTAGGTGTTGTTTCTGCCCACCATGTGAGATAATCTATGAAAATAATTATATAGCGTAATCCAGTCCTGTGCACGGTCGGTGAAATAGGTCCTACAAAATAAATGGCCCTTTTCTCAAATGGTTCAGCACTAGTGATCAGTCTCAAAGGCATCTCATCTCTTTTCCCTAGTTTTCCTAGGCACTAACAATGATCACACGCCTTACAATATTCTTTACAGTCCTTATATAATGTCTCCCACCATAATCTAGCAAGTAGGATCTTGTGGGAAGTTGCATCATCTACATAATGGCCTCCTACAATACCACCATGAGCTTCTTCCATGATATCCTTACGCTCATGTTCTAATACACAAAGTCGTAATACTTCATCTCTACCTAACTTGTAGAGGTCACCACTGATTAACATAAATGGTGCTACGCGTATAGCAAGCTACTTATTTTCTAATGCTTTCATTCCTTCTGGTGCCATACCTATTTGTAGAAAGACAAAAATGTATTCTAATTCCATGGGCACGTGTTGTAACCTATATAATTTTGCATCCAACATTATTTCTTTAATTGTCTGTGCATCCTCTCCTGAATTGATTCTAGATAAATGGTCTGGTCTAGAATTGCTTTTCCCTAGCTTCACCACAACTGTGAAATCAAACACTTGAAATAGGAGCACCCATTTTCATATGTGCCCCTGTAGGATGGGCTTGTTTACCAAGTACTTCAATTCCATGTGATCTGTATAAAACAAAAATGGTGTTACTAACAAGTACTGTCAAAACTTGTACACTGCATAGATCATTGACAACGCTTCGTGCTCTGTAGTTGTATAATTCCATTCCATAGGAGTCAGCTTCCTACTAGCAAAATAGATTGGATGATCTATAATACCTTCAGCAGGTTAAGCTAACATAGTGCCAATGGCCATGCCATAAGCGTCCACATGCACATGAAATGGTTTATCCCATGAGGGAAAGCACATAATGGGTACGGTAGTAAGTCTCTCTTTTAATATCTCAAACGTAAGCTGTTGCAGTTCTCCCCAATAAAATGTACCTTTCCCCTTCAGTAATTCTTCTAAGGGTGCAGCAATTTTGGCATACCCTTTTATGAATTTTCTATAATATCCTGTATGACCTAAAAATCCACATACCCCACTCTGACTGGTAGGTGCTTCTAGGCCTAAAATGACTGCAACCTTGGCTGGATCAACTAGCAAACCTTCCTTGCAGATTATATGTCCTAACAATATCCCAAATGGTGTAGCAAATATGCACTTCTTGATGTTCAAAGAGATACTCAATTTTCTGCATCGTTCAAACATTAGCACAAATTGTCACAATGATATTTCACAAGCCCATATATTGTCCAATCATCTAGGTACACCTGTAAGAAATTGTGAATAAAATCCTTAAATGCTTGAACAACTATGTGCGAGAATAAAATAGGCAAGTTTTTTAATCTAAAGGGCATCACAGTATAGGCAAAACTACCCCACTCAGTATTAAATGTTGTCTTGTCTTGATCCTCCTGAGAAATCCTAACCTGATGATACCCAAAAAATCCATCCGTGAAGGAATATGTTTCACGCACTACAACTCCTCCTAGTATTTCCTCATTGAATGGCATAGGGAATGGATCTGTGACACATGCAGCATTCAACTCCCTGTAATCCACACATATCCTAATCTATTAGTCCTTCTTGATACTGATCACCATTGGGCTAACCCATTCTAACTCATCAAGGGGCTTGATAATTCCAGATTTCAACATTTTATCAATTTCTTCTTTTACCTTTTTGTGCAAATTAGGATTCATTCTGTAAGGTCTCTTTCTAACTGGTTGTGCACCACCCTTAAGTTTTATCTTCATTTCCCCAAGTGATTCATCATGATAATCCCTGGAGTTACCTTAGGCTCAGCCTTTGAACTTATATTCACCTTATTTATCCGTGGGTTCTTGGTAGGTGCGTGTATCCTTTTCTACACTTTCCAAGACCTTTTCACCCCATGTGAATTTTTAATATCTAGGTTCTCAACCTCCTCATCATCCACAACGTAAACCATCTTTCCTTTCTCTTTCTCAAGGCAAGCGCATTCAAGTAGTATGGAGTCCATTTCTTCTTCCTTTTCAAAACATGCTCCAAACTTTGCCTCACAGAATAATTCTTGTATATTCTCCTCGGATTTTTCACTATCTCACATAGTTAAGAACTTGAAAATTTTTAATGCCTCTGCTATAGGAGGTTTAGTCAAGAATTAGTCAAAATTTTGGATCATTCCTGTAGTCAGATCTTTCTAGTTTCCAATTTCTCGATGTAGTTCTTCATATACATACCAAGTGTGTGCTCATCCTTCTAGCGTAGAATACAATCTATGCACCCATAGTGAAGGTGGTAATTCTTCCTATCCTACTATCTAGATTCTCTCACACTACTGAATGTGATGCTGAATAGGTTGATCACCATTATAAGTGTAGATTTATGTAAGTGCATTGTTCTTTATAATCCTAGTAGACAAAGTGACTCCAATCTCTTCCCACTTTATAAGATTATCTTTGTGGACTACCCATTAGCGTGTTGTTGTCCCACGTAGTTTATATACTAAAATATCTCTCCTTTTAACTTGATCTATCCATTGTGTTTCCATAAACCTCAAAAAGGCAGGAAGATCTTCTGCCCCTGTATACCAAGATATTGTGCTACCTATCCATTGAATTGAAAGAAGTCCATTCTTGCGCACAACCATGATTTTCACCTTGTGTTCTACTAATTCATATATACCATGATCCCAATTATCGAAAGCAATACTTGTAGTTTCACTAATAGAATGAGAATCCTCCCACTATAGGAGGCCTTCTTTTAATGGCTCATTGACCTCTGGGTCTTGAATAACACATACATAGACTCTATTTAAATCCTCCTCACTTAGAGGATCAACATAGGGTGTATACTTCCCATCTATCAAAGGTATCACAACCCTTTCCTCCTTGTTTTCAAAGTTGATATACCCCTCATTGAATCTCAAGTTAGCATTATTCGCATAACACCAAGGGCATCCAAGCATGGCTGGAAAATTACCAGCTTTTGCAAGTGCTAATACCTCAAAATCCCCAGTGAACTTGGCCCCTTGTATAGTTATAGATGCATCTTTCAAAACTCCTATGGGAGTGGCCTTAGTTTGGTTTGCCATAAAAAACACATTAGATGATGGTTGCAATGGAGGCCTCCCCATTTTTACCCATGCATCTAATATAAGCACATTTACTCCTACACCTATACCAATCAATATGTTTCTCAAAAACCACCCATCCACAACAACATTTAGAGTAATTTCTTTGTCATGGTCAATGCTATCAGGGGGAATATTTGCATGCAGAATCTATCATTTGGTCTCAAGACTTACGCGTGGAGTGTTCCCTTTTAACCAACTTCTTAATAGTGGAATAATGTTCTCCTGGTGCAACATCTTGCATACCTCTCATAGATCATCGATATCAGTTTGGATTGTCTCTGATTCTTTCTTTTGCTCCTTTAGGTACTGAATCTCTCCCTGAAGATTCCTTAGCACTTCTATGGTATCCTGGTAAACTTCCTTCTAATGAGTAGGATCTAGGTACCTCGCATGTAAAACCTCCTCCTTGGTGATCGTAGGCTTCTTGTGTAATGCATCTCTTTTGTGTTGCTTCAACACATTTAGTAATTTTCATTTTCAATGCCTCATGTCCTTCTGTTATCTTGGGCACCCATTGATCGTCTACCATGTGCTAGATTCTAACTATCCCGGTACCTTTGTTTTCTTGTTTATGTTGCTTACTTAGATGATCATATAAGTCTAGGCACTCTTCATAGCTATGGTTCTTTCCATAGAAATAACATGTAATATTCTGAGGACATTCACACCTATAGTGGTCAGGATATCCACACGTATATCATGTTCCACGAGGGAAATCACCTCTTCCTCCACCATGGCCTCATCCTCCATATCCACCATGATATCCATGTCCCCTTCCAAGACCTCCTTCAAAATTCCCCTCATTCTTTTCATAGCACATTTGATTATGATCCCGATCATGGTGCTCATTCGTATCCTTAGAACTATCTGTTATACTTGTTTGCTGTACCCCAAGGTCTATAACATCCTAGATCTGACCAATCATCTGAAAATCCTCAGTATCATGGTTTGTGGACCTATAAATTTTGCAAAAGCTAGATACATTCTTCCTTATCGCACACTGTAACAAAGGAAAATGACTAGCATCATGATTTAAATGAAAAATTTCACAGTCCAATAGTAGTGAGCGTACATATCTGTGAGGGAAACTATCCTTGGTGTGACCTTCCACTTCACAATCTGTACACCAAATTCCTAAGCGCATTTCATCGGATGAATTTACTGATAGCTTCTCTAACTGCTTTGTCATAGCTGCAATATGTGCCTCTAGGAATGGACTAGCGCTAGTGTCAATGCTCCCAACTACCTCAACATGTAAAGCTACTTCCATCACTTCACATGGATCAGTGTATGTCTTATGTGACAGCACCCTTCTAAAAGTGTAACCAATCCTCCAACAAACCATTTTGCATGTTGCCTAGTGTGAATATCATAAGATAGCTTAGATATAAATGTCTTAAAACAAGAATCATACTCATGTACACTCTCAGTAGTGCCTTATTTGATATCCTTGAGTACACTTATACTCTTCTGCTCAAACTCAAGGATATGGAACTCTTTCAAGAAAGCATCTCTCAATGCTGCATAATCCACACAAGTTTGATCAAGGTCAAATTTCCTATACTAGATGTGTGCACACCCCTATAATGTAGTGGTGAATTGAATTTCCTTTCGCTCAGCATTCATGATCCCTTTAGTGTGCCACAAGATATCACACATATGCACTCTGGGAGATGAAGAGACATCTCCATATAGATATTTTTTGGTTGTTACGGGCCTTGACCACCTAATCTAGAACCTCATGTGTTCCCTCTACCTCTAGAACCACCATATCCACCAGAACTAGAACCACCTATACCTCTTGATCCACTACTTGTAGTTGGAATAGGGCCTATAGACATACTCCCCTATGCTCTGATAGTAGTACTATACTGTACCCCTATAATCTGTGAGGTAGTTCCACTTCCAGAGGTGAATCCAACATTTTGTATAGATGATGCACCTAATAATGTTCCTCTAAATGACATTGAAGCCATCTATCCTGCCATTGATGTACTTGATCCCTGACTTACTCCTGCTCTCCTGCTTCCCAAGTTAGCTTGTTGGTTACTTGTCGTACTAGATACTGAAAAACCAAGTGTAAGGGCTAGGTAACCAGGTGGATTAAGATGCATGCCCATGGTCTAGGTAGTCTCTTCTGGCACACTTCCGTGTGAGGCCGAGGGGGGGTCTCTATCATGCTTCCAAGATGGGGGAGTTCTTGATGCTCTGGCTCCATGTCCTCTACGTGAGATGTAAATCCTTCATGAGCTATCTCTCTCCTCCATGCCATACTCTCTGCAATGGAACGTTGCTTCTCTATCTTCCTCTCTTACACCTCATTATACTTAAACCTCCTTTCCTCTCTCTACTTCTCTACCATTAGGTCTACCATCTTAAACCAAACTTGTTCCTATCCCCGCGCATGGCGAAGTTTAGTTAGCCATTGGTTTACTCTCTAGGTTCAAAGTTACCATTAAGATCTTGATCACCAGTGGAATACCTTACAAATATGTTCCTCTTGGATACCATAAAAATTAAAACTCAGTTACCTCTGGGAAAGAGTACGTTGAAATTGAATATTCCAGAATATAACTATTTAGAACACCACGAAACCACATATCCACCGCGCAAGTCCAGATCAGATCAAAATCATAGAGGGCCTGAAATTTTTCTTGTGTCCAGACAAGTGTGTGATACCTCCAATTCCACTGAGATGCATAAGCAGTAAGCCACTCATATAGTTCTATAGGAAATATAACAAAAAAATCTCTTATATAAGATTTCATACAGGTTCTGTTCTACCCAATTGCATGCGTTAAACTCATATCCACTACTGAACCTCTCCGCATATTCTTCCTCTAGATCGTGTATCCATTCCTCAATACTTTCTAGTGTTAACCGGTACATCTTCATCGTGAACCATTCTGAAAACAATTTAAAAATAGGTCCCGAAAATGGAACCAATGATGCAACCTATAATTTACTAGATAACACCCTAGTTGCGTTGGCACGTCACTCAGCCTAGACTGAGCACTCACCCAAAGCACGCAAAGGTACTAGGTCCCTCTTTAGGGTTGTTGTAATAGGATGTTAACATGATGGAGGAAGTAACATATAGATTCATAACTAATCCATCGTTCCACAATGCATGCTACCCTCAGATCTATGAAAGAACAAGCTTAAACAATAATCATGATTGAATTAATAACATGCACTACTCACTACACACCGAATGACACTTAGATTCAGCCAATATCTTCCATCTATTAATAAATACAGAAGCTCCTTACAGTATTTTCAATCTATACAAATGCGCGCATGGAACTGATATAATAGTTCAATCATATGTGTATATTCTCTATTACACACATACATACACCTCCTTCCATACATCTACTATGTACCTAACATGAACATTTAGGGTGGGGAATTTACCTTCACCACTTATCTATTTAAGAAATAGGTTGTATGTTATTAATAGCCACACGTAATTTACAATCATAGCCACACATGCAAGTGTGTTATCTATAGTCCTATTACAGTTAACTGAAGTGTCAATTCTATTCTCACCTTGACTCCATGCAGAAATACTTTGATCTGCTTCTCCACAGATAGACAATGCATGGTGTGCACGTCTCTGCATCATTGATGTGGTCCACATGCCATCTTCTAAAAGTAGGTCTTCATCCTCAAAATCAGCTAAGTCCTAAAATCTGAACTTGCCTTCCATGCGTGGGTCCTTCCTATCCTTCCGTGCCCTTGGTTCCAGTCCTTCTATCCCGGGCATACTCCTTGTGTGATCTTTGACAAGTATTCTTCGACCAATATGTGGCATATCATATTTTTAATGATATTACTGGAAAGTGCAAACAAAAGAAGCTTAAAATATACCCCATATCATTCACTGTGGGATGCATGAAATTTAATAGGTGGCCTGATCTAAAAGCTACATCAGCCCATAAAAATTAATTCCTTCTTTCCAAACACCCTCTAAGGCAATATGACCACATAAAAATGATTTTCAAACACCTTGAAATACTTAGAGGATATATAAGTATATCCTATGCACACGAGGATGATGTTAATGAATAGGTATGGATTACCCAAATAGATGATAGCCTTATTAAATAGAATATAAAAATTATAGGGGTATTTCCCCCTCTGAGAGGAACTTTTAAAAAGGAGGCTATAAAGAGAAAGGAAACGTTCTATTCGGATCCTTTAAAATAGTCATGTTCTCCCCATTCTCCATGTCTTCAAATTTTTCCTATGTCAATTAAAACTCTATATGGGTTTTAAGACATCAAGCCCACACCAAATGAAGCTCCAAATTTTGTGGCATATACCTTAACTTCTTCAAATGAAGAAGAAAAGACAATGCAAATTGAAATCTCATCGAACGCAACCCTAATACAACCATCTCAATATTCTCCCTCCACTCCACATGAATCAAGAGAAAATTAGGTTGAGAAATTCATAATTGATCATAAATAACAACTAGATTGGGAGGCACAAGAAGATCCCATAGTAAAAACTAAATTCGATCCAAAAAAGAGAAACTTGAAAAGGATAACCAAAAAGGAGATGACGATAGAGCAAGTCATTATTTGGCATGAAACTTCAGAAGACCTTTTCTCTCTTACAAATAAATGGAAAGCCAAAGGTTCCCAAGTGGTGCAATATGAGGAAGATCCAAATTCCTTAATTAGGGCTACAACTGAAGTAGCCATAGAATTAGTGAGAGGCGTACGTGCTAGAAATAAAGAGCTTGAAACTTAATTAAAGGTCACAGTTCCTGAAGGTACACTTTCTAATGTAAAATAGGCATTTCATGGCATGTACAATGGTATAAATGAATGCATTGAGTCAAAGATGAAGAAACAAGCCTACCTAAAGAAGACCAAATATATAAGGAAAACAATAGGATCCATGCAAAAAACATTAGTATATATGGGACATGTTATTGAGGAAGGTATTTGTAAAGAACCTTAAATTATAATAATGGATGATATTGGTATATGTTAGACATATGCTAATTATACCAATGAAATACTAAAGGAAAGGAAAGATCAGATAAGAAAACTCTCTCTAGTTTGATGAAATAGTTTCAAGAGGAATTCAGATATTTAGAGAATCCTCGGTTATGGAAATATTTAATGAAAACCATGAGTTGGTTTGTAGTGAAAAGTTTTTTTATATTGCTTAAGGAATTCTTGGTTAATTTTCAATGTAGAATAACAAAGGAAAACAAAGTAAAAACTTCGCAAGTCATTGAGATTATCTCCAAAAATAGGGGAAAAATACAAAAAATAGAGACTCTAAGGGAAATCATAATAAAAGAAAATGTTACTCAACATGTTTTGTTTAACAAGGCTAGTGTGCTCTTTAGAAATCCTACTGTGGACATAGGAAAGATAGATAGAGATTACAAGATTTACAAAGAATCCTTTATTGTGAAACATAATCAACATAATACAACAAGCCCCGCATAAGAGTGACAATCTCAGGAAGAAAATTTACATGTGAACCCGCAACAACACCAATTCATAAATAAATAAGATCTACAATGAATCACGAGTCATAGTATTTGAGCATAGTGGATAAATAATGAAATATGTATATCATATGAATAGATTAATATTTATGATTTATTGAATGTTCGTGTATATATTCCAAATGTTATACTTATTTAAACATGCACATGGTAGTTGTACATCCAAATATGTGGTTGTGGCATAACCTTACTTTACTTTTTTAATTCCTAGTGATCACTAATATCGAATAACTAAGTTATGGCATAACCTAGAGGACTCTAAGCTAAAAATATTATTCTTTTATTGTTAAATGCTAGCAACCCATAAGCTTGAAATATTATATTTTGGAAGTACTAGCTTAACTTAGCGACAACTAAGCTCAAAAAATATTACTATAATTTTATAAAACCTAGCGACTTGTAAGATTACAATGTAATTTTATAGGTTATGTCAAGGCATAACCTAGCAGATGAAAAGCTCAAAATATCCTTCTCTAATTTTTAAAATCCTATTGACCCTTAAGATTGTAATATTATATTGTTTAAGTACCTAGTGGCCACTAAGCTCAAACTATGTTAATTTAATCTGTAAAATCCTATTGACCGCTAAAATCCTTGTTATGTTATGGCATATCATAGCTACGACTAAGCTCATAATATCTTAAATTAATTTATTAAATCCTACAAGGTCGTTATGCTCCAATTATTATGTCATGGCATAATCTAGCTTCCGCTAAGCTCTCAACATCTTACTTTATTTTTTAAACATAGCGATGGATAAGCTCCAAATATTATGTTGTGTCATAACCTAATGGTGGCCAAGATCAAAATATCATTCTATAAATTTAATTTTTTAAATCCTAGCGATTGCATGCTACAAATATTATTTCATGTCCTAAACTAGTGGCTAATAAGATCAAAATATATTCCTTTCATTTTTTATATCATGTCAATGCATATTATGTCATAGCCTATCATAATATCTGCTAATCTCATAATATCTTAATTGAAAAAGTTAAGTCCTAGCGAATGCAAGATCCAAACAATATGTTGTGGCATAACCTAGTGGCCTCTAAGCTCATAATATCTTCATTTAATTTGTTATATCCTAATCACTGCTATGATCCATAAATTGTGGTGGCGGCATAATCTAGTGGCCACTAAGCTCAAAATATTGTACGTCAAATTATTAAATCCAAACAATAAAGTTTACTAATATATACACATCTTGATTTTCATAAAATAGGATTCATCCACTTTATTTACTAGAGTCTTTATCTAGCAATCACTAAGGTCTAAAGGTAAACCTTTTACGTATTATACAGTTATCCAAATTAAATGTCATTTCTTAACATAGTGGTCATTGAACTCAAAACATCTTACTTTAATTTTTTAAAATCTAGAAACATATAAGATTACAATATAATTTTTTAGATTATGTTGAGGGATAAGTTAGCGGATGCTAAGCACAAAATGTATTTCTTTAATCTGTTAAATGTTAGTGACCCTTTACCTCAAATTATTACATTGTTAAATTACCTAGCTTCCACTAAGATAAAACTATGTTAATTGAATTTGTTAAATCCTAGTGACCACTAAGATCCAAATTTTTAGTTTTCACATATCCTAGTGGTGGGTAAGCTTATTATGGCATGGCCTAACCTAACAACCATTAAGCTCAAAATATCTTCTATTAATTTGTTAAATCTTGTCGATACATATTATTTCGTGGCCTAACATAGCATCCACTAATCTCATAATATCTTAGTTTATATTGTTAAATCCTAGCAACTGAAAGTGCTAAATAATATGTTATGGCATAACCTAGCGGCTGCTAAGCTCAAAATATCTTCCTATAATTTGTTAAATCTTGTTGATACTTATTTTTTCGTGGCCTAACACAGTGTCTGTTAATCTCATAATATCTTAATTAAAATTGTTACATCCTAACCACCCATAGGCCTCAAATAATATGTGGTGGCATAACCTAGTGGTTGCTAATCTCAAAATATCTTACTTTAAATTCATATATCCAAACAATAAATTTTACTAATTTATAAATATATTGTTATCATAAAACAAAATTCATCCACTTTATTTACTAGAGGATTTACCCAACGACGAAAAAGTTATAAACATTAACCTTAATGTGTTATATAGTTATGTATCTACATTTCTCTATATCTTATGAGACTTAGGAATATTATTTTTACTTGTATGAAAATTTTACAAACTTGTACTAGTGGCCGACGACGCTATTCAACTAGTTTTTAGATATGATGTTATTTACTCATTACAACCTAAAGGCCACTAAGTTATTCCTAATGGTGTCTTTATCATGTTTACAATGGAATGGTGTTATAAATATAAATTTTTAATATTTCCATATAAAACAAGAGATAAATAAAATATTGATGTCTAGGACCAAAGAAAACATTTGTTGCGCATATATTATAAATAACAAAGCCGCATAGCCACAACTGCTAGAACAAGGGTTTTCTACAAAAGAATAATTATAACCTAGCAGTTGTTAGGATAAACAACATTTTTTCATGGTTGATTGTATTCATGTATGAGAAATCAAATTGAAAAGCCATAAATGAATAACAAATAAAGCTATGGAGTTCACATAATAGATACATAAATATACACGTAGATTTGTGTATTAATGTGTATAAAAACACTATATCTCTCTCCAATAATACACAGCATATTAAAATATATATTTTAAATGAAATATATTATTTCAAATTTCAAATTCAATTTAAAATAAATTTTGGGTTCAATAAATTAGTTTACGAAATAAATAATTATAACTTGGCCACCACAAATCTATTTAATTTTTTTTCTTAGATTAGCAGGCGTAAGCTGAAATATATATTTAAATATATTGTGATTAATATTTATATTTAATAATATTTAACCGTGTATATAATATGTTTATCTTCCATTGTACAAAAATAAAATTGTTGAAGACATTACATTTGTGTATTTATACATTTGAAATGTATATAACTAAAAATATTTATCATATATTTGAATACTTAATACGGTTCTATATTTTTAAAGTATTTTTTAACCTCATATATTTTCCTAAAATGTCCAAGTGGTGATTATGTAAATAATGTACAGTGAAATGATTTTCCACGTTTATTTATATCATATAAATAAAAAAACATTTTAATGTTTTGGTTTGTGCAACCCATTAAAGTTTTTTTAAAAAACTGACTATGCGACAAGCCATAATTATTTGGAAAACACAATCACATGAATGAGAACGAAAATTCAAAAATAAAAAACCCATAGAAAGATATAAAATGGAAGAAATGGGAAAATGTTCAACATACAGAAATACAAGACTTGAAAAGGTATTCCATTTTCTTTCATTAGGGCACACAAAAATTGTGTTTTCATGAAGAACAAGGTGGTTTGATAGGGTATTACAAAGGAAACAGAAAGAATGGAGGAACTGCAGAGCGCAATGCATTAAGGAAAAATAGGGCTGGTGCGGATCAAGATTTTTTAGGGAAAAGCAGGAATGAATTGTCATCCAAAACACAGGAACTAATCAATTATAGAGAAACTACTAGAGCCTGAAGTCATAAAAGGCACACTTTATCTATAATAGATGTTTTTGATAAATAGCTTTATTTAGTTTAATATCTAAGATTATTTCATGTTTAATGATGTTCTATGAAACCTATGTTTGTTACCTTAAATAATCTATCTAAGAGATTCTATTTGCAAGCTCTTTTACTTACCTCCTTTGTGTGTGAACTTTGTGGGACTCCTTTTTGAGCATCCTTTGTGTGTATCTTTTGTGTTCATAATATCTAAATGATATGATATTCCCTTGCAAAAAAAGAATCTAGGATTCTTATAATTGGTCATAAAATCTATGAACTATGTGTGTATTGTTCTTTATTTTCGAGAGGTGATTTTTCTGCAAGGCCAAAAACACATGAGAAATCCTAAATCAATATTTATCTGAGGCATATATTAATTTGTTTGACACATTCCACAATAGAAAATTTTCCAATAATAGAAAATTGGTGGATTTCAGGATTTCAAAAAAATTGACTTTCCCCCTTCATAAATCAAAAGTGTGGGATATTGAAATTTCAAATATTCGTAAAAGCAATGTAGTTTGTAATTCAGAAACATAAAGGCTTACCTCACTACGAAATATAAAATAAAATAAATTCAAAAAAATGTAATTTGTTAATGTCTATAGAATATAATAATAAAAAGCATAATAACAAATATAGTATAAGACAATAGAACGAAATAAGTCCTAAACATAGTTTTAAAGATTAATAGATTAATATATGCACCTTTATTTCTATTTTACTATTAAAATAGATATCAACATTCTTAAAGATAATACACTCTAATTGTAATATAATTCTACAGTTAAAATGTGCCACATGGTAATTTTGAATCAGATAGTTGGGAAACATTATAATTAACACACATTTCACATTGGCTTATATATAAGGAAACACTTGGAAATTGTTAAACCACATGGTAATAAATTTTTATTCCAGTGCAGAATTTAAAATAATAAATATTTAGGTCTTAGCAGCCCCTAAGATATTCCTTTAAAAAGGTGTTAGCCAACAACTATGCATATTTCACGTTGGCTATTTATTTATTGAGGAGAATCCTAGCGACTGTTATCCTCTACGATTGTCTAGGATTCCTTTTCAACAATGTATGTTACATTACAAGTTGTCTGACTTAATTATTGAGCATAGCATCCACTATGTCGTTTGTTTCAATAACTAATGAATCTTAGTGGTAGATAAACATTTTAGGTCCCTTTAGAACCGATGTTAATTATATGTTACAAATAATATATCTTATGACAACTATAGGAGGCTTGATCTCTCTTGATGGTAAGTATTGTACCACATTACTACGCCAAAGATAGTCAAGCCAATATGATACAATTGTAATCAATTAAATGTACTAGATCTCCATTTATGAACATACTTTTTTTATAATGACAATAGGTAATGGTAGGAGCCCATTTTCCTCTAAGCTAGACCATGGTTTATAATTTTATCACTAATTTAAAATAAAAAATTCTTCAGCCTAGTATTCCGTATGTCATAACTTTCAATAAGTAATGAAGATTAGTGGTAGCTAAACATTTTCTCGCATACGAGCTGATGTGAATTGTATGTTACAAACAATATATATTTTGAGAAATATTAAAGGTGTGATCCCTCTCGATGATATGTACTACAACACATGGCTCTATGCTAGTGATCATTCAAACTAATATGATATAATTAAACTCAATGAGAAATAAAAGTGAAAAAAATGTGTACAGACGTTGTTTACAATGGCAATAGGTAATGGTAGGACCGTAGATGATACTTAGTTATAACATGATGTGTTATTTTATGACTAATATCAAAATAAGAAACTATTGAGCCTAACATCTCCTATGTCGTTCCTTTCAATAAGTAACTAAACTTAGCTGTCACCAAGCATTTTCTCCCATCTCAACTGATGTGAATTATGTATTACAAACAATATATCTTAAGAGAACTATATAAGGATTGATACCTCTCGAGGACATGTAGTGTGGGCATGGCTCCACCAAGGATAGATCAACCAATATGATATAATTATAATCAATGAAACCTACCAACACTTGTATAGATGTAAAAATAGTGTTTACAATGGACAAGAGGTAATGGTTGGAGCTTAGTGGCCTCTAAGCTAGACAATGATTTATTATTCTATCACTAATTTAAAAATAATAAATTATTGAGCGTAGTGTGCACTTATGTCATTACTTTCAAAAAGTAATGAACCTTAGCAGTCGCCAAGTAATTTTCTCCAATACGAAACCGATGTGAATTATTTATTACAAAACAATATGTCATATGAGAACTATACAAGTCTTGATCCCACTCAAGGTTATGTAGTGTAGAACTTGGCTACGCTGGGGATAGTCCAACCAATGTGATACAATTCAAATCAATGAAAATTACTAGTGACCAAAACATGTACAGAAAGTGTTCACAATCCACAAGAGGTAATGGTAGGATCCTAGTGGCTGCTAAACTAGACCATGATTTATTATTTCATCACTACTTTTAAAATAAGAAATTTTTGATCATAGCATCCCCTATGTCATTGTTTTCAATAAGTAATGAAGGTTAAGCAGTTTCTAAGCAGTTTATCCCTATACAAATTGTTATTAATTACATGCTACAAACAAGATATCTTCTAAGAACTACATAATGTTTTATCCCTCTCAAGGGTATGTAGTATAAAACTTGGCTACTGCCAAGGATACGTCCAGCCATTATGATATAATTAAAATCAATGAATGAAACCTACTAGTGCAAATAAAATCAGTTCATAAAATGTTTACAATGACAAGAGGAAATGGTAAGAGCCTAATGCAATCCCTAATACTAGGCCATGATTTATTTTTTTATCCCTATTTTCAAAATAATAAAATTGTTGATCCTAGCATCCCATATGCCATTCCTTTCACTAAGTAATGAATCTTAGCGGTCACTAAACATTTTCTCCCTTATGAAACCAATGTGAATTATATGTTACAAAAAATCTATCTTATGAGAACTACATAAGGCTTCGATCCCTCTTAAAGACATGTAGTGGAACACATAGCTCCCTCAGGGTTAGTCCAGCCAATAGGATACAATTATAATCATTGAAATCAATGATAAATTAATAGCAACCAAAATTTATACAGAAAATGCTCACAATGGTAAGAGGTAATGGTAAGATCCTAGCAGTTCGTTAAGCTAGATAATGATTTATTATTTCATCCCTATTTTCAAAATAAGAAACTATTGATCCTAACGTCCCCTATTTTGTTCCTTTCAATAATTAATAAATATTAGTGATTCAACTAATAACTTTCCCTCATATCAAACTGTTGTGAATTAAATGTTACAAACGATATATCTTATGAGAACTATATAACACTTGATCCCTCTCGAGGGTATGTATTGAAGCACATGGATCCACTAGGCATAATCTAAGTAGATATAAAAAAAATACAATAAATGCAAACCTTTTAGCACTCCATAGCTATATAAATAATGTTTATAATGATAAGAGAGTAATTGTAGGAGCCTAATGGCCACTAAACTAGACCATGATTTATTATATTATCACTATTTTCACAATCTTGGTGTATTTCTAACTCTACTTTAATGAGAACATAACATAATAGTAAGTGTTTACAGCCTAAGAAGAATGGGTGCTCTAAATGTGTTACCACAAGTTTGAACAATTTTGGAATATTTTTCTTCATCTAGTATTGTAAATCTAACTTATAATTAGAGTTAGAAATAATATGACCCTTGGTGTAGAGGTAGTCAATAAACATTTTTAATAATCAATTATTATATGAAATAAGGATATCCTATCATGACCTTCTAGAATAAATTGTTCCCATGAAAGTGGCTAGAGATTTTTTTGTCCATACTAATGTTGTAGGAAATGTTGTAATCCTTCTCGGTTATAATTTACTATCTTGTTGTGGATAATTTCCTAAGGACCTTATTAAAATTGCTTTCTATTTTAGTATAGTAATTCTAGTATGTTGTCTTCATAAAGATGGTCATCCTACCTTCATTGGATACTAATCTAATTGTTAATATTCAAAGCACAAGGTATAAAGAAAAAATGTATTCAAGAAAAATCTGAAAAAAAATTTCCACTTGTTGGATTCTACATATTAAATCTAACTTTTAATAAGAGTAAGAGACAATAGACCCTTAGTATATAGGTAGTAAATAAATATTATTAATAATCACATCTTTTAACATATATGTTTAGCCTATCATGACCTTCTATCCTACAATGTTTCAACTGAAAATGGCTATTGTTGTCTAGGGACATACTTATTGTGTAAGTAAATGTGTAATCCTTCACTCGGTCGAATTTGATAGCTTCTTATTTGGAATTTCCTAAGCACCTTATTACTATTTATCTCTATTCTAGTAAAAAATACTAGTCTATTGTCTTACATAAAGATGGTCATCCTACCTCATTGGATATTGATCTAATAGTTAATATTCAAAGCACGAGGTCTATGAATAAATATAATAAAGAAAGTATGAACTTTGGTTTTGTACTTGTTGGTTTATACACTTTTAAATTTCACTTATAGTCAGAGTAATAGACAATAGAACCTTGTTCTAGCGGCATCGCGAACTAAACATTGTTGGTAATGTGATATTGTTAGAAAATAAGTATAACCCACTCTCTTCAAAATACCAAACATTCGATCTTAGTTTTTTATACCCTATTCCATTCAATAGGTGTAAATGACCAATAAAAAATGTTTTAACCTTTCTATTTATATTTCGAATAGAAGCTTATGTGCCATTAAGATCTATATTTTTAATGTTCCTTTCATCCTATCTATATAATGTTATATATTGTTCGAATTGATGATAATCCTATCAAAAGGTGAAAATAAATTATTATCCTTTCAATGGATTATCATTGAGTCAAATAGTCTATAACATTACATAGATGGAATGACATGAACATTAAAAGATATAGATGTTAATGGTAGATAAGATTTTCATTGACATATAAATGGAAATATTAAAACATTCCTTGTTGTTTATTTACAAATATTGAATGTTTGGTCTTTTGAAGAGAGTGTTTGAGAAAAAAATCACATTACCAAATTTAGTGATCGTTAAGTATTTTCTGTTATACCAAACGATGTGAAATAAGTGTATATTAGACGTAAATTAGTCAAGAGGATTAAATGTCTATAATTATTGTAACCAGTTGAATGATACAAATTATGTTCAGTCGAATCCTAGTGGTCACTAACCATTAAGTTAATTACACTCAAATGATACAAAGTAAGGAACTCTAGAGGTTAGTGACTGCTACGATAATACTTATATTCCTTATTAGAAAATGAAAAAGAAATTATAATTCATAAATGAACTTATTATTAAGTATTCTACTCCAATTACATGTAAAATATCTTCCATTTCTTGCACTCCGTTCTCAATAATTCCATCCATCGAAGTGGGTAATTTTTGGAAGAAAAAAGATGAGGAATGGTTCATTGAAATCCATCCCATTTGAAAATTATCACATCAACATATGGTTGCTTTTTTGTTATAGATGAAACTCAAGAGGAAGTTAGTATAGTTCTATCCTTAAAAGTTATTGATTTAGGGACACTTCATTTTCAAGTTGAACGCATTGACTTTGAAAACAATCAGTGTCTTATTCTATATATGGATTTGGAAGTTTCTTTATTTAGGAAACATGAAATGAAAGCCTCAATAGACAGTGCACCATTATAGACACTTAAAATTGGTTACTCAATTTAGTGTCTCTTACATTCATTTACCTGCTCAGGTAACCTGGGGCACGTTTATATCACCACTACCCCCTCGGAGTATTAATCAATTTGTGTTTTAAACACCTATCCTAAGTTTAATTCAGCCCATTTTATTTTACCCATGAGTAATTAAATATTAACTATTTAATTACACCTTTTTACATATATCCTAACCACTTATCTACCCCATATCTATTTTATCCATATGTCCCCCCTATTTCTCCTCCTCCCAAACCGAGTCGCGGGATATCTCCCGTACTTGGGATGATAAGATCATTCTCATCTTCCCAGAAATTGCTCCATTTGGCCATTTCGGGAGTCTGTTCCCCGATCGGTGAAGACCGGTACTCGGTCGACGCCGATTTTTCGGAACGGCACCGATTTAATCTCGGTTGGCGCCGATTATAAATACAAGCCCAGAACTCAGTTCTGGTTAGACACAGATTGTAAGAGAGAGAACAAGAGAGTTCCGAACATCAAAATTGAATGTTATCTATCGAGTGAAAGTGAATTTTGTCCAAATCAATCCCTGAGAGGAGCACCGTTACTTTTTCTCTTATCACATCAGAATTCGCACGTCTCCATTGATTCTCTGGTGACTGTGTTCCTGCATCCAGCACAGGTGGACCCTGGCCAGTGTCTCTCCGGCATTCTGTAGATCCTGCAGACGTTGACGATCTTGCCTCTGTTTTCTGATTCTCAAACCTTTTCGCCACGCTGCCTCAAATCGACGCCAATCCAAATTAGCCGACGCCGATCTAAATCATTCGATGCCGATCTACATCCAGTCAACACCGATCTCTTCATAGTCGACGCCGATCATACTGCAGACAGGTAAAAAGGACACAGGTAACATAAATCTAGCTTTGTTTGCACAGTTTCTTATTTTCTATTGCTTTTTGTCTGCTGTTTAGATTCTGTTTTATTACTTTGATTATAAAATCTAGTCCTATACGTACATCTTTTATCATGTATGCTTCTCTGCTTAATTAAAAATGTGGACTGACATCCGCCGAGGAAGCTTATCGCTTCCCAGACCCGCTTCTCAGGCAGTCCACCTAAATACCTTTTAACGTGGTCTTTTTCTGTCAAGCATCGGTGTCTTGCAGGTTACTCGGATCTACTGTGCGAATTGCTCGTGTGCGCCCGTCTCATCTATATTGGCTTCCTTATCCGTCTGCATCTTCAGATCTTGTCCATCAGGTATCAATTTCATTTTGAGTTTTTCAAGGTTTTTGTGTTTAGGTTTGGTGCATTAACTTGGACAGGTAACAAGCGCTAAATTCTTGATCTACATTCTGGCACGCCCGGTGGGACTTGAACCAAAGTCCCTTATTGGTAAGTTCATCTCTTTTCTAGTTTTGAGCTTTGTTCTTTTTCCTCGCTGATTTTTATCAGTTCTGTTTGAGCATTTCCTTTCATCATTTCAATCTTGTTTTTTATGCGAAATCATTATCTTGAAATTTTTCTAGTTCCTTAAAATAGAAATTTTTTCGTTTTCACCATTATCTGGATATATCTTTCTGGATCTTGTTTGGCGTTTGCTTAACCTTTTCTTGCGGAGCACTTTGCTTGTTCATGGGATTGTTTGAGGGGAAGAGCTCAACAACGCACTTTTTGAAGTCCACACACCTTGGAGAGCTAAATCTACAGGTATTTCTCTTTTATGGTGTTTTCTCCTTTTTAGGAACTAAAAGAAAAAAGTAAAAAATAAAAAAAAATTGTTTGTTTTTTATCACATCCAAACATTTCAATTTTTGGTGCTTAAAAAGAATTTAATCGCATTTGGGA
Source organism: Taxus chinensis (assembly GCA_019776745.2). NCBI lineage: Eukaryota > Viridiplantae > Streptophyta > Pinopsida > Cupressales > Taxaceae > Taxus > Taxus chinensis. The sequence goes on from CM034153.1 coordinate 14,919,859, forward strand.
AAGAATCTGTTTGACTTGTCTTCATCAAAATCAAACACTTCATTTTTAAGTGCTTAAAAAGAACTCTTTCTTTGTCATGGCTGTTGTATGTTTCTCATCTAGTTTTAATTAGGCTGGAAAATTGATCAAAATCGGTAGTGACACTATTTGATTTTTATTTTTCACCCTTGCACACAAAGCCAAAATCACTAGGTATAAAGCATTTAAACAAAAATTCCTTCCCTGGCCTCGCCTACTTGGAAGTGACATCCAAGAGGAAGAGCCTACGCGGTACTCGGGCCGCGCTATAAATTCACGGAAGTTCTGGTATATATTGGCAAAGCACCCGACTCCCTTATCGCAGCGGTGTGTGAAGTGCGGGGGTAGGCCCCTATATCAAGCCACGTACCGGTCTTTTACTGAAGTGCCTTCGGGACTCCTCACCAAACATTTCCCAAACCATCCTTAGTTTGGCTATCTGAGTAGTTCCTGTTCTAAAAAGCCTTCCCTAATATTTTCTTTCTTAAAAGCATCAAAAATTAAAGGAGATAATCACCTGCGCTGCTTGAATTGTCTGTGCATTAGTTAGGTCAATCTTCTTTTCTGCGTGTTTATGACGGTCATCACTCGGTTACAATCTAGAAGAATGGCTCAACTGGCCCCTTCTTCTTCCGAGATTACCACTAGTGTGGATGTTTCGGCACCCCCCAGATCTTCCTCGGGACCGCTGTTAGTTGGTTCCCCATCCTGGTCATATAATCCTTTCTATCAAGCCAAAGCAACCCCATCACGTCCAGCTTCCCCTAGTCCTTCAGAAATATCATCTGCTTCTGACTTAGAGTATGTTCCTCGTGGGGATCCTGAATTTCAGGCGCTCCTTGATCGCAATCCGGTAGCCCTCATGGACTACCTAGTACACAAATCTATTCAAATATCTGATCAGGGACCACCAATCCAACAAGTGTACGATTATCCTCGTGAACCATCCCAGGCTTTTGTAGAACAGTTAGCATCATTTTTCTCGCCTCGAGCCATGGAAGAGGGTGGCGCACCTGTGCCTCCTTTTTCTCTTCCACCGACTGTATCGACTGGTTCTCAAATAGTCTTACCTATTCCCAACGCCGCAGTTACCTCGAATATTCCACAACCTACTTCTGAGAAGTCCTCTTCTCTGGCTATCATGGGTACGTCTGCGCACCCACATATTGCTGTTAATTCATCTATGTCATCCATTGTATCCCAGGGTCAGTACCTCTTTATGAGTCAACCCCCTTCGACTAGTCAGTTGGTTCCTGCTTCTCGTCCCCCAGTGGGTTTTTCTTCCAATATTCCGACAACAGTGACCTTCGCCCATCCTCTAGCATCGGCGCCCTTAATAACTAATCCGGCAGTAAAAAGCCTCTTTCAGGTCTTGTTCCCCACCATGTCCAATCAAATCAACACCCATGTTCCTCAATCTATTCCGATTCAGTCAACAAGCATAGGAGTCCATCAATCACAGGCTCCGTCCGTCATCCAACCTCCATTTTCTCAACCACTTATTGTCTCACAGCCTGCCTATACATAGGCTCCTTCACAGCAAATACCTCACCAGGCATCACCCAGAATGCCTAGTTATTCCTCTTATCATCCTATCAATCAACAGATGAATCCCCCGTTGACACCTCAACAACATCCACCATTTGCTTCCTATGTAGGACATGCCACTGTGCCTCCTCCTCAATCTGACGTGGTCCAAATTCTTTTCAAGAAAATCACAGACTTGGAAGCCTCCACCAAAGGGGCTCGTCCTTCATACTCTTTTGAAGAAGTGTGTAATGAACCCATTCATCCCTCAGTGGCTTTTAAGCCTTATCCTCCCCAATGGGAACTTCCTAAATTTTCAAAATTCCATAGTCGGGAGGACCCTCAACAGCATTTGCGAGCATTCAAACATGCTTGCTACCTCATAGTCCAAGATCAGGAGCTTATGCTCCGTACTTTTCCTATGTCTCTAGCAGGTCCTGCTTTAGACTGGTACAATAACATTCCTCAACATTCCTTGTTTTCTTTCTCTCAATTGGCTCAGATGTTTGTTGAAAACTTTTCAATAAATATCGCGCATAAGATCTCGATCACAGATCTTTATAACATTCGTCAATTCGATGACGAGTCTATTGCAGACTTTGTCGCTTCGTTGGAGAGGGATAGTAAACCAATTGTCTTTCTCCCTTCCTCAACCCCAACAGATCGAGTTGTTTACTCGATCTTGTGCTAATCATATTTCTTCCACTTTAAGGATCCAGACCTTTCATACATTTGAAGAAGCCTTTACGATGGCACGCAAACTTGAGTCTCGCGCCATTGAACAAGGGAAGTTAAAACTTTGCTCTAAGTCTAAACCATATTTTTCTCGGTTTACTAAATCAAATCCTTCCACTTCTAAAGACAAGAACCAGGGATCCACCAATGCTATCGTATTAAAAACATCACGAGTCGATAATACTTCTAACCAAACACCACGGAGAGACTCCTCATCTTCTTGAAAAGGGTCCTCGTCATCTCGATCTTTCACTTCGTTGGGAGAATCATATGCTTCTATCTTAGAGAAAATGTTGGAAGTTCGCATGATCGAACTTCCCCCCATTCGGAATATTGATGAAAGCCAAGAACGTCCATTCTGGTATAGGGAAAATGATTTCTGTCATTATCATAGAACCAAAGGTCATGACATTGAACGATGTCAGACCTTCAAAAATCTTGTCCAGAAATTCATTGATAGAGGTGAGCTCATTCTGGATAACCCAAATGCTCCCCCAAATCAGGCACTGGATGTTTTTAAACAACCTTTTCCTAATCATTCCCCGAACCATAATGCTTCAGAGTCTCAAAAACCAAACACTCATACTATCAACTTCATCTCTACTGAAGAATCTTCTTCTGAAACTAATCTATCTGCGAACACATCAACCGAATCAGAACCTCCTTCCACTTCGCTAATCGCTGGGATTCCACCATCTTCAAATAGCTCGTCTTCAAATATTCCTACATTGCTAGATACGGATTCATCTCTCTCCGCTTCTTTGTCTGACCTTCCATCCATACCCGAGACAGTGTCATCCTCATCTGTCTCATCGTCAGACATTCTTTCAGTGCTCGAGGCAATTACATCCCTTCGAGTTTCCACTGCGGATACATCTACTTCTGTTTCTCCCATTTTTGCTGCGACTATGCCATTGGTAAACGTACCTATAGTTGTACCAACTTCAACGGAAGCGTCTTCGATTTTGACTCTTCCTGTTTCCTTTCCTACAGTAGTTTCACCCACAATTACTGTACCAGAAGTAGTTCCTTTGCAAGGAGCTGCTTCTTCATCACTCACTTCTTCCATCACCAATGCTGCTTCGCCCATTAAAGGAAAATCTAAAGAAGTAGCACCGACACCTATACACTCGGTTCCCGAACTTAGACCGAGACAACCAAAATCTAACGTTGCATCATCAGCATCTCCTCCTTTGTTTCCCCCGAATAGGTTACAATCACCTTATGCGGTTGAAATTGTCACCATCCCTGAAAAGGGAAAGCCTATAGTTCACGTGTTCAAGAATCTGGGTGCTTTCCCGCAAAAATCTCTATCTACGCCTCATAAAAGATTGGATTTATCCACTACAAAGGCATCTTCTCCTGCAAACTTATCAGAACCATCATCTTCTTCTACAACACATTCTTCACCAGCACCTCGAAAAGTGGACTTACCTATTAAAAGGACGTCACCTCCTTTATCAAAATCATCATCTTCATTACCAAAAACCAGGGCACCCTTTATTCCTCCGATTAGACCTACTTTGGGAGCTTCTTCCTCATCTAAATCGACATTATCTAAATCATCAGTAGTTTCGACCAAACAGCCTCCTTTACCTCTGAAGACCGCGACACCTGTCACATCTCCATCATCTTCAAAATCTATTTTAGGGGCTCCTCCTCCATCGAAATCAATCATGTCTCACTTACTTCCACCTCAAGTGCCCAGGGCTGCTCCTCCAGATGTCCAAAAAAATAAGATGATCCCTAAAAAGACTGTCAAACCTAACATGCAAGTCCTTTTACCTCGGCAGTCTGTTAAAGTAGAAGAGGTGCCTTCATCATCCCTGTCCTCATCTTTGTCTAACGGATTCTATACTGAAATCCTTCGCCAACTTATCCAATCTTCATCCATATCTCTTCCTCCGATTAAACCCTATAACCCTAAAGGAGTTAAACCTGCCTGGTTTAACTCTGATTTGATTTGCGCCTACCACCGTACCCCGGGTCATGATACTGAGAGGTGTAAAGCCCTTCAATCTGTTGTCAACAGCCTTTTGGAAGAAAGTGATCTTTTGCTGGAGGATGAGGAACAAGTATCTCCTGTCATCATAGCTCCATCTGAGCCCCAACGATCTACTCAGACCTCTACTTCTAGTGATTCCACTCCAAACGATCTTCCACCTTCTCAAATCGACACAATTCATATCGCCACTAGAACCCAACAGTATGATGATCCATCCTCATCTACAGCATCTCGACCACGGGTTGTCATTTCTGCAGCCCCCGAAGGAATTTCTCCTTCCTCATTAGCCTCGAGACCCCGAGTCTCTATTCGTGCTGCACCTCGGGCTCAAGTCCCCGTATCAGTTGAGGAGAGTGTCATGAAACAACTCACCCAGGCTCCGGTCAAAATGTCTCTTTTTGACCTCATTCAATCCTCTCCGCAACATCGCCAGGCTCTGATTGATAATCTGCGTCGCATCGCAGTGAATTCAGATGAGCCCCAGCCTTTTGAGATGGTTGTTGGATTGAATAGACCATCAACCACCATTTCTTTTGAAGACTCAGAAATTCCTTCCCTTTCTTCCGAGGATTTAGAGGCTCCCCTCTTTATCACAGTCCAAATCGACAACACTACATTAAAACGCATTATGATCGACAGTGGTGCTGCACTTAACGTCATCTCCTCGCACACATTCGAACAGCTTAAGTTACCAAAGAACGTAGTGTCACCCCCGCCTTTCGCTCTTCGATCATTTAACGATCAGCTAGCAGTTACTTTAGGAACTGTGGTCCTACCCATTCGAGTAGGTAAGAAGCTGCTTCACGAACTCTTTTACATTGTTGAAGGGAAATTCCACTATAATATGATCCTCGGACGCTCCTGGATTCGTGCAATGCATTGTGTCCCATCCACCCTCCATCGATGCTTAAAATATCAATATGAGGGCAAAATCTATACTCATCCAGGAGATCCTTTTCCTTCCGCACAATGCGACATGACCACAGGGTCCGCCCCTCTAAAGGAAAATGCTTGTTCTCCTGACGGGGCCTCATCTTCTTCCATACCTGCAACCAAACTACCGGATTTACAAAATCTAGAAGAGACATTGCAGCGTTTCTCACTGGGAGAGCTTCCTCTCCTTTCTTTTGATGCCCATCTCAAACCTAGTGAGTATGGTAGACCAGACAAACAACCTGAATATCAGCCTGGTCTTGGTCGCATCGTCACCATTGGTCTGCCCAATCAACAGACTAATTTCATCTACGGTGGTCTTGATACGCCTCACTATCACCTGGATTCTCCTCCTAGGGCCAAACCTTATTTAACAGGGTTCGATTGTCTACAGAATCCCACGTTTGCAAAAACTTATTTATATCGATGCGCGTGGAAGGGCTTTGGCCTGGGAAAATATGAACAAGGTGTGCATGACCTCACATCCATTCCAACTCTCATGCCACATCAAAAATTTGGTTTAGGATTTAAACCTCTTTCAAAAGCCACCGTCACTGTTCTCGATGAGCCTCTTCCTATTGAGGAACCATCTTCTCCCGCTAGGTCAGAAGCATCACTCGATGTGGACGACGCCATTTCCATCCCGTCTAACTTTTTTTTTAGTCAATACCATTTCCTTAGGACCACTAACCTATAAGACTAATGACACGTCCACTTCCATACCGTTAGTTTTCCCTGAAATAGTTGGAGACGACTCTCCTACTATCAACACTATCCACTGTGCGGATGATGATTCTGTTCTCACCTATCTGGGGGCAGAGGATTCCTATCTTCCTAAAACCATTCCTTCTGACACGTCTACGCTTCTCAACGAAGCCACTATCGACCTTAATATAGGGACTTCTAAAGACCCTCGCATCATTAAGGTCGGCCAATCCCTTAATCCACAGGAGTTAGGAGACTTTACCACTTTTCTTTCCAACCATCGTCAAGTCTTTGCTTGGTCATATGAGGATATGCCAGGACTCGATCCCGATATTGTGGTCCACAATATCGTTACTCTTCCCAACATCAAACCGGTTAAACAAAAATTGCGTAAAATGCACCCTAGAGTAGCCCTGCTTGTTAAAGAAGAGTTACAGCGCTTGCTCTCGGCTAATTTCATCCAACCCATCGATTATCCACAATGGGTTTCCAATGTAGTACCAGTAACTAAAGCCACTGGGAAAATTCGAATTTGTACCGACTTCCGGGATCTTAATCTTGCTTGTCCAAAAGATGATTTTCCTCTACCTAATATCGACCAACTCGTGGATTTAACTGCGGGTCATGAGATGCTTTCTCTTATGGATGGTTTCTCTGGGTATAATCAAATTCTCATCGCACCAGAAGACCAACATAAGACTTCTTTCATAACTCCTTGGGGGACCTTTTGTTATCGTGTCATGCCCTTCGGTCTTAAGAACGCAGGAGCAACCTATCAACGAGCAATGACCTACATCTTCCATGATCTCTTACACAAAACTGTGGAAGATTATGTCGACGATCTCCTCGGTAAATCAAAACGTCGTCAGGATCATCTTTTCATTCTTGCACCTCTCTTTGAGAGGCTTATTCACTTTTGTCTTCGTCTAAATCCATCTAAGTGCGTGTTTGGCGTTCTCACTGGTAAACTTTTAGGCTTTATCATTTCCATTAGGGGTATTGAAGTAGACCCCGCAAAAATAAAAGCTATCCTTGAGATGCCTCCCCCTTCTAATTTAAAGCAACTCCGCAGTCTCCAAGGACGTCTTCAATCAGTGCGTCGTTTTATCTCACAATTGTCGGACCGTTGTCAACCTTTTCATCATCTCCTCCGTAAGAATGTTCATTTTGAATGGGATGAGCATTGCCAAAAGGCCTTTGATGATCTCAAAGCTTATCTTCTTTCTCCACCTGTGCTTACACCTCCACGCGAGGGGGAGCCTTTCTATCTTTATATCTCTGTGACTGACCATGCTCTGGGAGCCATGATCTCGCATCGGGACACTTGTGGTAAAGAACAAGCTGTCTATTACATCAGTCGCACCCTCCATGAGTATGAAACACGTTATTCCGAAGCTGAAAAGCTGTGTTGTGCTCTCTTCTTCGCAACTTCTAAGCTTCGTCATTACCTCCTTAATCACAAAACTTACATTGTCACAAGTGTCAATCCACTCAAGACAATTCATGCGAAGCCTTATCACAATGATCGTATCACTCGTTGGCTCATGCTTATGACAGAATTTGACCTCGAGTTTATCCCGCAAAAGTCTATCAAGGGTCAGGTTATTGCAGATCAATTAGCTGATGCTCCTCTTCCGGACACTCAAAACCCCCTTGCTCAATTCCCTGATGAATATATCCAACAAATTGATTTTGGTCTATCTCCATTTAAAGTAAAGCTCTTCTTTGATGGATCCAAATGTCAGCAAGGGGGAGGTGCAGGTTTTGTGATGATTCCTCCTTGGGGTACGCCTATCCCTGTCGCACACAAATTAAACTTTGAGTGCACCAATAATATGGCTGAATATGAAGCTCTAGTCTTGGGTCTTCAAAATGCCATTAATCTCGGCGCTCGTCATATTGACATCTTTGGTGATTCTGAACTCATCGTTAATCAAGTCACAGGCGTCTATCAATGCAAGAATGATATCCTTCAAAAATATCGTGATATCGTTCTTGCTCAACTCCAATCTTTCGATAAATTCACTATCCAAGCCATTCCTCGCACTGCGAATCGATTCGCAGATACAATGGCTTCGTTAGCTTCACTTATCCCACCTTTTACCGAAGACTCGCGACTTTATGTGGCTGTGCAACGATTAGATCAACCATCTCATCTTCGGCAACTAACTTTAATCCATGCTGTCACAACCGATACTCAGGATGAGTGGTATCAACAGATCGTTGATTATCTGTCTCATTCGGTGCTTCCTCCAGATCTGACTTCCAATGGTAGAAGATCTTTTATCCAACGCGCTAATCGCTATACTATTCTAGGCGGGATCCTCTACAAACGCGGCTTTGATGGCATTTTGCTTCGATGCCTCAAAACCCGTGAATCATCTAAAGCTATCCAGGAGGTCCATGACGGTATCTGTGGTGGACATTTTAGTGGCTTGGCTGTGGCTAAACGCATCTTACGTTTGGGATATTATTGGCCTTCTCTTAATCGAGATTGTTGTGAATACACTAAGAAATGTGTCAAGTGTCAACAACATTCTAATCTCACACATATCCCTAGTCAAGCTTTACAACCTGCAGCGGATTTGTGGCCTTTTTCGCAATGGGGTCTTGATCTCATTGGTCTCATCAATCCCCGTTCTTCACAGCGTCATCATTCTATCATTACTGCCACGGAATACTTTACTAAGTGGGTGGAGGCTATCCCTCTTTCTTCAACAAAGGCTAAACCCATAGTTGATTTTGTCTATCAACACATCATTTGTCGCTTTGGCGTTCCACACAAACTCATCACAGATAACGGTAAGTCTTTCAAGAACGTTGATTTGCAGAATCTCTGCAATGCTTTTAATATCAAGCTCAGCTTTTCTTCTCCATACTATCCGCAAGCTAATGGCCAGGCCGAAGCTTCCAATAAAACTTTGCGTAATATCCTCGCAAAGGTAACTAGTCGAGCTGGTAGGGATTGGCATTTACATATCCCTTTTGCTCTCTGGGCTTATCAGACTAGCATTCGTACTCCTACTGGTGCTACTCCCTTCTCTCTCGTCTATGGGTCTGAGGCTGTTCTTCCTTTGGAAGTCCAAATCCCATCTCTCCGTGTTTCTCTCAGAGAATTTGTCTCTGATGAGGACTATCGTCAAAATCGTCTAGCACAACTTGAATTATTAGATGAGCGGCGTCTCAATGCTCTTGAACATCATCAAGTCTATCTTGAGCGTGTCAAACGTGCTTATAACAAGCACTTGCAGCACCGTGACTTCAAAATTGGTGATCTTGTTCTTAAAGAAAACCAAAATGTCACTACACTCGAAAGGAGTCAACGTGGTAAGTTTGCTCCCAACTGGATGGGCCCGTACATTATCACTCATAAATATGGGTCTGGGGCTTATCGTTTATCTTCCATGGATGGTATACCTGAAGTGGAACCTCTTAATGCTTTGCATCTACGGCCCTTCTACTGTTAAAATCTATCTTACACAAATTTAGTCGCAAGACAGATCTTTCATCCATCTAACAACTAGTCATATACTTTCATGGTGATTCGGAACTATGTGGTTCTCCGCCTATTGCCTCTTTTACCTTAAATATGAGTATCGCGGCTCTACTCATTGCATTTTTCTTTTGGATATGTTCCTCCTCATGGTAGGGATACCTTAATCACCACTTCATCTATCCCAAGTGCTTATCTTAATCGGATCTACTCGGGGCATGAGTGCGTGTTCTTTTATGTTCTCTTCCCCTCTATCTGATCTATCTAGGTCTAAACTCAGCTTCTTCCAAAAGGATTTTCAAAAAAAAAAAAAAAAAAAAAAAAGATGCTATCCAAACAAGGATAGACTGATCCCTTGAAGGACAGCTATCCATATATTATGAAATGAATCAAAAATAATATATATAGACCATGCCCTCGAAGGATGGCTATCATTAAAATTCAAAATACAGACCGCTCCCTTGAAGGACGGCTGTTTCTCAAAGGAATACTCAAGGCTTCTTGCATTGATCAGCCTTTCAGTCAGTTTGTACACTTTTTAGCATCGCTGAAAGACTTCCCGTATTGATCAGTCTTTCCATATCTAGCAAACTTCCCGCATTGATCAGTTTGCTTTTCTGCCAAAATCATGAAGCTGAGATTTAAGACCTTTTGTCGATCATATGGAGAATCCTATTTTCCCAGTATGAACATGTATTCTGTCCCTTGTAAATTTCGGCAAGATACTTACTTACTGCTCTTTCCGTTTCCATCCTAAATCTGGTTTGCGGCTAGTTAGTGTCAGGTTTATTTTAACCTCATATAGGGCCTTGTATGCACGATCTTTTGGGTTTCCTATCCAGATTCTATTTATGGTCGGTTGGGAGTCTGATTTATCATTTTTCTTCATATTTGGGTGTATTCCCTTTATTTCTAATCAAGGTCGTTCTCACTACGTCCTTGACTCTCACCGAGAGTCTTTCCAATTATTTCATCCAGTTAACTTAACATTTAACATGTTAATCAAACTCTATCATTTATCTAAAATTCATCTGATCTACTTTATCCAAAACACATCTCATCGCCTCTATTGTAAACACATGTGGGTCTATCTATCTATTTTCATCAAAATATAATTAAAATCTCAAAAATATCAAATCCATTCCAGCTATTACCTCCTATCTATCTATCACATCGTCTAATCACTTGTCTATCCATGTCACATTACATCTATCTATATCCATTTTTCATCCAAATTAAATCCACATCACATCAAATCACATCTATTTATATCCTCTATCAGTCTATATCAATCTCAAATCACATCTATTTATATCTGATCAATCCGATCTATCAGTCTATGTCCTATATCCATCTATCCATGTATATCTATCCAATGACTCTCTCTGAATCAATCGTCACGGTGTAAATAAATCGTTTATGTTTTCCGTTCGCATATTTATATGTGCTACGATCGGTCGGTGCCAATTTTTTGGTCGACGCCGTTTACTTGGGTCGGCGCCGATTACTGTGATCGCCGCCGATTTTCCATATCTGCTTGCCATAGTGTTGATGCTTGGCCTTATTTATCTGGTCATTATTGTGCGCTGAATGTTGCCTTTTGGCACATCTTTTCGATATTACCGTCCATTTCGAGTTTGTTCCCTTTGCGTGGAGCACTCACTTTTTTGGCCGCTTAGGGTTCACGGGTCTGTAGGCACTAACGTCGTCTGCCTTGCAGACCGTCTAGTTGTCCCTACCAATGTGTCTCTCTTTAGAGGCTGACTATTTTGCAGCCCTCCTTACACTCATGGGTCTGTAGGTACTAACGTCGTCTCATGAGGAGACCGTCTAGATTGCCCTACCAATGTGAGTTCCTTAGGTTGCTGCCTCTTTATTTATTTTTGTGCATCATTAATGATCAGATCTACTCCAGACATCCAGCTGGGGCATCCTGCGTTTTCATCTACCTCTTTCAAACTTGGGATCGTCTGTTCTATCACCCATCCCATCCCTAGTTTGAGGGGGATCACATCATCACTTTTTCTTCCTTTCTTCCACCTCCTTGTTTTTGTCTCACAACTTTGCTTATCGCAAGTTACTTGACAAAAAGGGGCAAAATGTAGACACTTAAAATTGGTTACTCAATTTAGTGTCCCTCACATTCGTTTACCTTCTCAGGTAACCTGGGGCACGTTTATATCACCACTACCCCCTTGGAGTATTAATCAATTTGTGATTTAAACACCTATCCTAAGTTTAATTCACCCCATTTTGTTTTACCCATGAGTAATTAAATATTAACTATTTAATTACACCTTTTTACATATATCCTAACCACTTATCTACCCCATATCTATTTTATCCATATATCCCCCCTATTTCTCCTCCTCCCAAACCGAGTCGCGGGATATCTCCCGTACTTGGGATGATAGGATCATTCTCATCTTCCCAGAAATCGCTCCGTTTGGCCATTTCGGGAGTCTGTTCCCCGATCGGCGCCGACCGGTACTCGGTCGACGCCGATTTTTCGGAACGGCGCCGATTTAATCTCGGTCGGCGCCGATTACAAATAGAAGCCCAGAACTCAGTTCTAGTTAGACACAGATTGAAAGAGACACAGATTGTAAGAGAGAGAACAGGAGAGTTCCGAACATCAATTTTGAATGTTATCTATCGAGTGAAAGCAAATTTTGTCCAAATCAATCCCTGAGAGGAGCACCGTTACTCTGCTCTTATCACATCAGCATCGCACGTCTCCATTGATTCTCTGGTGACTGTGTTCCTGCATCCAGCACAGGTGGACCCTGGCCAGTGTCTCTCCGGCTTTGCAGATCCTGCAGACGTTGACGATCTTGCCTCTATTTTCTGATTCCAAACCTTTTCGCACGCTGTCCCTCGGATCGACGCCGATCTACATCAGTCGACGCCGATCTATATCAGTCGACACCGATCCACATTGTTCCAGTCGACGCCGATCCTCTACATCAATCGACACCGATCATACTGCAGACAGGTAAAAGGACACAGGTAACACAAATCCAGCTTTGTTTGCACAGTTTCCTGTTTTCTGTTGCTTTCTGTCTGCTGTTTAGATTCTGTTTTATTACTTTGATCAGAAAATCTAGTCCTTACGTACATCTTTTATCATGTATGCTTCTTTGCTTAATTGAAAACGTGGACTGACATCCGCCGAGGAAGCTTATCGCTTCCCGGACCCGCTTCTCGGGCAATCCACCTAAATATCTTTTAACGTGGTCTTTTTCTGTCAAGCATCGGTGTCTTGCAGGTTACTCAGATCTACTGTGCGAATTGCTCATGTGCGCCCGTCTTATCTACATCGGCTTCCTTATCCGTCTACATCTTCGGATCTTGTCCATCAGGTATCAATTTCATTTGAGTTTTTCAAGGTTTTTGTGTTTAGTTTGGTTCATTAACTTGGACAGGTAACAAGCGCGAAATCCTTGATCTACAACCTAAGTCATCTTACTTTTTTTTGCACTTAGGGTTTTACATATTTTGGCGTAGTTTTCTTGGGTTGATTTATGTACTTAATTATTTATTCATTTACTGTTGCAATAGCAATCAAATTAGGCATATATATAAATTCACAATTTAGCTTAATCATTTGGGTGATCCCGTCTCAGTTGAATACACTTGGATCCTCATCTTTCTTCTATCATGGGTCGTAAAGTTCCTCAAATTCCTTTGTTTGATTTACTTAAAATGCATCCTAACTGTCAGGCTATTCTGTAAACATCCTTAGACTCAATGTGTTTTCCTAAAGATACTTCGCCACTCGAAATAAGTCCTATTTTCCATCGTCTATCTAAATACCCTAGTATTCATGATCCTCCATCTAATCAACCTATGTTGGTGTAAATTCAAGCTTTGTATTTTTTATTTCAAGAAAAATTTCAAGCTATGGAATCCATGATTACATCTCTTAGATATGAAATCCAACATCTTAAGGACACTTCTCATAGCTCATGTATTTTCTCCTTTTGCATCCCATATTCATTATATGTCTTTTACATGTGCTCATATTAGTGAACCTCAAATATTTCCGCTCCTCGTGCCTCTAAAGTTGACAGTTAATGCTAAGAAACAATATATTCTTTTGCAACTCCCAACTTATCAATTAATTAACTTTCCATCTACTCATTTCTATCCTCCTTATCGGCTTGCAAAATATCAAGGTATTCCATATTGAAACTATTATTGAATCAATGGGCATCATGAAAATGATTTCTATGCTTTACAATGAAGTATAAAACACCTTACACGTTAGGTTTTTCTCTCATTTGTTGCATAAAATTCTAATACAGGCCCATCTCCAAATGATAAATCTCATTGGGATCCTAAAGTTGTTCCTTATACGTCTAATGAGCATCATGCCATCATTACTCAATATCATTCTACAATAAGTCAAGAACCTCCTAAATAACTACCTCTCAAAATGAATATCACATCTCCTCCTCTTAAGTCATCTACGACATTACCAAGTCAAACTACACAATCACCTCTCAAAATCAGTTCACCCACTCTCCTATCAAGGCTTTTGCAACATCTTCAATCCAACATGATCTCCAACTAATCAATTTTGTCAAAGAAACTATTCCTTCTACTGATGGTCGAGACACATATCAAACCCTACTACCGTTGCATGGTCTTAATGTTGCTTCCACCGCTACACGACCGCTTAATCTCCAGTAGGCAACTTTTCTCACCTTATTACCTAATGACACACTCTCATGATTTAGTTCACAATTGATTATTAAGGGAATTGTACACACCACACACCACACACCACACACCACACACCACACACCACACACCACACACCACACACACCACACACCACACACATTCATCTACTTCTCACAACATTAACTCTACATATTCACGATATATATTTTTGACATCCACTTTCACATTCTGCAATCATACCATATGACGCAATCTAGTTCCATATTCCATACTCAACTACTAAGGGTATACATCTTAAATGGACCTCCTCACACTCACGCATTTAATCAACTCACTCATTCACTCATGCATTTACGCTACACTTTACGATTTGACGATCACATTTTTTAGTACAAACATTCAAACCATTTCCTGATGACACACTCTTGTTTACAGTTCATTCTTGACTGCTAAGGGGGCATAAATAAATGAACATCACTAAATAAAATTTCACTCGCACTCACTCGAGGGAAATGTGGATCCTATCACTCTCACTCTGCATTTGATTCCAACTACACTCCACAACATACTGCATATCTTGGCTGCATTTAGTTTTGCTTATATTGACTTGCTACATGTACACTCTTTTACACATGCTAGATAGATATTTTTTATACCATTATCTTTATCATACACACATGCTAGTGCACTTGCCTTTTTAGTTGTGATTGTAGATTCTACAGAACTATACACGAAACATGGATGCTTGGCACAATAACTAGTACCAGTCCCACAGTGGCTCTTGGGGGCATCCGCTTTTGTACACTACATGTGTTATTGTTTCATTTTGTTTAATAACATATTACTTTATCTGATTATACATGATTTGACATAATTTTTATCTTCCTAACATGCTAACGGGTGCTTCATGTGCACCATTTTTTATGCAGGTCTATTTTCCACTATGGTTGTCTGTTACATTGCTTGTTCTTATTTGTCATTATTTGCCACTGTTTGCAGGCTTTTCTGTTTGTCTTGTGTACACACTTGTCTACTTTTGGCCTAGTTGACCTTGATTGTCCTGTGACATCATGCATGGTGTCCCTTTTTTATAACCCACCTTTCACGATCTACATTTTCTTCTTGCTTGTTTACATTATCTTCTTACATCTTAGTCCTACATATTGTCTGCTTAGCATATATTTTGTCTTCTACATGCATGTTTGTCTTTTCTTGTACTATTACTTGTTTCGTAGCCACTTTATTTACATGTGCCTTGGTTTCTACTAAGCACATTACCTCCTCCTTGCAAGGAACAATTTCAATACAACGTTCGGTCCTATTTTGAGCCACATACTCTTTCAGTGATGTCACATGCACCCTAAATGAGGGAGGCATAATTTGGGTGAATCATTCACCCCATACAATAGTCTACATTCATTACACAACACAACACAATACTAGTACAACACAATTTTTAGTTTCAAGGCTTATAATCAGACTTTGGTCCTTAGCATAACACAAGCCTTCTTAGACACCTAAAACCAGGGGGTAGTTACACAACATTTTAGTAGTTCAACACAGTGTACAAAACTCTAGACAACGAATTTTATAGGGCATATAGTCCTTCGCACTTTCACGTTGGATGAAATTGTTTAAATTTTACACACCATTTGCAGTGGTATTGTATATTGCAAGAAGCAGTTAAAAGTTGGAGGATAACACCAGAATTTTCTCCCTACACTTCTTGCAAGACTTAGCGTAAGATTGCCCCAAAAACTAGCGGTTGGTGCAACTAAAGCAAGATCACCAGAAAAACTCGTTCATTTGCAACATCTTTAGGATCCTTTATACACTCTTTCTCATCATGGATCATGCGCACATGTTCCTTTTTCACATTTTTGTATTTTACATACTTTCCTTATACACTTTTTACACATTTCGATCATATACATGCGTATTTGACTGCTTGTTCATTCCTATCTTTTTTAGGTCCATATGTATGGTAAGTAGTAGTCAACATCCTTCAAATATCATCAACAATCAACATCGACATCAATAATAGGTACATCACAACATATACACATGCGTTTCCACCCTAGGTTCATTTTCATCACACTTTTTTTCCTCCTTAGCATCCACGCTTCACACTTTATCACTCCATGCTTTGTATTGTCCCTTGGCACACTCTTTCTACATCAATCTACATTGTTATCAATTACGCACCTCTATCTATTGTATGTTACTGATATTTCTACTCACTAACATAAAGTGGGGGAAAATCTAGACACAAAATCATGCACTTTGGGTAATTATCTAGTTCTGATTACATACTACTTTTCATGAGATTCCTAAGTAAGAAAAGTACTAATTAACCCATGTATTTAGCCACCTTTCTTTGCTTTTTGTTGCCACTTTTTGTCTTACACCCTTACTTTCATAGTCTACCCTCTATACTTCAACATTTATCATCTTGAACACTAGCACACATCCAGGACACCAACGCCAGGCGCCCTCATCCCCTCTGGGCACCCCTGACCCCTTTGTACTTTGTTTACATCTTTTGGGTCCTTTTTAGATGTTTGAGCATCTTAAATTTTTTGTAGTTAGACTTTTCAGGGTCAATTATGAAATTCAAGCAAAGGAATCATATAAATATAAAGTTATGTGATCATAATAAAGGATCAAACACTAAACATTAGCTATCACTGTCTAAGGTTGCATCCATAAAGTATCCAAGATAGCTTTTGCATCCATTTAGCACCATCCAAGGGACACAAGGGATGGTTATTCTATATACACTTCATAGGAGGGAAGTTCATTCTATTCCATGCACACATATGTCAAAACCCTAGACCCAAACATCATAACAGACTCCAAGAACTAAGAGATAAATATTGCTACAATAATTGTGGCTTACAATAGGTATATATAGGGGTGAGGGCTTACCCTTCACCGCCCATGCACTTCCTAATAATAGGTGTGCTCATAATAGACTACAAGTATGCTTTTACATAACAACTAATAATAGACCATCCTATAAATATGACTTGCTTTAATCCTATTAATAGCCTCCATGCATGTGCTTGATCTGCATGTTCATTCTCCAAAAATAGAATTTTCTTGGCCACCAAGTTATCATGCTTTATCTCTTTGCTTGGTTGGCACTCCATCCTGCTTTTTTATCCCATGATTTAGTAAAATCAGCTAAGTCCTAAATTATGTGTATTTGGGTGCGAGCCTCTTACACGTTGTTTCCACCTTACATGTGTGCACTCCTTCACACCTCCCTTGTGCTCCCCAAACCTCTACACACTCTTCATACTTATTTATTTTTCCCACTCAACATTACCCCACACCAAAGACATTGCTCATCCTCAGCAATGGGGTCTACTTGGCTTATCCCTCCAAAGAATGAATTAATAAATGACATGATCACAAATAATGAAAGAATGAAAGAGAGTTCAGTGTGCATTGATCTCATACTCTTCAATTGGGTAAAAAACTTTAGGGTACTCTTTATTAAGGGTATTCTCCATCTCACTCCATTCAGCCAGCCCCTTCTTACATGTATCTAGAATATTCCCAATCACCTCCATCATCTCTTTTGGATTCATATCCTTGCCCTTGTGCTTCAACTCCCTTGTTACTCCAACCAAGCTTGAGATCATCACTTCCATAACATACATTATTCCCGCAACATGGGATCCTTTCTCCTTGATCCTTGCCTCATATCTTTCATTGACTTTCTTTAAGGCATATCACTTTTGCACAATCTCTGCTAAGATCTACTTCCACCCATTTTTCCTTCCTTCTTTGCATCCTATGCACTCGCCAAATATTCCTCCTCCTGAGTGGTGTATGCTTTGGTTATGGGGTCAAGGTCTTGACAATGGTCAAAGGACCATCCTACCTTCCTCAAAGAATCCTTTAATTTTTGCAACATCACCTCATATTCCCCAATTTTGTGCATTGTAATCTTCTTATTCTTCTGCTTCTCAGTTGCTATATATCCTTCACTTGGACCTTACACATTTGGATTTTCCTATTATAGCATATGCACCAAATCCTACAAGTAGTGTAGTGCTGAGGGATACATTTCCTTAGTATTATCTTCAAAACCTAAGCGTGCCTCTAAAACATCTTCTCCAATATGTTCTTCCATGTCCAAGGAAGACTTTTTACGCCTCTCCACTTTATCTTTCTCCTCAATGAGCTGGTGGAATTCCTACGCCTTGTCTTTTTTGTCCTCCACCAACGTTCAGATGGTATCCACCTTGTCTAGATTCATGTGCACCACTTCTGCTACTATCTTATTGAGTGAGTTGCTTATTTTCTCATTAGTAAGCTATATTGGCCTTACCGTAAATTATTTCTTTAGAACCTTCTTTAATTTCCATGTGGCAAATGTGTCACCTGCAATCTAAAAATTTGGTTCATCTATGTGTGTCTACATGCTCCAAGACAACATCTTCCTTGTATGTATGGACACCCCTTCTTTATTGATGACCTACTAGCGATACAACTTATTTGTTACCACGGTGCTCTAGAATCACATGCACATCAACTTCAATTAGTCCTTGATGTATCTTGCTTGAGGTGTGCGCATGACCTAATCCTTCATTCTTCGTCCTCTAGTGTGCCTCCCTATAGGTACATGTTGTGCGTTCCTTGTGTGCACTGGTTCTACCTGATACTTCATCCCTGGTTGGTGTAATATCTCCTCCTTCTTCATATTCATGCTCTAGATGGTCTGTATACACCTCATGGGCCTCGTGCATTTCTACATCATGCACAACACTCTCTTCTCTATGCCCTTCTTCCTTTGCATCTTGAACTGGGAATTCTTTCTCTCTGACCTCCCTTTCTTGGTGAATCTCCTCTACCACATCCTTAATTCAGAGAGATTTAAAACAACCATATCATTCAACTAATCAAGATAATTTACAAATGACCAACTATACCTACTCTCTATAAAAGAGGATCTTACCAAGCCCAAAAAGGATTATTTCCCATGTAGATCAGAAAATTCTAATATGAATAACTTATTTTCTGGTTTTCAAATCACCAAATCCTAATGAGAACACTTGAAAAATGTTCTCAAAATTATACCTTCCAAATTTAATAACTTAACTCCACAAAACATGGGAGATATACTCACTATACCAGGCAGACATTATGTCAAACAGTTTGCATGCATCCTCAATCCAGATAGGAAAACACCTCATAACTAAAAATTTACTCATCATCAAGTAAAACCATTGAAAACTCATCTGCACAATGTCATAAGCCTTCTATGGTATACATTTCAAGTCATTTGGAGTTAAACTTAAGAATTTATGTTAACTGGTTTGAATCATATCATCAAACTTTCATACACAATTTGTGTATCTACTCCATTCACCAAAACAAAGTATTGAATTAGCACACAAATATAAAATAAATGCATGCAAAGGCTCATAAATAGTACCAAAATGAATTCTATTAAGCATTATAATAAATAATCATCCTTTCTTAGCTCAAAATATAGAAATATCATGGAAGAGACAAGATAAACACACTAAAACTAGAGATATATGTATTCAATTGTAGATCTTCATAAAAAATCCTCAAGTCTCCTTCACTCCATAATTCTCTTCTTCCTCCACATAAGGAATAATGATCCACACACTCCTCCCTCTCACATATTTTTATCTCACATGCATCTAACTCATATTCATCCCATAATTGACATTTCCTTATGACTCTTGAACTTTCATTTACCTCCTAGACTCATAAATTCCACTATTATACTAACTTAAACATTTTAATGACTCACTCCCCATGATGGATTATCTCACTTTTCAAAAACGCCTAGTACTCTCTTTAAACTCATTTAACCCACCTTACAATATTAACTCTCCATTTCCACCCTTTTACAAATTCAAACCTCACTTGGAGGGAAAAGTAATTACAAAGGAAATTCAAAATTTTGACTCTTTTCCCCCTCTTATAAGGAATCATTCAAACCTCTTATGGACTATAAAAAATCTCACAACCTCAAATTCATGACTAGAATATATATTAACAACATGATAGTTCTTGTGCCAAGATGCTCTTGCATCATACTCCCAAGGTGGAGAAAAACCTGCATATACTTTGCTTTCTTGCTTATGTCTTCATCCTCACTGTTTGTATTGGATGTTCTTCAAATGCTCCCATTTTCCTTGAATTATTCATAGACACCTTGGTCCCATGTAGTTATTCGTTTCCTTACATTTGCTTTGACATTTCTTCCTTGTTTCTTGATATTCATCATGGTTTTCATCATCTTCATGCCTTATCTCTTGATACCTGCATACATAAACATAAAAATAACCAAAATACATTTTTCTTCTCTCCTTATGTTGCTGCTCATCCATATAAAGTCCATGTAGTCATCATTTACCTTTTCAAAAAATTTATGTTCTTTCTCATTTAGTTTCTCATCCATCTTCTCTACCATGCCAAGTTGATCTATCTCCGCATTTTTATCTTCCCTATCTTCATTTTGATCATTTTTCCCATGAAACTATATTTTTCATAGTTGTACCTACACTTTTCACCTTTCCATCCATGTCTTCTAGTAATTCTTGCAATAACTAATCACACTCATTCATGAAAACTTGACCACACTCTTTCCTTTCAACATGTTCAACATATTCAAATGCACAATGAGATTCATTTTGTATAATTTCAAGGAATTTATCCACAAAATCATCAATATCTATCATCAAATAATTCATTTTTCTCATCTTGTCTGCATGCTTTGCTTACTTGTCTTCTAAAATCTATGATTTTATCTTTCTTTTTCTTCATTTCATCTCTATTCTTCTTCTTGTCAATCTTATCTACTTTTTTATATTATTTTCTTCACTCATAATCATCCTCTTCAACTGCAGCTTCTGATTTCTCTTCTGAATGTGCAACACAAGACATTTTATCTTCTTCTTCATAAAAAATTCAATTCCATGCCTTTTTTATCCATCATTAGCTCTGTCAATTTCTTTATATCTTCTCTTAGATTTTTCCTCTCTTCTTCTAATTAACTAAAATTTCAATATTCTAGTGTAATCTAATGTTATAGGAGCAAAACAAAACTGAATAAATGAAGTAATAAAATACTAAAAAATACCCAAGGAAACTAAGAAATAAAATGTGAAACCCTAATGTGCAAAGTATCAGCACAACCTTAAAATAGCACAATAATAATAACACCGAATAATGATATGAATTCAATTGCTTCAGGTTATTTTATAAAATACAGAAACACCATATATATAGGCAAAATACATCCTAATTTTAAGGATTCTTGCAAACTACAAAATCTCAACCAAACCTAATTGTGTGGGATGAGTATAGCTCACGTAACCCACACATAACAATATATCAAATATATGAGTTGTTATAATAACAACTCATTTACAACTCACATATACAAAATTACAAACAATGAATAGTATTTACCTTGCAGTAAATATAACAACATAATATGAGCACTATAAATATTTCCTAAAATTCCCCCCCTTAGTGCGAACATGGGAGAGAAATAATCACACTTCCTTCCGCAGTGTGTCGTTCGTGCCTGCTCATGATCTATAACACCCTGAACTGTTGTTACTTTCTCCTGAGCATTCAAGTGTTGATGTATGATTTCTCTTGTATAAGGACATGTTCCTTTGGTTTTGGGAAGTCATGCTTGATATGGATTATATCTTTTCTGCTCTCAATATCTTTGACTGAACCGGAATATGCTTGGACTCTTTTGTTTCTTTCATTCTTCGCATTTGAGTACAATCTAATTTTTGGAAGATTGTGGATTTATCCACCCTTATGACTCAACATTGGATCAGTTGCATTGATCCAAGGGATGTTTTAATTTTATTCAGGATGAACAAATTGTATTGATATTTCAAGAGTTACTAAGTTTGACTGAGTTTTGAATGTTCAATTCCGGAGGTTAACTCTGGATAATCTTAGTAATCAAAATCTGGTTCCAGTTATCATAGCATCGGGAAGGACCTGGACCCTAACCCAGGTAAGATGTGTATGTTTTATATCTAAAGCTTAATTTTCTTGATGCCAAGAAGAATCTTATCTAAGAATGTTTTCTCATGTTTGAACTCTATTATTGATTAGTCCTATCTTGGGGACCTAGACTAGAATCAGTAAGGTTATTAGTTTTAACCTAAACTATAACCTAATGTTGCAATGTTAGTTAATCTAACCTAGTCCTAAAACTACGAGCTTAATACTCTTAAGGGTTAACTAAACCTATCACTATGGAGGGTGACTAATGTTATATCCTTAGGCAATGAGACTAAATTCTACCTATGATCTAACCTAAGTCACTAACCTATCCTAAACTAATGCTATGAAGGGGGACCTAAGAAGGGTCACAATTCATGGGCAGTGGTTTCCATGGCATTTAAGAATGGATAAGGATGAAGGACATGGAGTGTTGCCAGGTTTAGCGGAGGGTAAATTTGCTAAGTGAGTCTTACGTGGCAGTATCTCTAAGGATGGGAATGTTTGTTTATTTTTTTTTGGCATTCACCAACTTTGGCAGTCGGTGGCAATGGAAAATAGGTGGGAGAATAAAAATAAATGCAATTAATGTGCATAGGGCCTCGAGCATGGATTCCTTGGGAAGGCATGCAAGTGGAATGCTGCTTGGTTGTTTTGTTTTTCATGCATTCCATTTTTCGCTATGCATGAGCACTGGTTCTTCGAACCAGCCGTCTACTCTTTGTTGCATGGCAATTTTGAGAGTTTCAAACTTACTTCTCTGTCAAGGGAAGTATATAAGGCATGGAGGTAACAATATTTTGTTGTTTAATCTTTCATGGAAGAAGAAGAGAAGGCGCGAGCGCATTCAGAGGTCTTCTTTGAATTTTTAGTGACACTATTAAGCATGATAGGCCCTAACTATTAAAATCTTGCTTTCCTTTAAATTTTTTCATTAGAACAACTCTGTTATGATGATATATGCATATTTTGATTTAGATGGTAACAATGTTTTGGGTTTTATGATGATTTGGGGTTCTAGGTTGTGTTTGGATCCTGAATGAAACCTGCTAAATTATCTTTGTTTTCCATGTTGTGAACCCATTATGGAGTTTTTCTTTGTGGTTGGAAGTGTTGTAAGTTTTCTTTATCTGCTATAGATATTTGATTATAAACTAGCTCCATGAAAGGATGCGTGCTAGATGGCTACGTGTTTTAAAAACACCACTGTATTGATTCTCTATTGGAATATAATTTTTTGGGATTACGTGTTTGAAAAACACCACTGTATCTATTTACTGTTCGAATAGGATTTTATTATCGACTTTTTTCTTCGTTGTATGAACTCCAACTATTACTGGTGATTGAATTTGTGGTTGGAATGTTAGATTAATCATTGAAACTCGATTGTTTTAGTCGCGTGAGTTGGAAAGGTTGTTTGCAATCTAAGCCTGTAATTTTTACTTTAAAAGGGTATGAATACAAAGTTTTTGTGAGAAAGGAAGTATTTGGTTAAACTGTTGTTTTTGCAATTTTACATGGATAGTAGGAAGAGAAAAAGTATTAGGATATACTCTGTATCTCCTGGAAAATTCGCGGGTAAATCTTGGATCCGCCTTAATGGAAATTATGTTTAATGTGTGTGGTTGAGATATGACAGTGTTTTACCCTGAGGTGACTGTGGAATCTATTTCTTTGGACCGCATTTCACAATGTCGGGAATTCTACTTTGAAAGAAAAATAACGACTTCAACGTTGATAAGCTTATTTACGTTTAGCTAATGATTTTCCTTTTGTAGTTGAAACTTGGGTTGAAATGATCCATATGCAACTGAATGATTTATTTATTTTTGTACACTAAAAGTGCTGATAACTTCAATGGTATGAGTAGGATGGATTTTGGGGCATTGCTGAATCTGTATTTAGATTTCAATAATTAACTCTGTACATGCATTTTCAGTTTGGAATCTTGAAATGATATAACAACCTATCAGTGCAACGGTTGGTATAATTAGTTATGATCCATGGGTAGTAAGTGGTAATGGGAAAGTTTCCCTAACTCTTAGACTCAAATGGTTCGAGTAATGAAGGAAATGTAGATTGTTTACTTAGATTAGGATTGTGGTATGAGATTAGAATGTTTATAATGTTTTATAACGTTATTGGCCTTTTTTTAATGTATAATCGTAAGACTGTAGGGATCTATAGGCAATTTTTAAGGCGTCTCTACCTGACTTAAGCTTGTGGTTAAAATTAAGTGTTACTTTACTTGCCTCCTCTTTCTCTGATTGGATTAGAGTATATATATTACTTCTTGGAAGTTGTACAGTTCTGACTTGATTAAAATAGAGTTCTAATTTTCTCTGTTCCTTCCTCTAGATTATGAAAGATAGTTGTTATAGGATTTCGAAATACAAAGGTACTCACTCTCTCTTGAAATATTAGTGTTCTCTTCTTTATAATTCCTATAAGGAACTCTACTGTTTGGATATGAGATGACAAGAATGTTAAGAATAAGAGGGAAGAAATTGTAAGTGGTGAGATCTTAACTTAGAAGACTCCTTTCATTTACTGGCAGTACCATTGTCTTAAATTTAAACTTAGTTTGTTATGTCTTGTATAAATGTAACCCTATAGTTAGTATTTTGCATACTTATCAATGATTGAAAATTGGTATAATAGAGTTAATGGTAGTTTGTAGGGTGATCTTGCACAAGACAGTAATCTATCCTTTACTTAAATTATTTTTATGCGAACATGTTGTATGCTTACCTTAAAAAGGTTTTATTCTTTAATTGGAATGAATAAGCATGATTGACACTATTCTTGGCCTTGCGGATGACTAGGTACATATGTTACCGAATGTCCTTTCTTATTTTCTTGTATTATTCAAATCATCTGAAATAGACTAAGTTGAAATTATGTCTGTGATTTGAATAAAGATATATAGTCATTTGAAAAAGGAAACTAGTGTGAGCCATGATTTTGGATTTGATGAAATTTATGTCATTTAAACAGGATTGTTTAATGAAAACAATTAGTGGAATGCAATTGTTTAAGGATTAGTGCTTATCATGCTCAGTTCACTAAACTGACCCGTGCTAGCAATTTTTGTAGATGGTCATCTCAAAGTGGTAAAGGCAGGCAGATCTGATATGATGCAATGACTGTTTGATCTGATTTTTATGAAGAATTCCGACATGATTTTTCTAATTGTACTATTGAAGAAAGTTAATCCTTGCTGAAGACTATTATATTAAAATATGCTAAAGTGCATAGGTTGTAATTGTATAGGTTTTGGGATAAATGAAATGGGGACATATTACTTATGTGGGTTGTGTTATTTAAGTTGTTGGAATTAGCTTCCTATTATCGTCATGAATGAGTGTGCATTCTTATTTTTCTATGCAATGGAGTCCGGATGGATTTCCCTAGATAAGCTTTATTTAATTGTGTGGATGAATACTACATATTTCTGGTTAGTAATTCTTATATCATATGATATTGGTTAAATTGGAAATCAGACCATTGCATGATTAGGGAAGTTGAGAGTGAATTATGCCCTAAAATGTATCTATATCCGGAAGAAAATCTTAATACTCTCTTAATGTTCTAATTCTAAAGCAATATATATTGATGGTTATAAATCACCATGACTTAATGGTATTAAGTCTGTTATGTTCCAGTCTCTAAGGGTGTTGCATACCCTTTCTGGATAATTTATTTTCCTAATGGGGTAAAAACTTACGGGCTTTTGCCCTATTTGTGGATACAAGGATTAGGTACCAACCGACAACTTGAAACAATTTTTAAATCTATTAAAACCCTTTTGTTAAACTGAACCTAATTACAGAAGGTAACTCAAGGAGTGTGAGACTCAGAGTTAGGGAAGGCTACCCAATTAGGAGGGCCTGTAATATATATATATATATATCTAACTCATCATAAGTAAATTTTGGAGGTAAGTACATCTTTCTGAGGCTGTTCCGTAGGATGTTGACACATGTCAATTGTAGGGTTGTACCTTCAAGAAGATTGGGATCTTCTCGAGGATACAAAAATGCAGATGACATATGGCAACACCCTTCTGCATTGATCATTAAGATTTGCACCTGAGACTTGATCAAGATTTCCCTCCGAGACTAGTTAGGATCATAGACAGGTTATGAGGCAGCCCATTGCGACTCAGGGTACCTTGACACACGGGGTTAACATCAGTTGACCCAGTATGTCAGCTTACCCCTAGTCTTTAGGGGCATCCTTATAACTTGAATTATGATATTATCCTGATCTTGAGTGAAAATTTTGGGCAAGAGGACTGACAGAGGTCAGTATATGATGTTCTATATAACATTAGAGTGGGGTGAAGGACGTATTCCAGATTTACAAGTATGCCATCAAGGAATAAGTAATATGAACAGTATGTTTCAAACCTTTTGCCAAAGTATCGCAAGCTGCTGATTGTACATTGTCCTATGTCACTTAGTCTAAGGATCGTGATGCCAATGAATAATGGTAACAATTGTTCAGATAGGTTCCTTAGACAGATAACTCATAATCTTAGAATATGGAAGAGAACCATGAGAATGAAAGTGCTTAGTTGAAGACTTCAATCTCAAAGTTATGCATGAATAGATTGGTAGTTCACCGAGTCATGGACTGAATAGATCGGTGGTATACCGAGTCATTACAGCTGCATATGGTTATCTGTTACAAGAATAATTGTTATGATATGTGTGTTCTAAATTATGTATTTAGAACAAGAGAACATTAATCAAAAAAAAAAATCTTGTTCTAAGGTATTAAATTGAGGATGTTACATGATCTGGATGGTTTTTCAGGACAACCAACAACCTCAACATGGATGGTTTTACAGGACAACCAACAACCTCAACATGGATGGTTTTACAGGACAACCAACAACCTCAACAAGGATGCTTTTTTAGGACAGCCTCAACAAAGGATGGTTTTATAGGGAAACCAACAACCTCAATATCACGATGTTGCTTTTCCTTAAGCTTTCGTCTATCCATTATGTTTTTTCTTCAGGGAATTATGTAGGAAACACTACTCACTAAATACAAATTGAAAAGAGGAAAAATGGAACATTGAGACTATGTCCCCCCCCTCAATGTGAACTTTTCATTTATTTAAACCATACCAGGAACACTGAAAGAGAATCACACTACACACAACTAAAATCACATGTAACTCGGAAATAAAAGAAAACTCACACACAAAATGTCACAACAGCTTCATGTGGCCCCATCATTGGAGACTGATGAGAGGTTTTTGATTGACCTCCATCCTCTTGTGCCTCAGTACTCTGGTAGATGCACTCTTTTTAGTAGAGAAAGTCTTCTTCACTATCTTGAGCATCAAATTATCTATCATGTGAATGGTAGGATCCCGCTTCCCAATCAATTTCTTATTCTTTATATGTTCCACCATGTTGTCACCCTCCTCCATTTTGAGTCCGAACAACTTTTGTTTTAGTGATACTGCTGCACTTCCTGCTTGTGATTCGAATAGTTTTTTTAGTGTTGTCCAAATTGTATTCGAGGATTTTGATAAATCTATATGATGCAAATATGCATCATAATCCCAATCCAATGATTGTTGTATATTTTCAATTTTTGATGCCCCATATCGCTACTTCATTTGCATCTCTTAGTTTCTTTACTTTTCCATCCACAATCTCCCACAAGTCTTTGTTGATTAATAACAACTGATTTTTCACCTTCCATGTGTAAAAATATTTTCCTTTGAATTTTTCAATTTGATTCAACATAGCCATGATAAAAAATAAAAATAAAAATGGACATCGGTTACCACCAAAAATACATCCGAGATTTTTTTTGAAAATGTTTACAATGAAACAATTACAATTACAATACCATAAGAATATTGTTCTGACATTAATAAAAGACTCTAAACATAAAGATTCAATTGTTAGAAATGGACAAGAGGACTACACATCGACTCTTTTGGAACTTGACACTAAAGGACATACAATAACTTTTGTATGGATTTGGATGACTAAATAAAATTTTGAAAACAATTTGTATATCAAAATACTATGACCACAACATAACCGAATGACAATTTTAACTTATCTAATGAGAACCAAAATCTGTATCAAGTTGTATGGTGATCCAGAAGATGGATTCTAAGTTGGTTTGATAGTTACACACATTTGAATAAATACACACAGCTAAACATTTGGTACTAATGAGTCACACAAAAATATGCTTTCCACGATCCAAAGACGTTATGAAGATTTTGATGCAGCGACTGAGTTTAGATAGATCAAATTTGTTCCACGTAATTTGAAGTAAAAATTTTGCATCGATCAACACTGACCCAAGTAGCCTTGGTGGAATCAAACTATGCCAACGCAACAGAGTCCACAGATTGTAATGTAAGAAAGTACAATATAGCAGATAGATGAATGATTAAATGTATTAACTGGAAGAATGCTTGAAGTGCTTAATAGGCTCGAAAAAATTTAAATTGAGGCACATCACCAACAAAGTAATAAACTAGTAGATTATATGCATTTTTTGATTCTATCATCAACACTCTATAGAAAAAAACTGATATAGGAAAAAAAATACAGTCATATCTGGAGAACCAAGGGCCATCAATAGAGAAATTTTTCTTGCTATACTTATCGATGAATAACACATTGCATGTACAGGAGAAAATAAAATCTAGAAAATGTTGCAAAGATGGAGTTTCATTCCTCAGGGAAGTAACTTAATGGAAATTCCCATTTGACATATCAAAATATGATTTTCATTTTCTGCCTCTTCTTAACTTCACTCTGGTACCAGATATCAACACAACCTCAAAATAGAACAATAATAATAACATCGAATAATGATATGAATTCAATTGATTCGGGTTATTTTACAAAATACAGAAAAAATATATATATAGGCAAAATACATCCTAACTTTAAGGAGTCTTTCCAACTACAAAATCTCAACCAAACCTAATTATGTGGGGTGAGTATAGCTCACGTAACCCACACATAACAATATATCAAATATATGAGTTGTTATAATAATAACTCATTTACAACTCACATATACAAAATTACAAACAATGAATAGTATTTACCTTGTGGTAAATATAACAACATAATATGAGCACTATAAATATTTTCTAACATTCCCCCCCTTAGTGTGAACATGGGAGAGAAATAATCACACTTCCTTCCGCAGTGTGTCATTCATGCTTGCTCATGATCTGGATGGTTTTTCAAGACAACCAACAACCTCAACATGGATGGTTTTATAGGACAGCTTACAACCTCAACAAGGATGGTTTTTTAGGACAACCAACAACCTCAACAAAGGATGGTTTTATAGGAAAACCAACAACCTCAATATCACGATGTTTATTTTCCTTGTGCTTTTGTCTGTCCATAATGTTTTTTCTTCAGGGAATTATGTAGGAAACACTACTCACTGAATACAAACTAAAAAGAGGGAAAATGGAACATTAAGACTATGTTCTCCCCCACAATATGAACATTTCACTTATTTAAACCATACCAGAAACACTGAAAAAGAATCACACTGCACATAACTAAAATCACCTATAACTCGGAAATAAATAAAAAACTCACACACAAAATGTCACCACAGCTTCATGTGGCCCCATCATTGGTGACTGAAGAGAGGTCGCTGATTGACCTCCATCCTCTTGTGCCTCTGTACTCTGGTAGATGTACTCTTTTTAGTAGAGAAAGTCTTCTTCACTATCTTGAGCATCAAATTCTCTATCATGTGAATGGATAGATCCCACTTCCCAATCAATTTCTTATTCTTTATATGTTCCACCATGTTGTCACCCTCCTCCATTTTGAGTCCGAACAACTTTTGTTTTAGTGATACTACTGCACTTCCTTCTTGTGATTCGAATAGTTTTTTGAGTTTTGTCCAAATTGTATTTGAGGATTTTGATAAATCTGTATGATGCAAATATGCATCAGATAATCCCAATCCAATGATTTTTATAGCTTTTCGATCTTTGATATCCCATATTGCTACTTCATTTGCATCTCTTGGTTTTTTTGCTTTGCCATCCATAATTTCCCACAAGTCTTTGTTGACTAGTAACAACTGAGTTTTCACTTGCCATGTGTAAAAATATTTGCCTTTGAATTGTTCAATTTGATTCAACTTAGCCATGATAAAAAATAAAAATAAAAATGGACATCGGTTACCACCAAAAATTCATCTGAGATTTTTTTTAAAATGTTTACAATGAAACAATTACAATTAGAATACCATAAGAATATTGTTCTGACATTAATAAAAGACTCTAAACATAAAGATTCAATTGTTAGAAATGGACAAGAGGAATACACATCGACTCTTTTGGCACTTGACACTAAACGACATACAATAAATTTTTTATGGATTTGGATGACTAAATAAAATTTTGAAAACAATTTGTATATCAAAATAATATGATCACAACATAACCAAATGACAATTTTAACTTATTTGACGAGAACCAAAATCTGTATCAAGCTGTATGGTGATCTAGAAGATGGATTCTAAGCTGGTCTGACAGTTACACACATTTGAATAAATACGCATAGATAAACATTTGGTAATACTGAATCACACACAAATATACTTTCCACGATCTAAAGACGTTATGAAGATTCAGATGCAGTGACTGAGTTTAGACAGATCAAATTTGTTCCACGTAATTTGAAGCAAAATCATTGCATCGATCAACATTGACCCAAGTAGCCGTGGTGGAATCAAACTATGCCAATGCAACAGAGTCCACAAATTTTAATGTAAGAAAGTGTAAAATAACAGATAGATGAATGATTGAATGTATTAACTGGAAGAATTCTTGAAGCGCTTCATAGGCTTGAACAAATCATAATTAATGCACATCACCAACAAAGTAAAAAACTAGTAGATTAGATGCCTTTGTTGATTCTATCAGCAACACTCTATAGAAAAAAAATTGATATAGGAAAAAAAATGCAGTCATATCTGGAGCACCAAGGGTTGTTAATAGAGAAATTTTTCTTGCTAGACTTATCGATGAATAACACATTGCATGTACAGGAGAAAATAAAATCTAGAAAATGTTGCAAAGATGGAGTTTCATTCCTCAGGGAAGTAACTTAATGGAAATTCCCATTTGACATATCAAAATATGATTTTCATTTTCTGCCTCTTCTTAACTTCACTCTGGTACCAGATATCAACACAACCTCAAAATATCACAATAATAATAACACCGAATAATGATATGAATTCAATTGATTCGGGTTATTTTACAAAATACAGAAACAACATATATATAGGAAAAATACATCCTAATGTTAAGGAGTCTTTCCAAATACAAAATCTCAACCAAACCTAATTATGTGGGGTGAGTATAGCTCACGTAACCCACACATAACAATATATCAAATATACGAGTTGTTATAATAACAACTCATTTACAACTCACATATACAAAATTACAAACAAAGAGTAGTATTTACCTTGTGGTAAATATAACAACATAATATGAGCACTATAAATATGTCCTAACATTCCCCCCCTTAGTGCGAACATGGGAGAGAAATAATCACACTTCCTTCCGCACTGTTTCATTCGTGCCTACTCATGATCTAGATGGTTTTTCAGGACAACCAACAACCTCAACATGGATGGTTTTATAGGACAACCAAAAACCTCAACAAGGATGGTTTTTTAGGACAACCAACAACCTCAACAAAGGATGGTTTTATAGGAAAACCAACAACCTCAATATCACGATGTTGCTTTTCCTTGTGATTTCGTCTTTCCATAATGTTTTTCCTTTAGGGAATTATGTAGGAAACACTACTCACTGAATACAAACTAAAAAGAGGAAAAATGGAAGACTATGTTCCCCCTCTCAATGTGAACATTTCACTTATTTAAACCATACCATGAACACTCAAAATGAATCACACTGCACACAACTAAAATCACCTGCAACTCAGAAATAAAAGCAAACTCACACACAAAATTTCACCACAGCTTCATGTGGCCCCATCATTGGTGACTGATGAGAGGTCGTTGATTGACCTCCATCCTCCAGTAGATGCACTCTTTTTAGTAGATAAAGTCTTCTTCAATATCTTGAGCATCAAATTCTCTATCATGTGAATGGTTGGATCCCACTTCCCAATCAATTTCTTATTCTTTATATGTTCCACCATGTTGTCACCCTCCTCCATTTTGAGTCTGAACAACTTTTGTTTTAGTGATAATGTTGCACTTCCTGCTTGTGATTCGAATAGTTTTTTTAGTGTTGTCCAAATTATATTTGAGGATTTTGATAAATCTGTATGATGCAAATACGCATCAAATAAGCCCAATCCAATGATTTTTATAGCTTTTTGATCTTTGATATCCCATATCACTACTTTAGTTGCATCTCTTGGTTTCTTTGCTTTTCCATCCACAATCTCCCACAAGTCTTTGTTGATTAATAACAACTGAGTTTTCACCTGCCATGTGTAAAAAAAAATTTCCTTTGACTTTTTCAATTCAATTCAACTTAGCCATGATAAAAAATAAAAATAAAAATGGACGTCGGTTAACACCAAAAATTCATCTGAGATTTTGTTTTAAATGTTTACAATGAAACAATTACAATTACAATACCATAAGAATATTTTTCTGACATTAATAAAAGACTCTAAACATAAAGATTCAATTGTTAGAAATGGACAAGAGAAATACACATCGACTCTTTTGGCACTTGACACTAAACGACATATAATAACTTTTGTATGGATTTGGATGACTAAATAAAATTTTGAAAACAATTTGTATATCAAAATACTATGACCACAACATAACCAAATGACAATTTTAACTTATCTGATGAGAACAAAAATATGTGTCAAGCTATATGGTGATCCAGAAGATGGATTCTAAGATGGTTTGATAGTTACACATGTTTTAATAAATACGCACAGCTAAACGTTTGGTAATACTATGTCACACACAAATATACTTTCCATGATCCAAAGATGTTATGAAGATTTTGATGCAGTGACTGAGTTTAGACAGATCAAATTTGTTCCACGTATTTGAAGCAAAAATGTTGCATCGATCAACACTGACCCAAGTAGCCTTGGTGGAATCGAACTATGCCAACGCAACAGAGTCTACAAATTTTAATGTAAGAAAGTGCAAAATAGAAGATAGATGAATGATTGAATGTATTAACTAGAAGAATGCTTGAAGTGTTTCATAGGATCGAACAAATTAGAATTGAGGCACATCACCAACAAAGTAAAAAACTAGTAGATCATATGCCTTTGTTGATTCTATCTGCAACACTCTATAGAAAAAAATTGATATAGGAAAAAAAATGCAGTCATATCTGAAGCACCGAGGGCCGTCAATAGAGAAATTTTTCTTGCTATACTTCTCGATGAATAATACATTGCATGTACAGAAGAAAATAAAATCTATTAAATGTTGCAAAGATGGAGTTTCATTCCTCAGGGAAGTAACTTAATGGAAATTCCCATTTGACATATCAAAAATATGATTTTCATTTTTTACCTCTTCTTAACTTTGCTCTAGTACCAGATATCAGCACAACCTCAAAATATCACAATAATAATAACACCGAATAATGATATGAATTCAATTGACTTGGGTTATTTTACAAAATACAGAAACAACATATATATAGGAAAAATACATCCTAATTTTAAGGAGTCTTGCCAACTACAAAATCTCAACCAAAACTAATTATGTGGGGTGAGTATAGCTCATGTAACCCACACATAACAATATATCAAATATATGAGTTGTTATAATAACAACTCATTTACAACTCACATATACAAAATTACAAACAATGAATAGTATTTACCTTGCGGTAAATATAACAGCATAATATGAGCACTATAAATATTTCCTAACATAAAGAGGGTTAAGAATGCCTTAGATGATTCACAGATGTCATGTGACTATGTCGTAGTGGAGACCGACTGAACAGGAAGAGGAAGCCTATGTACAAGATCCTAAAAAAGTGCAAATTCGAGATATTTGACTAGACTGGGGTACTTGGAGAGGGATAAGAGCACATGTTGGTGCCCTAGTCTACAGAAATGGAAAGGAAACCTCCTTTGAAGTATCCTTGGATGTTTTCCTATATTCCCTTCCTGTCATGTGAATGTCACTATGTGATAGATGTGATGGTTGGATATTTTTTCAAGCCAAAATATGAGGTTCAACCACAGTACATGGGATTAAATCCCTCCTCAAAGACAGGTGAGGCTGCCTGTTTATTACTAATCTAAAACATAGCAGAAATAATTTGTACAGTATTCACACTAATCTAACCATTGGGGTTGGGATAGAATCCCGAAATCCGTATCCATGAAAGTCGAAGACGTTGCAATTTTAGAAATGGAAAGGACTAGAAAGGAAATTATTATTATGGAATAAACAAAATGGAAAGGAAATGAGAGGAACGTATTCTCTTTTGAGTAAACGTAGAGAACAAAATAATCATACGAGCTTTAGATAACAAATGTAATGTAATGTTTGAAACAATTAAAAGAATCGAGAATGATAAACAAAGAATAGCTTAAGATCCTGAACATAAGAACAATATATTAAGAGAGATGAATCTCACAACACAAAGTTTTCAAAAATAGCATCGGTTTCTATTCCTCAAATGATTAAAAGAAAACACAAAGTTTTTCTTCTTCACAATAGTTCTCAA
Organism: Taxus chinensis; assembly: GCA_019776745.2. Classification (NCBI taxonomy): domain Eukaryota; kingdom Viridiplantae; phylum Streptophyta; class Pinopsida; order Cupressales; family Taxaceae; genus Taxus; species Taxus chinensis. The sequence continues at coordinate 14,954,736 of CM034153.1, forward strand.
TATTCCAAAAATCTCAACCCTTTGGAATGCATAAGCGTCACTTATTTATAATAAAAAGAGTTGAGAGAAAAAAGGATAAATCCTAGAAAATAGTCTTTTTAATGAGATTCCTACTTTTTTTAATTCTCATGCAGGAGACCAAGTCAAAATTTTCTTCCTATGTGACGAAACAAAAGTGAAAAAGATATGTCAATTTTAGGATTGAAATGACATGCAACATTGTGCCTATTCTGTTTCATCATCTTTGTCTTCCTCTAACAAAGCTTGCTTGTCCCAAAATTCTTGGAACTTTCAGATTATACCCTGCATCTCATTTTCATCAGGCGCAATGGAATGATCACTCATAACATCACATGTTTCCTAAGTATCGCTAGTGTTGTCAGGAAGCTTTTTCAGTCTCTTGTTGAGTTTCCTCAGGGTTTCCAAACAACGTTCAATTTTCACAAACCTGGCAATGATTTCCAGGCCAAATCCATAAGTTGGTTCATGATGAATTGATTCTTAGATCTGCTTGTAAAGATCATCAATAGGCAAAATACCCAAGCTTTCACTCAACACCTTAGCGTGGATCTTGACTAGCTCTTCTTCTATGTCATTCGTGCCATCGACCAATTGATCTCTTGATTCCCTCAATTTGTTGCAAGCTTCATTGAGAATATTTATTCTGAATATAATGTCTTTGGTTAGTTGAAAATGTTTGTACCCATGTGGAATGATTCCTTCTTCGACCAAGATGTGGGATGGAACCTATTTCAGCATTTGGAGAGCTTCAAAAGTTAACTCTAGGTTCCCGACCTCTGCTGAAAATTCATCATCCATTTTCTCTCCATCCTTCTTTATATCCTCCAAGGATTTGTTTACTTCCATGGTGTCCTCGATTACTTCTTTTCTTTGCTGGAGCGGCCTTTGGACCCATTCATCAACCATTCTCCCCTTCTCATTAATCTTCTTGATCATGGGTACCAATGAGAAATCAAACCTGATAGGAGTAGAGGATGATGGTGTTGACTCAGGAGGCTTTGAGAGCTTGAGTAGTACTTGTGTCATCTGTTGTACTTTCTCTTTTAACTCATCTCTGTTTGCCTTAGTTTCTCTTAGCTTCTAACACAACACATTCATGGCATCTTGTGTGTCCTATTGTGTTCCCTCTGTTGTTACTTTCCCTAGATCAACCCTTGTGATTTGATAATCTATGACCATTATATCATCCTTGGTTTTATCAGCTACAGGAGTGGCAATTTCTGTAAATTTATGCCATGAGGTAGCCACCGAAATCCTTGAAAATGTTTTGTGTTTCTTGGCCGAGTTGGTAGGAGTGACCTTGAGGGAACTGAAATCAAAGGATGGTAGGGGAACTACCACCTTCCTCTTCCTTGGAGTCTGATCTATTAACCATTGAGGCATATTGGAAGAAGTTACTTCCATTGTAGGTGTTACGGTCACATCCTCAGGTGGAGGAAGGTTAACTCATGGAGTGATGACCATTGCAAGTGTAGTGTCCATGACAATGGACTCTGGGAATGGAGGCACAGAAGGAGGAGGCATATCCATGGTTAACTGAGGTCTAGTGGGGAGAGGTGAGAGGCCAGAGAAGATACTAGCCATGGCTGAGGAACTTGGTGAAGAAATATGAGGCAAGGAAGGTTGAATGGGAGGAGGCAAGGATTCTAAAATTAGAGCTTGAGAGATAAGAGGAAGACTTACCTCTGATGAACTGTCAACCAAAAGAGGAATGGAAGGTTGAACAATCTCTTCTCCTGAAGGAGGATTTCCTTTTTCTGGTTGTGGAGGTGAATCAAGAACCTCAACTGTTTGTGGGAGAGTGGCCACTGGTGTGGTTACTTTATCTTCTCCCTTTCTAAAAAACTTAACCTTTATGGGCCTCTTGGAAGGGTTCTTATCTTTTTCCTTTTTTCCCTTGGAGGGTCCCACTTCCAAAGTATCTAGCATTGAAAAACTCCCTTCTTTATAACTCATTCCCCAATAAATGAGCCACACCTTAGTAAGAGCAAGAATTTGAGCAGCTCTTCTTGCAATAGAATCTTTCTCAGCGATGGACCAATCAATGGAAGGGAATACATATTGGTCTTCATTCAACCCATCATATGAGGTGTCAAGGACACTCTCGTTATCCATGGTACCTTCTTAGATGTCAGATAAATCCAACATCTAGATTTATTCAATTGAAAACCTGCTATTGTCCTTTCTTCAAATGGAAACTTCATCCCGAAGATCAACCCAAATATCTTCTATGTTGGGAACATGTAGATATAAAGTCCCATATGATTTAAGGACTCCTCAAAAATCAAATCCATCTCTATGCTTCATGTGCTTCTTCAACTTGTCCTAAAGCTCGTGCACCACATTCTTAGCTTTAACCACTATTGATCATGTGTACCTTCTGATGGAAATAGGGAAGAATATGACAACCTTGTGTTTACTTTGTTGGAATTTGTGGAAATCCAACAATTGTCTTACCAACTCCATTAGAATCAGCTTATCACCTGGGAATCTGGGCAATCGGAAAGGATCACCTGGGTATATGACCACCCGAAGGTATGTGAAATTCTTGAACTACAAGAAGGTACAACCCCATTTTGATACTTTGGCCCATACCTCATCAGAGACTCCTCTCTTTCTTAAGTCAGGGTTCAACATGCAGATGTTCTCATAGAAGAAGGCATCATTCACTCTTCTGAATTGATCTTCGAACCCCTTCATCGTCAACTGAAGGAAATACCGATATATATGTTCAGTTGACTTACTTCCCTTTGCGCCCAACCATGGATAATTCCTCATGTCAGCTGCTGCATAGGTGACATATGATGACATGTAAAACTTACTGGTATTCAAGACTATCTTCATCTGGGAATCAATATCATTACTTATAATACTGCCCCAATCAATCCCTTGTTTTTTCTTCTTTATAATGACCATGAATTGATAGATCCACCCTTGGAAGTCTCTTGACTCAGGGAGTCCAAATACTCGACTCAACAGGGTGATGATGTCACTAATTTCAAGGATGAAATCACTCCTGGGGACAAATTTGGGAAACCTAGAGACGGTTGGATTAGCCTTGATTTGGAACTTTTTATTCGAATGCCTGTTGTAATCTTCTTGATCTTTGTCCCAGGATTTATGTGCTGACTTAAGATCTACATCGACATATTCCTCAAAGTTGAGTAATCTTAAGAGGTCATCAAAGTAACCCCCATCCAACTTCACTATGGTTTCTCCTGCTTTATTTTTCACTGAGCGGGAATCTAGTCATAATTGGAAGCATAGGCCAAAATGAACTCGGGGCATTGAGCAGACATTGGGAATCCTACTGTAAGAGGGAGGCCACTTTCGGCTATTGAATTCATCCAGGGACACTGAGAAGAATCCTTGGTTCTGTTCCAAAAGTCTTCCATATCAATGTTACCAAGCTCTGTATCTCAAATGTCATAATTGCAATCTATGTAGGAAGGGGATTCCATTTTCTGGTACTTATATTTCATCTTTCCTGACCTATCTGACTTATCCTTAGATGATCCAGGATCCGACATGAGAAGTCCTGAAGAAAGAATGCCTAGATAACTCCTATTTAAACAATCAGACTTGGAAGCTTGCTAAGCAACCCCACAGACCCGCCACACTAACTGGGATTTGAGACCTGTCAGACACTTCATGAAACCTAACACACTGTAGAGTATATCATAAACTAGGTTATGTCAGACACTTTGCGAAAATCGACTCAAAGGTGGAAATTAGGAGATGTTGAGCACCCTGTGGAACCTGACACACTGCGGAAACAAAACAGTGTCAGAGAATCTGTGAAACCTGACACAAGTGGAAGTTGGAGGATGCTGGGCACTTTGCAAAACTTGACACTCTACAGAAGCCAAATAGTGTCAAACACCCTGTAAAACTTGAAACAAAGGCGTCGGGTTTCTGGGATGTCAGAATAGGTAAAATTTTCTCTGAGCATGTTGTTAGGTTTTATAGATTATTCTCAAAAACTATGAGAGTATACCCATGGAAGAAAATAAGAAAACACCCAAGATGAATTTTCAAACAAGGGGTTTCATGGAAATTTAACAGAAAATGAAGAAAGCAACCTTAAACCCTAAACCCAGAGGCAAGAAAGAAAATGAAAGAGAAAAAACACCAAAAGAACACTTCAAAAATAAACCCAAAGATCACAAAATGATAAGAAGAGAAAAATACCTTCAAGAAATTCGAAAAATGATTGAAGATGAATCATGAAATTGATCAAGAAGTTTAGTCGAGTTTGGAGGTCAATGGAGCATGTACGAAAAATCCACGCAGTAAAAATATGTCAGGTAGAAATGACATGTAAAATTGGGCTATTTATAAAACCCTAGCATTAATTACACCTCCTCCGAAACGTGTGCCAACTAACCGAAAACTCGGCATTAATGCCATGTCATCATGCTCGACACTTCCAAAAACCCAAAACAAAGGTTTTCTTAACAAATCAGGTTTCGGGAACCAACCGACATGAAACATGTAAAAGACACGTTTGGATGCTATCGGGTTCTGAAAACCTGATACAAAGGATCATTTCGGGATTTAGGTTTCAGAAGTCATGCAACATGTAACATGTTTTTTGTAAGGTATGTTCCAATGCTCCTGGGTTCTAAAAACCTAATACACTGGCATGTAATCGGGTTTCAGGTTTTAGAAGACACTCAACATGAAGCATGTAAAAGACATGTTTTCATGCGATGAAAAGCCGAAAACATGAAAGTCTACCTCAAAGGGTATTTTTAGGAGGTTTTGTCAAAAAAAATCTATGGTTATCTCAATTTTAGCTGGAACCACTAAAAACAAGATAACAAGCCAAAGAACTGGTAAACCTACAATAGAAGAATCACCTACAAAACCCCATAAAAAGCATCAAAGACATAAAAAAATAAAGATTCATATGAAGGGTTTAGACTGTCCTCAACTACAAAATTTATGGATTTATCACTTAACATTGCACTATGTTGGGCCCCTAAAAGTAACTAAGTACCTAAGGCATGAAACCTTGTGGTACGTAGAGACAGGATGTGAAGGCACACGTAGAAGTAGTACTCAGAGAGGTACGAAGGTTCGTGTTAGGGAAGGATGGAGTTATGACATGGTGAGTTTTGGAAAAATAGGAAAAGAAGCACATAGGGAGGAAACATAAAAGTGGCCAGATACATATGTGGATAAGCCATGGAGACTTACGATCTAAGAAAAGGATATTCCAGGGAATCATTATGGCTATCATGAGAGGATAAGGAGTCGAGGTTGTTAAGGATTAGCTGGCACATGCATTCTAAAGACACTCGATTGATGGAAAGACATGGAAACATCTAGTAGATTCCTAAGTAGTGGTAGAACAATCATGAGGAGATTCCAGCACGCTTTCGTAGATGATGATAGATGGTTATAAGAAGATTCCTTTGACTGCTTGTCATAGAGGGTCATTTCTAGAAGAGAAGGTGGATGGAAAAAGAAAAGAGAAGAAATTATGGTGTAATGGATGTAATAAGAAGCTCTGTGATGAAAATAAATCTTTGCTACTATGAACATGGCCATGGCTGGAACTTCTTGATGTAATATTAGCTATTGTATTTGACTTATCAATATAATGAAGCAGTTCTATAACACTCTTGTAATGGATCTTGATCTGTCTTTTCCCTTTATGTTTATGTTTGTGTTATTAGTTTCCTCAATGTTATTCCATGGTTGATTATACTTTTAGTTGATCATGTTAAGTCTGTGTTTGGGATACAACAACTAGGAGTAAAATCTTACATCTAAAAACCTATGGATAATTGCATTTATTCTCTGGTTATAATGCATCATCATGTTGATAAAGAACATTCTCATGAAGCTCACATAAAGGATGGAATCGGTGCCTACACGTGCCTCAGGTGAGCTTCTAGGCTAAGACTGGATGATATGTTGGCACGCTTGGGATTAGTTGCTGAAATAGGCAGTGATAATAGAAACTACATTTTGGTTTCATTTCCAAGACCTCTTTTCGAAGTTGTCATGAGAATGGTATATGATGACAGAACATTTAACGCTGGACAGTGTCGAAGCATGGTTTAAAAAGAGAGAGGATGATTTTTCTCATAGATTCAGTAATGGACTTGAGTTTAAAGCGCGTAAATGGGTAAAAGAGAACATGTTTCATGAGCTATATGAGACTTTATTTTATTGCTTTCCAATAGAGTTGTATGAATGGATTTTGGCATATAAATCTATATAAAGTTGGTACTATAGATCTTTCTATGGACCCAAGATGAGTATCAGAGGCTTCAGGATGCTGATATGACTTGGACACGTGTTGTTGATCATTGGTAGATTAGAGTGTTGAAGAGTTACACCTTGGAGTACATTATTTCTACATATTCATGTCTTGAGATTAATGAGTTTGAGTTTTTGAGGGAGCCTAGAGGATAATTTTTATGTGTTATTCCCTTAGCTATAAATATTTAATTGTTACACTAAGTTTGGAAGCATTTGCTATAGTCGGCTAAGCTTCTTCTGTGTGTTGGATGAGGAAACTAGGGTGGAGGAAGATGATGGATCTTGTGGCTGAGTAGGAGAGGGAAGAAAGATGACTCAAATATAATGAAGCATGTGAGAGTGAGTTAGATAGACAACATGAATTTGTAATAGTGATGGGTTTATGGAGGTAGATGTTGTAGGAAGGAATTGAGGTTTACGCAGAGGATGTGGAGCTTGAGTGGTCTATGCTACCCCATCTTGGTAAGCACATAAGAGAAACCCCCTCGGCTTCTAGAGAAGGCTCGCCATATACAAAAAGGAGAGGATTCATTGGTACACATCCGAATCCACCTGGTGACCAACCCCTAGCACTTAGCTTTCCAAATCTAGAGATAAGTTTTGTTAACCCAGTTGGTATTGGTAGAAGTGACGAATTAGGACCTAGGAGGAATAACATCTCATTTGGCATATTTATGGTAGCACAATCATTTCCTTTGTTTGGAGGTATATTGTTTGGAATGAAATTTGGGTAAATTAAGGGTACCAAAATCTTGGGTATCGCATCTAGAAGTGGTGCGGGAAAAACATCTAGTAGTGGTGTAATATCATAGACTGTTGGCACATAGTTCAATGTGACAGTGGGGACACAAGGTGTGGGAACTTCAGGACCTTTACCAACTACAGGAGGTGGATCTGGTTGAATAGGCACTAGTGGACCTAGTAGACCTGGCAGATCTAGAGGATCTAGTGGATCTAGAGGGGCTAGCACTGGTGGATTTAGTGGATTTGGTGGTGGAGGAAACACTAGAGGAAATCAAGGTTTTGGATCAGACAGGCATGGGCCTTAACCACCTCAGCAAGTATTTTTTGAAATGTGTTTGCATCTTCTAGATAACAAATGTTTTGAGGATGTTTAAGAGTATGTACAAAAATGTGAGCTGTTATGGCACACAAAGGGGATCACTACCCTGGAACAGAAGGAAATTTAGTTAGCAACAATGCTGCAGGGATGTGTGAATAGTTGGTACCAGAAGTATGACCCCCACTAGATAGTGGTAGATTACACAATGTTGTGTATTTCCTTCTTAGTTTAGTTTCATATTCTTGAGTTTAAACAAAGGAGAATTAGCGCTCTGAAGGAAATTCAATAAGGTATGACAGAGAGTGTTCAAGAGTATGACGCACATTTTAATACTCTCTTATAAAAATTGTCTTATGATATTTGTCCCTCTCAGCATACTTAGTGGTTCATTGGAGGACTAATAATACCTTTCAGGAGAAAAATTTTGAACAAGACTTTCACAGACCCACGAAAGGCCTTAAAGGCTACCCTACATGCCGAGGATGTTGGAATCATGGATATCAGGGTTAGCCCTTTTCTTGAAGCTCAGATTTATGCAATGGAAAAGTAGTTAGAGAAGCTATCTGTGAACTCGACACATGAGACTCAAAGTGGCCTATGGTGCATGGATTATGAGGTAGAGGGGCATACAAAGGAAAGTTGTCCTTAGAGATTGGTACACACCATGACAGTAGACTATGAGATTTTCCATGGAGATCATGATGTAAGTATGTGTCCACTACTGCAGTGCATGATCTGTAAGAATGTATCTTGCTATTACAAGATTTGTACCTCTACTACTCATGACAGCAAGGATTTTATATTGATTGACCAGATACATGATGCCATTGATATTGGTGTACGCCATACCAGCATCGCAAATAATTCTAAGGATGACGGTTGTCACTATGAAGAGCACGTAGATGGAGAGGCACGTGGAAGAGGTTTCTAAGGAGGATTTTGAGGTTAAGGTAACTATGGAGGAGGAATAAGTGAGTTCCCACATGGGACTTGTTACAAATATGGGTCTACAAAGCACTATAAGTGCAAATGTCATGATCTACTACAATGATCTTGGTGTGGGAAGAAGCACAAGTATGAGGAAGGCCCAGAGCTATTTAAACATATGAGCTGGAAACAATGGAAAGATAAATGTGCAGGAATGGTAACTGTGAAGAAAGAATACTCACAATGGAGGCTAAGGGTGGTGCGTGAGTAAGAGTTAGAACTTGTACTAGTGACCACGCAAGCCGAAGCTGCATGCACCAACGAGATACCAAATAAAAAGCCACTGGTTACTAGAGAATAGGTGGTGCACATAAAGTATCCCAGCCCTACTCATCAGAAAGAGGTTTATCAAGAGACCATGGATGTATTTCAGGGCCTACAAGGAGAGATCCAATTCCTAAAGGAGAATTCACGATAGTTAGAGCAGAGGAAGAGCATCGAGGCTCCATAGAAGGATCTAGATGAGGTCTGGGAAGTATGAAAAATGCTGAGGCATGAGAATATCATTCCTTTGCTAGGAGAATGGTTACAGGAAAAATTACCACGCATAGGAGGAGAGCACGAGTGACAAGTCCTACACACTAACCTCCCTCCTCACACCATTGATTATGATAAGGATATTACCTTGAATACCATTGTTGATGGGTGGCTCCTAAGCAATATTCTAATTGACATGGGTGTGGAATTAAATGTTCTTACCCTAGACACCTGGCATCAAATGGGAAGTACCCCATTACAGTCATCATAAAATGTGTTGTATATGGCTAACAAAACAAAGGTGATGCCCATTGGTGTCTTGTAGGACGCTACTATCACTATCTAAGGGGAAAAATTCATAGGGAATTTTGAAGTGTTGGTTCTAACTAAGGAGGACAAATTTCCAGCGTTACTTGGGTGCCCCTGGTGTTATAAGAACAATGTTGACCTACAGTTCAATAAGGGGTACATAAGCTTTGAGAACAAGGAAGAATGTGTTATCATCCCCTTGATTGATGGAAATTAAGAACCCTATACTAATCTTTAAGGGGAAGAAGTTTTTGACATGATCTATGAGCACTCTATCAGGGACCCTGAAGTGATTCACCCTATGGAAGGAGTTATTTAGTTTGAAGGTGCTCAATATATGAGTGATACCACTAGTGTAACATGTGATGATTGGGTGGATGAGACTTATGAGTTAATTGGGCAGAAATTGAGAGGATCCATTAAAAGAGTGACAGGGGTGCGCCATTTGGGTGCCTAAAAGGGAAGCAATTACCAAGCTACAATGGGGATGGAAACCATGACATTTTCCTATGAGCCATAGAAGCCCAATGGAAATGTGAAATCGAACAAAATATCATGCTTATCTACACTTTACGTGGAACCACAACACGGTTGTGGATGGCGCATCAGGATAATCTTCTAGGATGGTGAGAGGTGATAATTGCGCTCTCTATTAGATTTTTCAAGAGCAACTCGCCAACTAAAATTTGTGTCTATAATGGGAAATAATCCTCCTCAGATCATGTCCAGGAGTATGAGAGGATCTGGATGGAAGGAATAGAGGATTTACCTCCTTCCCTCTGGGTATACAAGTTTTATTCCACACTACATGGTTGTGCGCATGCATGGTACATTCATTCAAATTTACACTATTAGATAAAAAACCAACGGGAGTTAATAGATGACTTTATTCAGGCATTTGAATATAAAATTGCTAAGACCTTATTGAATGAGGCGTTGTAGGTTGTTAAGCACCTAACTATGGGAGACAGTGTCATGGAAAAGGATAGAATACTGGACTTACTAGGTGAGTCTAGCTTAGAAGAGCACTCTGATGAGGAAGAATCAAATGAGATACAGCTTGAGCACACTTGCACAAAGAAAGAGAAGGGAAATATGGTCTGTGTGATGAATGGAAAAGAAATGGAGAATTGGGATGTTAACCATATTGTGGGTACCATGAGTTTCAGGATTTATTTATGTGTGGGTACCATGAGCTTAAGGTATTTCACCACTCTTTAGGAGAGATGCGGATCAAGATAAAGGAAGGAGCGCAACTGATTCAGAAGAGACATTACTGAATGAATCCAAATTTACCTGTCTGAGTCAAGGAGGAGATAGACAAGATGATTGCATCAGGAATCATTGAATTTGTGGAGGAATCAGAATGGATAAGCCCCATGGTCATAAGCATTAAAAATGATGGAAGGGTAACGATCTGTGTTGACTAAAGGGACCTAAATGTGGTATTTGCAATTGATCCTTTCCCAACCCCTTTTACCAAGGAAAACCTGGAAGGAGTAGGTGGGCACGAGATCTATTCCTTCACGGATGGATTCTCAGGATATCATCAAGTTAGAATTACAAAAAAGGACCAAGAAAAGACAACTTTCGCCACCGAATGGGGACTTTTTTCCTACACAATCATGCCCTTCAGACTAAATAATGGACCTATCGTGTTTTTGTGGATAGTGGTCTAAGTATTTCAGGATTTTATCCATAATTTTCTTCAGGTCTACCTTTATGACTACACAATGTATGGACTAGTAAAATACCATTGTGACAATTTACAGTTGATGTTTGAGAGATGCTGGGAGTTGTGCATATCCCTCAACATCAAGAAATGTCTCTTCACTACTCCATTTGGAACCCTATTGGAGCATATCATAAGTAAGGAAGGTTTGTTGGTGGACCCTGCCAAAGTTTTCGTTATTATGGGATTAGGGGAACCTACCATCCAGAGCATAGTGTGTAGATTCCTTGGGCATATGAGGTATTACCAAAAATTTATTAAGGGGTATGCTAAAATTTCCACACCACTGAAGGAATAATTGAATCATAGATGTACATTCCATTTGGGAGAGGCGCAAAAGATGGTGTTCGATACATTGAAGAATAAGCTTATCATTGTGCCCATATTACGGTTTCCTTCTTGGGATAAGCCATTCCATGTACATGTTAATGCTTCAGGAACAAAAATTGGGGTAATCTTAGCACAACCTAGAGAAAGAATTTTTGGCCACTCCTTGTGTTTTTATAGTAGAAATTTGACACCAACATATCAGAACTATACTACTACTAAGTGCGAAGCACTATCGATGATCTACGTGCTACACAAATTTAGGAAATATTTGTTGGAAACACCCTTCATATTCTACATGGACCACATGACATTGAATTACTTGGCAAATAAGCCCATTTTACAAGTGCGCATATGTCGGTGGGTCCTATTGTTTCAAGAGTTTGAGTTTATAGTTGTTGTGAAACTAAGAAAGAGTAACTCAGGGCATGACCATTTATCAAGGATTGACTCAGGGGAAGACGCGCAGAGCATTGAGGATACAATGCCTAATGCACAACTATTTATATTGTGACATGTGACCTATGACTTGGAAGATATTGTTGTGTTTCTCAAAATGGCTATGGCACCAGAGGGAATGAATACCTTAGAAAGGAAGCAGTTAGCCATACGCACCGCACCATATTGCTAATTAGTGGAGACTTATACAAGCTAGGCTGCAATGAGGTTTCACATCGGTGTGTGTCAAAACATAAGTGCATTGTAATCATGGAGGAAGCACACAGTGGGATTTCAAGAGAACACTATGTAGGAAATGTCACCGTGCGGAAGATTCTACTGGTAGGGCTTTGGTGGGAAAGCATTTACTAGTATTTTATTAAATTTTGCAAGGCTGTGTGCATGTGTACTTTGCTTAATGCTAAATCAAATGGAGCAAGAACTACCACCTAAAATAGTTCTACAATCTAGCTAAAACAAAGCATAAGAACCATGAAGATAGAGAACTAAGCAAGATCTAAACTAACATTATAAGTTTGAAACACATGAGATCAAAACTATGTATGCTATTTTAACATCTCTACTCTCCCAGATTACCAACAAAATGCATGGACCTATTTAGCTCCAATGACAATAAAAAATTACTTGTTTGATCTTTAAAGAATGCAAGAATAGAAAGCTTTAGCTCTTAACAATGGTGACCTCTCAAGAAGACAAAATGCAAGCTCTTAGTCTCTTTGCTATATGCTTTGCATTTGCTCTCTTAAGAAGTTTAGGTGTAGGTATAAAGGTAGAAGGAGGGCTCCTTATATAGCCCAATGGATAAAGGAAACACTTCATTCCTTTGCATGTGGGATAAAAGTAAAACATGATTAGGAATGGATAAGGTTGCTTTATTAAAGGTAACCTTACTTTAGAATGGTTTAATTTATGCTTAGCAAGTCATGGGAGTTGGGGGGTGTTTTAATTAATCAAAGGTGATTAACTAATAAGTAGATGTAAGCTTATTAAAGGTAATTAGAGAAATATTAGTACGATTTAGACTATTAGAAGGGGATTAAATCAATTAAAATATTGATTTACTAGTTAAATGAAGTGAAAGGCTAATTAATTAATAATAATTAATTAGTCTAGATAGAAGGGGTAAATAATTAATGAAAGGTCGTTAATTAGGTTGTTAGTTGGATATGCGACTTAATCAATTAGCGCATTCTAATTAATTAACGACAATAAGAGAGAATATGAGTGCTTTTGACGATATGTCATTGATTTGTGAGAAAGGGGATAATTAGTGAAATTTAAGTATTTAAATTGCTTGGGCTTAATTATAGGTGTCTACATTTTCCCCTCTTTGGGGTGGCGTAAGTGACGCCACTTCAAAGATAGTAGACGAAAGAAAATTTTGAAGGGATAGAAGAAAAATAAGTAGGAGGGAGAGATGCCCCCTTGAGTGTTGATGGGGTGATGAAAGAAGTCAATCAATGATCCAAAAAGATGAGAGATAGACAAAAGAATGGGAAGGGACAGGATGCCCCAGTGAGAGAGAATATTAGGGGTGAGAAGAAGGTGATGCAAAAGAAATATGGAGGAGGGGAGAGACGAGATTAGCTTCTAGTTGCCGTGTAATGGAACCATTTTGATGTCATCATATTACCATAGATGCTATGTCATCGGTCCTTATGAAAAATATAAGCATACGACAAAGGTAGAATGGCATGAAAAGCCATACTACGAACAATTGCCCATTTTTGAAAATACCAACTCCATGTAACATACAACAATGTAATGCAACACGAGAAGGAAACAAGCTCATTGAACATGGAAAATAAGTATGAACGCACCTACCCAACCCAACAACGGTCAAGACAGTTGTACAAATGTTTTGTTATCAGTGTTGAAGAGATCCACAAGTTTGTGATTGACGACAAGGGTTAAAAATGATGTCCCAAGTAAGGATACATGTAAGGGGTAATGATAATGGACATGGGGTCCAAGAAAAGTGTTTGTGTCCAACGAAATAGCACCACGCAACAAACGTGCCCCATAGTATAGACGAAGCAATCAGCTAGCTTTGTGAATGGTTGTGAATCCAATGATCCACGAGTCGTATTAATTGGGGAAGATGCGAGACAAACCAGTAGGATATGGAGAAAATAGCATGCGTAAGACAAAAGTTTTAGCCATAACAAGCAAGTTACCATCTTTGTAGGTTTTTTACTTTTTAGGATTTTGTGAAAAAAATTGCCCTATTTTTTTTTAATTTTTGACATATATATTGTTTTTATTTTCCTGTTTTCCAAATTGTGGTGAATAGTAGAAGAAAATAGAAGAAAGAGAACAAAGGGCCTAGGGGCAACAGAAAGTGCCCTTGGTGGAAGAAAGAAGAAACAAGTGACAAATAATGTCCGTGTGTAGTGGAAAAATTAATAAAAAATAATTATTTTGAAAATAATTATTTGCGAGAGTGTGGATAAGAAGAAAAATCACCAAGGAGCAATAAAATTGTTTGAGGGAGAAGAAGGGGGTATTAGCCAACAAAAAATGCCCTAATACGGTGAAAAATAAGAGAAAAATAATTATTTAATAAAAATAATTATTCCACGGTGAATAAAGGAGAAAACGACGATCAAAACGGGCCTCTAAGCCCTCATGATGGTGAAAAATGGGTTAATATACCCCACTCAAGGGGGGGGGGGGTAAAAAACATCACAACCAATTCATTTTAACCAAGTTATATAGAATTTTTACTGTGAGGCTCTGATAGTGACGAGGACAATGGTGATCGCATGAGACCGAGTGAGGTGTGCAGACACAATTCGAGGGTACTAGCAACACGTAGACGATGGCCCCTTCATGAGTACCGAACCCTTACACATTAATTTCGGTCATTAATGCTCTAAATTCCACTTTTAGCCCTAGGAATTCACGTCGGTGCGTATGCACGCAGGTGCAGTTGTCGGGTCGGGGGTGTAGGCGTCGGGTTGGGGGTGCATGTGCTACAAACACACGTGTGCACGCGCAGGCATGAAGTGCACACACCCATGTGCATGCGCACACACAATCACATATGTGCGCACGTGCACACACACAAAAAGAGGCACACATGTTAAAAACATGGAACATGCACAAAAGGGGGTGCACACACACCCACTGGTATACGTACACGCAAGCGCAGGCACCAATTGTGTGGCGCACATGCCAAAAAGGGCGATGTGCAGGCGCTTGAAAGAGGGTAGAGAAGCACCTAGAAGATGAACGCGTGCACGCACACATGCCCAAAAGGGGGCGCATGCGTCTAAAAGGGCGCGCAGGTGCCTCAAACCGGATAGAAAAGATAAGAAAACATAAAAAAGATGACACTTAGAAGAATTTTCTATGGTTTTTTGGTTAACCCTAAAATGTTAAATAGTCTTTTAGAAGAAATGTTAGTAATTAACGAGTGATTTAATATTTTACAGAGACGATTGCCAGTTTTACAAACACGAGAGTGACACACCCAGATAGCAGAGCTAGAGGGGAGTATGTGCTGGCACGACCGGCAAGCCATGGATATACTTCTCGAGGCGGTGGGGCTAGGCCCTGTGTCTCGAATGCCTTCCATTACACTGGATCATGGTTTACTGACTATGCTAGCCGAGTGATGGCATAGAGAGAGTCAGTGTTTCATATTACCCATAGGGGAGATGACCGTGACTCTTGAGGATGTATGGTGGATCCTCCACGTGCCGATCATAGGCACCTTGATTGAGTACAATGCAGATGCAGGACTGATTAGAGTAGCTTGCAGTGACCTTTTTGATATAGATGATATTCCACACAGCGGGATGACTATAGCCCTACATGAGTGCATCTCTGACCCCACATTGCTTTGGGGGCCTCTGTATATTATGTCTCTTATCAATGGGTTTTTACTCACTGATAAGACAAGTGGACATTCATTCCCTCAGAGGACTATTACCTTTGGTTCATGACATCTTCAGCGGTGAGAGATACTACTGGGGACAGTGCATTTTGGCCCACTTGTATTGGGACTTATATTTGATTACATACCATGATCAGAAGACCATGGGTCCAACTTCTGTTACTTCAGATCTGGTCATGGGACCATATTGCCATCAGACGCCCCGTGGGCACTTTACGTGTCCGAGACCCAGAGGAGCCATCATACATGGCATGGGTAGTAAGCAGGTGGTGATATACACGGCCACCTTGGCAGCCTATTCAGATATAGGTGAGAGTTTGATGAGCTACCAGGGATAGATGTTATCTGGCAGCCATACAGACATTTCTAGTGGCCAGAGGATGCCACAGAGCTCAGCGTGTGCTCAGTAGAGCACTATATCATTGGTAGTCACAACTACATTATAGAGTTGTATCAAGTTGACAGGTGCCAGTGGTAGCTTGGCAGAGTACAGGGGGTCCCATAGCCAGACATTTGGTATGCACGTAGAGATTTAGAGAGGTAGACCATGGGCCCTTGTAAACTAGTGGCTTGAGCTAGGGAGAGTTTTACACAGGTGGTCCCCCGAGCATGGGACCTAACACGACAGGTGTGGGATCCGGGAACCATAATGAAGTACACAACTTGGTATGCCATTATATTACCCCGACGTCTCACCATTCCGGAGGAGGCCTGAGGTAGTAGGTGCTCGTCCACCTATAGAGATATGACATGGTTCAGAGTGCAGAGCAAGAGCAGTGGGACCGGATCCAGACGATCCTTTTGATGACATTCCTCATGATGGGCATGGTGCCGCATAGGCACAGGGACCGAGGCCGTAGGGCCCGGTACATGCACCAGTTTAGCCAGCCAAAGCGAGGGTCCTAGAGTAAGGCCAGTCCTCCAGAGCACCTCAGGGACCAGTCCCTGAGGCACAGACAGCCTCCCAGCCAGTGGCACAGATAGCCATAGTATAACAACAGCTACAACAGGCCCTAGCTGAGAGAGATACAACGAGAGCAGAGAGGGATGAGGCCCGAGGCTAGTGTGTGACTGCTACAACGGAGCGTGATGAGGCCCAAACACACATTGTCACATTACTTTCAGAGCGAGATCAGGCTCAGGCCCAGGCTAGCCCAGGAGATGACAGAGCGGCATGGCAGAGTCAGATTCGAGAGACAACGGCACAAGGGGCTCAGATATTGAGCCTTCTTCATCAGTCATAGACTCAGGTGTGGATGGTCGTAGCTCAGAGGGATCATGTATATGCATGGTCACAGGGCCTTCTTGCACAGAGAGATCAGGCACGAGCTGAGTTATAGACTGTGACTGCCGAGAGAGATCGAGAGGCTACCTCTATGAGACAGGCTGAGGCCGATTTAGGCCGAGTGACAGGCGAGTGTGATGTTGCCCTTCAGGCAGCCCTCACCTCCGGAGATGTTGACTTGATACATGATGCCACAAGGCTTGGTGGTGAGGCTCTATTTTACAGGACTGCCTACTATAGGGTAGTCCCCCTAGAGTAGTGAGTGGTACTACCTCGACAGTCAGGGTCGAGCGCGACAGGCTCTCGGTCATGGAGATCAGGCCAGTCTATGAGATCAGTGAGATAGCCCATACCAGAGCAGCTAGCCAGACCAGGACCATCTCAGCCTCCATTGTTCTGTCGACCAGGTGACAGACCTGGGAGCCTCGGCGAGGGCGAGAGCTGTGGTTGAGCCCTATATTTTTGTTGTACAAATTATTTGTATACATGCCTCTTATGAAGACCGATGTTGATGTATAACTTTGTATACGTGTATTTTTTATGATGCCTCATGATGAAGGCTTTTATTCTTTCTGATGCATGCCCCTTTTTGATGGCACTTTGTATCTATGATGTATCATTTTGAGTACTAATCTAGACATTTTATACTTGTATAGATATGTGGACATTTTTGATGTATCATCTTTGTACGCCTCAACTAAAGGCATTTTTGATATAGAGTACCGATGTATATCCATTTTTGTTGATATAGATGTATATGACACACATGTATATAGAGGATTACTTTTTGGGCTCAGATACACATGTTTATGAGATGATGCACTTTATTGTTTTTGTGTCCTGATGCATGTGACACGAGTGGGCATAATTCTATGATGTAAAATACCCTTTATCAGAAATTACTCTATGTTGAATCCCATTGCATATTGCATGTTTTGATTCAGCACTTATGGATGTGTTATGATGTTGTTTGATTTGTACTTACATGTATGTTATCTTGATGTTTGATGTATACATGTGCTGTAGATGTTAGATGATAGATCCTTAGATGATATCAAATGCATTTCCCATGTGCTACTGTAGATGTATATGGACAGGATGATATGATGATAAGGGTGCGGGGGGGATAGATTTTGATATTTTTGATCCCTCTTGCCCCCATTTGATGATACGGTACATGATGATTAGCTTAGCATTCATGTATGATGTATACTTAGCTTTTCTTGATATATGATGTATAGATGATGTTAGATGTGATGATAATGATGGTAATGTGATGTTATGATAACAAAACAATGCACATGCAATAAACACAATCAAATGCTAACAAAGAACACAAGGAAATAACATAATACACCATGATTCACTATGCTTCACTAGCATGCAATAAACACAACCAAATGCTAAGAAAGAACACAATGAATTAACACAATACACCATGATCCACATGCACAAGCAAGAATAAATCTAATCTAAGAAGAAGATGAATCCTAACAAAGTATGCCCAAGCAACAAACAACCCAAAAAGAAAAAACACAAAAAAACTATATAAGCAACAAGCAAAGCAAGATACAAAACAATGCAAGTAAATGTAAGTAAATGATTTTTTGTAAGATGTGTTTTCATGCAACAATTTTCTATTGTTTTTGGTGTGTTGAAACAATGTTCTATTGTTTTCTATGTTTGAAACAATTTTATTGTTTTTGGTCGGTTAGTTTTTGTGAAACAATTTTCTATTGTTTTTGCGTTATTTTTTGCAGTTTTTGAGAAACAATTTTCTATTGTTTTTGGTTGTTTTCTAATGGTTTTCCAGAGTTATGCATAGGTAACCAAGAAAGCGTGGATGCCCCTAGTGTTAGATGGGGAATATACAAGGGCAGAAGCCACACACTTATGAACAAGAAGGTGAAGTCATTGAATTGCCCCCAGCGTAAGATGGGAAATAGCAAAAGACCATACCCCTCACAGAAGAATAAAAGAAGGAAAATTCAGATCAAGGCTTGACAGGATGGGGCTCACAGGGAATCTTGAAGGTAGAACTAGGGCTAGGTCAATGAAAACTACCCTCCAGATGCAAGATGCTTGTGAACAATGAATCCTCCCAAGGTGCCGGAAACTGGTTTTCACCCAAGGACTTATCCAAAGTGCCACAATTGTGTGGTTTTCACTTGTGGACGACCTATTTTCTCTTTTTCTTTTTCTCTTTTTAATGTTTTTTTTTGTATTTTTGATCATTTTAGCATGTTGTTGTTTTTTTAGGGTTTTTTACTTTTTTGACTTTCCTGCACCATGCTTAAGCATAGAACCGCTTAAGATGCATGGCATTCATGGGCTCCCGAGAGCTCATCACCATTGGGGTGAGCAAGTTTGTATGCCCCTGTGCTATACTTGGCGACTATAACATAGGGTCCCAACCAATGTGGTTCGAACTTCCCTTTCTTTTCTCGTTCCACTCTGGTGTTGAACTGGTTCTCCTTCATGACTAAATCACCAACCTCAAACTGACGAGGGATGATTCTCTTGTTGTAGTTTCTAGAGACTCTGTGTTGATACACTTTTAGGTGATTAAGAGCACAAATGCGCCTCTCATCTAGGAGCTCTAATTCAGTCAATCTTGCTACTCGGTAATCCTCATCTTATCCAGATAGTCCCTGAAAGAGAAATTCTCAGGGAAGGAAGTTTGATCTCTAAGGGGATGATAGATTCTGTCACCAAACACTAGAGAATATGGTGTCACCCCCCGTAGGAGTGTGAATGGAGGTTCTGTAATCCTAGAGGGTTGGATGGATTTGTAAGTGCCAATTACGACCTATTTTGCTGACCATCTTCTCCATTATCCTCACCAAAGTCTTGTTTGTGGCTTCAACCTGTCCATTACCTTGAGGGTAATATGGCGTGGACCATTTTAACTTGATTTGGAACCATTGAGAAATACCTTTTACATTTTTGTTCTTAAATGACTTCCCATTATCTGTAACGATGGCTGCGGGAATGCCATATCGACAAATGATATGATTCATGATAAACTTAGAAATCTGGGCTCTGGTTACATAGGTTAAAGGGACAGCCTCCACCCATTTTGTAAAGTATTCTGTAGATGTGATGATATGTGTATAACCATCAAATGAGGTAGGAGTAATTTTTCCTATCAAGTCAAGTCTACACTTGGATAATGGCCATGGGGTAGTGATAGGTTGCAATGGTTGCGATGGAGCATGAATGAAGTTTCCATACTTTTGGAAAAGTACACATTTCCTGACATAATTGCAACAATTAGTTTCCATGGTAGGCCAATAGTAGCCTACTCTTAACAATTTCTTAGCTAAGACCATTCCGTTTGTATGTGCTCCACACACCCCCTCGTGTACTTCTTTGATTGCTTGGATTGACTCCGTCACATCCAAACAACATAATAGATTCCCATCATAGCCACGATGATAAATTGTACCTCCTAAAAGGGTATAACGGGCTATTTGGTGAATCAGGATTTGCTTTTCAGAATGGGAGATATCGGGAGGGAACGTGTTGTCCTTAAGATAGGTAAAGATGGGTTCATACCACGGGGAATTGGGACCAACAACATCACAAGCCAGGTAAGATTTTGGCATGTCATACGCGGGCTGGCATAGATTTTCTACAAAGAATGGCATGTCATTATTCCCTAGTGGAATACGAAGCATAGAACCCACTGTCACCATGGCATCTGCCGATCTGTTCTATGCTCTAGGGATTTGTTCAAATGTAATGCGCACAAAGTACTCCTTTAGAGTTTCCACTAGCTTTTTGTAAGGTATGAGCTTATCATCCTTGACCTTATATTCATCATTAACCTATTTGATAATTAACTGCGAATCACCCACAACCTTGACATGATGAATATTCCACTTGATAGATAGCTTCATTCCTACAATAAGTGCCTCATACTCAGCAATATTGTTAGTGCAAGGGAAGCCCAGGCAAAAAGCCTGTGGTATAGGATCACCAGAAGGAGTAATAAGGACTACTCCTACACCTGAACCGTGAAACGTAAAGGATCCATCAAAATGTATTTTCCATATGACATATTCTTCAATGTAGAGCAAGGAGGCATCTGGAAAATCCAGATTCAAAGGTTTCATGCCTTGCAAAGGTGATTCTGCTAGTTGGTCAGCAAGTACTTGTCCTTTAACTGATTTCTGATGTACAAATTCTATGTCAAACTCACTGAGTAGAATGATCCAATTAGCCATTCTACCTATGAGGGTGGGTTTAGACAGTAAATACTTGAGTGGGTCAACCTTGGATATTAGCTTGGTTTTATTATTCAATAGGTAATGGTGAAGTTTTTGAAAAGTAAAAACAACAGCCAAGCAAGCTTTCTCAATTTGAGGATAATTGAGCTCATAGGTGATGAGGGTGAGACTCAGATAATACACCACTTTTTCCTTATGAACAAGGTTGTATTGGATGAGTAGCGCTCCAATAGAAAATTGCATAGCAGAAATATAGAGCAAGAGTGGTTCTCCAGGAGTTGGTGGCATGAGGACAGATGGATTAGCCAAGTATTGTTTAAGTAAAGAAAAGGGTTATTGTTGATCAAGTCCCCAGATGAAAGTGACATCCTTTTTAAGAAAGTGGGTGAATGAGTGACACTTATTTGCAAGCTGGGAGATGAAGTAGTGCAAATGGCTTGAATTTTCCCTTGTAACCTGCGAAGTTGTTTGATATTCTTAGGTGGAGGCATTTTAATAATAGCATACACTTTAGCAAGGTCTACCTTAATACCTCATCTTGATACAATGAAGCGTAATAGTTTTCCTGATAACACACCAAAGACACAGTTCTTTGGATTTAGCCTGAATTTGTATTCATGTAGGTGTTCAAAGATATGTTGCAAAATGACAGGGTGATCCTCTCTTGTTTTAGACTTTCTCCGGATGTCGTCCACATAGTCCTCCATGATATCATGAAGCATATCATGAAAAAATTACTGTCATGGTCCCACTGATAAGTAGCTCCTGCAATTTTGAGACCAAACGACATCACTTGATAATAGAAGGTGCCCCAAAGAGTCATAAAAGATGTTTTGTGCTTGTCTTCTTCATCTATATTGATTTGGTTGTATCCTAAAAAACCATCCATGAGAGATAGAATTTTGTACCTTGTTGTTGAGCCGAAAATCATGTCAATATTTGGCTGCGGAAAATCATATTTATGACAAGCCTTATTAATGTCCCTAATATCCATGAAAATTTAGATACCAATAAGCTTTTTATGGACAGGAACAATGTTCGATATCCATTCAGAATAATCAATCAGCCTGATGAATCCTACTAAAAGCAATCTTTCCAACTCTTCTTTAACCAGTAAGGCCACGTCTTGGGTGCATATTTCAGAGCTTCTTTTTGATAGGTTTAGTGTCTGCATGCACAACCAGGTTATGCATGACCAAAGTTGGATCTAAGCCAGACATGTCTTTGTAAGACCATGCGAACACATCTATAAAATCTCACAACAGCATAGTGAATGTCTTTTGTTCTCTAGCCAAGAGTGATGCTCCCAATTTTACTATCTTGGGATCTTCTTCTATGCCAATATTCACATCAATGGTTTCTTCGACTAGTAATTTTGATAATTCCTCCATATGCGTAGGATCAAGAGGGAGGCTGAGATCTTCATCCAAGGATGTCTCCATGAGATTTTCATACTTTGCATGGTCACTTTGTTTTTCCTTTTGATTTTTATTATTTGTTTGTCAGCCAGTGCCTCAAAGAGGTTTTCAATGTGAGACTTAGACTTTGATTTTTGCCAAGGCTTTACATTGGGACTTTTGCCCTCACTTTTCTTTAAGTTTTGTTGAACATGGAGTTTAGCCTCCTCGCCGAAGTAGGTGTAGGTATCTAATTCAATAAAGAAACCTTTCTTGTGATCTCTAATGGAAATTGTATCCCTTATGCCCATGAACTCTGTGATAGCTTTGTCTTTCTCGAATAAATCTAGAGACATGTGACGTTGTTGGTCCCATTCAACAAGGGAAGTGTACACAAGGTCAAGGGTTAGTTCTGTGGGGGTTATGGTTAGGACAATTTTGTTCATGAAACGGTTTTTGGAGGCCAAATCCTCATATTGGCTACAATGGGAATCAGTATCACTATCTAGATAGTCAGAGCTATCCTCACGTTCGGAACAAGTAGCATCTTGATCATTGGGGTGTGCTCCATAAGGCTGAATCCCAATGCCATATATTTCTATTTTGAAATGTGGTAGAGGAACTGGATCCCTTTGTCCTTGTTCGTTTATTCCACATCCTAGGCCCTTGTAGCCCACAGAGTACATCATTTTACTATATTTTTCATATTCCAGGGTTTGATAACAAGATGGCTGAGTATCCTTTGGAACCCAAGTTGTAGGTGGATCAAGTAATTTTTCCTCAGCTAACAAGCCTTCAGGTAAGAATGCCCCATTACTGTGTTCCTTATCTAGGTCTCCTAAAGTGGTAGTTAGGTCGACCTCTAGTCTTGGGTGATAATGAGAGGTCTGAAACCAAGAGCACTTGTTGTACATTATACTCCCCGCAGCCATATTCAAGGATTTTCATCTCCCATGAATCAAATGGAGATGTTGAAGTACACACACTGTGAGTGCAAGAACTGAGAGAATATAAATCCAACTGGGATTCCATGGCCTTATATTGGAGAGGGACAGTTATATCTGTGAAGGGACATGCGTATGTACCCTTTTGTGCAAAGCTATTGAGAGCTCTACAATGAGAGAAGGGCTTTGTATCTCCTTGTATTGTAATGGTGTGTCCCTCATGCTTCAATTTAATGCATTGATGAAATGTTGATGGTATGGCATGCATGGCATGAATCCATGGTCGACCTAGAAGCATATTATATGAAAGATCCAATTCTAGGACATGAAACTTTGTCTGATGGCAAGTGGGACCCACCTCCATAGGCAGCTTGATTGTGCCTACTGACTCCCTTTCCACGTTATTGTATGTGCGGTGATAGTGATGACATTAGACTCAATATCTATCTTAGTATGTCCTAGCTGTTTAACAAACTTGAGTGTACAAATGTTCAACCCAAATCCGTTATCCACAAGCACCCGTTTGATCTTCCTGCGGGTGACAACTACCTCAATATATAAAGCAATATTATGCGCTAGATTCTCAGTAGGGATCTCCCTATGGTTGAAAGCAATATGTTCATTTGGTATGATGCTTGCCACTGTGGCTTGAAGGTGCATAAGGATCAACTTCTAAAGGCACTCCCGACCCCTGAAGAGTTTGATATAGAATGTCCTTTATACACATTGGATATATTGACAAGATGTGAGATCGAAATCTTAGCAGGCATCTTCTGAAGTTGTTCTAAAAGGTTATATTTATCGGTTTATGGGGGTTGATAAAGAAGGTTTTGGAATCACAAGGCAGGAACATCTTGTTATCGCATTGCAGTCCTTTCCCTTAATTTAGATGGTGATGACATGGTCAGTAGGAGAGCGAAAATACATCCAATAAGTGAATCGTAATGATTGTTTTCTCTTTTGGTGTACAAATAATTCACTACTTTATAAACTTGGGATGAATCTCCCCAATCCGGCTTTGACTTTTCTAATTTATTATGATTGGGGAATGGCTCTTTATATATCCTCATTTTCTCAGTTAGGTGTTTTTGTTTTTCCTAGTTTATCCACCTTTATCTCCCCGTTGTCAATGAGGT
The DNA here is from genome assembly GCA_019776745.2 of Taxus chinensis. Classification (NCBI taxonomy): domain Eukaryota; kingdom Viridiplantae; phylum Streptophyta; class Pinopsida; order Cupressales; family Taxaceae; genus Taxus; species Taxus chinensis. Next base: position 14,979,282 of record CM034153.1, read on the forward strand.
CTTGAATATAATGATGAAGTTGTAAAAATTTTTCTGGTCTTATGTCCTTTGACACAATTCATTTCGCAATATTCATGCTCCTTATACCACAAAGGTTTTGGAGCGTTGTCATCAAATGGTTGCGTTATAGGATAGGTCATCATATGGGCCACATCAAATTGTTTTATTATAAATAACAAAGGTTCATTAAGAGAGGTGAACATTCTTCAGTTTGGTGGAGGTTGAATTGATCCCTTGGTTAGTTTAAAAGGATTGACCAGTTTGGACCGTTTGAACGCGTTTGGAATCAGTAGATTCCGTCTCCCACCACATTTTTGTTTTTGGTTAAATATCTTAGGCTTTTCCATGTTTTCGACATTTTGATTGTCTTTAGATTGGGTTTTGAGGGTGCATTTGGCAATGAGAGCTGTTCTCTATTTGAACCCCTTTTTTGATAACCTCCTAAAAAGTGCAAACGCAAGTGCATTTGGAGGTGAAAATCTATATCTAGGTTGAGGTTGGGGAAAAAAATAGTAACCAACTGTATTTTCAGGGAAAGCTCAAGGGAAGTGAATAGCCATCCCTCTCCACCGTTAGAGGAAGATGGCAGAAAGTTTCATTAGCGCATTGCTTGGTGCCAAATAAATCTACCATGGTGACATCACTCTCTATCGTTGTACGAGAAGTGATGCACGAAAACTTTTCTGCCAATTCTGGCCTGGTGAAAATTGATCCTCATGGTAAGTGTGTAAACCACTCCAAGGCTTAGCCTCTGAGACTCTTGGGGAAAATTCTAATGAGATAATTGTCACTATAAGATACCTTTTGACATGCCATGTAGAAATATTTAACATGATCCCGTATATCTCCTTTCCCTTTATATTTGTCGAATTTTAGCATATCAAATTTCTTAGGAAAGAGTTGAAGGGTCATTGTCTTGTTAAAAGGATAGGGGCATAATGTCTTCGTATTGATACTTTCTAATACTCCCTATATTGCTCTTTCTTATAGGCTCGAGAGTGTCACTTTTATAGACTGGACCTCTTATGCAAGCAATTATTCTCTAGTGGGAGAAGCAGGGATGTATACGCGACAATACCATGTATTGTCTTCTCCTTGGTTTTCTCTATGCATTTCATTGATTTTAACCTTAAGCTTCGATTTTTGAACAATTTTTCTTACTTCCTTTGTATACATTGGAGGTCAGCAAAGCTAGTTATCAGGTTAGACTACTAATCTGTTGTTGAATTGTGGTTTCTTCTTCTAAAGGCTCTTCCTCCTCATATTGTGGAGGTTCTTCACCAGTCTCATGTTTTGTCTTGTTTCTATGTGGCACTTTGATAAATGGTATTCTATGCCCCACCACTTTATCATTCCCTACATTAGAGGTAGAAGCATGTCCATGCATCAGAACATCCTCCATATTGATAAGGGGCCATTCTTCCTCAGTAGTAGCGTTATTTCACAAGTGGGATCTGTTTCATTTTCAGTGGGCAGTTTGGGCCCTAGTTATATGACCCGTGCTAAAACTTTATCTTTGTTTCTAAAAAGAAACTCATCTAATAAAGTAAGTTTGAAATCAAATTTTTCATGTGGGGATTCTAATTAATTTCCACTATGATCGACCATATCTTCTATCTCTTTTTCCACAGAAAACAGAGGTCTTAGATCATGTCTAATGAAGGGGTTTGACCCTTGTCTATTAGAGGCTTCCCAAGTGGTGTCACCCAGATTTCACCCTGAAATCTGCGACTACCCTATCCGAAAGTTTTTCATACTTTTAAAATAATGGGTCATTTTGTGTTTTTATTGCCTGAAATTTCTTGTATTGCGTCAAGATAATCCCAAAGAGTCATATTAGCATTTTTTGCCAAATACCCAGATGCCCAAAGTTGTTATATTCTGTCGTCAAGATTTATCTGCGGGAAATTTGTATTTAATTATTTTGAGCCCCGTATGAGGCTATTTGCACTCCGTTTTAACTCTGTTATGATCGAATATGTCATTACTCTTACGTACTAGAAGGGTTTTAACTTGGAATAAGTTTTGAGATTTATTTGTGACTTTTGGCAATTTTTCACGTTTTTTGTGTTGTCCCATTTTGTTTTCTGTGAAATTTCTCTAGAATAATTCCTTTGCCGAGTAAGCCCGATTTTTGGCCTGAAGCAGCTAGAAAACATATACGCACATTATGCTGGGAGGAAGTCACCATCGGAGGTCTAGATCACTTGGAAAAAGAGAAGTCGTGCACGGGAAAGCCCCTGCGGGGATGGGTGCATGTTTGGAAAAAAAAAAGGATTTAAGTTGCAATGAGAAAAATAGAAGCCGCAGGCAAGGTGGGAATTTTATACCTGCCTAGCAGGGTACTTTTTCCCATGTTATAAAATTCACTTAAGCTGCAGTGGGAAAGTTAGAGGCTGCAGGCAGGTGGGAATTTATTGCCTGCCTTGCAGGATAAAAATTCCCATGATAAAATAAAAGGAAAGTGACTTAAGTAAAATCATTGGATTTTAGTGTCTGCCTTACAGGGTAAATAATCTCATTGTGAAATTCAAATCACTTAAGTGGATCATGGGATTTGGGTGCCTGCCTTGCAGGGTAAAGAATCCCATTGTGAAAAAATTCTTAAAAATAGAATTATATGTGCAAAAAAGTGCGCCCCCTTTGGTGAGATGATGGAAGACATAAAGTGATTATTTTAATTAATCTATTCTTTCAAAAAGTGCACCTAAGATTGGAGGAATTCAACAAGTCAAAGAGGGAATAAAAGAAAGGATTAAAATGCATTAAATTTAATTTATTTAGTGGTTGCCCCCTTCCTCTCAAAAAGTGCGCCCCATTTGGGAGTTATTTAATGTTTTTTAAGGCATTAAAACATTAAATTAATTTATATTTTCAGTGGCTATGGTCAAGGCACACTGTGAAGCTTCAGTGAAGTGATGTGTGAAGGATTAAATTGGATTAATTTAATTTATTGGATGGCAGTCCTTAAACATGCTATTTTTAAAAAGAGAAGAGCATGATTTTTAATTAATTAATTGCCTTTAATTGTTAGGGAAATTATTAAATATAGAATTGTGAAGGTTATATAAGCATGGGTAGCCATATGGGTGAATTATTTGATTCACAGGTAAATAATTGCAGCCAAGTGGAAAAATGTGCTCCCATTAGAAGAAGGATTTTGCTCAGACAAGGTAACAACAAGGCTAAAAGCTTCAAGATTTGGCGCATGTTTTGAAGGAGGTTGATCTTTGTCTACATAATTGTTTGCATAGGTGTTACAGGATATCAGGTGTTGTTGAAAGGATTCATGCTCTCTTTATGTGCAAATTAAACACCAATTTTTGGGGCAGCGGGCTTGAAAAGTACAGATTTTTACAGTTAAAATTCACTATTCATTCTCTGGTGGCCATTTTTGTCTGAATAAATTGCAATATTTCATTACAGGTTCTTTACAGAAGAAAAGGAGATTTTATCAATGTCCAATACATTGCAAATATCCTCCGAATCTGAAGAATTGTCCAGATCTGCACCAATATTGAAGAAATCCGGCCAAGTAAGAAGAAAAAGAATTATTCAGACGAAGATAGACAAAGCCATGGCGAAAAGAGATGAAAAAGAAAGCACGATGGAGTCATGCATTGCTTCCAAACTTACAGACATAAGAGACATAGATCTAGGCTCAGAACCTCTTTCTGATTTGATTGATAGATCCAGAGTGGGAAAGACTTCACTCATGCGTGCGGTCAAAAGCAGTGGAATTATCTGAGCTGTAGCTTTCCCATGTAAAGCCCAGTTGTCAGAGTTTGTTATGGAGTGTGTTAGATCTTACCATCTTTCATCTAGATCAGTGCGTGATGCTTCGGGAAAGACAATAATTCGTTTGGACACAGACTTCATCAATTATTGTTTGAAGATTCCAGTGCGAAAGGTGGTGAATTCCATTAGCATTCAGGATGCTGATAGTAGATGGGAGAAGCATAGAGCTGATTGTGTGAGCATAATGAATAGCCGATACATGAAGAAGCCTAGATATCCTTCAAAGTTCCTAAGAACTCTTCCACGGTCCAATTTGGTGCAGGAGGTAGATGATGTCATCAAATTACTATGCAGGATGAATGGTAAAGCGAATGCCTACACTTTCTGTACATGGATGTATGCTTTCATCAAAACCATTGAAATCAACAAGGTTGATTCTATAATCAATTGGTCAGAAATTATTAGCAACAACATCGGTGAGCAACTCCGGAACATGAAGCGTACTTTCAGCTTTAAAATGACTTCATACTTGGTGTATGCTGCAGCTTCACAAGGTGTCTTTTCCAAGCTGGATAGATGTGGTGTTCTTTCTAAGGACCCCATTTTCGAGTGCTACCCGTAGCTTACTGTACCTACGTGCGAGAAAGATTTCAAAGTGGTCAACGATGAATTCTTCTATGATTTCATCTGCAGGCTAGACAAATACTTGAAGGCCAAAATGGTAAGCAAAGAAGCGTGGGAGGATGTGTCCAGGATTGGCAGTCTATTCATTCAATTTGTAGATTTCACATACCTCAAGGTTATGGGCTTTTCTGGAGAACCAATAAAGATGCCTAGGTATCCAAATGATAGATTGATCACCATGGAGCTGAGAAGGCAACTTGTGGAGTTACACAACCTTCAGTCAAAGCGGCACAAGTCTACGGGCTTCTTCCCAACCACTGTGGGATATTACATCTGCGTTAGCATTCATAGAGCTCGGGGAATGGAGGTGCAAATGTTATCTGAGTGTGAGCAAGAATTCTTCCCTACATGGCTGAACTTCGATCCATTTGGAGTAGCCAGGAAGACAATCTCCTAGGAGTACGCACATGTGCCTTCATTAGAAGATTTCTGGATGAAGTGCAAAAGTGAGCACGAGGTTAGAAAGAGAGATTTCAGCAGGCTATCAGTAAAGCAAGTGTTCGACTTTGGACTAGCGCGGATACCTGTGGATATTAAAGATGATGGGAATGTGGTACTTGACACTTACTATCAAATGGGAGGAGATAAAGCCATACTGTAGAATAACAAAGGAGGTTGCAACACAATTGAAGAAATGTCGGGAGTTGTGTTGGTGAATACTTCAAACTGGTTGTTGATAAAGAGATATTTCCTCGATGAAGCATTGATGAATAAAGTCACGGGTAACTTCGGCATAGGAGATTCCCTAAAGTGAAAGCACGGAGGAGAAAGCAACACGAAAGTTGAGAAGTTGAAAGTGCATAGAAGATCTCAATCCAAGGAGAGGATCACTTCTACGACCATGACTTTAACTCCGGTTTCTCCAGTACTGAATACTTCACCAACTATTGCACCATAGCAACAGGATGCTTCGATGCCTCCATCAAATCCAGCAACCCCTCAACCACTTCGTTCAGCGCCTGTTCCAGAGGATACGTTGAAGTTGCAGATGGCAGAATTCGAAAGGGCTTTTTCCTTGGATGACTTAGAAGATGCCAACCATAACACTGTGGCACTTTTTGACGGAGAGGATGCAAAGCGGAAGATGGTAGTACACTCAACGACTTCTCATTCTCTGAGAAGTAACTTCTCGGAATGGTTGGCTTCACAGATGGTTCCAGAAGTGAGAATGGAGATGAACTTAGAGGAGCACAACTTGCAGCTACTCCAGAATCTGAGTGGAAGAGACAGAAGGCCTAAAATTGCCAAAGCAACTTCTAGGTTGATCATTGAAGATTCGGGAGAGAAGTTTGCTGAGATATCAATTATGGCAGAAGGAAAGATAGAGGAGGAGCTCACGATAGAGGATGTGATAGTAACCAAAGTACCCCTCAGTCAAGCCACCACTGAAGGATTGAAGTAGGACATGCAGACATTGATGGATACTTTATTCCTTAGGCTTGACAGTGAAAAGGCGGAGAAAGAAGAGTTGCAGAAGTAAGTATCTCAATTATGTGAGATCATAGCCAAGGTTGCTAAACCTTCCATTCAGCCCATTTCAGAGCAGGTGAGTGATCATCTTATGCAGGAAATGGATGATGCAAGAAATCAAGTAAAGGCTATTGATTATTCGTCAAGCTTATTCGTCAAGCTTCTGTACAACTTGGGGAAGTGTCAGCCCCCCTAAAGGTTATGAATGATGCAGAAAATCAACTAAATCAACTGATGGAAAACATAGAGGGAATGAATACAGTTGCAGAGAGTAACCTGGGTATTTTGGTCGAGATCAACAAGCTGTCGGGAGATGTATTGATTGCGGAACAGATTGTACCAAACGGATCAGTCGAGAAGGGGAAGCAGCTAGATTTTGCAGTATCTTTCTGTTTTTAAATCTGTAGAGTTTTTTTGAAAAGGATGTAGGCACTTGAGAGTAGGACATCAGATTTACCAGAAAGTGTCATTTCTTTCACTGAGGAGATAGTGGATGGGAATGTAACTTCATACGTGCGGATCGTCTCAACTAAGGTGCCTAATTCCCTGGAAGGTTCTCTTCTGATGGTACAAAAGAGAATTGATAAAGCTACCAAGCCTTTCACGATGAATTCTATCAGTAGACTGGTGGTGCTGCATGCGGACATTGCAAGGTTTGGACCGAGCTTAGAAGATGTGGAAGCGTGCATCAAAGTGTTGAATGAAGGGTTGCTGCAGTTCAGGACAGAGAAAGAAGCAGTGGCTAAAACATATGGAAGGATGCTGAGTTACATGTTTGACAAGTATATCCAATATCAGAACAAGAAGAAGACATAAATGTTATAGCTGGCATGAATTCTTCTATTTCTTTCTTCTTCTATTTTCTATGTTCCCAGATGAAATTGTAAAACTTATAAGTTATTGGTTTTGCAACCATTACTTAAATTCATGTGGAACCATTCTATTAGTTAAGTGATACATGTGTCACTTAAGGAGAAGATAGTTGAGGATGATTGCCAAATGTCATCTTTACTTGTTTATGTTTCAGTTCAGTTTGAGTTTTCCATTTGTACTTTCCCTCCTACATTCTATAAGTAGGAGAAGAACCTTCAGGTTAATGATCAATCAGAATTTGTAAGCAACAATCTTGTGTTTTAGACTTTGTGTCGAACCCCTGAGAGCAACTTGGAGCAAAGGAATACAAAGGAGCAGGTTTCTGGAGACCTTTGTGTCACAGTGTACTTTGTTTCTTGCTATTAATCTTAAGATCTCTTAATAAACTTTGTGTTATTTTAGATCTGGGTCTAGAGCTTCCTTTGTTTTATAATTTTGTGTGTTCATATCTATTAAGTTTCTTCTATGTGCATGCAATCAGCTCTACTATCTACTAATTAGGATGCACATCTTCCCCATTTCTTCTCTGTATTTCCTATAATTCCTTCTTCTATAAAATACTTCCTTTCTTGAACAACTGCTTACTTGCTACAAAACTTCTTAGTTATGGTTCATGAACTAAGTGGTTAAAGTAAAACCCCTGATAGATAATAAAACATTTTTTGAAAAATCTGACATGGGAGCCTCACCGGTTAAATGAGGGAGATTTATCTCATGACTGCCTAGTTTTGATGCTATGAAGATAAATCTAGCCAATAGTTTTTGGTGACTCCACTGGGGAAACAACTATCTTTGCAGATCAAAGCTTATCTATTGAAGATCAGAGTGTTTTCCACACAAATCTCAACCTGGTTGAACATCCATTCACCTGATTCGTGAAGGCACAAGGAAGGACCGATTATTTCTTCTGACTGCAGGAGCAATTCAATTTCAATCATCATCCTCAAGTTAGAAGCCGTCGATCTAGTCTCTCACTAGGAAGGAGAGTGCACATCCATCCAGATCCAGATTGTATTCAACATAATCCGATAGCTAGAATTATCCATCAAGTCTACACAAGGAGGAGACATGTTCAAGTCAACATGGGGCATCAGCTAGTACCTATTCCATGGGGAGCAGCTTTTGGACCTCTGAACTTGACTCCACATATGCATGAACTACCAAAGGGATTCAGAAAGAATTTTCCAAAATTCTTTGGAGATGGAAAGCAAAACCCGGATGATCATTTGGCGACCTTCTTCATATCCTGTGGTGTGCTTGTTGTAGAGCATGAAGATGTCTCAGTCAGACTCTTCATTGAGACTCTACATGACTTGGCAGGAGAATGGTTCTATCGGCTAGCTCCTGGCACCATAACCAACTGGGTGACTATGCGTGAGCAATTTTTGAAAAGATTGAAGCCCGCAGAGGATGCTAGTACATTGATCACCCAACTGACGCAGATGAAGAAAGAGCCAAGAGAGAACATGTAGTACTTTATTGCAAGGTTCCAAAGGATTTTGTATAAAATCCCCACTTCTGCCGCATTGAGCGATGAAAATCAAAAGACATTTTTTATAAATGCTCTATTGCCTGGAGTTGGATATCAGTTAAGAAGGGAAAGACCTGTAAATTTTCTTGAAGCACAAAATACTGTCGTGGAGGTTGAGGACGACTTGATCATGGCTGGAAAACTCAAACAACCATCTCACAAAGGTGATGGTGCTTCTTCTAGTACTTCAGATCCTTTGTTGCAGAAATCGGCTAATGACATGCTGCAGATCAAGAAGCAGATCTCTCAAGCAGGGAATGCAACCCCCTCAAAAATAGCTCCTACCCGAACCTTTAATGGTCAAAATCAAAATCAAAATCGAAACAAAATTGTTGTTGCACCACAACAGTTGGCAATAGAAGCTGCTCCAAGGAATAACTTGGAAAATAATGAAGAGGATCTCGGAATTGATGAATCATTCGATGATGAAGACTTTATAGATCCCGTTGGCGACTCCAATATTGGTTACCTAGACTATGAATCTGACGATGGCTATTATGAATCTTTTGAATATTTTTATGGTCACACTTTTGCGGTGTTCACAAGGTCTCAAACGTGCCAAAATACCGAAGCATCCACAAGCGGCCGAAGAGAAAGAGAAGATCCTAGCCCAGATGTTACTATCTTGAAAAGAGGTAGCACTCTTCCTTCTTCGTTAGCGCCTAAGGATAAATATTCAAATTCTTTCAATTCACAGCAAAGAGCCAATGCACATCCTACCGAAGCAATTCAATATTTCGACTTAATTGATCACATCAAGAGGAACAAGGTCCAAATGTCAGAAGCTGAGTATTTGAGAGCATTTCCTGATCAGTTGAATAGATTGGTCAAATATGTGCAAAGTAATGGTCCTAGCCCAACAAATAATACTTAACGGGGTATCTTGTCAAGACCAAAGAATACTCCCCCTTCAAATAATGTGGCTACAAGTTCTTCTCCTTCTACCGCTCTCCTGCTACATCAGAAAGGATTGAGCCATTTTATGTATCTTTTCTCATCAATGGACATAAATTGAGCAATTGCATTTTGGATTCTGGAGCTTCTGATAATGTCATGCCTGCCAAAGTTGCTGATGCCTTGGGTCTCACATTGATGAAAACCATTGGGAGATGTTATTCAATGGAAAGGCAAGTCCCTCTTGTGGGGAAAATCAAGGATGCATAGGCATTACTTTCTTCTTTTCCAGATAAAAGACTGAAAATAACTATCCTTGTAGCAGTCATTCCAGTCTCTTATGGCATGCTTTTGAGTAGAAATTTCTGCAAAGAGTTGGGTGGAGAAGTCAAGATGGATTATTCTTATGGGCACATACCAATCAAAGGAGTAAATCAAAAGCTAGAACTTGAGAAGAAATCTAAGTACACAGTATCAAAGTTTGAGGATCCTAGATTTCAAATTTTGTTTCAAGAATCAGATCACGGAGTCTATTATCTAGAAATGGATAAAGAAGATGTTCAACTGGTGATTCAAGAACCGCATCAGCTTAACAACAAGATTTGGACTCTGGAATTTGATGGCAACTATTATTTATTTGGATCTGGAGCAAGGCGTTGTTCTTATCTCTCCTGAAGGGAAGGTGCATGTACGCTCCTTCAAATTGATGTTCAGAAAATAATAACAATACAGCTAAGTATGAAGCGTTGTTGTTAGGCATGGAGCAGGTAAGAACAATGGGAATTAAATTATTACACACAAAGGGAGATGTTGAGCTGATTGTGAAGCAAATAAGAGGCCTCTACCAAGTCAGAAAAGACAAACTGTGGCACTATAGAGATCGGGTCTACTCTACTATCCTGAATTTTTTAGCTTTCTTGGTAACTTACATTCCAAGAGAACAAAATTCAAGAGCTGATTCGCTTGCAGTAACTGCAGCCTTGTTGAATCTGGATCAGCCTCCTGCATTCTTTAGAAAGGGAGACTACAAGGTAAAGATGGTCTTTCACCCAAAGGTTCCTAACAACGTCCAGCAATGGCAGGTTTTCAATGATGACACGCAGATTGCTGCGTTTCTCCAACAGAAGGACAACTTTGAAGAAATCTACTATGATGGAAGTAATTCACCTTCTAGGCAGAATACTATTGGAGAAATGGATGTGGATGTCTCAGGAAGTCAGGAGATTATCCAGCTAAAGGGAAATAAAATTCCCAAAGGCTTGGTATCTCTTGAGGAAATGTTTGATAAACATGATCAGATACTTAAGAAAAATGAAGAAAGTGGGGAAGGTTCTTCCTCCGACACAAAATTACTAAATTTGGGAGCTGGCAATGATCCCAAATTAGTAAATCTGGGTAATTGTTTCTCAGAGGCCAAAAGAGAAGCTTTTACTGAGCTTCTTAAGAAATATATGGATGTTTTTGCCTAGTCTTACCAGGATCTAAAAACATATCAGCCTGCAGAAGTTCAACACTACATCCCACTTAAACCAGAACAGAAGCCTTTCAAATAGAAGTTGCGGTGGCAAAAACCTTCCATTTCGGGAACCATATTTGCCAAAATCCAGAAGTTTTTAGACGCAAAGAATATCTATCCTATACATCATTCGAAGTGGTTGGCCAACATAGTCCCTGTAAGAAAGAAGAGAGGTGAGATTAGGTTGTGCGTGGATTTCCACAACCTTAATCAAGATTCATTAAAAGATAACTACCCCATCCCCATCATGGATCACACCCTGCAGGTGGTCAATGGATCTGAGATGATCTCCATGCTTGATGGCTTCTCATGCTATAATCAAGTCAAGGTGGCTGATGAAGATCAATACAAAACGGCGTTCATCACAGCTTGGGGAACCTTTGCATATCAGAAAATGCCATTCAGCCTGATTAATGCTGGTGCTACATTTCAGAGAGCTATGGATCTAGCCTTTTCTCATCTCAAAGATATAAGCATAGTGGTGTATTTGGATGATCTGACAGTCCTTTCCAAAGATAGAAGCGCACACATTTCAAACTTGGAAGAGGTTTTCATACAGTGCCGCAAGCATGGTATTTCTTTAAATCCCAATAAATCTATCTTTTCCATAACCGAAGGAAAGATGTTAGGGCACATTGTTTCCAAAGAAGGAAAAAATATAGATACAAAGCGTGTCAAATCAATTCAGACATTGCATTTGCCCACATCCAAAAAAGGAGTTCACTCTTTTTGTGGAAAAGTCAATTTTCTCAGGAGATTCATTCCTGACTTTGCTAAGCTAACCCGTCATATTTCGAATATGATGAAGAAGACACAAGATTTTAAATGGAGTAGTGAAGGGAAGGAAACTTTTGAGAAAATTAAAGAGGCCCTGTCGAAAGCTCCAGTCTTGGTTTCACCCGACTTCAGTAAAGAATTTATTCTTTACTGTTATTCCTCTGAACACACCATGTCAGCAATATTGATGCAGAAAAATCAAGAGGACGCAGAATATCCTATTGCTTTCATGAGTATGCCTCTTAAATCCTATGAGTTGAAATAAACTCCCATGGAAAAGCATGCATATGCAGTGGTGAAGGCGTGTAAAGCATTCAGGTATTATATTATTTTCTCGCACACTGTGGTTTTGGTTCCAGATACTGCAGTTAAATCTATCCTTACTCAGCAAGAGTTAGGATTGCTGAGAGGCACATGGGTGACAAAGGTTCAAGAATATGACCTGGATATTAAACCAACAAATCTGGTTCGAGGAAGAGGTCTGTGTGAATTAATGAAGGAGATGAAAACATCAGTGCCTGAAGTAGATCAAGATGAGATAGATGAAGATTTTCCTGCAGTACTTTTTATAGATCTGGTAGAGGAGTGGTATAGTAACATTGCTTACTTTCTGACGTATGGAGAATGCTCAGATCAAATTTCTAGAAAAGAGAAATGAACCATCAAAATGAAATCCAAAGATTTTGTTCTTTGGGATAATGGTTTGTACAAGAGGGGAATTGATGGCGTATTTCTCAGATGTGTCGATAAATCTCAATAGGATCAGATACTACAACAGTTCCATGACATAGCTTGCGGTGGTCATTTCTCAGCCCGAATTACTACACACAAGATCCTCAGAGAAAGGTATTATTGGCCCACCCTTTTTCAAGATACTGCAGATTGGGTAGCTAAGTGCCAAGCATGCCAACATTTTGTTGGGCGTGTGAAATTGCCTGCATTACCTCCAAAGCCCGTTGTGATTGAAGAACCTTTCCAATAGTGAAGAATGGATTTTATTGGTATGCTTAACCCGGCTTCCAGTGTAGGTCACCATTATATTCTAATAGCTACTGATTCTTTCAGTAAGTGGATAGAAGTTATTCCTTTGAAGAATGTCACTTCCGCCAAGGTGTGTAATTTTATAAAAGAAAATATTATTGTCAAGTTTGGCGTGCCCAGCAAAATTGTAGCAGAAAACACTCCGAATCTTTCTTCTGAGGAGCTGGTGGAATTCTGCTACACTTATGGGATTTAGCTGGTTCATTCCTCAAACTACTATCCACAAGGGAATGGTCAAGCTGAATCTAGTAATAAAAATTTGGTAACTATCGTGCACAATCTTGTAACGGAAAATCAAAGGACTTGGCATAAAAAGTTGTTTGATGCATTATGGGCCAATAGGATCACACCAAAAAGGGCGATAGGCATGTCCCCATTTCATCTGTTGTATGGTAGAGACACGGAGCTACCTCTTACCTTGGAACTGCCTGCCCTGCAACTTTTTAAGGCCCTGGAGGATTCTACTTTCACGGATGCTATTGATAAAAGAATTATGTACCTGACTGAATTGAGGGAAGTACAAACTCAAGTTGCAGATAGGTTGACAGAGCATCAAAGGAAGGTGAAAATAATTTTCGAAAAAAGGGCTAGGGAAAGAAACTTTGAAGTCAATGACTGGGTCCTTCTATGGGACAAAAGAAGAGAAACAAAAGGCATGCATGGAAAGTTTGATTCACTATGGAAAGGGCCCTTTGTGATTAAAAGGATTGTCGAAGTAGATAGCTTCATTCTTGCTCATCATGATGGAGTTGAATTGCCATTTCCTTTCAATGGGCAACACTTGAAGTTGTTCCGGAGATGAGAAGCAGGGTAAAACCTGTATGTACATAAATAAATCTTTGTTTGCTTTTCCTTGTTTTGTCTTGTTTTGGTGTTGTGTTGTGTTTGTTTGCCTGACCCTGTGCTCAAAGGACAAGATACGAAACTAGAGATGTTGGGATCTAATATTTTCCCTTTGTTATTCTGATAGAGAAACAGATGTCCACAGACGAAGCCGACTGGTGTCACCCAGATTTCACCCTGAAATCTGCGAACACCCTATCCAAATTTTTTTCGTAATTTTAAAATAATGGGTCGTTTTGTGTTTTTTATTTCTTAAAAGTTCTTGTATTGCATCAAGATAATCCCAAAGAGTCATATTAGCCTTTTTCACCAAATACCCAGATGCCCAAAGTTGTTATATTCTATCGTCAAGATTTGTCTGCGGGAAATTTGTATTTAATTATTTTGAGCCCCATATGAGGCTATTTGCACTCTGTTTTAACTCTGTTATGATCGAATATGTCATTACTCTTACGTACCAGAAGGGTTTTAACTTGGAATAAGTTTTGAGCTTTATTTGTGACTTTTGGCAATTTTTCACGTTTTTTGTGTTGTCCCGTTTCGTTTTCTGTGAAATTTCTCCAGAACAATTCCTTTTCCGAGTAAGCCCTATTTTTGGCCTGAAGCAGCTAGAAAACATATACGCACATTATGATGGGAGGAAGTCACCATCGGAGGTCTAGATCACTTGGAAAAAGCGAAGTCGTGCACGGGAAAGCCCCTGCGGGGATGGGTGCATGTTTGGAAAAAAAAGGATTTAAGTTGCAATGGGAAAAATAGAAGCTGTAGGCAAGGTGGGAATTTTATACCTACCTAGCAGGGTACTTTTTCCCGTGTTATAAAATTCACTTAAGCTGCAGTGGGAAAGTTAGAGGCTGCAGGCAGGTGGGAATTTATTGCCTGCCTTGTAGGATAAAAATTCCCATGATAAAATAAAAGGAAAGTGACTTAAGTGAAATCATTGGATTTAGTGTCTGCCTTACTGTTAGTGCAAAATCACAGCACCCCTGGATGCAGATCAGGCTTCTAGGTTGATCACTCAGGCATCCAGTGTGATTGCACAACATGGAAACCTCTCTCCAAGCGTGGGACTTGTAAAACCGAGAGAGGAATCTCTAGAGAAGGCTGGTTCCTACTCCTAAACTACCTGCCATAAGCTATTCCAGTGCAGGCAAGCTAATCTAATCCTAATCCAACCATGCCAAGGAGAGAGAGAGAGAGAGAGAGAGAGAGAGAGAAATAGGGAAAATCTTGAAATCTGTTAAGAGGCACTAAAACGGTGATACACCAATGAAGTTGTATGTTGAACATCTGTCAAAAGGCTCCCCATGGGACTATCTCAGGTGAGCTATAGCAAAGAAAGACATGATGCATCATAGGCCTCAAAGATAGATTGCACTCAGAAAATGCCCCAAAACTCCGTGAACACTGCTCATAGACCTGTAATGACACATTTTATAACATGCACAAATACCCATGCAATGAAGAGAGGCAAGATCTAGAAAACATTCAAAGGAATGAGTAAGTGCATTGGAATCAGAAGCATCACAATTCATGTTTTTGTTGCTACCAGAATTTTGCACAGAACATGATTTCAATGAGTAAATAGGCATAATTTATGACCATTACTGAGCAAGTGAGCAGGTTTGAACTCCATTGGGTTCAACCCTGGAGCAGAAAAAGATTTTTTGTCATTTGAGCAGAAAAGATGAACAACTTGTAATTATTTTGAATGGAAGCCAAATATGTACAATCTATTTAGGAAGAAATCTACCCTCATTAAAATTAAGAGAGTCTAGATTCGAATCGTAGAGGGACATTTTTCTCACTCCAGAAAGTCACATTTAACTCATTGTCATTATGGCGGCGAGGTGAGAAGTCTGGCAAAGTTATGGCCATTTGACTGTCTAGCAGGAAACGGTGAGCTGTCATGTTGTATTAAAGTCTTTGAGTTGCTGAAACGTCACTACTATCTATTAATTACGTGTCAAAGCCATGTCCTTAACTTTCTCTCTCCACACCGACATTCTTCCACATGCGGCTGATTTGGTCTTCCTGGTCCAATTTTTGTAGAGCCTTTTCACCAGCTTTCCAATGATATAAAGAACGCGCAAATCCCAGCGCTGTATCTTTTGTTCTCGAGCTCTGAAGATTCTAGGGCACGTACCACCTGTGATAGATTGACTTGTTTAAATTTCTTCCAGATGATTCGTGTCCTACATGTACTTTTGTCTCGTGTCTGTCCCCAAACTACATGTGAACATTCTCTCTCCTTCCATTGTTATCATGGGTCTTCACTATCTACGACCATTTTTGATTGACTTGGAGCATTTTTTACTTTTCCTCGATGTCCCAACTATCGCCACTTGGGACCACCTGGCAACATGCATTGATTGGTCGACAGGGTGCACAGGGCAGATTCCTTTGTCCTTTTAGCTTTTGGGCGAACTTCTGGTATGAAGAATTCTTAGTACTCCTCCAAACGAGCTCCACATGACCGGTGACTCCATCAGGACACGCAATCCTCTTTTGATTGGCTCAGGCTGACCCTTCAAAACTTCACCCTTTGACTTTTAGACTTTTCTCCTTGTGACACGTGTCATGATTTGGTTGGTTCTTGGCTTTTCCTTTGATGAGAAGCTCGAGAGAAGCCAAGGGGGTCCCTCTGTCCCACAATTGTCCCAGTGCTACTTGGGACAAAATTTTTCTTCCAATTCGGGACTGAATTCGGCCGGTTCACGTGGCATCTGTTATCAAAATTCCCGGACTGTGAGGGACAAATTCTTCCAGTTCGCCCGAACAATTCCATTAATCAAGCGTTTCCCAATACGGCCCGAATATCCCAAACTGTTTTGCTTATCAATATAGTTCAAGAAGGTCAGCTTCTTCGGCCGAACCTATATTTGACATGACAATCCCGAAGATGTCTCGCCGGCATAGACGGCCCGAATGTTCCTTGTGCTCTGCAGACCGCCTAGAGCGAGTCTTATCAACCAATTGACATTGCAGCTACTTTAGACGTCCCTCATGTATTGAGTTGTTCACGAAGACTATTGTGACTCAGACACATTTCTCGCCAAATTTGTCCGGCCCAAAGCTTGTTGAACCTTTTGAAAAGGCATTTACCATGACACAAAAACTAGCTCTTTTCAACCTGGGACTTGAATTTTCTGATGCATGTTATCAAAATTACCCTGGGGGTGAATTTTGGATAACAGGTATTTTTTCCCGTGTTATAAAAGTCACTTAAGTTGCAGTGGGAAAAATAGAGGCTGCAGGCAGGTGGGAATTTATTGCCTGCCTTGCAGGGTAAAAGGATATACCAACATGATAGTAATAAAAGGAAAGTGACTTAATCTGAAATCCATGAGATTTTCAGTGCCCAACCTTGCAGGGTCCAAGAATTTCCCTTGTCTAGGCCTTTCGAATATGGCACTGAGTAAATGGAGGTAAACTTCAATTTAAGAGCCTTCCTATTCAGGGTTAAGAATCCCATTATGGAAAGCTTCTGTAAATATGGAGCCATTACACTTCCTCCAATAAAACCTCATAAAGGTTTTGATCTTGCCCGTCCTATGAAGTACATAGTATGGAATGATTACATTGGACTAATATAATTAATCCATCCATCTCAAAAAGTGCGCCCATAGCTTGGATGGTAACTACATACAATTCTAAGATGGACATTTTCCAAGAAAGGAATTGATATTCATTAAATGGAGACTTTATTCAGTGGCTGCAACCCGAATGCGCTCAATAAAGTGCGCCCCATTTGGGTATCTATTAAAATGTTGTTCCCCTAAAGCATAAACCAACATCCAATCAAAATAGTGAACCTTCTATTTCCAGTGACAATAATGTCTGTGAAGTCACACTGTGAAGCTTGAGTGAAGTTATCATACCAACCATTCCTCAAATCCCATCTAATTTTTTTCTACTGGATGGAAATCCTATAAGCATGAGCTATTTTTACCCATTGAGAAAAACATAAATTTTCCACTCCTTCACCCCCATTAGGATTCCCATTCATTGTCTAGGGCCTTTCACTAATTATAGAATTGGGCATAGCTCTATCCACTCCTGGGCACCCCTATGAGTGAATTCCCCTTAATCTCTCAGGTAAAGAATTGCAGCCAAGAGGAGAAGTGCGCCCACACTTTCTACCAATGGCATTTCATGTTCTAGACTCAAGTAACCTACCGAAGGCTAAAACACTTCCAAATTCTGGCTCATCCACAGGAGGAGGTCATGACCACTTCTGTCTACCATAGGGAGAAGTATACATCACCTCACCTATTATCTCTCTACCCATGGGAGACTCATTAGACATGCCAGATACCTGTTAGGGTTCATGCTCCCCCCTCAGTATGTGCAAATTAAACACCTATTGACATAATCTGGGGCAGCAGGCTTGAAACCTGCAGAGTCTGAGGCTAATTTCAATTACACTATTCATGCTCCGGTAGACATATTTTGTAGGGATCACCACCAAACCAATTCTGATCTTCTTCTTCAATAGTCCCATTCAAAAAAGAAATGGCCCATTGCTTATCAATGTCCAATACATTGCATAATATCCTCCGAATCTGAAGGATTGTCTTCAGATCTGCTCCAGTTTTGACCCAAATCCGACCAAATTAGAAGAAAAAGAATTACTTCAGACGAATCTACCCAAGGGTATTTTCAGAAACCAAGATCAAAATTGACCATGCACTATTGAAACATGCATTGCTTCCAAACTTGCAAACGTAGGAGACCTACATCTAGGCTTAGAACCTCTACCCACAACTAAAGTTGATAGATCCCAAAGCGGGAAAAACCTCACCCATACCTCTCTCCTCACATGTAGCTAGGCCCATCACTACTTTAAGCTGTCATGCCAATATCAATCCATGTACTCAGCCCACATGCTCAAATTGGACTTCGAAACATGGAGTTTGCTAAATTGCACTATCATTCCTTCCACCTAAAAATAAAATGCGTAATCTTCTAGCGGAAACGTACACTGGTCTCGCCTGTATGCACACCTTTGTCACCTTCCCCCTCTGAAGATTCCAGTGCGAAGGGTGGTGACTTCTATCAACCTTGATCAGAAAGTCTGACACCTAGGTGGCCAGAAGCATAAAGCTAAATAACCTGAGCTACTATATCACGAGCCAGTTAGAGTGAGGTATTTACCTTAGCTCATGTTCCCCTAGGTACTTTATTTACCTTTATTGTATTTATCCTCCACGGTCCACTTATGTGTGCAGGAGGCAGATTCTTTTATCTTATTTAGATATGCAGGTTGATATTATCAAAGTTGTTATGCCTATAGTTCTTTTTGTACATGGATCTATGGTATTGACTAGATCCATTGAAATCAACTAGGTTGATCTCCTATAATCTATTGATCTTGACTAGTTCTTTGCAGCAACATCGGTTATTTCAACTTCGTTTTATGAAGCTTGATCTTACAACCTCAAGATGAGTTCTTAGATTGGTGTATTCCTTACCTAGCTTAATAGGGTGTCATTCTCCAAGCTGTATTGCATGTGGAGTTCTTTCATAAGGACCCCCATTATTGAATGATACCCACTGCTCACTATACCTGCGTTTGAGAAAGACTTCAAAGTGATCAAAGATGACTTCTTGGTGAATTACTTTTATCTGCAGGCTTGATAATGATGTTTGATTAGGCCATCAGGTGTTTTTGCAAGGAAGCATGGTATGCATTTGGTTATCATTCCTTTAAGAGCCTTCTATTACACCTCAATTCACCTAAAAATCAAACACCCTTACCCTTACCCTTACGGGATTTTTTGGATAGCCAATATACCTGCAACTAGTTACTATCCCCTCGACTTTATCTATACGACTTGAACGCCATGGACCGCTCCACCAAACCTCGACAAACTTGTGGACTTCCACCACGACCTTCAGTTTTTCCGATGCGGTACAAGTGTACGGGCTTCTACCCAATCATTATAAGGGATACTGTACCGCCAGAATCATGCATTAAACACAGAGCTCGAGGGACGGAAGACAAAAGATCTCCTCACAAGGTGTTTGGGATCTAGAAAATCTTCTCTGCAGTGTGCGTTAACATCTCACATGCCATTTGGCTTAGCTATGGACATACTTTATTTTTCTCCAGGAGTCCCCTCATTTTCCTTCATGTAGATTTTTGTCTTCAGATGAAGTGAAACCACCACCCTGCGTTGGCGGTGGTCTTGTAACCACCCCCTACTCAGGGCAACGGTCCTGAATGCATTTTCAAAGCAAGTGTCTCCGCCGATCGCGACTTGCGCGGATACCTTTCAACTTTTACCATCTTTTTCCACCATCTTGGTACTTGACATTTATGATTTTGGTTCCTTGTAATAGTGTATCTGTTTCACTCGGAATGTTTCGTTCCTTTTAGAAATAGATAAGGGTTGGGGCTAGGAGGAATACCTGTAGAATGTCGAGATGATGTGCGCGTACCGTAGAGAAAGATCAGGATGACTGCGAAGAACTCCTTTTTGTCTTGGAAGGACTACTTGCAAATAAGAACACAAGACCACAAGATTTTAATTAGACAATAAATGAGGAAACTGCCTTGGGCCCAGGAAATATAAAACTTCCTTTCGAAGGTGGTCAGTTCCCCTGCTAATATGAATTAACACAAAAGACTGTAAGATATCAATTAAATTACTTTGTTGAACTGGGTAGGGGAAAGGCTGGTTATTGGTTATAGTCAGTATAACCGATGCCGGTTACTGATAACCAATGGCGGTTACTGATGACCGATATCGGTAGAGTCTAGGATCTGAAGGTTGGTTGTTTTGTGGGGTGGTGGTGTTGTTTGGTAGTTGTGTTATTTGTAGGGCTATATATAGGTGATATTAGGAAATAGGTGATGAGAGGTAGATGAATGAAAGTTAGATCCAATGACACGTTGGGTAGTGGATCCAAGAATGGATTTGTGAGGACTTATGATTCAAAAATTCAAAGAAATGTTATTAAAGAGGACATGCAAGATGTAACTTACTGATTATTCACGGAGATGCAGGTCCAAGAGCTCTGATGGCAAAGGTAGAACTGAGGTAGGATGGTCTGGCACACAGCAGATCAAATCAGCTGAGTATCACAGGGCTCTGGTATCCAGTTGCAGTCCTTGGCTTGCTCTCCTTTGCTGCTAACTCTCCTTGTCTCTTCACTTGTCTCTGCTCAGTCAAGTAAAGATCCGGGTTCTCTTGATCGCTCCTAATGCTCTTTCTTGATTCAACAAATCCTTTCCTCTGATCCAAAATGAAATTCCGATCCTTTGTTTTTGGTTTGGGGAGCCCATTTACAGGGAACCGATGGAGGTTACATAACCGACGGCGGTCGAGTAGGAACCGGCATCGGTAAGGAAAAAGTAGGCTATTTTTAGTAAAATAGCCCACCTTCCCTGCTTTTCTCCCGAGAGATTAGTTGCGGGCTTGGTCAAGTGACTAGAAGGTCGGTTTTGGGTGCGAGAAAGGGGTCCTTAGTCATGGGTGTAGGTGTAGACCAAGTTTTAGGTCTTAATTAGGTTAGTTTAGGATTAGGGCTAGGTCATGATGAGGTGGCAGGTGCGGTGATGGGGATTTATCAATTACAAGGTAGTTAATAAATAATTGTGTAAGGTTTAGGTAATGAGGTTAGGTTGTGAAATGGGATGCGGGTCACAAGGGGTCGTAAGACACGAATTTGTTGTCTACATTAGCCCCTTATTGTCGTGTATCTTGTGTTGTAAAGCTGCGCGGACAATAATATGAAGTGGTTTCTCCTGTTAAGGATGTAGGTAATCCCCCTCAAAGCTAGCACAGATTGAGTGAACGGGAAATCAGGGATAGGGTTAATAAAGGGTAAATGTTGTAGAGAGGATGGGAAGGTGGTGGGGTAGGTCCAAGGAAGCATACGCATGTTGAAATGCAATAGTACGACTAGGTACATGATTTGACGAGCAAACCAGCAATGTATAGGCAAAGGGCGATAGTTTATCCAAACAAGGGTGATATAATCCTAGTATCCAAGGCATAGGAAGTAGCTCCAGGGTATATAACAGGTAAGGTACAGGAACGTTTAGGCATGTTCGGCAGTACCAAATGGTTGGTTTGGTTGAGATAAACGTCATGGTCTAGGTCTAGGCAAAGTTGGTCGACAGATCAAGTCAAGGACCCTAATCATGCTAAAACACGAACAGGTGAGCTCGATTGAATAAAAGGTACATGATGGATGGATAAAATAAAACGTTGATTGTGGGTATGGTATTGAAGTGATACGGCCTTGGGTCGGGCCAAATGGGTAGGGCGAGGCCTTGGGTCGGGCCAAATGGGTAGGGTGAGGCCTTGGGTCGGGCCGGATAGATGAACAAATGGTGTTCAGCAAAGGTGGATATAGGCGATGTTGGGAGAAAGGGCGATTAGTAAATAGGGGCAAAAATTTGGGTGAATAAAGACAAAACCGATATCGGTTAGTTAAGACCGGTACCGGTTAGGTAACCGATGTCGGTTCCTTAGGGCACGATCTGACCGATGTCGGTTAAATGGTAAAAACCTATAAAAACAAAAATACGGCCGGTCATTGTCACTTGTCTAATTTGAAAATCGATTTGAGTTGTCTGACGTGGAGAGTGGAGATTGGAGCATTTGGTGCGTGAGGTGGCGTTATTTGACTGGAGGAGTGAGTTGTTAGCGGGCCCGAGTGAGGAGGAGGCAGTAGGTGATTGGTTGAGGACCCAGAAGAGGACATTTGGAGCCATGGCATAGCCAGGAGGAGCAGGAGGATCTGGACCAGCTGGACCACCACCACCCATCCCACCACGACGACGTGTCATCATACCGGTAGGTTCGAAACCCCTTATTGTGGTTATTTGATGTTATTATGTTAAATGTGGGGTTTGGGTAGGAATTTACATTTTTTAGGAAATAAGTAGAAAATGGAAATAATTTGAAAAAGGGAGAGGGTAGATAGGCTAAATAGGCTAAGGCAGCTAGGTGGGTAGGTTTTTAGGGTGTTTGGGTGGGTATGTTGGTAGAAAATTGGAAAAAGGTAGGTTGGGGGCCGCGCGGGGGTTCGGCTCCGGGAAATTACAGCGACCGATGTCAGTCGCTAAGCGACCGGCATCGGTCGCAAAATTTTAGGGGCTGGGTTCTGTGTGGTTGACAGGCGTCAGTCGGTAGTTGACCGGCGTCGGTGGGAAGAGGGCCGTGGTCGGTTGTTTGGGACTGGTACCGGTCCGTAGTGTTTGTTAAGGTTTTTTTTTTTTTTTGTTTTGGTTTGTTTTGTTTGTTTTTGTTTGGTGTGGTTGGGGTATTGGTTGCGGGGTTTTGGTGTGGGTGTGAAGAGGGAAGGAGATAGTGGAGAAGAGGGGTGGGTAGAGGGGTGGGTTTAGAGAGTCGAGGTGTGGCTAGGTAGAGAAGAAAAGTGGGTGTAGGTAGATATCGTGATAAAGAGTAGGGCTAATCTAGTGGGTGTTTTGGGGTGGGTTGTTTTCGGTAGAAGAGGGAGGCAAATATCGTAGAGAATAGGTGGGTAGAGGGGTGTATTAGAGAGTTGTGGTGTGGCTAGGTAGAGAAGAAAAGTGGGTGTAGAGGGTTGTGGTGTTGTTGTTGTAAAGAGTAGAGCTAATGTTGTGGGTTGGTTTTGCAGGCACGTCAGCAGCTGACGATGCGGGACAGGATGCCCCCGCTATTGGTGCGGATGCGACCACATGTGTCCGCAGCGCATTGGGCTATCATGCGCGAGGTGGGACTCGGTGGAGTCCAGCGATATAGAGCGATCGATAGAGATCATAGCTTGATGGTTTCCCTCATCGAGAGATGGGATCCGGCAACCAATGTGTTCCATCTCCCGACTAGGGAGATGACTATCACATTAGAGGATGTGTATCGCATCCTTCGACTGTCGATCGAGGGAGAGGAAATCTTCCAGGTAGATTCTGAGATGGCCATGGATAGCATCCTATAGGTTTTTGGAGATGCAGCCGCGCTACTTACCTATCACAGCGCGAGTATCGGGTATGGTGATATGTACCGTGCGCACCGACATGAGACACGACTTACCGTGCTGATGATGATCGGGATCACCTGCTTCACCCTCCCGGACTCAGAGGGAGGCCGCTTTCCACATGCATTGATGGGGGTGCTGCTTGAGATGGTGGAGGAGCACACCTGTTACGCTTGGGCACCAGTATACTTGGTGCAGTTATACAAGGAGCTGTGGGGCTATCGCTGGATGAGGTGATTCGGGATTTGTTCGACATTTTTACTTCACTGTTGGGAATATGAGCACATCATATGCATCAGACCAGTAGGGTTACCCCAGCAGCCAGGGCCACAGGTCATATACAGATACAGCTTTTAGAGGTGGTTGGGGGTCGTGGGGCAGCCACGAGCAGTGCTTGCAGGTCAGGACGTTGCTTATTATAGACATTTATTAGAGGGTCTGACAGCAGTAGATATCGTATGGAGACCTTACAGAGGTCATCACCCGCACAGAGGAGCCCGAGTACAGTTACGCTTGATCCAGTACACTTTCTGGATAGCAGGACGGAGGCCGGGAGAGTACGAGAGGATACCCTTAGAGAGGGTATGCAGGCAGATGGGGCTACGACAGGATGAGCCATCTCCCTTCCCTCAGTATAGGAGGGATGATGTAGAGGCCCCACTGCCTGGACCACAGCCCGTGGATCCAGATTGGGTTGCTGAGAGGCCAGCAGATGATGGTGTAGATGATGCTGGTTGTACGGGAGCATACATGGTGTGGTGGGCTGGTCAGAGAGCAGCTAGGATAGCACCGCCTGCACAGCCAGACTTGGCAGCGGTGATAGCAGAGCGAGATCAGCTCAGGGGTCAGGTGCAGCTATTACAGGGGCAGCTTGCTGCTGCACAGGCACAGATAGGTGTTTTACAGGGGCAGCTAGCCCAGGCTCAGGTACAGGCACAGGAACCACCACTAGTAGTGGTACAGCCACATCCCCAGGCACAGGTACAGGTACCAGCACCAGCAGCGGCGCAGCCACAGCCCCAGGCACAGGCACAGATACCACCATGGCCACAGGCACCACCAGCGGCACCATCACAGGCACAGGGGGCACTAGTAGTAGGAGTCCGGGGACCAGCCCCAGTACCTACGGTGGCACGGGACAGATATATGGAGGCGAGAGTGGAGGCCCGGTACTATCAAGATGTGCTTGATGGTACCAGAGCTGATTATCAGCCATATGCAGCTTATAGAGTAGAGACCTCCCATAGTCAGAGATCGCAGGGAGGTGCAGCCATAGCCGGCGTGTCTGTTACAGGCAGGAGGCGAGAGGCACCACGGGGACCAGCAGGGAGAGGTGCTGAGGGCGGTGGGGAGAGCTGAGGGATCCCTGCATTGTTTTTGTATATAGGCATGGGCACCGGTCTGCGAACCGGTTGTGTTGATAGAGGCCTGCGTGCCTACATTTATTCATTTATTGATTCATTATAGACTGGCCTACGAGCCGAGTACGGGTTGTACAGTTGATACCGGCCTGCGAGCCGAGTCGAGATGTTTGATAGTTATTGCGGCCTGCGTGCCGGCTTTGTTGGATGATGAGATCACAGAGGTCCCGATGCAGGGCACATTGTATATTTGAAACTTGTATATATATATAGAGATGATGTTTTGATCCACATGTTGTGTTCAAAATGTTTTTAAGTATTTTGTCGATGGTTTGTGATATAGAATGTATGATGAGTTTAATTGACATGTTGATATATGGATGATGTTGATGTTTTTTTTTTTTTGCACGTATATATGGATGACATGTTATATGATGAAATGTTGCATGTTTTGGTGTTGGTTTTGGGACATTGTTATATATGTATCTGATGAGTTGGATCCAAATGATGTATAGATAGATAGTTTTTTGTTTTGTTTTGGTATCCTTAGTTGATGGCTTGTTTGTTTTTGTAAAATAGATGATGTTAATGAAATTGTAATGATATGTGTGGTGGATGGAAAAATATGAATAATGGTGATGAGATGCAGGAAAAGAGGCGGGCGCGACAAAAATTAGGTAAAAAACGAAGAAAAGAACCATGTTTCAAAAAGGCAGGTGTATAACCGATATCGGTTAGATAACCGACGCCGGTAGTTAGTAGACCGATATCGGTTACATAACCGATACCGGTTATTTAGGTATGAGCTTTTCTAAAAATAAAAAAGCTAGGGTGGCAACTTAAGTTCTAATTTTGAGAGCCATGCAAGAAGTTAAATATGCGAATGCGACGCTTTTTGACGACTGAGACAGGTAATTACATGAGAAATTTGAGTGATAAGGAGAAAAGAGACAGGGAAAGTGAATGTGTTCTGAGATTCAGAAGGTAGAAAGGTGAATTTGAAAAGGGTGGTGATCATGGCAGAACGAGGAGAAGCATCCAGCAGGCAAGGACGAGAGGGAAGACAAGGGCCACCTCAAGCTGCTGTAACTCCAGAGGTAAACGTTTTGGTTGTGATTTGATTTCTGCATGTTTTGTGAATAAGATGGGGGAGAGTATGTGGGTAGATATGAGAAAGAAAAGATGATAACAAGGGTTATAAATGAGGTGAGTGTTACATGGTAGGTAATCAAGGGTTTCAGGCATGTCTGTGTATACAGAGAGGAATAAATGAGAAATTTATTGTCGTAGGTGGTTGTTTAGGCAAGGTGTATGAAGGTAACAGTGACCGATATCGGTTAGGGATAACCGGTATCGGTTACTCAACTGGTACCGGTTAGCTGTAAACGATACCGGTTGCTGTAGGAATTTCCAGAATTTGATAAAAAACCCGGGGGGATTTGAGGAATTGAATGGTTGTTTGTTATTTGGATGTATGCAGGCAGAGTCAGGGTTGAGGATGAATGATAGTGTACCATCGCTGTTGTCACGAATCCGAGCGGATGTAACGCCAGCTGAATGGACATTGATAAATCGTTTGGGGTTAAGTGGAATCCGCTATTATTCACGAATCGCACGTAACCATGCTATGTTACAGGCGTTGATTGAGAGATGGAATCTTGAGACAAATACCTTCTATCTGCCAACAGGGGAGATGACAGTGACATTGGAAGATGTGTTCCGTATTTTGAGACTCCCTATTACAGGAGAACCAGTATATCAGGCATTACCTAGCGCGGCACGGGGAGTGATAACAGCAGTATTTGGTCCATACGCACGAGATTTGACACAGCGAGGTTTATCATTTACGTATGGGATAATGTATGCAGCACACCCTGAGGTGACAAGGTTAGCAGTGATATTAATGATAGCGGTAGGGTATTATGCATTACCGAGGGCAGATGGGGGAAGATTTCCAAAGGCATTGATGTGTGTTATTTGGGAGATGATAGAAAGGAATGTGACTTTTGCATGGGCACCTGCATATTTGGCGGAGTTATACAGGGGTTTATGGGCTTGTAGGCAAAATCACAGGACGACACTGGATTGTTCCTACGTATTACATTGTTGGGCCTATGAGCACATTGTTTGTGTGCGACCAGTAGGCCGATCCATCCAGTCAGGAGAGACCAGAGTACAGAGGTTGGGATTCAGATGATGGGTCCAGACAGAAGAAGAGGCAAGATCTCAGGCCGTGACGGGTGACATTGAGTATTACAGGAAGGTATGGGAGAGGGTGACGATTGCAGATATCTGTTGGAGGCCTTACGGGAACTAAATGGTAACAGAGAACATAGCTGAGGAGTTGAGGGGCGTAGAGCGATTGAGGTGGATCGCAGGGCACAGGCCAGGTGAGTATGAGAGGATTCCTATAGATCGCGTGCGGTGACAATTCGGATTTGTGCAGGATATACCCCTGGCTTATAGACCATATATGAGGATCGACGCCGAGGCAGCATTCTCACCTCCCCGACCAACACCTCTAGAAGGGCCAGAGGAGATAGCAGCCGATCGCAGTGTAATGGATGCGGGAACGACAGAGGCCTATAGATTATGGTGGGTAGCAGAGCTGCAAGGTGTAGGTGATCGTCCTGACATAGCTGTGATTACAGCGGAGAGAGATCGTCTGCAGAGTTTAGTTCATCAGCTCCAAACGCAGATGAATGAGACAAGAGGATTGTTAGCGGTTGTGGAGTCACGAGTAGCGAGACTAGAGGCTGGATTCCTCTATGCGAGAGGGCGTATTTATATGTTACAGGAGAGATTGGCAGATCAATTGGCGGTACCAATAGCCGTGGTACCCTTGAGGATAGAGAGGCCTGGCGAAAGGCATCGACGATCACGATCATCACCTGGGTCGGGATGAATCATGAGGGTCTAAGTAAATGTTATAGAGGTATAAGAATAAATAAGGATGCCAACCTGCGTGTCGATGATAGAGAAGATGTATTTGTTTAACATCTAAATAAAACTGAATATGTATGTTGATTTGAGTTATGAAAATAATAAGAACGTTTGCGTTGTGATTTTTGGTGTTTTGAAAAAGGATAAAGAGGAATGTGATTAAATAGAAATACAAAAAAATATTTATATTTACCACACATGATAGGTTATGGTAGGGGATGGTCGAGCTAACCTTGGGAGACCCCATGTCTCCTAAGTGCTGCCTACATAGCCCATTGCACAAAGCAAGGAAGGGCCAAATGGGTAGGGTGAGGCCTTGGGTCGGGCCAAATGGGTAGGGCGAGGCCTTGGGTCGGGCCAAATGGGTAGGGTGAGGCCTTGGGTCAGGCCGGATAGATGAACAAATGGTGTTCAGCAAAGGTGGATATAGGCGATGTTGGGAGAAAGGGTGATTAGTAAATAGGGGCAGAAAGTTGGGTGAATAAAGACAAAACCGATATCGGTTAGTTATGACCGGTACCGATTAGGTAACCGATGTCGGTTCCTTAGGGCACGATCTGACCGATGTCGGTTAAATGGTAAAAACCTATAAAAAAAAAAATACGGCCGGTCATTGTCACTTGTCTAATTTGAAAATTGATTTGAGTTGTCTGACGTGGAGAGTGGAGATTGGAGCATTTGGTGCGTGAGGTGGCGTTATTTGACTAGAGGAGTGAGTTGTTAGCGGGTCCGAGTGAGGAGGAGGCAGTAGGTGATTGGTTGAGGACCCAGAAGAGGACATTTGGAGCCATGGCACAGCCAAGAGGAGTAGGAGGAGCTGGACCAGCTGGACCACCACTACCCATCCCACCACGACGACGTGTCGTCATATCGGTAGGTTCGAAACCCCTTATTGTGGTTATTTGATGTTATTATGTTAAATGTGGGGTTTGGGTAGGAATTTACATTTTTTAGGAAATAAGTAGAAAATGGAAATAATTTGAAAAAGGGAGAGGGTAGATAGGCTAAATAGGCTAAGGCGGCTAGGTGGGTAGGTTTTTAGGGTGTTTGGGTGGGTATGTTGGTAGAAAATTGGAAAAAGGTAGGTTGGGGGCCACGCGGGGGTTCGGCTCCGGGAAATTACAGCGACCGATGTCGGTCGCTAAGCGACCGGCATCAGTCGCAAAATTTTAGGGGCTGGGTTCTGTGTGGTTGACCAGCGTCGGTCGGTATGTAGAAAATCTATCCAACACCAAGCTTGCACTTGTTGTTCCTCGTATGTCTGTTTCTCGAGTCCTAGTCGTGTTTTAGGAGCCATGTTTTTATGGTGGTTTCACTAGAGTAAGTTGTAAATGTGTTCAAAATTTTGTTACCACACCTAAGTGAAATGCAAGATGTATTGTTATGAATATGAGTGAATCAACAATGTGAGAATACCAACGTGACAGAGTGATAAATCACCAGTGACACAAGTTTTTGGTATCTAAACCTGTTAAATGAAGTACCTCCTAGACCACGCTTCAAAAAGTAGTTTCGTGTTGCAATATGGTTAACAAGATGTCTTCACTTATGCCAAGTTCAAGGGAATGAACAAAACATAAATAAATACAAGAAGTCAATGTGACCTCCTAATAAGATATACTAGGAGTGAGCTCAAACTCGATTAAGACCTATATCTCAAAAAGTGCCAATTAAAATTTGCAAATGACAAAACAATATCACCAAGATATGTTAACCAACTTTGCGAGAAAGTAAGGTATTGATATCAAGGTGCTATTGATATAACACACATGAATGGTAATACCCAACACTCTTCAAAATCGAGATAATAATAGAACCGAACTAAAAATCTCAAAGTATAGCTACAAATAGTTAAAAATGTGTGCAGCATAACCTTACAATATAGATATTTCTGTCGAGTTTACAAGAAACAAGATGTAAATATCAAACTTGTAGTGATACGATATAAACAAGCTAACTCTTCTAAGGAAGTCCAAGATGATGAACCACGCCTAACTACTTTGACGACCTTGACATGGGTATCAAGGTCACAATGGCCACCAATTATATGAATACATCTTCGTGCACTTTAGATGTTTAACTTACCCAGCCGCAAACTTGGATGGGTATAAACAGACAAAAAAGTGGCAGAAACAATCGATTGTTAACACAAAGGTAGTCACTCTCCTTTTGATCAATAAAGTAACAAAAGAATGTGAAGGAAGCAAATAAAAAATGGGATGAAAAATGTTGGCTTCACTTCGACAGAGTTTTGCCTCGCCCTAAGGCAAGTAAAAACTAAGAGAAAGTAACGCGTCACACGTTTCGAAATGAAAATACGGTCCAAAACTTAACACTTTTTTACAATAGTCAATAATGGGCTCTTGACCAAAGTATATCTTCTTAGGTGGTTCTCTCATCCTAGGTGTCACGAAGATTATCCATGAGCATGACAATTTACCCAAATAGTCGCAACTATCTTGGGAGTATCTTGACTTTTCCCCCTTCAAGCACAGTGGGCATTAGATGCATCCATCATGTACTTAAAACAGTTGCGTAGGGACAACTTGTAACTCTATCTCACAAAGGAATCACTAGTCAGATAGGTTGTGTGGAGCACTTCATGTTTCATCCACAAGGTTCCCTCTTGCGTGGACTACTTTGTGGTTCCTGGAACCACCCCCATTGTTGTAGCTTAAGGCGTTATGCCAAAGGGGTTATGTTCCAGTTGAGTGGAGAGGGACATACCCTTTTTTGAAACCTGCAATACAGTTTTTTGAATATGTTGTTCGATTTATATTTTTTAATTAGATGTGGTTTTCTCAAACACCATTTGGCAACCTGTATAACAACTTTACTAGTAGTTTTTCAATTTTTGTTTTGATTCCTCCGTTCTTTGATAAGCGATGGCATTTTGGTCTTGTATGATGATTTTAATATTTTTCCATAAAAAGAGAGAAGGCACCATTTCTGATTCTCCAGATCATCCAAGGATGCAAGAGAAGAGCATACATGATGTCTTCAAAATCCAAAAAGATATTTAAAATGGAAAAACACTTTAATTCAACTACGCCAAGTTAACCAATTCCGACTCAAATATTCCTAATAACCTCAAAGCATCAAAAGGACTTAATAATCATTTATGATTCCCAAGATCACCCCAAGGGACGCGAGGGAAGAGCATACGTGATCTTATTCCTATAAGTAAACAATGCAAAATATTATCTAATCAAGTACAAACATGTAAAAACAACCTGCAAAGACAAATATATGATTAGATAAACCTACAAGAATGTTAGAACCTCAACACACTAATTTTAAAAGTACAAAAGGACACATGCACCCCTTTTTTAGCGCTTGCGCGCAGGTTAGGGTGTATATGCCACTCTATGTTGTTTTGGATTACAGTGCACCTGTGCCACCCGACAAGCGTGTGCACCACGAAAAAAATGCATGCGCCACTCTGTGTATTTTTTACTTACCACGCGCTTGTGCCACCAGAGAGGCGCGTGTGCCTCGAAAATAATGTATGTGCTATCTTCGAGAAAAATAGACAAAAAAACAAACAGAACACTCGCGTCGCTAGGAAAACATGTGCGCTACCAGAAAAGTGTGTGCGCTACCAGGAAAACGTGTGCGCCACCATTTTATGCAACAGTCCCAGATTCTGACAGAACATCCATGTCACCAAAAATGTTTTTATGACACTAAAACAATGTGTGCACTCCGGTTAGGGTGTGTGCGCTGATCTGATAGGTTTCAGAATTACTTGAAGGTATAATACGAAACTGCATCTGCACTCGGGTTAGTATATTGTTAGGAAATAAGAGGTAAAATATGTGGAATAATCCCTCACATAATCACAACAGTAGAAACTAATATGAAGAAATTATTACAAATCTGAAATAAGATTGTAGAATAAAATAACACAACACAAGGAGACAATATTTAACGTGGTTCATTCAATTTGGGCTATGTCCACCAAGAATCACTTGCTCAGATTTTATTACAAGCCACCATTCTCTCAATACAATACCCAGATCTGTTTGGAGCTATGCTCAACAAACTCTATAGAATTCATAGCCAAATTCAAAACACATCTGCAATGTTTTTCATACCTCTATCATATGCATAAAACCATATAAATAGACAACTGCTTAAGTATTTTTACAAAACCGTGGGTATCAAAACCATGGGAAAAACCCATCCCATAAACCTATGGGTCAAAAATCTCACCCATATGAGAAGAGCACATTTCCTGATATTTCGGGTGCATTTTTCAAGGCCAAAAAAATTTACGCCTAAAAAAAAAAAATTGGGGGTTGCGCCCCCAAACCCCTTCTACCGGGGGCTGCCACCCCCGAACCCCGGTAAGGATACATGAAAAGTGTACAGTACTCTTATTTTACAGTCTTCAACACTTTCACACATGAAAACAGGCTCCACAACCTAACAATCTCCCACTTGGAGACTAGTTTTCCTCTGAGAAAGCTTCTCAACCTTTCACTAGTTTCTGTGAAGACCAACCAAAGCTGAAAACAGCTTCATTTTTTCCCTTGTGACCACCTTGGTCATCATGTCTATAGGATTCTGACTGGTATGAATCTTCTCCAACTTTAACTTCTCTTCCTCCAAAGCTGTCTTGATGAAATGGTACCTTAACTGTATAGGCTTTGTCCTAGAGTGGAAAGCAGAGTTCTTAGCTTGGTGTATAGCACTCTGACTATCACTATGCAAATTTCCTTCCTCTTGCTTATGCCCCAACTCCTCAAGTAATTGTTGTAACCAAATCATTTCCTTGCTTGCCTCTATGGCAGCAACATACTCAGCCTCTATGGTTAACAAAGCCACCAACTTCTGTAGTTGTGAAATACAGCTTACTGTTGTTCCACCTACAGTGTAAACATAACCTGTTGTGCTCCTCCTACTGTCTACATCTCCAGCCATATTTGAATCTACATAACCACACAAAATGGTGTTTGATCCACTGTAGCACAAAATTGTCCCCATGCTCTCCCGCAAATACCGAAGGATCCATTTTATTGCCTACCAGTGATCTCTACCTGGTTCACTCATAAATCTACTCACCGCTCCCATTGCATGGGCAATATCAGGCCTATTGCACACCATGGCATACATCAAACTACCAACTGCTGATGAGTAAGGTACCTTGGACATTTGGTTTCTCTCCTGCTTTGTGTTATCCCGTAAAATTGACAAGGGAAATTTTGCGGGTAACCCAATGAAAATTTTGTTCTGGTCCCTCGTCAGGGACCCCTTTGCGTTTGGAACGTTGCAAAGTCCTTTCTAGGAAAATCTAGTTTTCTGAACTTAGTCTTTTTTTGGTTTTTTTTATTTGGTCGGGCGCATCTAATAACTATGCAACATCAAATTTTGGTGCACCCCCTTTAAAGCCTTTGGCATCATGTCGATTCGTGTCGTCACACAGGTGTTTTGGTGCGCCTCACTATGTTGAGTCTTCCTTACATGCACCAAGGCACATGCGCCTTCATGTCAACAACACTTTTGTTGCACCCCTTTTTGGTGCGCCATGGGCACACATATTATTTTGTCAACACCACTTCCAGTGCGCCAAAGGCGCACATAACTTCGTGTTGGCAAGTGTTTTGGTGCACCAAGGGCGCATGTATTCTTATGTCGATAGCACTTTTGGTGCGCCACTTGAAAAAGTTGGTGGCGCATTTATTATCACCTTGCCTATAAATAGGCGCGTCTGCACTGTCATTGTCACCAAACACAAATCACGTGATTATTTTTCTCTGTACCTGTCAGCACACTAGCCCTGTCGCTTTCGAATCTTTTCGTGGACCCATTTGCACATTTCTCCACTATTTAGCCTGGTAAGAGGTCCTCTTTCTTTTGTGCACTTTGTGTTTGTGGTTTTTGGCTGCTTGTTGGTAAGAATTGGATTAGAAAGACTATAAAATCATGAGCTTCCCCCCCCCCCTTTTTGCTGTCTTTTCCATTCTTCCACATGTTCTTCCCCCTCTTTCCAGATCTACTGGTAGAGGAAACTCTGTCCTGAAAAATAGCTTGGAACTCTCATTTTGTAGCTTCTTCATCACCCCAAGGTACCCTGTAGAAGGAGCTAAACCATATGAAAAAACCCCTCCAGAGAAAAAATCAAAGCTTAAAAAGAAACTATTATTTTCTTCTCCTTTAGCGCATTGGCACACCATGCAACATGAAGAACAGTTGCGCCAATGATGCATCTGTCGCCCCCGCTACACAAAGAGGAGCCACACCAATGGTGCACTTTCCCTACCTGCTACATAATGAAAAGTTGTGCCCTCAAGGTGCACTTCCTTAGTTTGTTGCAAATGCTTTCCTCACACCCCCTCATGGTGCACCAAACTCATTTGTTGCATCGTTAAAACCTACGCCCTTTGGCGCGCCCTGCACGTATGTAACATAGAAATTATCCACGCCAAGTGCAAATTTGTAAAACAGCACAGGTGCATCCCTCACTACAACAACATCATGTCATGCAAACCTTCCATGCACCGCGCCAAGTTCTCTTTGGTGCACAAAAAAAATATGTTACACAAACCATAGATGCACGTTTGGCGCACTGAAGTTCCATGCAACATGAAAATTATATGCGCCCTTTACAAAATTCATCCACATGGTGCAGGCGCACTTGTGTTTACAACAACAAAGAATGCAATCTGCAATATCCATGCGCCATGCGTCCTTTGGCGCTAATTTATCACCTGTAGCAGCCCTTTCCCGTGTGCCTTACTATTTAGCTCTGTAACCTGTAGTATTCATGCGCCCTGCGCCCTGAGGCCTTAAAATCACTAACTCTTTCTTCTGTCAGCATTTCAATGGAAAATCAAACAGCTGACATGAATTTCTTACGTTGGGTTTCACTTCTTATTCTTGTAGATCAGCAACTAAGTTCAAAAGAACATGTGTCAACATCAAGCAAGAGACCTGCCAAATCTAAAGGCAAGGCCAAGCTCATGGAAGAAGAAATGAAGTATAAATATCAAAGGGTCAGAATGCCCGAGTCCTAGGCAGAGTGTGACCTAGATATCAGAGACTCAGAAATGGGTCACATTGACATGGAAGATTTCTGGTCCATAACCCAGAGGGTCACAAGAAGTCCATGGATGGAAAAATTGATAGGGAGTGCCCTGCATTTTGTTGGAGGAATCCCAGTCAGTGCAGTTAATAATGAATTTATGATGGTGGTATCCCGATGCTATAAAAAAGACACAAGATGTGTCCATGATGAGAAGGGTGAGGTTATAATCAACCTCACTGCCCGCCATATTGAAATAATGCTCGGCATCCCTCACCACCGGCACTTTGTGGCCGTCAGCCAGGAAGACTGCATCAAGGCTTGGGATGACAATGAAGATCAATGCATGCAGCTGATGAACGAGGTATATCTGAAAAATAAAAATGCGGTGACTCGGTGGCCATAGGTCATTCATCGTAGTAACTTTTTAGAGGAACTCAGTGACACCATCACATTCCTGAGTAGAGTATTTGGGCTTCCTGACGCCCATTATTTTCACAAATGGATGTTGTGGTATTTGGAGATAATGAACAAAAATTTGCTCGATCAACACTTTGAGTGGGCAGAAATCATAAGCAGCACGATATCAGAGCATCTACGACAACTTGCTACAACAGGGAAGTTCTACATGAATTCCTACGTTGTTTACGGTGCAGCTTTAGAAAGAGATTATCCAGCTCTGATGCGGTGTGGGGTTTGGCCCCAGGTTAAAATCTATGAATATTATCCAGAGCTAAAGCTGGAAAATAGCATCCCCCAATTTACAAAGATCAACGATGCCTTCTTCTACAGCATCATCTGCCTCCTGAGGCCGAATATGACTCATGGTCACATGATCAAGAGCATCATGACAGCCACAGATAAATGGGGGCCCTGTTCACTCAATTCCCCACATTCACTTATCTAAGGGTAGCTAACTTCTTGGGGGAACCAAATAAACTACCAAGGTATACTGGTCCCAAGTTAATCCTGTTGGATCTGTCGAGGCAGCTAATCACCTACCATGAGAAGTGTCTCAAGAGAAAGAAGGGTGGAACTCCTTTCCCCCTCACAGTGGGTAGGTATACGTGTCTCACTCACCACAAGGCAAAAGATATGTTTGCAGAACTGGAGCTGCTGAATCTAAAACATGACTTCCCAGCA
Source organism: Taxus chinensis (assembly GCA_019776745.2). Classification (NCBI taxonomy): domain Eukaryota; kingdom Viridiplantae; phylum Streptophyta; class Pinopsida; order Cupressales; family Taxaceae; genus Taxus; species Taxus chinensis. Next base: position 15,015,098 of record CM034153.1, read on the forward strand.
AGGCCCACCTTCGACCCAAGAAATTGTCTGCCTAGGGCTAAGCTCGACCCAATCCACATCCCTCAGATCGAAGATATCTACATTGACATATATCATGAGGTTGAGCTCAGGAGGAAGGATCATTCTCACTTGGCCTTAGCAGAAATCATCCAGTACGGGGTAGCCATCATTCCCAAAGGCTACCAAACTACTGAGCAATAAGTGGATCAAGTGTATCTTGACACAGGTGGGGACGATTGGCCTTTTTTGGTAATTGATAGAACTAAAGCACCCCAGACAATAGAGGAAAGGGTCAAGGAAACTCTGTGCAGGATGGAGCATTGGTGACGAATGAACGGGCTCATCTACCTCGGAGTCGATTTCACAACCTCTCCATTGGGTAATGCACCTCCTCAATCAAAACATCAGCCAAAAGGCAAGGGAAAAGGAATAGAGGGTGAATCCAGTTCCACCCAAGAGGAAGCTCCTGAAAGCCCTCCTTCTACTTCACAAGAACGGGTTGAAATCCTGAAAAGCTCAGAAGAAGAAGTGGCGGAAGATGTTCCTATAGGCATATCCACTCAGGATGTGGCCACGACTATAATAATCAAGGTCCCTTCTGTCCCTTCTCCTTCTCCTCCTTCCCCTCCTCGAGTGACTCAAGTGACCATCCCTTTGGTTGTGTCCTCTCCCCCTTCTTCTACTGTTCCTCCTTGCTCATCGTCCATCTTCTCTTCTCTTGCGGACCTGTCCCCCTCCATTTCTTCCCTCATCTCTGAGCTCCCTTCCCTTCCTATGTCTTCCTCCCCATAGTATCCCTTCCTCCCATGGGCACTTCCTCAGCTTTTCTCTCTATGCCACTACCACGTGTCTCCACATTTTTCCCTTCTACTACTGCAGCTGTCCCCTTCTCTATTTCTGGTCCTTCTCCCCTAAGTCTAGCCTGGATCTCCCAGCACCTGAGTCAGCAGAAAAGGAAAGTTCCCATCACTCCGATGGACTTCTCTATAATCCCGTCAAAAGAGGAAAAGAAGCAGAAGCCCGTCACATGCTTCTCTTAGAGTGCTTCAGGAGAGAGGGTAATGGAGATCGCATACCCCAATCCTCTGAAGGATAAAAAGGATCTGTCTCTGAAAAATTACACGGTGAATCAAGTCACAATGGGGACATCTTCTGAAAGCCTTCAAGGAGAGGCCCTATCTGCAGTTGACGCCCTCTGCAAGAAGCTTTAAGAAGCAAAAGAAGATAAAAAGCTACTGTAAGCAAAATAGACATCTAATCCACGCCTTACAGAAGTTGGGCAGTGCACCTCCCACAACTGCCGCCAAGACTCCTGAGCCTCTGAGTCAGGATAAAATTAATGAATAAGCAAAGATCTATGAGCAGGGTATGGCAGTTTCCGCCTGGAGGAGCCAAATCCTTAAGGACAGTGAACGAGTAATCGCCAAGTTCACCGATTTGTATTTGAACATCAACAAGGAAAACAAGGAACTCCAGGCATTATCAGGACCCATATCAGAAGAGCTGGACCATGCTAGGTTGCAGTATGAGACCTTTCAAAGAATGTTTGACTGTTCAGTCAAAGATCTAGTCAAGTTTGACATTTTCGGTCACCCCAAGGCCCTCAATAAAATCCTTTCCACTCTGGATTACCGGATTGACCAACTGGAATTCGTCCTCGAAAAGATTGATAAGGTAAAGGAAGAAGCCCTGGATGCAATGCATCAGACGGAACAAATTGTTCTAAGGATGTCTCCAAGGTTTCTTACTCCTTCTTTCACCTTAAGGAAGGTTGACGAAACCTTCCAGATCTTCAAGGAGATCATTTCGCAAGGGCTGGGGCCAGAGGTCACTTTTGACGCAGAATCCATCAATAACCTGCTGGCCTATCGGGACTTCATCGGGTTCCTAATAGAAGCAGAGAATGAATATTCCAAACTCCCAGAGAAGCTCACAGATGAGCGGGAGACTTGCGAGGCTATCAGTGAGTCGACACAAGGATCCTTCCCAGGATCAATTAGAGCCCATGATCAGCAATTTCATGGAATATCGTGCCCAATTCCACATCTCGTCACCTGAGCAGCAGCAAAAGCAGGATATCCCCTTTCAGCCGCGGGACGACGACGATGAATAATTTCTCTCTCTTCTTCGACTTTCTTTTTGTAAATGTCTAAAGCATGTTGGCACGAATGATGACATCATCCATGTTGCACCATGGGATGATGTCATCCATCAAGTTGTTAAAAGTCAACATGACTTTGAGATATTTTTGTAGATATTTTGTAAATAGGTGGTTGGTTCCTTTTTGTCTTCCTTCTTCTTCTTCTTCTTCTTCTATAAGTGCTCAAATACTTGTTGTATTTGTGTGGTGGATACTTTTCAAATAAAAAATAGAAGTGAGAAGAAAAGACTTTGAGCTTTTTGTAACAGAAGGAAATATTAATACAATATTTAGACTTTGTGCTGAATACATGTGTTATTTGCATTAGATCTTTCTTACGTCAGATCTGTGTGTTTATTCTGTTAGATCTACTTCTATTTTATTGTCATTTATTCATCAGTATTACTTTGTTCATTTATGCAAGTAGGTTTGGATCTATTTACTACCAATCCCAAAACATAAACCCTCTGACCTTTCTGCTTTGGAATTCATTTCTTTTCTTTCTTCAGATCTGATCTTTCTTCATCCTCTCTTCCATTCCTTTCTTTCCGCAGTCGGAAATAACCCTACTGGGATGAGATCCCAAACCCCTGAAGGTAGAATATTGTGAGACTTGCATAGATTCCTACTGGTAGAATAGCAATAAACCAGTTTCGCTTTGCTGACTCAAAGAGGGGCTATGCCCTGCACATTGTTGACTCGTCTATCCATAAATCTGCCCAAGCGACAGATTTTCGAGCCAACATGATGAAGTTGTGTGTTTTTCTTGATCCATATGGATTAGGTAGATATACATTAGTACTATGCTAGGACTAGCCTTTGATGAAATGTTGTGGCCATTTTGGCACATTTTTGAGGCCAAATTCCTTCATCTATTGGCCTAAAATTGGCTCTGAACATTTCTTTCACTTTTGACTAGGTCTTAGATTTTTAATAATTTTTTTTGTGCTTGTTAGAATAAGTCAAAAATTTACACGACCCTTAATTTATGAATGCATATTTGACACACAAATTTTGGGGCCCATGTGTGTTGTTTTTCTAGTAGGTCATTTTTGGCATTTTAGGGTTTTTGACATTTTAGGGTTTTGTGGAATATTTTAGGGTTTTTGACATTTTAGGGTTTTGTGGAATTTTAGGATTTTTTAGAGTAGACGTGAAATAAAAGGAAGATTGTAATGACGTAAAAGATTAGTGTGGATTCAAGAATTAGAACAAATATATTTTGAAACTATTATCCACAATGACTCTACAAGTTATTTGGATAACCCATATCTCCATTCTGGCTCTAGGGTTTCACATGCTAGTTGTGTGTACTTCATTTGCTCCACTTGGCACATTACCTTGGTGGAATTTCCCCACACACAATATGCGCTCCTTCCTTCCATGAATTCTTCCTTAGAATTTTCCTTTTCCTCTTTGTTCCATCCTCCCCTTTTGTGTGCATTCTCTATGCACTCACCTTTTTTCAACACTGAATTCAGCCTTCGCGCATGCCTTGACCTTGCTTCCCAAAAATCAGCTAAGTCCTTGACATTCTCGTGCACCCTTTCCTCATGCACGCTTCTATCATGCACCCCAAAAATCAGTCTAGAATGATTACACCCTTGACATGAATGTTTCCCACATATGTTTGTCTCATTCCTCCCACACGCATTACCTTTATGTGTGCCTTCATGCTTTGTTTTCTATCCACACTCCATCACCCCAAAAATCAGTCTAGAATGATTACACCCTTGACATGAATGTTTCCCACATATGTTTGTCTCATTCCTCCCACACGCATTACCTTTATGTGTGCCTTCCCTTTGTTTTCTTCCACACTCCATTCTTCCTCGTGTATGCCTTTATGCCTTCCTCTATGCAATTCTATGCCACGTAATTATCTGAAAACCTTGAGTGTGTTATACACAACCAATCAAAGTGTGTCATATAGGTGCTAAATCCTTCCAACCAATTGGTGTGTGACATGTGGCAGCAACAAAAAATCATTTACACAAATTGGCCATTATTTCATCCAATTGGTGTGTGCCATGTGTCATGCATGCACAGATGGCTTTGAAAATCCTCTGACAGTTATATATTTTTCTATAGAGCTCTGATCGATGCATGCCTAGTCTCAATCGATAGTTGCTAATGTAGGCTACAATGCTTGATATTCAAATTAAAAAATTTTGGCAGATATGGTAGATGAGAAATGAAAAAATGTCTTTCTAGGCAGTGATGAGAAGATCTTATTGTTGTAACCACTATATTTGACATGGATTTCACCTCCTTCCTTCTCCTACATGCCAAAAAAACTTAGGGGAGTGCATTTGATAGATTAGTAGGAATTTAATGCTTGTTTTTGGTGGCTATATTTCAAGGCAGTGATGTGTTTTCACTCTGATTGCTCCTAACCACTAGATTTGACATGGATTTCATCCTCCTTCCTTCTCCTACATGGCAAAGAGACATGATCATTAGGGAAGTGCATTTGATAGATTAGTAGGATCCTTAATGCTTGTTTTCTAAGGACTGGCTATATCTTCAAATTTGTGAGTTGTTCACCTCCTAGATCCTCTGCTCATGGATGTCGATATCATCCTCTCTTACCATTATAAGAGACATGATGAATTTCTGTAATGTAATGGAATCATTGTTTTATCCTTAAGATCTATTCTATGTCCTAACGTGTTTACATTCCTTATTTTATCCTTGTATTTTGCAGTATGTGTTTGCTATTCTCACCTTACGCTCCCTTGGATGTGGATATCCATTTCCTGGTCTGTGCCATTATGGAATTAGACTGTGTAATTATCTGTAAGTAATGTGTTAGGATTGTGCCTATCCTTCCCTCTTGATTTCTCTTTCATTTTCACTCAGAATAGATAGTTGTTCATTCCTCTATTTTCTAGTGCTTCCTTTTGCACTCCCTGTAATTTGCTATTTCCCATTTTGTTATCCTTGATGCTCCATTTCCTGGTTGTGTTCCCATGGAATTGATTGTGTAAGTTATGTCCCTTCCAACATTAGTGAGTACATAGTAGTCTATCCTGGAAATAGATAGAGGTTTTCATCCTTCTCATGGAGATCACATCAGAATAGTGTGTAAGTGTTCATCCCAACTTTTTCTGGAGATAGCTATTATTGTCCCTCTCAATTTAATTTTCCAATTCTTGTTATCCTTCTATGAGATGGTCACAGTTGGACATTTTGAGCTGAGTTTTCCCAAAAATTTCTAGCATTCTAGGTAGGAGTAACATTAGTAGCTTGGAAATTAGATAGAGTTAAGTTTTCCTTCTCTGTGAGACTCCATCAGTAGTGTGTCCAGGTCCCACAACTTGGAGGCTTATTTCAACATATGTGGTGTACTCCAAACAACTCAATTCTTCTATTGTCTGAGTACATAGGTGCACATTTGAATGACCAAAAATTTCACAGCATTCATAGTGTGGGAGCTGAACATTAATAGCTTTGAATATCTCCATATTGTTAAGTTTTGGTGAAGCACACACTTATATATCTTCCAGCCTGTATCCCCATCTTCAGCAAACCATGCACACTCTACTTCTTCAAACATATAACAAGTTACACCCTACAACATGTCACTATCTACTACCTCCTCCTCTAAGGAGCTAGAGCACCTTCATTGGTGAGAAGAGTGCACAATCTTAATGCATAGTGTTGTAGCTGTCAGGCATCTACTTTGAATATCATTCCATACTTCATTACTAAGTGAATCAGAATCACCCCTCAAGCATATCTCAAGATGTAAAAAATGTGGGTATCTGTCTATCTGATCATGCATGATGATGTAGTAGTTAGGTTGCTTACTACTCCTTCAAACAAAAGGTACAAGTGCACTCTACCATGTCACTTCAACCTCCTCCTCCAAGAGATACTACTGCTATTACTTACATTAGGATGGAAGCCCGCAGAATCTTAACTGCACAAAAATACTACTTGTGAAGCATCTGCATTGAAGAGCATATGTCATACTTCATGTGAGTGAGCTGACTAAATCACAAAGACGAGCATATTCAACGATGTAAAAAATGACTAATGTTCTGTCTATCTGATCATGCATGATGACTGTAGTAGATAGAATTGCTTACAGTGGTGAGGCTCTACAAGGTAAAGCATGCTTTCCTAATGTTACCTAGGGGGATTGGCCTAGTGAAATTTTAGTCACTGATTTATTGCATACCTAGGTATAACTTTACCAGATTACCTACAACTCTAAATTACTACTTAAGGGTAGAAGATAAGTCTCATCCAGGCATATGTCATTGGTTGGAGTAGCTAGACTACAACAAAGAGGGCACCCTTATTTCTAGTAGATGACTAATATCACCCCCACCTTCTACATTCTCTAGTTCTAGACTTGTGATAGAATTCCTCAACCAGTTACATCAAATTCTTATTACATCCGGTGCAATAGCTTTCCTTTAAAATCTAGGGGGATTTGAATAGTGAAATTTTAGTCATGATTTATCCCATGAGAGGTCATATCACTTTACCAGAGCAACCTACATGCATTTCCATAAGGAATAGAGAATAGTCTAATCTAGGCTAGATGGTTGGCTCCTAGACCTCCCGCAACCTTATTTCCAGAGATGTCCCTATCAATATGGGAACCAGAGATATGTCTTTGGTTCAAAAAAATGATAGATGGCATACTAATGCGCACTTTACCTTGTAAGTTGTCTTATTCTCCTGCGTAATACCAAAGAAAATGCCCGACCCTAAGTCAGAAACTTTTCCAATAAGGTCAGTTCACTGGAGAAGCAATACATGGCAATCCTAAAGAATAATTTCTAATCATGGTGCATATCCCCTTGTAATCATGTCTCATAAAAATCACATATGGGCACCAGAGATATGCGTATGCAACCAATAATTATATGATCTAGATGGCATGCTTATAATTATGCACACTTGCCATTAGTGCAAGTTGATCCTAAGAACTCTTGCACAATACAAAGGCTCAATGCCCGACAGCCAACTTCAGGCACTTTTTCTATTTGGCACTAACAACATTTTGGCACAAGTAATCACAATGGTGGTTACAGATGATGTAAGATGTCTCATAATTAGTATCAATGCACTAATGTTACATGCATTTAATAATATATATGATCTATAATGCTTCTATATGATGTGAACCTCATCATTCCAGCAACACAGGTTGATCCTTACGAACCAAGAAAGATACAGCTAAGGCTCCTCTTGTACGAGCCAAGTTATCATAGTTCTTTGGCACTAAGGAAGGCTCCATGTAATCATCTCAGGCTACAGATGATGCAAGAAGACCATGTTACCCAGGTCACTAACAACATAATATTTAAGAAGAGTCAAGCTTCTATGAATATGATGTAAGAGATCATAACCTCTCCAGCAACACAGGTTGATCAACTTAAGAAGGATGAAAGATTAAGCTAAAGTATCAAGTACGAACAGTTATCAAGTTCCTACATACGAGGCTCCATGAAAAGCTCCTCTGGAAGTGGCACGTTACCCTCCTTTGGAAGGTCAAGCTTCTATGCCAGTTAAGGATCCTACCTCTGCGCTTGAACAACTTAAGAAGGATGCTGATGTACCTCAAATGCATAAGTTAGTGGGTCTTCCATTGATTATTATGGAGAAAATGATAAGAAAATAAATAAATGTCACAATTTAGATGCCCTGACCATTCCATCTCAGCACGATTTACTGCATGAGGCTCTGGCCCAACTTCCACGTGCTGATCTAGCTATCCAAAGGTTATGCACTTCTATCAACATCTGCCAAGAAGAGGAGAAGAAAGTAAGTAATCTTGTTAAAAACCCACCCTTATATATGTCCTTAATCATAGGAAACCATCTTATTCATAATTGTATGAATGACTTAGGTGCTAGTGCTTTTATCATGACCAAGAAAATTATTGATGTCTTAGGTCTTAAGTATAGCTATGTGTGCATGTATACTTTGCTTAATGCTAAATCAAATGAAACAAGAACTACCACCTAAAATAGTTCTACAATTTAGCTAAAACAAAGCATAAACACCATCAAGATAGAGAACTAAGCAAGATCTAAACTAACATTATAACTTTGAAAATATGAGATCAAAACTATGCATGTTATTTTAACATCTCTACTCTCTTCGATTACCAACAAGAATGAATGGACCTATTTAGCTTCAATGGCAATCAAAAATTGCTTTGTTTGATCCTTAAAGAATTCAAGAATATGAAGCTTTAGCTCTTAACAATGGTGACCTCTCAAGAAAACAAAAGGCAAGCTCTTAGTCTCTTTGTTATATGCTTTGTATTTGCTCTCTTAACAATTTTAGGTGTATGTATAAAGGTAGGAGGAGGGATATTTATATAGCCAAAAGGATAAAGGATTCAACATGTTCTCATGAATGTGGGATAAAGGTAAAACATGATTAGGAATGGATAAGGTTGCTTTATTAAAAGTAACCTTACTTTAGAAGGGTTTAATTTATGCTTAGCAAGTCATGGGAGTTCGGGGGTGCTTTAATTAATCAAATGTGATTAACTAATAGGAAAATGTGAGATTATAGAATCCAATTAGACGAATATTAGTACGATTTAGGCTATTAGAAAGGGATTAAATCAATTAAATATTGATTTACTAGTTAAATGAAGGGGAAGACTAATTAATTAATAATAATTAATTAACCTAGATACAAGAGGTGATTTATTAACGGAAGGTTATTAATTAGGGTGTTAGTTGGATAGGTGACTTAATCAATTAGCGTATTGTAATTAATTAACAACAACAAGAGGGAATATGAGAACTTTTGATGATATGTCATCGATTTGTGAGAAAGGGCATAATTAGCGCAATTTAAGTATTTAAATTGCTTGGGTGTAATTATGGGTGTCTATAGACCCTCTTCAAAGCTAGGTGAACCCACTTATTAATTTATTAATTATTTAAATCATTTTATCTCCGTGATAGTGAAATTTGAGCTTCTAGGACCAGAGAAAGATAAGAATAGTCTAAGACAATCTTAAAAATCTCTTAAAGCTTGAAATTATCCTGATAACCTCGGAGTATTTATGGAAGAATTTTTGGTCTCAGGGTATGCCTATAAAGGATTGCACATCAACCACAGTGGTAAGCTTCCTATGGGTAACATACTCAGTAGGTATGGGTTCCCTTTAAGCCTGAATAGTGACAAAGGCACACACTTTTTGAATGAGATGGTTAAGATTTTATTAGCAGAGTTCATGGTGGCCCATCACAAGACCACCCTGCATCACCCCTAAGTTAATGGAACAACTGAGGCATTTAACAAGATACTAAGTCACATGCTGACCAAAATTTGTGATGTGAGGAGACAAGATTGGGATGACAAAGTCTCAGTAGTACTATGGGCGTATATGAATACCTATAAGAGATTGAACAAGGCCACACCATTCCAATTGGTGTTTGGTGCGGAAGTTATTTTACCATTTGAGTTTATGCTACTGTCCCTGTGTATTGCACCCATAGGAGGATTAGCTGATAAGGAAGCACTATAGGAGTGCATGGAGAAGTTAATACAGTTGGACGAAAGGAGATCACTTGTAAGGTGAAGGTAGAAGACTAAGAAGGTGCAACAAAAAACATGGCATGATCTCCATATTAAAAACAAATAATTCGAGGTTGGGTAGATGGTCTTACTTTATGACTCAAATTTTTTGTGCCATCCTAGGAAACTGAAAGTCCGTTAGTTAGGACTATATATCATCTCATACATCCTTGATCCAGGTGCATGCCAGTTACAAGCACTAGATGGGACGAGGTTACCAGGTTACTTCAATGAGAGTAGGTTGAAGCCCTACTATAAATAAGGCTTCTGCGTAATCTAAAATAAGGCATTTTTTCCAATTAGTTTAGAAATTTATCTTTGTGTTTGTTTCCTTTGTCATTTTTTTTGGCTTTGTTTTATGCATTGGTGCGCCGGTAGATAATTACATGTTAATAATTTCAATGTGCAAGGGACCATGCATACATTTTTGTGTGGGGTGAGGTAAAAACTATATTGAACATGGAGACAAAAATGTTGGGAAAAAAAAGCACGAAGGAAGAAAAATGAGCGACGAGATAAAAAGGGTGAATGGATGGCAAAGGTGCGTAAATTTCATGCAGTTATGAAGGTGGCTTGAAAGAACATGAAGACCACAAGAAGGGAAGGATCACATGATATGACATGAGGTAGGAAACATTATAGGGAACTACTTCATGGAAGACGCAGAGGTTATGTACTTCAGCACAAAGATGTGCACAAAAGGAGGTATGTGGAAATCTAAGTGGTATTGGAGTGCCTAGATGTTATAGCTACAAAGTGTGAGAGGAAGTTGTGGAAGTTTTCTTACGTAAAGAAAATTATTTTATTAAAAAATGACATTAGGAAACATGTTCAAAGGAACTCTAAGGCATCAATAAAGTATAAATAAGAGATAAGGATAGTCATTTCAACTACCTTTCCTTAAAGAATATATTTTGTGCTCTCAATCTCGAAGTGTGATGAGGGTATTTCAAAGAAGAGTGACATAAAGTACTATCATGAACCAATGGACTTGTGCAAAGCTGCAGTAGAATCTGTGACATAACATAGAGCGAAGAAGACAACAAAGAGGAAATAGGTTGTGTGAGAGAGAAGCAGGGAAGTTTTTGAGTTCGGAAAGTCAAAGGAAAGGAACTTAGCACCTAGGGAATTAAGGAAAGGAAAGGAATATGGCACCAAAGAAGGAACACACAAAGAAACCATTGATAGAAAAGGAGGGTCCTATGGAGATCTACTCAAAGATGCAGCACCCTCCTAGAGTTATCAAGGCCGAGAAGTGGATCTTGAAGCTATACTAGTGCAAAATCAGTGAGTAAAACCACATAACAAATGACAAAAAAAATTTGTTTTGGGTGGACCTTATGTCAAACACTCTGATGGTAGATAAACTCGAAAATCCTAAGGTTGACAACTCGATGAAAAAAGAGCTACAAAATTTTGGGGTTTTGTAGCTATGGGAGCTGCCCTTCTTTCCCAAACCCACCTCGCTTTTCAGGTGGTTAATGTCGCGGGTGCATGAATATTTATTGTACTTCGTGGGAATAAGAATGCAGATCACAATCCATCTGATTGGAATGGTAATAGGCCTACGAAATATTGGAGAAGATATGGCACTTGAATTATGTTCCACTACAAAGATTGAGGAGCTAGAAAAGAAGATAAATTACAAGAAGGGTGGTAGAGCACAAGTAATCACAGACCTCCCAGACCCAATGTTGAGAGTCACCTCCTGAATCATTAGCTGAAAATTAGGTGCATCAAAAATATGGACGGACATCAACCATAGATTCCTGTACGTGGCTTAAAGGGTGTCCAAGAGGGCACACTACAAATTTTCCCAATTTATCGTGAATGGCATTATCGAAGAGGTGCGGTTACAAAATGAAGCAAGAGCAAAGATCACTTGGGGCTTCATCATGCTATTAATCATGTTTTAGAAGATTGGCATCCCAAACAGACCACACAGGAACATTTGGATTCACCCACCCGCGCACATGTCCCCTATAGTCCAATTTTCAAAGTTCACCTATGATGGGACCATCTCAAATGCTTACAAGGACTGAATGAAATTTTGTTTGAGTGGTTACACGTAGATTTTGAGAACAAGTGGTGCATCCCCCATGCGCTACCACAAGTTGTTGGTGACAAGGTCAAATTTTCCATCACCCAACACTTCAGCCTAGAAAAGTTCATGATGGCCAAAGGAGAGATGGGGACATGGTGTAAACTCCCCTTTGCATTCACTTCCAGATACATGAAGTGTGGCATCAACAAAATTAAGGATGCATAAAGCTTAGTATTTTATGCAGACAAGGTGGATGTTGATGTCCACAAGTTGCAAGCTACATACAAGTATGGTGGTCGGCCTACCTATGTTGAGGTTTTGGAGCCATATTTCTTGAACTTACACCCATGAGTCATTGTTACCATCAATGAGTATGTCCACTGGGTGTCCATGCAGCTACGCCCCAAAACATAGGGAGGGATTGAGGTGGAGGTTACAGATTCTCCCTTTCCAAAACCATGGGAGCTGCAAATCCAACCGATGAAGGTAGTGCAAGAAGAAGAAGAATAATAAGAACAAGTACAAGATCAAGAAGGGAAGTTAGATTCTTCAAGGAAGAGAAATTATTATACACGTCGGAATAGCAGCAAGGGCACCATCACTTTAGAATAGGGTGGCACCAACACCTCATCACTAGGGTGTGAGGGATATGAAGAGGAGAAGGAGGATCCTGAGGAAAAGAAACGTAAGACGCACAATGCATCAAGCCCCATAGCAAGCTCAAAGGAAGAATACCCCACCACTTTCAAAGAAAAATTAGAAGTGGATTTGGAGGGGCAGGAGGTCGAGGAAAAGGCCATATATGTAGGTGATATGTGGGAAGATAGAGAGGAAAATTCAGTATGGGATGAGGAGATTCTGACACATGAATCCACTACACCATAGAATTCCAGCCCAAAGGGAGACAAGGGGGACTCCTTTCCTATAAAGGAGGATATGGGATTCACCCTTGGGGCAAAGAAGTAGAGGAAAAAGTGCAAGGCTACAAGGAAGAAGTGAACACCCATGTCCCCACATATGGACTTCGTAGATGACCCCAAGAAGGTCCTATGCATAATGTTTCAGGCCACCCTCCCAATGTAAAACTTGCATGGTTGGGATTTAATGGATCAAGACAGGGGTGTGCCTAGAACAAGAAAATGCTAGTTGGACTATGCACTACCATACTAAGGAACCTGATTTTGAGGTCACTGAGCATGTGATCAAAAATGTTCACCTAAAGAAGAAGGGGGGAGATAAATATAATGTGGTGGATCCTAACCACCTTACATATGAGAGGGCATGTAATGCCTTGAAAAAGATGTCTTTTGAGGTGAGATGGCGTAGTCCGGATACAGGGACCATTTTTCAAACCTTGGTCACAGAGAGAAAGAGAAAGGAGAAGGAAATAGATAGGTTGAATTAAGGGTTAAGAGGAGAGTAGGTGCGGACAACAGAGGTGTATGATCGAGTTCGTGCCCTCGTGAAGAACATTTTGGGGAAATGTCTGACATTGGCTATCGAGGCAAGGAAAAATTACAGGGATGAGATGGAGTATCTTGATGACCTCATAGGGATGTTACTTGTTAACATTAAGAATGACATGGGCCCGATGGCTACAGAGCTCGCAAAAGAAAAGGAAGAGAACAAGATCACCAATAAATCCTAGATCATTAAGTTGGAAGACTTGATCTCCCAACTCAAGGAGGAAAATATACTAGAAGATAAATGCTTCAACAACTACAAGAAATGCAAGCCAATAATCGACACATGGATGATAGAGGAGGACACCCTCAAAGTTTTGCAAGAGACCATCCCCACCAATAAGGAAGAGCACGCACATTTGGTTGTTAAGATCACGACACAGAAATAGAAGATCAAAAAAAGTGTGAAAAGCTAGATTTCAGAATCGTCGAGTTCAAGGGTGTCTGCATGGAGCTAGGGGTGGCCATTAGCAAATTAAAAGTGAAGGTGGAGGAAATCATCTCGGACCAGGTGCCCAATGTCATAGGGGACACGTCAAGAAAGGCTTTATCAGAATTAAAGGCCTAGAAAAAACTAAAGGATGAGATAAGCGTGGAATTCCTTGAGATCCTTCAATTGGTCATATAAGCACTCTACCATTTTTAATTCTTTTCTCAGATCCTAACACTATTCTTATTATTTGGAGTAACATCACTACCATAGCAGGTTTTTGTCAACAAGAATTTTTTTTGGTTAGTGCAAAGGTTTTCTGAGGTGACAACCATTTTAGTGTGGGGTGATGTTGGCCCCCTAAAAGTAACTAAGAACCTAAGGCACAAAACCTTGTGGCATGCAGAGACTGGGCATGAAGGCACATGCAAAATTAGTCCTCAGAGAGGTGGGAAGGGTCATGCTATGGTAAGATGGAGTTACAACTTAGTGAGTTTTGGAAAAACATGAAAAGATGCACATAGGGAGAAAACAAAAAAATGACCAGATACAGATGTGTATAAGCCATGAAGACTTGCAATCCAAGAAAAGGATATTTCAAGGAATTAGTATGGTTATCATGAGAGGATAAGGAGTTGAGGTTGTTAAGGATTAGCTAACACATGCATGCTAAAGGCACTCGATTGAGGGAAATGCATGGTGACATCTAAAAGATTCCCAAGTAGTGGTAGAATAATCATGAGGAGCTTCCAGCAGGCTTTCATAGATGATGATGAATAATTATAAGAATATCCCTTTGACTGCTTGTTATAGAGGGTCATTTCTAGAAGAGATGGGGGATGGAAAAAGAAAAGAGAATAAAGTATGGTCTAATGGATGTAATAAGGAGCTCTGTGATGAAAAGAAAGATCTGCTACTATGGACATTGCCATGGATGGAACTTATTTATGTACTCTTAGCTACTGTATTTGACTTATCAATATAATGAAGTAGTTTTGTAACACTCTTGTAATGGATCTTGATCTGTGTTTTCCCTTTATGTTTATATGTGTGTTACTGATTTCCTCAAAAAAATTCCATGGTTGATTCTACTTTTAGTTGATCATGTTAAGTCTATGTTTTGGATACAACAACTAGGAGTAAAATATTACATCTAAAAAACTATGGATAATTTCATTTATTATCTGGTTATATTACATCATCCTATTAATAAAGAACATTCTCATGAAGCTCACATAAAGGAGGGACTCGATTCCTACGCACACCTCAGGTGAGCTTCCAGGATAATACTGGATGATATGCTGACACACTTTGGATTAGTCACTGAAATAGGCATTGATAATAGAGACTACACACTGCATCTTAGACCCAATGTAGTTCTAGGTGTGTGTGTGTGTGTGTAATTGTGCCCTAGGTTACTCTTGTTTTGGTCACACTTTGTGAAGTAGCGAGCAAATAACTGGATGTAGAATGTAATAAATGTGTGCATGGAAATAATAGACTCCCCTCATATGAAGTGTGATGCAGATGAACCATCCTTGTGTGCTTTATGATGGAGCTAGATTGATTAAAATGTATCTATAGATATGTTTGATGGATGCAACCTTGAGTGGAGATAGCTAGTGCTTACTATTTTTTCCCTCATTATGGTCACATAACTTTATATTTATCTGATTCCTTCACTTGAATTTTGTAATTAACCCTAAAAATACCGACTACCAAAAATGATAAAAATATCAAACAGCTATAAAGGACCCAAAAAGTGATAGTAAAGTACAAAGAGGACTGGGGCGCCTAACGCTGGTGTCCTGGCTACGTGCTCTAGTCCAGAAAAGGTGAAACTGAAGTATGAAAAGATAGACTAGGCCAATAAAGGTGCAAGATTGAAAGTAGAAATAGAAAGCAATGAAAGATGGCCAAAGAAATGGGTCAATTACTACTTTTCATATTTAGGAATCATGTAAATAGTAGTATGTGATTGAGAATAAATAATGACTCAAATTGCATGATTTTGTGTCTACATTTTCCCCACTTTATGTTGGTGAGGGGAAAGCTTAGTAACATAAATTAGATAGAGATGTGTACCTTATATCCATGTAGAATTATGTATAATGCGTGTCGAAGGACTAGACAAAGTGTGGGGTGATAAAAAATGGAGCTTGGAGACTAAAGATGCAAAAGTGTAAAAAGTGATGAAAGTGAACTTAGGGAAAAAAAAACATGTGTAGATTCCAATGTATGTGATGTACCTACATGTTAGTATTGTGTGTGTGATGTACACGCTATGTGTGTAATGTTGACTACTTTCTTCCCATATGGGTGGACCTACAAAAGATAATACGATGAATTATTCAAATATGCATGTATATGTGTAATGTGTAAAAATGTATGTATATATGTAAAAAAAATGTAAATAAACTATGAAAATGAAAATGGAACATGTGCACCATATCTATGATGAGAAAAAGGGTGTAGAAAGGATCATGTAAATGTCGATGAAGTGTAATTATTTTGAGCGATCTCATGCCACTGGCTAAAGAAGTGTAGGGAAGAAAGTCTGATTTATCCCCCAGCCTGTAACCACTTCCCAATACTTAAGAGATCTTCGTACTATCTAGTTTTCTGGGTGATCTGATTCCATTGGCCGAAGTAGTATAGAGAGGAAGGTTTGTTTTTTTATCTAACCTGTAACTTCTCCCTAGAATGCTAAGGATAATCTACCCTGAAAAATCTATTGTGTATGGATTTATGTAGACTGGTATGAACCCACTCACTATGTAAACCATTGTGTCATGGAAAAAAACTAAAAATTGAACTATACCGGTACTTCATGTAAACCCAAATGATGTCCCCCTCTTTGGGGGAGCATACAACATCGTGGATAAGAGAATGTGACCAAAACAGGATTGACCACAGATACTTAAATTGTGACCCACAAGGGGGACAGGATGTGCTTGGTAGAAACCAAGACACAAACAAAAAAGGTAGCTAGAAAACAAGTGTTAGCACAAACATGCTTGTAGAAAACAAGTGTAAGCAAAATAGAGAATGTGTAAGTTAGAACATAAGCATATAATGTAAACACCCAAGAAGACAATATAGGCTGCACAAAGTAGTTTGTAAACATGGGAGACCACTCACGGTGTCGTAATACACTCAAGGCCACAATAGCCACAAACAAACAAGTGTGCACATAAGACAAAGGGAAAATCCCACAAACAAGAGAAAGAAATAGCAGACAATGTAATAAACAAGTATCCCTGCATAAAACATTGTTGCACATGAAGCACTGGTTAGCATGTTAGAAATATAAAACGTATGTCAAAGCATGTATAAAACAATAAAGTAGTGTGCTATGAACAAAAATGAAACAATATCACCTGTAGTGGATGAATTTGGATGCCCTCTATTGGTGCTCAAAACAGTATCGCCTCGTTTTTCATTGAAATTCCTTAGTTTGCGGCCTCTGTCATGTTTTATATCTCCCGTATTGATGCATTAAAACTTTGTATCAGTGCCTTCTTTTGTCGAGGATCACTTAAAAGTCTATATTTTTTTTTCATTCCTCTGTCCATGTGAAAGAGTCTGTAACTTTGGCGTAAAACTCAGTTTTTTCCTTTCCTTCTATTTTCATAGTCATGTTTTGTTGTCCCTGTCATTTGTGTCCCAAATATCTATGGAAATGTGATTGGATGTAGCTCAGAGGATCACTTTTGAGCTTTATAACATTTCCAAATTCTCTGTCCTTGAAAGATTCATTTCTGGGCTCAAATGGCAATTTTCCTCCATTTTACGGTTTGACGGGTGTATTTTTCCCGATCAAATTTACATTTCAACATCAGTGGAAACGTGGCCCTATTTGGTTGGATGTGGCTCAGTAGGGCACTTTAAAATTTTTTTCCTCCATTTGGCTGCCATGATCAGTCCCTTCCTTGGTCGAGGATCACTTAAAAGTCCATAATTTGTTTTTCGTTCCTTTGTTCATGTGAAAGAGTCTGTAACTTGGGCATAAAACTTGGGTTTTTCCTTTCCTTCTGTTTTCACAGTCACATTTTGTTGTCCCTGTCATTTTTTCCCAAATATATATGGAAACGTGATTGGATGTAGCTCAGAGGATCTTTTTTGAGCTTTATAAAATTTCCAAATTCTATGTCCTTGAAGAAAGATTCATTTCCGGGCTCAAATGGTGATTTTCATGCATTTTATGGTTTGATGAGTGTATATTTCCTAGTCAAATTTAAATCTCAGCATCAATGGAAATGTGGCCCTTTTTGGTTGGATGCGGCTTGATGGGGCACTTTAAAAACTCTATCCTCCATTTGGCCTCCAAGTTTCCTCATGGCACTTCCTCATGGTAGCCAAATGAAGGACAGAGTTTTTAAAGTTCCTCGGCGAGCTGCATCCAACCAAATAGGGCCACATTTCCACTGATGTTGAAATGTAAATTTGACCAGGAAAAATACACCCGTCAAACCGTAAATGGAGGAAATTTTCCATTTGAGCCCAAAAATGAATCTTTCTTCAAGGACAAATAATTTGGAAATGTTATAAAGCTCAAAAATGATCCTTTGAGCTACATCCAATCATGTTTCCACAGATATTTGGGACACAAATGATAGGGACAACAAAACGTGACTGTGAAAATAGAAGGAAAGGAAAAACCCAAGTTTTATGCCGAAGTTACAGACTCTTTCACATGGATAGAGGAATGAAAAAAAAATTCTGGACTTTTAAGTGATCCTCGACCAAAGAAGGGACTAATCATGGCAACCAAATGGAGGACAAAGTTTTTTATGCAGCAATATGGGAGATAGAAAACATGAAAGAGGCCGTAAACTAAGGAATTTCAATGACAAATGGGGCGAGACTATTTTGAGCACCAACACCCTCTAGAGCTATTGTGGGAGTGATAGTCAAGCATCGATGTTGCATGTAGTATCCCTATATATCCTGAGATCACAACTAGAAAGCAAGTGAACATGCATGTGTGTATGATAAATGATAATGACATACAAGATATCTATTTATCATGTGTAATAAATCATACATGTAAAAGCAAGTGCAAGCAAGAGTAAATGTGACCATAAAATGCAATATGGTGTGGATGGATGATATGGAATGCAATGTGAATGATAGGATCTCCGTGCTCCCAAGTGAATGGAATTGTATGTAGTGAGTTTCATTTAGTATGCCCTCCTTGGTATTCAAGAATGAACCATAAACGAGAGTGCTAAAATTTGATGTGTGGTGATGTCGTAAGTGGTTATGTTTTCATATGTATAATGTTCTAATGTGTTTTTTGTTATTATGTTGTGGTGTGTATAGGAATATCCATTCAAGGTAGTTCCATAATGGTTGCCACTTGAGTAAATTTCTAGGGTTGGGTTTATCATATAATGATTAGGAGGTTATGGACCGTGTCGCCTTGTGGCACATAGCAAGGATTGGGGATGTGCCCCATAATACGCCAATGTTGATAGCTTTTTGTGAGAGATGGTGTGTAGACACTTGTACATTTTGAATACTTATAGGTGAGATGATAGTTACATTAGAGGATATATATCACCTATTGTAATTACCTATTGTTGGCGAGAGGGTACATGTCATATCTATGGAGAATATGGAGAGACAAATGAGGGATGCTATGAGGTGTTTTGTAGGGACTCGAGTACTTTTTGAGGCCCATATTAGTTTGAATGCAATTTTGAGATTAAATAATTTTATAGCTATAGTTATTGCATCATCAATTGCAGTAGAGGAAGGTGGTGTGGGCATCTTATATAAGATGCATGATATTTTCCACCGGATAGAGGAGGGGAGTACCAGATATGTATGGGGACGATGTGTGTTGGCCCACCTATATAGAGATCTCTACATATTTACACATAAGGAGCACAGAAGTGGGATTGGAGTGATTACTTTGTTGCATATATGGGCCTACAAACATATAGTAGTACTGAGGCTAGTTGGTGATCCGTGAGAAGATTGGGCTAGGCCATCCTTATTTGTTAGGAGATGGATTGGTGTGCTTGGGTGGAATATGGATACTGATACCTATAGAGTCTTTATAGATTGGATGGGGTTAGAGGAAGTGATATGGAGGCCATACCAAGACTATGGAGGATGACTAGAGGATGTGGTAGAGCTATGATGTATATGAAGGGCTATGTGGTTGGAGGATTGGTTTCCAGGGGTGGTGGAGTTATTCTAGGTGGAGCGGGTATCTCAATAGTTGGGTATGGCCCAGGTTGTGCCCCCAAATCCATATTTATGTGGGTTAGATCTTTTAGAGCATCGAGGAGGGCCAGAGCTAGAGTGGAGCCCATAGGAGAGCATCTAGTACCTCTCAGGCTAGATGAGGACAATGCAGCGATATAGATGATAGATGCATATGATGTGGGTTGTATGGAGGCATACCATGCATAGTGGAAAACACATCAATGGGTATTTCTATTTCCATTTTTTGTGGATATAGTGGGATTACCATAGGGAGGAGGAGTGGAAAGGCAAGCACATGCCCTAATAATGTAGTGGTGGCTATAGCAGAGTGTGAGTATCTGTATAGTCATGTTGTATGATTGGTTATTTTCTTATGTGATGGTTATGGTTGTCTAATGTGTAATTATATTGGTTGTAGGTGACGTGTATTGGTCCTTAAATGTGGACACATATATCTGCACATTGACACAGAATGTGCCCACTGACATACTTGCAATTGGAGGGATGTTAGAGCGTGTGGACGAAATTACGGGTGATCATGCCCACTTATTTGATCCAGTGGCCATAACAACAATGTTGTCTACCATGTTGCTAAGAGAGAGGGATGAGGCACATGAGGAGAAACGATGAGCTAGAGAGGTAAAGGGTGACGTTCCTTTAGCACATGATGTGTTTGCACAATTCATCGCACTACAGAGTCATTTTTAAAATAGTCGACAGAGGTGACACTACTACGGAGATATGTGGAGATGTATTAAGGTCATGATCAATGGCGTAGAGTTAGTGGCGAGGTGTTGAGTTCTAGAGAACTTGCAATACCAGATAGTGACAACAATGATGAGATATGATTTGTATTGATGTATTCGATGTAGGGGAGTTTCCCCCAGTGATGATATGTTTTGTAACTATGATTGTAATCAATATATATATATATATATATATATACATATTTATCGGTATATGATGATTGTATTCGGTATGTATTGATCTTATGATGTGATGATGATGTATGTGATTTTTGTTGCTATATGATGCTTGATGTGTTGAGTATTTCTTATGTTTTTTGAATGGAATTGTAATATGATGTAGATGATGATAGAAAAAATATGTAATGTGAGTAAAAAAATAAAAGTGTGATGAATAATTGATGATGTGTGTTAGGAGTACATGGTCATAATAGTATAATGAAACGTATGTTAGTATAATAAGGATAAGGGGAGAATATTAGCGATTCCCCCCAGTGTATAGATGATGAGGTTTATTTAGATAAGACCCCTCAGCAGTCAATAATGAACTAGAAAGCAAGAGTGCATTATCAGGAAATGATTTGATAGGGTGATATAGGTGAATCAATAGAGCACGTGAAGAGAGGTTCTTCTTGTAGCAAATATCTCAATAGTCATGTAAGAACCGTAAGAACACAAGTGATTCATTAGGGGGTAGGGTGATATCAATTACCTACCAAAGACCAAGGTGACATGAAGCGGTGGAAACATGTGGAATGAACGTAGTGTGAGCGTATGAACCAAACTAAATTTCATGTGGAGCAGTGGTGGGATGTGAAAATTATGAGGGTTTTGGAAGCCAATGTGAAGCAATAGCATGATGCGATAAATGAGATGGATGAGGTAGATGAGATGGTGTAGTGATTGATGGATACAGTAGAGAATTTGCATGAGTGACAACCTGTCGGGATGGATGAATAATGACCTCATCACTAGATGAAGGAGATAAATCAATCGGATTAGTATCTCATGGACGAGGGAGATGAGATATGGATTGCTCATGTGAGAGAGATCCAAAGGAAATGATGCCCTTATTATCTAACTATTGTAATCGATCATGAAGAGTGAATAAATCACTATCCCTATGGCCATTGATATGGTGATATTTACAATAAGGTTGATCACACTAATTTCGTAAGAGATGTTGTGGATGATGTTGGTTATAAGGTAAGTGAATTAAATGCTCATTGGGAAAATTAAAAAAAACATGATGTAGTCGAGTGTGATGAGATAAATTCAATGGATAAAATGAAACAAGTGTAGAAGATTTAGATAAGAGGTGTAGCCTACTGAAGGGCAGGAGAAGAAGGATGATTTTGGTGATTTTGGGTTCACCAAAATGATTAACTAAAATGTGAATGGTCTAGTGTAATCTAATTCTATAGGATTAGAAAATAACTGAATAAATGAAGTAATAAAATACTGAAATAATACCCAAGAAAACTAAGAAATAAAATTTG
Source organism: Taxus chinensis (assembly GCA_019776745.2). NCBI lineage: Eukaryota > Viridiplantae > Streptophyta > Pinopsida > Cupressales > Taxaceae > Taxus > Taxus chinensis. The sequence continues at coordinate 15,037,202 of CM034153.1, forward strand.
AAACTCTAATGTGCAAATAGGGTTAAGAAGGCCTTAGCTTATTCACATATGTTGCAAGACTATGTCGCAGTGGAGACCATTTGAACATGAGGAGGAAACCTTCACACAAGAGCCTAAAAAAGTGCATATTCGAGCTATCTAACTAGATGGACTGCCTGTGGGCACCCTGTTCTGAGATTTGAGTTCCCTGGTCTATGGAAATGACTAAGAAACCTCCTCTGAAGTGTCATTGGATTTTCTGCTATGTTTGCATCCTGTCGTGTGAATTTCACTATGTGTTTTCCAAAGCACTGGTAAACTTGCTATAGAAGAATAACCTACAAAACCTAGGAAAAAACATCAAAACCCTAAAAAAGAAATATTTATATGAATGGTTCAGACTGTCCTCAACTGCCAAATTGATGGACTTACCACTAATTGTTACACTACATCTTAGACCTAATGTAGTTATAGGTGTGTGTGTGTGTGTAATTATGCCCTAGGTTGGTCTTGTGCTAGTCACACTTTGTGAAGTAGTGATAAATTAATTAGATGTAGAATGTAATAAATTTGTGCATGGAAACAATTGACTCCCCTCCTATGAAGTTTGATGTAGATGAACCGGCCTTGTGTGCTTTTTGATGGAGCTAGATGGATGAAAATGTAGTTATAGATTCCTTTGATGGATGCAACTTTAGGTGGAGATAGCTAGTTCTTAGTTATTGGTCCCTCATTATGGTAACATAACTTTATATTTATGTGATTCCTTCACTTGAATTTCATAACCAACCCCGAAAAATTCAACTACTAAAAATTTAAGAAGCTCAAAGGGCTAAAAAGGACCCAAAAAGTGAGAGTAAAGTACAAAGAGGATTGGGGTGCCCAAAGGGGATGAGGGTGCATGGCGTTAGCATCCTGGCTCGGTGTTCTAGTCCAAAAAAGGTGAAATTGAAGTATGAAAATATAGATTGGGCCAATAAAGGTACAAATATGAAAGTAGAAATAGCACGAAATGAAAGATGGCTAAAGACATTGGTCAATTACTACTTTTCCTACTTAGGAATCATAAAAATAGTAATATGTGATCAAGACTAGATAATTTCTCAAAGTGCATGATTTTTTGTCTATAGATTCCATCCATTCTTCATGCTTCCTCTTCCCTTCTTTCGTGTTGGCTTCTCTTGCTTTCTTTCTCTCCATTTCTTCTTGTTTGTTCTTGTGGCTAAATAGTTTCACTAACTCTCTTACTAGCTCTTCTTGGTCCATATTCTCTCTGACAGGTTTGTTTCACCTTTCCTCTTCTTCTCCACACCTCACCTTAGTCTCACTAGGTATTTTGGTTTCTTCACTCTCTCTTCTCAACTTATCTCACTTTTCTTCACCTATCACTTTCTTCACTACACACACTTTCACACATTGTTAGCCACAAAAGCATAAATTTATTTCCCAAAAACAACTAAGAGACACAATTTGATACCAAATGATACAGAGATATTTAAAAAAACCATATCATTCAACTAATTAAGAGTATTTATAAAACTACCAACTACACCTACTCTCTGCAAAATAGGATATTACCAAACCCAAAAAGGCTTATTTCCCATGTAGATCAAAAAATTATGATATGAATAACTTCTTGTCCGGTTTTAAAATAATCATATCCTAAAAAATACACTTGAAAAATGTTCTCATCATACTACCTTCCAAATTTCATTACTTAAATCCTCAAAACACGGGAGATATACTCACTTTGTCAGGTAGGAATTATGCCAAATAGTTTATATGCATCCTCAGCCCAGTTAGGAAAACACCTCATAACTCAAGAATTACTCATCATCAAGGGAAAATATTGATAATACATCTTCAAAATGTCATAACCCTTCTATGGTCAAAATTTCAAGTAATTTGGAGTTAAATTTAAGAAGTTATGTTAACTGGTTTGAAGAAAATCATATAACTTTCACACACAATTTGTGTATCCACTCCATTCACCAAAAAAAAGTACCCGAATTACCACACCAAGTTAAAATAAATGCATGCAAAGGATCATAAATAGTACAAAAATGAATTAAATTAATCAATATAATAGATAATCATCCTTTCTTAACTCAAAACACAGAAATACCATGGAAGAGACAAGATAAACACACACACACACACACACACACACACACACACACACACACACACACACACACACACACACACACACACACACACATGTATTCAACTTTAGATATTAATACAAAATCCTCAAGTCTCCTTCAATCCATAATTATCTTCTTCCTCCACATGAGGAATAATTATCCCCACATTCCTTCCTCTCACATAATTTGAACTCACATGCATGTAACTCATATTCTTCCCATAACTAACATTTCTTTGTGACTCTTGAACTTACATTTACCTTATAGACTCGTAATTGCCACTATTATACTAATTTAAACATTTTAAGGACTCGCTCACCATGATGACTTATAAAATTTGTCCAAAATACATAATACTCTCTATAAACACCTTTAACCCACCTTACAAGCTTAAGTCTCCATTTCCATCCTTTTACAAATTCAAACCTCACTTCAAGGGAAAAGTACTTACAAAGTAAATTTAAATTTTTGACTCCTTTCCCCCTCTTACAAGGACTCATTCAAACCTCCTATGGACTCTAAGGCATCCCATAACCTCAAATTCATGAGTAGAAGATATATTAATAACATGATAGTTCTTATGAAAAGATTCTCTTGCATCAATCCTCCTCATCGGTGTCACCCCTTCACACCAACCTTCATCTCATTTTCTTCTTTTTATTTGGGATTTTATTAGGTGGTGAGGTTTTTAGTGACTTAATAGATTCAGAAGGCCCTATGCCATTATATCAATCTTCACGACTCCATTTGAACCTTCCCCTAGTGTCATGGTCTAGCATGGTGTTTTCCTCTTCCCTGTCCTCGTCCTTAGTATTTTCTTTCTCTTCAGAATTTGGAGGAGAGACCTCACATGCTTGTGTCATTCTAACTATTTTTAACCCTTTGGATAGATCCGGTATCTTCAATTCATCCTCAATATAATTTTTGTTGACCAATTTTGGCATCAAGCATATGTACATCTTTACTACCTCCTCATTACCAACTGCCAAAGTTGTGGAGTTGATAATAATATCATATGATCTCAAGGTCTCATAGTAGGTTATTCTTCCTAGATACAAATAGGTTTTCAACAACATGTGTTAGTTGTAATCTACCTTATCATCATCTAACCTTGGTTTGTAAAAGTCAAAAAAATCATTTCACCACTTCCTGGAAGTAGTGCGTTGTGAAGGCATATTAAAACTTGCACTATGGAATCCTCTTGCCACTCTTCATAAAGAACCTTCTAATGCAATAGTGTTGATAAAAAAAAAAAGTCTTCCTTTCCATCAAGAACCGAGGGCAAGTTTCTTGGGATGCACCATTCATGCTCAAATTCCTCACGCATTCACTTGTACCACATATCCACTCTCATATTGTAGGCACTATTAACTCCATTACAGGTGTAATTTGTGAATCTCTTTGCCAAGGATGTATTCCCAGTTGGGTACTTCCACATTTTGTCCTTGGGTCCATACAGTACTCCAATCTCTGTGAACACAATAGAGAGGAGGATTGCACCCCATGAAATATTTTCACCATTTTTTGCTTCTTCAATAATTCCTTTCGTAATGAAGGAAGCAAGGTTGTATACCATTCTTTCCACCATCTTCTTCGCAATATGGAACCACTTCTTATTCACTTGGCCCCATCTCTCTTGCACATTAAAGTTTGTGAGTAGATTCACATCAATTCTAAAAACAAGGTCAATGATTATAGAGACATCCATTGCATGCCCTCCTTTATGATACTTTAGCTCTACTATTGTAGTTTTCACTCCTACCTCATCATCCAAATCTGTATCAATTTCAATCCCTAAGCTACGCAACCCTGTAATTTTCCCCAATCATAGGTGTGGTAATGCACACTCATCTCCCTGCAAAGTAAAATAATTCCTCATGGACTCTTGACATGAGCCACTGGTAAAGGTGCTATTTTTTTCCAAAGTATGGCAACTCATAGATCTACAGTAATATTACACCTTCCAAGGTCTTGTTCCCTTTATCATCATAAATGGGTTTGTCATCCTCACTCATCTAGTTTGTCTTCTACACGAATTATCTTTCTATTTGGTCCTTGTTTGAGCTAGAGCGATGATTATAGTCACTCACTTTACATTTTCAAGATGTGGGACTCCCATACATGTCCCATTATAACCCTTTCTGGTACTACATTTTAGAAAACCTCTCCTTGGGTTCATCCTCGACTTCAACTTCTTACTCTTTCTTCTTCTTTCTAGTTTCTATTGCAAGTTCTCTTTTAGGTGCCATCTTAAACTTCTACAACTTACTCTTGTAATTCCTTGTATTTTTTCCTTGTCTAGTTCTCCTACCCTATGTGCTCTAGCTTTGAATTATGTTTTCCATACCCTAGCCCTGCATTTCAATGCTCGAACCTCATACTCTTCCCTTCACATGCCTCTTTCTTGCAAAGGATATCTCATTTAGGTCATGCCAAATCTCCGATAGGTTCATCAAATATATTTTATGCTCAATCTTTTCTCACTGGTTTACAATTTAATTACTCTTCAAGGCTCAAATACTCTATAAATACAAGGTAATAATGAATGTTTTTACACTCCTTTTATATATTTTTATGATTTTTCTGCATTAATTACTTTCCAACTACCACCAGACCACATATTTAATAATGATTTTTCACTTTTTCCACACTTTTCACTTCCTTCTTCCACACATTGCATTTGTAACCTTCTAATGTGCATACTACTTCCAAGTTACATGCATCCTTACGTACGCTTCCCTGCGCTGCTACACATTTTTCCTCTATGCTTCCCACCAAGTAACCCATCATGTTTCTTCCTACTTCATGTTACATACGCGATCCTTTTTCTCATGTGGTCTTGAATCTGAGCAATTTTATTATGATCACCATCCTTCTCATTTCTTGTGATACCTTTTTCCTCTTTTCATGTGCGTGCATCGTACAACTGGCACACCATCTACCTACCTTCACATACACATCTTCATCCACTTTAACTCACCTCCAAGCACCAACAAGGTCTCTTTATCATTCATTTGTGTCTGGTTCCACCCCACACTAAAATTATGTGTGTTTCTCTATGCATGAACTCAATTAGATAGTAATCAACTTTGCGCACGCAAACACACTTATTATAACAAAACAAGAAAAAAAAACAAAATCAAGTGGGAAGTAACACATGATAAGTGGATCCTAATCTAATTGGAATTTTTTGCATATATTTCCTTATTAGAAACACATAGAAGATTATTTATAGTAGGGCCTCAACCTACTACCATTGAAGTAAGTAGGCGACATGGTGCCATCTAACACCTGTAATTGACATTTGTTTGATTCAAGTATCTTGGTTACTAAAAAAGGTCCCAACCAATGCACTTTCACTTTCCCTAGGTAGCGTACAAACTTGGATTCATAGAGAAGGACCATCTTCCAACTACAAATTTCATGTTCTTAATATGTCTACAATGTCATGCCTTTTGTCTCACCTTTTTAGTCTTTTGGATCTAATGTGTAATGGTGTGTCACTCATCCAATTGCATTATTTTTTCAATGTCCTCCTAAACAACTTATTCATCGTCTAATCCACCTGTGCGCGTAATACGCAGGGATGGAAACATGAATTCAACTCGTAATACTGCCTATGTGCCAAAAACCAATTAAAAGTGTGTGGCCTTGTTCAATCTTTTATAAGTGGTCATATAAGCCCAAAGTACAATTGACACTTTATTATCTCAATTGTTTCTTCCAACATGAAAAATATTTTTCAATGTTTGTCCTAAAATCTTGTTGAAATATTTTGCAGTCCCATTATCTTAAAGGAGTATTTTTATGGTGTGTCACCATAAACTCTACCAACAAAATTCTAATTATCTCATTCAAGAAATGAGTTCCTCTACCACTTTTCAAGATTAATGGACAACCATATCTATTAATGATGTTTTCCCATAAGAACCTTATTTTTGTGGCTATAGTAAAATCCTTTGTAGGCACTACATCTTCCCACCTAGTTAGATAATTTATATATGTAATGATGTAGCATGCTCTAGTCTTGCATGTGGGTGGTGTAATAGGTCCTAAAAATTTAATGATGCACTTCTCAAAAGGTTATGTGCTCTTTATAGGTCTAAGGGGAATTTTATCCTCATTCTTAGGCTTTCTAATGTGCTAACAATGATCACATGCTTTCAAAAATGCTTTAACATCTTTGGAAAACATTTCCCACCAGAGGCCATCCATAAGAATATTGTGTGCAATCACATCACCAACATAATTTCCTCCATCTATTCCACCATTATCCTCCTCTATAATGGTATCACACTCATGTTCTAGAGAACACCAGTGTAAGACCTTATCACATCCCAGCTTATACAAATCTCCACCAATCAATTGATAAGGTGTTATGCATATAACAAGTTGTTTTTTCTCCAATTTCTTCATTCCTTCATGCATCAACCTTGCATGAAAAAATACTATTATGTCCTTTAAATATGTGGACATGTAATTTAACCTAAATAATTGTGCATTAGGCATTGTGTCCTCAATTTTTTGTGCATACTTTCCATAATTGATCCTTGATAGATGTTCAAGCCCTAAATTTATCTTTCCTGGCTTGAAAACCACTGTGAAATCAAACTCCTTGAAGAGAATTATTCACATACATATGCACCCTTGAAAATTAGGATTTTTGACTAAGTTATTCAACATTATGTGATCTGTCTAAAAGATAAATGGGGTATCCAAATTTTGTTAGAGTTTTTCCATTCCTAATCAAATGAATGAAATAGCTATTAAGAGAACTAACACTCATTACATGGAGGTTTTATAGTACCTGAGATGTGATGTGATGGATAAATAAGTTCAAAGTGATGATGAATCCTCGTTGTAGTTGATGACCTGCAAATAAGATAAATTGAAACTGGATTGATTAGATAGATTTATGCGGGGGCTACCCAAACAATTATGGCTCCAAGAAGTGGTTATCTTCCTTTCACAGATGTCAACCCCCTATTTTTTTAGAAAGAGTGAAATAAAGAAAGAACAATATATAGCATGCAAAAACAAAGGTATAATGAATCAAGAAAATGATTATAATTGATCTAAAAGATTATTAAATTGAAAGAACTGTAAATTAAAGGTTACTTGCTCTAGTTCAATGGCGACCTAGAATATGGAAAGGCAGGTTGATGGTGACTTGAGAGACTAGATCTATAATATAAGAGAAATATGATAACCATGCAAAATCTGAGTGTAATCTAGATGGAGCAAAGGCTTGTGTATGCTAGAGTCAACCTGCAGAGGGGGTCTGAGGAAGCGAAAACTAGGAAAATTGTAGAAAAAAGAAATGGATGAGGGTATATTGAGAATCAGGACCCTGGTCAATGGCGACTAGGGTGGGTCAGCTGTGAATGTATTAGAGCTAGACAAGGATGAAGGTAAATGGATGAAAAAGACAACTTGCAAGTAGAGACTAGGAAAAAAGGTTATTGAAGAAGTGTTGACTATTACAAAGACCTATCTGAACCTACAAAAACATTAGAAGAAAGAAAAAAATGATAATATGATAAAAATATGATTAAAGCAATACCAAGATAATGATAATCTCACGAAGGATGAATGTGAGTCATGCAATCACGTCCAAAGGAGGTATGGGAGGTCTATAACTGTCAAATGAATGCTCAAGAATGAGATGAAATTCACTAGTCATGAGAGAGCTCCAAAATTTACATGCATCTAATGATTTCTAAATCTTTTTTGAAAGGATTAAACTTTGTTTTATAGGTTCGATGGTGACTTGGCTGGGTCACCTCTGACTTTAGGGAAAGTTTCTCCAATGGGCAATATTTTTATGCTTTTGGAGTGATTTTTTTATTTTTAAGAGTTGGAAGGGTGCTTTAAAGCATTGTGCAGTGTTAGCTTGCTTAGGGATCAATCATGGGTAGTTAGGGCATAAAAATAAATAGGAAAAAATCTAGAAAAGAAAGGGGATTTATGTGTAGGATAAAAGCATCCTAATTAGAAGGTTTGTTAAGGAAAGGTAAGATATTAATTGATTGACTAATTAATTAATGTGGCTTAATTAATTAAAGGGACTTAGATGGGCGTTTAAAGGTGATAGGATAATTAAGTGGGAATTTAAATAAAAGGGATGAATTGAAATAAGTATTAACATCTAGGTGAACAATGGTAGAGATGTCAATTCTAGGTGTCTACATTTTCCCCTTTTTGTTGAGTGGTTTGCACTGGCAAGCCATGAGAAAAAAATAGTAAGAAGAGGAGTGTGTTGCGGATTGACGGAAGGTAGATGATGAGATCCCCCTTAAACGGGAGATCGATGAAACCATAGGAAATTGATGATGTGTTTGAAAAAATGGTAGATGATGAAAGGTGGGTGCGTGAAGAAACATGGGAAATGGATAACGGAAGGCAAGATACCCCAAGAAAAAAGGATCAAAATAAAAATAAGGACCATGGTGGTGACTCCAATATCACATTAGTATAGTGGAAATTGTGGTCTCAATAGAGACATGCTACAATGCTCTACAGACCAAAGAGTGGGTGAAAATAACTGCAAAATGGAGAGAATCTAATGTGAAAAATATCATATGGATGTAGGCCAGAATGATCACGGGGTCAAAGGCAAGCATCAAAGTATACACAACTAAATGTGTAAAGTTATGTGAAATCCTTCGTACATAAGGAATCAAGCGAAAAGCTATGTGTGTGCAAAGGATGAGGATGAAAACAAATCATGCCCAACACAAGAGATGGGAAAAGTCCAAAAAGGTGAGTGGTGAAATAATATGTTCCAAAGGGGAAGACGACTATTGATATTAAAACAAAGAATTGGGGAAGACAAAACTAGTATGGACACGAAGGTGGAATTTGTGCACAAATTGACGAGGATTGTAAAATAAAATGACCAAGGGAATAAGTATGGCCATGAAGGTGGAATTATAAAAATTCCCTAAAGGGAAAATAAAGATATCCACAAAGGTGGACTTTGAATAATTCTGAAGAAGAAGTCATAAACAAAGATCAGGGAAGCCAAAGCAAAGGCTACCAAGGTAAATTGATTGCAACTAAGGTTAATTGATTATGACTCAAGTGTCGGTGGCTATATAATCCTATGGGTTAGTCGATGATACTCATTTTCACGCATAAAATTGATGAGATAGATCATAGCGATTAAAGAGAAAGCTAAGAAATGGAGGTCACAGGAGCTGCGAGGAAATACCAGAGGGTGCGAAAGATGGTGAGTAAAAAAAATCAAGCTTGTTTTTAATTTTGTTGTTTTTTTTTTGCATTTTTTATATAAAAAGTGGAAGATGTCAGGGGAATTCATCCACCAGGGAGTCCACAGGGAGTCCACCACCAGGGAGTCCACAGGTCACAGGAGACCATATTTAGTTAGAGGTGGGATTTTTGAGATGGAGGGCTGACGAGGCCTTCATAGATAGGGGAAAAAGGAGTTGATTAGTATGTCAATCAGATTTACAAAGCTAGAGATTGATTAGATCAAATGAAGGCCATATAGGTATTTCCCTGCATGGTCAGGAGTAGATATAGAGCTAGCCATGATGATGTGGACATGGTGGATTTAGGGGATACGGTCAGAGATGATTGAGGTCGTGCAGTTTGATCAAGTATGACGACAGTTTGGGGTCATCTAAAATATACCAGATTCTCCCATTTTATACATGTGGGAGGAGGTAGACAGGATTAGAGTATTTACCGAGCCATGTCATGAAAGATACATTGGAAGAGGAGGTTGTACCATGGGATAATGATGACAATGTAAGATTTGGGGCTAGATTTGGTGGTTGCTATCTAGGTAACTAGGGTGGCTATGGAGGGAGGAGAGGATTATGTAGAGGAGATGGAGGTAGAGGTTGAGGCTAAGATAGCTTTAGAAGATGGAGAGGAGTTACAAAGGAGTTAGATGTGAGGAGACTGAAAAGATGGCACGGATTCATGTAAAGATATATTAGATGAGGGGGGAGAGGGATACCACGATCTAGGATAAGCATCAATACTGCCTGTAGAGGAGGCTTACATGGTCTAATTTGGATATCTCACTACTATACTAGCTACCAAGGTTGTGCGTGGAGGATAGGAAACATCGCAGGGAGGAGGAGAGATGACACCTCCCTGTATGATATCAATTAATAGGGAAAAAGTCTTCGATGCAAAGGCTAATTATTACGAGGGGGTCATGATCGAGAAGTTTCCAAAGACACTCTGATACTGGGAGCATATGCAGAATGTAGTGGCATGTGGATATGGGCCATCAAGGTGCACAATATAGTGTAGTTTAGCCACATTGAGGAGAGGGCCATGACGGAGGCAACAAGGTCGATAGGCAGATGGAGGGATCTACCCCACAAGGGAAAGATATCCGGATTTCTGATATTCACTTTTCGGGTTTCACTGATATTTCTAATTTGAGAGAGCCCTATTAGAGGACAATGATGTATTGAAACATTTTATTTTGGTGTGTGTGTGTGTGTGATATTTCAAAAGCGCCATTGAGGGAAGTGTGTGTGATTATGATTTTTTCACGATTTAATATATGTGTTTTATGTAATGTTGATCATTTTATTTGTGATGATGATGATGTTTATTGGTTATGTATGGTTGTTTTGGAATTTTATTTGTATGGATGATTGATGAAGTGGATTTGTTGTATGGTTAATGGAGATTAGGATTACATGTTAATTTTTAATTCGATCATGATGATGGGATGAATGGATATAATGTGATGTGGATGAAAAATTAATGTAGACATGATTATTTATTAATATAAGTAAATATTGATGTCCTTAGGATAGATAGGTAGATTGAGAAGTAATTGAGATAACAAAATATGTGTTTAAATATGGATGAGAGATAGGCATGAAAAGGATTAGTGATAGAACATGATTAATGATGGTGACCTATAGGTACAAGTGACACTACACCATATCAAGGAACACACAGAAAATATGCCTCTAATTACATTGGAGGTAAGCAAGAGTGGATCCGAATAACACAAGGCACATGCAACCAAAACATGTGTTAGGATGAACGCAACAATATTTAGTCCTATCAAAGATCATAGAAAGATAACACATGAAATAAACTCAAAATACCTAATGTCAGCATGACAAAGGGGTTTGAGATGTAACTTGTATGCAGGAAAAAGGGTTATCCATTAGTGGTGTTCCTTAAATCTATGCCCCAAGTCTGAGAAGGGTAAAAAGTAATGCTAGAAGAAAGTTGATAAATGTGGGAAGCCTTCAAAGCCATGATAAAAATATTAGTCATCCTTTGAGGGTATGGTTTACTTTATACATGTATAATATAGATGGAAAAAGATAACATATATGATAACCGTCCTTCGAGGGATTGGTCTATATCTTTGATTTGATTTATTTTCCTTTTTCTTTTTGTTTGACTGAACAATTTTCCTTCAAGGGAGCATTCTATTTTTTATAGCTTTTGAATTTTGATAAGTATCCTTTGATTTTTATTTTGACATGGGGGAAATTTGGGACTAACTAAGTAGACCATTTAGGAAGGGATAATGAATGTATAAGGGACACCTGAGGACCCTTTTCATGGGTCCAATAGGTGAATGAGATGGTGATGGATGTAATGATCGTGAAGTTCTAACCAAAAGTTAGAACTTATCTGTGAGTAATATGCTATTATCACAGCCATGGTGCTCTTATTTAATGTCACATCTAGGCAAGTGACGGATGACCACATAGTTCCAAATGACTAGGATGAGATATGGAAGAGGCTAATGATGGAGGGATGATCTAAGAATGTGACTAAGAGCTCAATGGAAGACATGCTAATAGTAGAATGGTTTCAAGTGTGGTCCGTTAATAGGCTCCACTTTCAGTTTACCATCAAGGGAGGCCAAATGATAGGTTCTCGACCCATAATTATGTGTTATAACATATGGCCCAATCCAATTAGGGGAAACCTTTTTGCATGTGGCTCTTTTCTAGAGTAGTGACGTTATAATTTTATTTAAGAATGAGGTCATTGACATTAAATTCACGTTCTTTGATGTGCTTGTTTTAAGCACATTTGATGCGCTATTGATAAACATAATGATGGTCAAGAATGAGAAGGTGACGCTTATCTAGTAACTCAAGTTGTGCTAAACAAGCTTGATGATAGTCTTCATCATAGATGAAGTTGAGAAGGGACACATGAAAATATGGAATTTTGACTTCGAGAGGAAGAATGGATTTGGAGCCATAAAAAAGAAAAAAGTGGGTATCCCCCGTAGAAGTAAGGATTCTAGTCTGATAAGCGCATAGATAGAAAGGAAGATGAATATATCAGTCACATCCTGAACGATCAATAGTCTTGGCAAGAATATTTCAAAGAGTTTTGTTTGTGGCTTTGTCTTGGTCATTATCTTGAGGTTAGTATGGAGAATATAAGTTGAGTTTAATGTTAAATGAATCACAAAGGTTCTTAAGATATTTATTTTTAAAGGACTTTATGTTGTCCATGACAAGGTTAGGAGGAACATCGAAGCGGCAAATGATATGATGGTAGATAAATTTAATGATTAGAACATATCTTGTTGAATTGAGGGGAATTTCTTCCACCCACTTAGTGAAGTATTCAGTCACAGTGATGATGGAGTGATGTTTTTATGAAGACCAAGGATTAATAAGATTGATAAGGTCAAGACCCCATTGTGAGAAGGGCTAAAGGTCCTGAGCCGACTACAAATCTTGAATAGGAATGCAAATAAGATTGAAATAATACTAAAATTTTCACATTTCTTAACATACTCACAACATTTGTGATTAAGATAAGGCCAATAAAAGCAAGACAAAGGAAACACTTAGTGACGACTAAGCCACTAAAATTTCCACCACAAATATCGTCATGGACTTCATGGACAACACGAGGAGATTCATGGGATTTAAGACATAAAAGAAGAATACCATAAAATCCATGCTTATAAATAATGTCGCCAAGGATCACATAGCAGTTAGTGCACTGAAGAAAATATCTCTTAGCATTTTTGGATAGATCAGGAGGAATAATGGATTGGGATAAATAATCAAATATTTGGGATTACCAAAGGTCCAATGGACTAGATTCAACAATATTAACTTGGGGTAGATCATACAATTGTCGATCATGACGATGAATGATAATAGAAAGTTTGGATTTCTTTGTTTTCCAAGGAATGAGAGCTGTAAGATATACCATTGTATCAAGGAAATGATTGGTTGATCGAGGGAAATATTGGATAGTATAAGAACCAAAATATTTTAAGAGAATATGAAAAATTTCACGATATTTTTGAAGAGTATCATTTTTACACTGATACTCACCTATAACTTGTTTGATGATAATTTTAGAATCTCCATAGATGTTAAGGACTTGAATTCCTAGAAAGAGAGAGGACTCAAGGCCTAAGATAAGGGCTTTGTACTCTTCTGTATTATTTTTACACTCAAAATTGAGTTTTTTGGTAAGAGGAATATGAGTATCACAAGGTGGAATGAGAATGATGCATGTGCCTCCCACTTGCTGACACTTAGAACCATTGAAGAAGAGTACCATTGAAGAAGAGGTTCATCTTAAGAATGTCATACTCATGGTGAAAATGATTGATTGATTCCTCTCGTAATTTCTCATGAGTTAAATGTGTACTAGGAAGAGGGGATTCCGCTAACTGGTAAGAAATAACTTGGCCCTTAATGTATTTCCAAGGAATAAAATTGAGGTCAAACTCTTTCATGAGCATGAGCCATCTGAGTAACGCAATCACTATGATAAGGTTTATAATGCAATGTCTTAAGAAGATAAAAACTAATAACAAAATAAGTCTTGTGATTGAGAAGATAGTGTCGGAGTTTTGAGGTTACAAATAAAAAAGCACAACACAACATTTTAGCTTTCGTGTAGTGAGTCTCACAGTCATGAAGGTTACGAATGATATAATAAACAACTTGTTCACAACCTTGGTCATCATAATGTGCTAACATAGGAGTATAATTAGTGCCAGAGATATATAGATAGAAGGTATCCCCCTCGCATGGGGGTGTGGGAATTGGTGGAGACAGAAGGTATTTTTTAAGGTCATCGAAGGAATTTTGGAAATCTTGATCCCAGTCAAATTCTATGTTCTTGTGAAGGGGATGGTTAAAAGGTTGGAAACTATAGACACCTAATACATGCTTACACTTAGCATTTCATCCCATTCAACCAATTGATGACACTTTGTTAATTCCCCCTTCTTCCCTCCACTCTCAATGCCCATTCATGACACCTTCTTAGTCGTATTCCTCTGATAATCAACTTTTTTGGCTAATATGTCTCTTATTACTCAAACATTCCTCCTTTCGACTCTTCCAAACTCTTCCAAACATTTTTGAGCTTTAGTCCCACATGCACCTAAATTTCAAACTCTTCCAAACCAAAAACTATAAATACAAGGCTAAGCCTATCCATTCAAACACAAATTTACATAAAAAAAAACCAAACCAATCCTAAGAAAGATTTGGGATCTCATTTGTATTAGCTTTAAGCTAATTAGACATTTGATCTTAAGCTTAGTTCCTCCATTGTTAAGCTAGCACCTCCATTTGCATCCTTAAACCAGGTTTTAGTAATATGGAGAGAACCATTGGCCTTGAAGCCATTAATGGAGAGATTCCATTCTTGAAAGCTTGAAAACCATAAACAACTAATCACCCCTTTGATTAATAAGTTGATCTTATTATGTTCACTTTCTTAATTAAGTAATCTAAAGAGTAGAGAGTAGTATATATGCTAGGTTTTGATGTTTTTGTCAAAGTTATGATGCATGTATAGGATTAACTCTTGTTTAGATCTTATCCCATGGTGCATAGTTGAGTTAGCAAAGGTTTGAGGTTCTTTAGATTCCATAGATTGAAGGCATATAGAAACCTTGAAGCTACTGAAATGATAGACAGTGAAGGCGGTCTTAAGATTGGAGGGAGGAAGCATTTTGATGATCACTTTAATTTTTGCAGGGTCAACTTCAATTCCCTTGATGGATATGATAAATCTAAGGAGTTTACCAGTTAGCACTCCAAATACACACTTGGCAGGATTGATACAAACAAAAAAATGAATAAGGCGTTTGAAGAGAACTTCAAGAACGGAAAGATGGTCGTGTCGATATTTAGATTTAACCAAAATATCATCAATGTAGTATTCTATAGTTGTATGGATGATATCGTGAAAGATATAATTCATGGCCCGCTGATAGGTGGTTCTGACATTATTTAGACTGAAAGGCATGACACGGTAGTAAAAGGTCCCCCAAGGGGTGAAGAAGGAAGTCTTATCTTTATCTTCTAGAGCGATGAGGATTTTATTGTAACCATAAAACCCATCCATAAGGGAAAGCATTTCATGGCTTGTGGTGAGATCTATGAGTTGGTCAATGTTGGGAAGAGGAAAGTCATCTTTAGGGCAAGAGAAATTAAGATCTTAGAAATCGGTACATATGCAAAGATTTCCTGATGCTTTAGAGATGGGAACAATGTTGGAAAACCATTGAGGATAGTCAATGGGGATGATGAAATTGGTGGAAAGAATACATTTGAACTCTTCTTTGATGAGGAGAGCAACTCGATGGTGCATGTGGAAAATATTATGCTTTACCGGTTTCACATTAGGGTAAGTGACGATATTATGGATGACAATAGAAGGTTCAAGACAAGACATGTATGAATAGGACTATGAAAATGCCTAACTATGATTAGAGATAAATGTGGTAATATATTCAAGTTGGTGTGGATCAAATTATTGAAATACCTTTAGGATGTGAGGCTCTTGAGGAGTCTCGATATTAACGTTAATGGTAACTTCGTTGAGAAGAGTGGATGTATCAGATGGTAAGGTATTATGAAGATAAGAATCCTCTAGCCTCATATGGTAAAGGATAACATCATTGTCAATATATTGAAGAATGTGAATGATATAAGAGTCTTCTTCTATCATCTTCGGATGAAAAAGGGGAGGGGACCTAGTCTGGTTTTCGTACTGATAGGTGACTAACCCCAAAGTGATGGCAGAGACTAAAAAAAATTCATAAGCAATAGAAATGGTGTCATCTAATTCCATTTCTTCAAGAGTCATAAAATATGGAGAAAGTGGAGAAGGCACGTGCATGTCTTCAAGAATAAAAAATGATGAAGAAGGTAGAGAAGGTATCTCCATGTCTTTGAGAGTCAGAAAGGATAGAGGAGGTGGAGAAGGCATGTCCATGAGTACCTCAGATCGTGGAATGGGGTCATAGGAATGCTCCTGGTATTCCAACCCAAAAATTTTGTGAGGTTTGCTGTACTGATAAATAATAAGGACATATGGCCCATTCTCGTAACGTCCCATACTGAATCCTTTCCATGCACAATGATGGATATAGGTGTTGGAAAAATATGGTTTGTTAAGGAATCTGAAACCATCGATATAAGATTTAGCATGCGGAATATCATCGATGTGAGAGGAGGGGGTATAGAAACCACCATAGATGAGGTTGGTGCGAAGACGTGGTTAACCAAAAGGAATGACATATCTGATGTTGGGTTGGTAGATAGGTTCCTTGTTAGGCCTACCAAGATGGTGAGGAGTGGGCAAGGTGTTAAGTGTGAGAAGACAATATTATCCCATCGTAAGTTTGTCCATCACGATGTCTAGGGAGTCATTGTTAGGGATTTGGGAAGAAGGGATGGGTGAACTAGTGGATGGTGGAGATGGATCGTCCTAGGGTACAAGAACATCATTAGGTTGAAAATTCATATTTCACATATAAAAGGGAGGAATGTCCCCATGAATTGTCAAAACCTTCCCCTCATGCTCATATTTAAAGGAACGATGGAGTGTAGAAGGGAAACAATGCATAATGCGGATCTAAGGTCACCCAAGGAGAACATTATTTTAAAATTCCCCTTCTATGATGTAGAAGAGCTCATGGAGGAGCTTCTTACCAAAGTGAATAGGAATAATGAACGTTCCTAAGGAGGGAATGAAAACATCATTAAAAGTGCAAAGGACCGTGGGTGTTTGGCCAATAGAGGCCTTTGGTATCTTAAGTTCATCAAAATTATGTGATCGAAGGATATTGATACTTTCTCTGCCATCAATCATGGAATTTTGGATAAACATGTCATCAATATCAACATTGATAAAGAGGGGAATATCATGTTCTTTTGGCAAGATATCTGTAATCTCCGCATCAACATATGATATGGTAGTAGAATCTGCAAGTGCTCGTACAAGGAATGTGAAGGGCTGAGCTTAGTCACTCGATGTTATAATGCACTTTAAGGCCTTAGTGAGATCTTGTCCATGGTCTAGCAAGCTTTGGATGAGCTCGTACAGTGACATCTTGACTAGGGCCTGGTGGATTTGTTTGACTATACTCTGTTCGATAGGCCTAGTCACTGCTAAGATGGAAACTTTGGGTGTTGATGAGGTAGCTAACTCTTTAGGAGGAGGGACAATAATGAAGGTTTTCACTTTCAGTTGGGAAGTTGATTTAGGCTCACATTGGTCAGACCGAGTGGTCACCCGAATAACATCGATGAAAAAACGGGTTATCCTCAGAAGAATAGTCATCAAGATGTGGTATGGTTGTTAAAGTTTGTGAAGAACTGGGAGACTTTTTCATTTAGATGAATGAGGTCAAAGGTGCAGATGTTAGAGAGGAAGGAAGAGGTTGGTTTGATTTTGGGAGAAAGTATCCTTTCTCAATGAAGCCATGGGTAACAACTTGGAATGCTCTATAATTATCAATATCATGGTGATATGCTCATATGAGGTTGGGATTGAAACACAATGGATAATTTCTATTCAGGTAAAAGGCCCTAATAGGTGGAATCGTGATCACGGAAATTCATAATAAGTGTTGGAAAATGTTTACATATGATTCACCTAAAGCCTTAAGAGGTGTTTTGTCCTTGCAGAATATTTTGGTCTTCGAAGAAGAAGTGGATGTCTGAGATGATAAATCTTGATTATGTTGATGTCTCGATGCTCTAGGTTTAGTTTTAGCATAGGTTAATATCTTAGTGCCGAGTCATTATAGCATGGGTTAGTAAAATGTTATTGATGAAGAAGTTGTTGAGTTGGATGGTTTAGAGATAGGGATGTTGATTTTCTTATAGGAATGTACAAGATATCTTTGAGGTAATGTACTAACGATTGTGGATTTTGTTTATAAAGGCTTGTCCTTAGGAGAAGCGACAACAATTTCCACTGGAGAATCTGGAGGTGGTGTTATAGTTGGTATAGGCACATGAAGTGACATTGGTTTGATAGAATCTAAAGGAGGTGAAGACCGATTTGATTGTGTTGATGAAGTAGGAGAATCATTGTAGGTTGTTTGAATTGTTTCCAATAATTCTTCAAATGATGGTGGTGGTGTAGAGGGAGAAGGTGGTGTGGATGTGTTTTTAACAGTTGATGTGGGTTTGGGTAAAAGCTATGAAAGAGGTACCAATTTTAATTTGGAGGATGGTATAACAGGTAGGAGTGGAATGGATGTAGGTAAGGTAGTTAGATTTAGTGAAGTGGATCTGGCATGTGATGAAGTGGATATAATCGGTAACATAGTAGGTGTGGAACTAGTGTCAATTGTAGAAGTAGGTTGGAATGATCATTTTATAAATTCTTCTACGAGAAAGAATGATATGTTTGTGTAAGGGGTCCTAGTAGTAGAAATGGATGTAGAGGTATATGTAGATAAGTTTGGTATGGTTGTGGGGATAAGTGTTAATGGATTTGTATATGTAGGAATAATATCAAAGGGGATTGATGCAATTGACAATGAAGGAGAAGAAATCATAGGTTCTCGATCACCGGTGTTTAAAGTGTTTATAGTATGGACATTAGGTGTCTGGGTTGTTGAGGTGGTGGAATCTTGGGTCATTGGTGCATGATTTGGGAAAGGTTTTTTTAAGATGTCAAGTGGTTGAAGAATCATTAGGATTGTTGACCTGAAGGTCACCCTGATTCAATTAACCTTTGAACCAAATCATTGAAAGTTTGACATTTATCTATGTCGTGACCTTGGGTTTGGTGATATTTGCATTAATTATATTCACGATACCACATGGGTTTTGGTCTTGACTCATCAACTGGTCGGATAGGTGGTAGTGTGATTAGATTTTCCACTATCAACTTGTCAAAGATAGATGTGTATGATTCCCCGAGGGGAGTGTAGTTGGGTGTCAGTCGTGGGGCTTGTTGTTGAGTCCACGTGCTAGATGTTGGTGCAGGAGAAGATTTAACAACGAAAACATTAGTCGTTCCCTTAGATTTATCATTAGGTGTGGATGCTCTAGTGAAATCATGTTTAAGTTTATTTGATTTTAGTTTTAAATGACCTGGTCAAGGGAACATGTTTAAAGCTTGCGAGTCATGGTGAAGGCTTCGTCTAAGGTTTGGAAGGATTGAATTTTTAGGGTATAAGATATATGTTTCTACATGAATGTCAAAAGATCTCAATGAGTTCAGTCTGCGGAAGGGTGAATGATAGTTGATTTATAATGTCACGACATCATGCAACGAATTCTATGATAGACTCATCTTTGAACTATCGGATGGCATATAGATCATTGATAGTTATCTTACACTCAATGATTGATTAAAAAAATGTTCTAAAAACAATTTGTGCAAGCTGATTGAAGGAAAATATCGAATATTGAGGGATGTTATCATACCATTATAACATTGGACCAGATAAAGACATGGTGAAAGTGCGAAGCATAAAGTCCTGATCATGTGCAATAAGGTAGCATATATGCCTCAATGCACATAGATGTTTTGCTGTGGATCCTCCTTGGTATTAAACTTGGTGAAATTGGGAAATTCCCAATGTGGAGGATATGACTTAATTGGCATGGAGGGATAGATCGGCTCATTACAGATTTATTCTTATGATAACACAACTTTAGGCCCTAGGGTAGTGGCCTAAAGTTTGGCTATACTATTCATGAGAACATGCATAGGATCATTTGGTGATGTGATAATGGGTTGTGGTTATTAAAATTTTGAGGTAACTGGGTAAAATTTTTGGTGAGATTGAATGTGTGTTTGGGGGATTGTTTGATGAATGTGAGATAAAGGTTGAGTTTTGAATGTTTGATGTTGTGTCATGGGGATGTTGTATGATTGTTGAGACTGGGTAGGAACTTGATGAGTATAGGTAGGCTAGAATTGTTGTTGAAAGGGGTTAGACACTGAATAAGGTAGGGAACCTGCAAGAGGGGGTTGGGAAGCAATGACCTACACATGTGATGTGAGGGGATCATGTTGTCTAAATAAGGGATGTGATATTGGGGCCAAAGAGGAAATATGAATGGTAGTTGTGATGGTTGTATTGATTGGATGAAGATTGTGTGGAGTGGACATGACTAGCTAAGAAGTTGGGTGGGGTGGTGAATTGTTAGAGGATAAGGAAAGTTTGTTTACTAAAAATTATTGACTGGCTTCAGGATTAGTCTGATAAGGGAAAATATGCTAAAGTAGTGGACTATTTGGGGAAAGATGGGTTGATTTCCTGAGGAGATAGTCTTATAGAGCCACCGGAGTGGCATCAAGGATCTCCTGGAACTGCAAATCACCATGAGGGATAAGAGGGGGTCCAAAAGGTTCTGTTCTAGCAGATGGTGGGTTGGCTGGTCTAGATGGGACAAAATGATAGTAGAAGAAGGGATTAGTTTCTCCTAAGGTCGTGGTTTGAACCAAAGATTCTGGGTGAGAAATAATAAGTAGAGGATTAGTACTAATAAAAGAGGTGATCAAGGGTATGGATGAACCAATTGTTGTAGTAGACGTCTATTGAGTCAAAGTAGAAATATTTGAAGGGAAATTTTGTTCCATCCTTTTAGATGTTGAGCAAGTAATTACAGGCATGAAAAAATAACAAAATTTTATGCCAAACAAGTCAAGAAAACAATCATTTTTTATTTTTTTTAATTAATAATGTGAAAAAGAAAAAGGGATGGATAACAAGGTAGCTAGAAGAAGGAAGTCTATGTATGGTTTTAGGTTTGTTATGGATGGGAAGAGTCTAAGTCACTTTCCTATTGGGTGATGAAATCCCACTCAGGATGCCGAGAGAAGGTTTGTTTTTATGTGTCAATTGATTTGTAAGTTTTAGGTTGTGTGTGAGGATTGTGAAATGCAACAAGTTAACCTCATACTTAAAATATATGAGCAAGAAAGATGCAAAAAAAAAAGGTTATTTTTCAAACCAAATTGAAGTGTGATATTTTGATGAGGAAGCACATAGGAAAGCGAAATACAATGCAGAAAGGAGAAAATAAGGAAAAAGAGGAAAACCTGGATAAAGATTTTCCTTTTTATTTAATTTTTATTGAAGTGCAATCTAGTAGCTCAACCAAAATGAGAAAGAAATAAGCAAGTCCTCGTGTTGTAGTGTTAGTAGAAGAAAGAAGAAGAAAGAAAATAGAAAAGAATGTGACTAACAAAGGTTTGTCCCACCGGGCGTGCCAAGAATTTTGTCATATTTTCTCCATTCCTAATCAAATGAATGAATTAACTACTGAAATAAAATAGAAAATAATTACATGGAGGGTTTATACTACCTCAGATGCGATGTGATGGATAAATGAGCGCAAAGTGAAAATGAATCCTCGCTGTAGATGATGACCTGCAAATAAGATAAACTGAAATAGGATTGATTAGATAGATTTATGCAGGGGATTCTTGAACAATGCCTGATCTAAGAAGTGGTTAGCTTCATTTCATGGATTTCAACCCCCATTTGTTTAGAAAGAGTGAAATAAAGAAATAACAATAGATATCATGAAGAAACAAAAGTATACTAAATCTGATAATGATAAAAATTGATCTAGAAGATGCTTCAATTGAAATAACTGTGAATTGAAGGTTACCTGGTCTGGATTGATGATAACCTAGACTGTGCATAGGAAGATTGATGATGACCTGAGAGAATGGATCTGGAATGTAAGAGAAATATGAAATCCCTCCAAGATCTGAGTATAATATGGATGCAATAGAGGCTTGAGCATGCTGGAGGTAACCTACAAAGGGGGTTTGAGAAAGAAAAAACCAAAGAAAATGGTAGAAAACATAAATAGATGAGGATAGATTGAGAATCATGACCCTGGTTGAAGAAAACTAGGGTGGGTCAATGAAAACTATATCAGAGCTAGACAAGGCCGAAGCTAAATGGTTGAAAAAGATAACCTGTAAACAAAGAGGATGAAAAATAAGGTTTCTAAAGAAGCTTTGAGTGTTATAGAGACTGAATTGAACCTATAAAATGTTAGAAGCAAGAAAGAAAATGATAATATGATAAAAATATTATTAACTTGATATTGAGATAATGATAAGCTCACAAAATATGAATGTGAGTGATTAAAGAGCATCCAAAGGAGGTCTGTTACAGGAATGCTCAGCATGAGAGAGATCCAAAATTCACATGCATCTAATGATTTTTGGATCCTTTTTGGAAGTATTAAACTTGGTTTTAAAGGGTCTACGAAGACTACGCTGGGTTTCCACTGAATGCGGGGAAAGTTTCCCCAATGGGCAAGATTTTTGTGTTTTTGGCATGATTTTGTGTTTTTAAGCATGATTTTGTGTTTTTAAGAGTTGGAAGGGTGCTTTAAAGAATTGTGCAGGATTATCTTGTTTGGGGATAAATCATGGGTATTTATGACATAAAAATAAATAGGAATAAAGCAAGAGAAGCATGGGGATTTATGTGTAGGATAAAAACATCCTAATTATAAGGTTTGTTAAGGAAAGATAAGCTATTAATTGATTGATTAAATAATTAATGTGGCTTAATTAATTAATGGAACTTAGGTGGGCATTTAAAGGTGATAGGATAATTAAGTGGGCATTTAAATAAAAGGGGATGGATTAACATAAGTATGCACACAGGAGAAAAATGGTAGAGATACCAATTTTAGGTGTCTACACCAACATGTACTGTTAAAACTAATGAAGCGCATATATCATATAAAATTCCTCACGCTCAATAGTAGTGTAATTTTTCTCTACTGGTGTCAACTTCTTGCTTAAAAATCATATGGGATGATCGACATTTCCGTCTTCGCGTTGTGCCAAAATTGTGCCAATAGTTTTACCATAAGCATCCACATGCACGTGAAAGGGTTTGGTCCAATAAGGAACACACAAAATAGGTGCATTAGTTATTTTTTTCTGTCAAATTCTTAAATGTTTGTTATTAGGCATAATCCCAATGAAACTTTCCTTAACCCTTGAGTGATTTCTTTAATGGCATGGTAAGCTTCACATAGCCTTTTAATGAACTTTCCTATAATAGCCTGTATGCCCCAAAAATCTACGCACTTCACTTTGGTTGGTAGGTTCTTCTAATCCCAAGATCACAACTATCTTGGTTGGATCTACCAACAATCATTCCTCTTAAATGATGTGCCCAAGAAAAGTTCCAAAGGGTGTAGCAAAGATACACTTTTTTAATGTTGAGAGAGATGCTTAAACTGCATGCACCTCTCAAATATAAGCTTGATATTATCACAATGATCCTTAACTAAGCCATATACCCTCCAATCATCCAAATAAAATTGTAATAACTTGTGAATAAAATCATGAAAAAGCATGCAAAACAAAGCGCAAGAACACTTTTTCCACATTTTTCAATCCAAAAGGCATAAGCATATATGCAAAATTTCCTCATTCGGTAGAAAAATTTGTCTTCTCATGATCCTCTTTCATGATGCACACCTAGTGATAGCATGAGAACCCATCTGTAAAATAATATATCTCGCACCCTGCAACTCCTTCAAGGATTTTTTCTATGGAATGGAGTGAGAAAAGGATCTATAATGCATGCAGCATTGAGTTCCCTATAATGAACAAATATCCTTATCCTCCCATCCTTCTTAATGCTTATAAACATAGGGCTCACCCACTCAGATTCTTTAATTGGCTCAATAATTTCAGACTTAAGCATTTTATCAATTTCTTCCTTTACCTTTAAGTGCAAGTTAGGATTCATCCTGTATGGCCTCTTCCTAACTGGATGCACGATTTCTTTCAAATTAATCTTCATTTCTCTTAGCCAAGGCTGCACTCCCTTCAACTCATGATATCCTTGTGGAAACAAGTCCTAGAAGTCACACAATAGCTCAATGATCTTGGCCACTTCTTTCTCTGACCAATAATCCCCAATGATTGCTTCCTTAGGTGCATCTTTGGTGCCAATGTTAACATTTTTTGTATTCATAGAAGCGTGGTACGCATGTGCCTTTTCATATTTTTTTATCAATTACTTCACATGCACCCTTTGTATGGATAACATCCAAGTTCTCAACCTCTTCATCATCAATTAGGCATACCATTTTACATTTTTCTTTCTCCTTCCAGGTGTAGCCCAATTGTTATCTCATTTGTTTTCTCAGCATTCAGACGAAACCTCTAGAATCAGGTTCTCCCAATAACTCCAACATGAGATCCTCTTTCTTTACGCTATCCCCTAATGTGATGTGCTTCATTATCTATAGAGCTTCGTGGGAAGGGGGCTTAGTAGAAAATTAGTCAAAGTTTTGAACCATGACTTGAGTCATATCTCGCCATCTCGCAGTATCTTTTTTGAGCTCAAC
Organism: Taxus chinensis; assembly: GCA_019776745.2. Lineage (NCBI taxonomy): Eukaryota > Viridiplantae > Streptophyta > Pinopsida > Cupressales > Taxaceae > Taxus > Taxus chinensis. The sequence goes on from CM034153.1 coordinate 15,061,947, forward strand.
ATGGACATACCATGCGCATGTGTAGCCTTGCAGGGTGGAATAGAAATTAGGTACCCACAGATATGGTGGTAAGGCCTCTTGGCCTTATGCCCATAGTCTCTCACAATTATGAATGTGTGCCAAAGTTGGAGTCTTCCCATTATATTCACATATATGTGTAGGTGCATTACTCCATATAAATCTTATTGAGAAGGTGATTCTCCCCTCTCCTCATCCCAACAAGTTGTCTATGTGTGTCACCCACCAGTGCGATGTCATTTGACATAGGGTATAAACCAACATGTTCCTTTGATCACCCTCATTCTTCCAATGTTCCTCCATGGTGCACAAGAAATAATTAGGCTTTACTTCACTAGTGAAACACGGTAGCTGAACCTTTCCCATGCACCTAACCATGTGCAATCTGATCATTCTAGTTACGGGTCCCTTCATCTCGCGCCCAACCATATCATACGTGTCGTAGACCCAGTTATCACAAGCCAATACTCATGGTGTCACTAACTAATTGCACATCTCCCCACTGTAACATACCTTCCTTGGATGGTTCTATTGTTTCATGGTCACAGACTGTGCACGCATAAATCTTGTTCAAATCTTCTTCACTTAGAGGCTTAACATATGGTGTAGTTTTTTCTTCATTCAGAGGTATAATGACATGCTCATCTCTATTCTTGAAACTTATGTAACCCTTATTGAAGTGAAAGTATACATTGTTCACATAGCACCACGGTCGCCCAAGTAATGCTAGAAAGTTATCTTCTTCAGCAATCTCTATGACCTTAAAATCTATAGTAAACTAGGCTCCCTAGATTGTTATAGAAGCATCTTTTAACACATTTGAAGATGGTTGTAAGGTTGGCCTCCCCATCTGATTCCATGCATCCAAAGTTAACACATTTACCTCAGCTCCTGTATCCATCAAGATGTTGCTTACCAAACACTCATCAATTGATGCATCCATAGTGATTTCCTTATCATACTCGTGGTTTTGTGGTGGTAAGTTGCATGTAGTATCCCAGTGTCTTGAAACCATTCTCCCAACATAGGAATGATATTCTCCTGGCGCAACATCTTACACACCTCCTTCTGCGGGATCTCAGCATGCTTTTCATGTTCCCTTTCCGTGTGCTTTCTCCTTCAAGCATTGTATCTCACCTTACAATTCTATGATGACTCCCATAGTGTCATGGTAGAATTCCTTCTTATGAGTAGTATCTGGATACTTGACATGCATGACTACTTCTCTTGTGATGAGTGGTCCTAGATTTAAGAGGTTTCTCCCAAACGTGTGGTAATTTAGGATCAGAAATCTTCTGCGGTATTCACTGGTCACCCTTCATGTGTTGTACCTATTTAAGTTTTCCAAATGGAAGAGTTTGGAATTTGGGAGCACTACATATTTTAGATTAGATTAGGATAAACTTGTTTAGGCTAGTTAGCAAATATAACTAACCTCTATGCTTGAAAGCTTAACAAAATGAGCCTACTAAAGACTTAAGTAATCAGTTTTGTTGTTTACTCCATGAGGGTGAATGAATCTCACTAAATAAATGGCCAAGTTTAGCTATTCCATTACTAACCTAACATGGGTGTAAGATGAAGCTATTTTAATGGTGGATGACCCAAGATCAAATGCCTTATTAGCTTGCTAATGCAAATGAGCTCTTAAGCTTTCTTAGGCTTGTTTTCTGCTTATGTAAAGTTATGTGTTTGAATAGGCCTAGCCTTATATTTATAGTTTTTGGTTTAAGAAGAATTTGGAAGTTGGGTGCATGTGGGACTAAACCTCAAAAATCACTTTTAGATTATATTAGGATAAACATGCTTTAGGCTTAGTTAAGCTAGGTTTAGGCTAGTTAACTAGGGTTTAGGCTAGTTAAACTTTGATTAACAAGTGAATAGAGACTCATTGAGAGTTGGGAGGGGTCTAGATAACCAATTATGATTAATAGATAGCCTAGGAAGCCAATAGAAGTGGTCTACTTCTGAATGGTCTAAATGAGGAATGTATAGATAATAAGAGAGATATTAGCCAAATATGTTGGATATGCGGAGGAATATGATTGAGAAGAGTGTCATAAATGGGCATCCAAGAATGGAGCGAAGAATCCAAAGTGTCATTAATTAAATTGGAGGAAATGCTAATTCTTCAAAAGGCTACATGTTCAAAGCTTGAGAGCTTCTTTCCACCGCCGTCTTTCGTAATCCTGTCTTGCATGCCTCATGAATCTGATATGTCAGTCGAAAATCCTTTGTATCATGAGTATGTGTGTTACAAATCTTACAATACATAGATTCAATCTTCATAGTCATGCACTTCAAGAGAGGGAAATTCTAGACATCATGGTCCAAGTGGCATATTTCATAATATTGCAACAATGCACGCACTGACATACACAGGAAACTATCCTTAGTGTGTCGCTCAACCTCACAATATGTGCACCATACTCCCCACTTTTGGTCTCATGTGCAGAGTTGGCAGAAATATTCTCCAATTGCTTAGCCATAGATGCTATCTGCGCTTCTAAAAATGGCTCTCACTCCAATATCCACACTCCCCACTGCTTCAGCACAAATATATGTTTCCAATGCCTTGTGTGGATTAGTATATGTCTTATGAAATAATGCCCGTTGAAATGGAGTCAACAATCCCCCAAAAAACCATTGTGCATGCTAAATTTGATGAATTTCATAAATCAACTTGAACAATAAAGTCTTAAATCGCACATCATACTCCCTTACACTTTCAGATAATCCCTACTTAATATCCTTGAGCGCACTGATGTTTTGTTGTTCGAACTCCGGGATGTGAAAATCAGTTAAGAACGTAGTGTGCAAAGCATTATAGTCCACCACAGTCTGATGTGGGTCATACTTCATGTACCAGCTATGTGCGAGCCCCTGAAGACTAGTGGAAAATTGACTTGTCTTCTTATCGGAAGCCTTAATTCCCTTAGTGCGTCGTAATAATTCACACTTATGAACATGCTCTGTAACAACCTTAATACCTCTATACTCTAACAAGCGGAGTGACATCTCGAAATAAACCTGAGATGGCGTCAGTTGAGGTTGGTTCCGTGGTGGTTGTTATGGATCTTTCCCTGGAGTAGGACCGGATCCAAATCCAGAACCTCCTCCAGGATTCCCTCCATGTGGCAGTTGACCTAATCCTCCTGAGCCTCCTATGCCCCCTACTACGGGATGCGACCCAGTTGATGAGCTTGTTTATGTCCTAGTTGTAGTACTAAACTAGACACCTATGGTCAGCATTGTCAGAATGCCCACATAAGTGCTCCCAATGGTCTACGTGTCAATCCCTTATCATGATGATGCACCCCGAAAATGATCCTGATATAGTACTCCCAAACATCAGCGCATGTTGCACTACCATGGGTGTATTCGTAGTTTAATGCACTTTTTAATTCAACACAAAATCATATCTACTAGTATCTTCCTGATTACCTTCACTACTTTTTCTTTCAACAACTACCTCTAGATTTGGAACACCATGTCCAAGGGCTAGGTGACTAGGTGGGATCAAATGTGCACCCACCAGCCTCATTCTTTCCTCTGATGTGCTCTCATCCAAAGCCGATGGGGACTCATTACTGCACTTTCCCAAGGTTGGGAGAACCTGATGTTACGGCTCATCTTCCACGAGAGCTTCAAAACCTTCGTGATCCATCATTCCCCACAACTCCAATGATGCTGCAATGTCCCTCACACGTGCCATGTCCCTCTCTCGTGCTTCATTAAACTTGAGTCGTCTTTCTTCTCTCTACCTTTCTTCCGCTCAGGATGTTGTTGTCCTTCTCCACCCCTACCCCTGCGCACGGTTGGGGTTTAGGTAACCATAGGTTATCTCTCCAAATTTAGTCCTACCATCAATATCTTGATTGCTAAAGGGATAACGCACAAATATGATCCTCTGGGTTCATGTAAGAACCTAAAATCAACTTCCTCTAGATAATAATAAGTGGTAATTGTGTACTTCAACATATAATTGCGCAACACACCAGCCCACCAGTGATCTACATATCTAGTCCAGTCTTCATCTGCATGAAAATGCTTCTGATAGTCTTCCTGTGTCCAAACCCTTGGCCTAGGATATCAATATTTGTACGATGTGTACGCTACCAACCACTGATACAAATCTACTAGAAAGAAGCTAAAGAAAGTCTCATATAACTCATGATAAAGGTTGTCTTCCACCCACATGCGTGCGTTAAAACTAGGACAAATGTTATTCCTCTGTGCAAAATTATATTGTCCTTCTTCCACCCACCTTTCAATACTCTCCAGAGATAGTTGGTACACCATATGCAAGCAACATCCTGACAGAAAAATTAAAAAGAGGTCTTGGCAACATAACCAAAATGTACTCTTTGTTATTCACTCAAGCACTATGTGCGTTGACACCTTTTTCAGTTTGAACTGAATGCTCACTCGAAGCGTGCATAGCTACTAGGTCCCTCCTTTGTGTTTTCTTGTCAAGATGTTAGCATGCATATTCATGATAATAATTAACCAAGTACTCATTCAAACATACTAAACCATTGCATATACTTATTTTGGAAACACATATAATAAAGAAACATAATAGATCAGATAATAACCAATATCAATTGCACCATGAGTTTCCCATAATTAGACATATCAATGATCATAATCCATCCACCATAAACCATTATAACAAGAGTATTACATATTAGAAGCTGAATACATAACCAATATAACCGAATGTTGATCCATGCACACAAATGTCAAAACCTAAGACCTAGACAACCTAACAGACTCTAAGAACTAAGAGCTAAAGATTGGTACCACAACTGTGGGTTACAATAGGTATATATAGGGGTGGAGACTTGCCCTTTACCACCCATGCACTTCCTAATAATATGCGTGCTCAGAATAGACTACGTGCATGCTTTTACATAACAGCTAATAATATACCATCATATAAATATGACTTGCTTTAATCCTATTAATAGCCTCCACGCATGTGCTTGATCTGCATGTTCATTCTCCAAAAATAGCCTTTTCTTGGCCGCTAAGTTATCATGCTTTATCTCTTTGCTTGGTCGACACTCCATCTTGCTTTTCTATTTTTAGCCCGTGATTTAGCAAAATCGGTTGAGTCCTGAATTTTGTATATCTGGGTGTGAGCCTCTCATGCATTGTTTCCACCTTGCATGTGTATGCTCCTTCGCGCCTCCTTTGCACGTTGAAACCTCTGCGCACGCTTCATACTTAAGTATTTTTCCCACTCAACAATTGTATTATGTGTGACAAAGTGTGTGTGTGTGTGTGTGTGTGAATTTTGTCAGTTTATCTTTTGAGTTAATGGTGATATAACACTTTGTAAACCATTAACGAACAAATCTAGAAAAGTAACTTATAAATCGAGAATTCAAGCGACACAATGTTGTGTGCTAATCCTCCAAATCATCGAATGAAAATTTTAGAAATCTAAATATTCATGAATTAATGAAAAATTACCACTAAAATTATCCCTATTGTATATTCCATTTTAAAATGGAACGAAAATATCACTATCTATATAAAATCATTAATTTTCAATAACAAAATAAAATAAGAAATTATGCACATAGGAATCGCATATAACATGCAAAAAATTCACTTTCGAAAACATGACTTTTTGCAGCATAATTTCTTTAGAAAAATAAACTACCCTAAAGTCTATAAAAAGAACTAATAATTCAATAAAATCACAACTATTGCTTACAAATTTCATCCTCGAAGAAACTAAGAAGTAAGACAAACGTGTGGATGGAGACCCTTTAACTAGAAAGCAAGAGGAACTCGTGGACACTCACCCTTTTTCCCTCCACCAACTTGAAAGAGAAATTTCATAGCTTTGATTTTCTTTGATTTATTAGTATGCATCAATATGGTATAAATCATCAATATGGAATAAATAGAAATATGAAGAAATGTCCTCACCCAACAAGATTTTGCATTTGATTTCATGCCACGGTTTACGTAGGATTTAACAAAGTCATATGGCCCAGGGATTTTTTTAATAATTTTGAGGGGTCAATTCTACTTAAAATAATATACACCAACTTCCAAGGTTACTTCATATATTTTGAATAAATGGAAAGATCTAACCCCCACAAATTAAATCACCTAAAATAATAATCAAAACCAAATAAATATGATTATCTAACTGGAATTCTTTCCACCTTTATGGTTGTACAAAAATCATTGGGAGTTTAATGTTATTTGCCATATGTGTGCATAGAATTTATTTGGACGTCACAATTTAAAAAAACTTTTAATAGTCTTTCCCAATGGTTTCTCATCTGAGATCAAATAATTCAATAATGCAAACAACATGGACATGAATTTTCAACCTTCACCTACCCTTTGTTGACTCAACACTATGGATCAAATTGATTGTGATTTGTTTACAAATTTTTATTAATTTTATTTTTTCAATGATATGGGCGGCTATAGTAAAGTCAATCTCTCTTGGAAAAGAGTTTTATACCTACCCTTTGACTAAATAGAAACTTAGCTCATCATGGCTTTTTTTTTCCCGGATAGTAATTGCTCCAATGGGATTAGGGAGTGTCATAAGGTACGCTAATTTTTTTGAGAAAATTTTGAATTTTGTCCTCGTTTAAGATGGATTCTAATTTTATTTATTATTTTTATATAATATGTTTTTGAGAAGATTTTGTAACACACATTGAGTAAAAGTAGTGGATGGAAAACTCTTTGTTTGTCATTTTGATATATGCATGCATTTTTATACAATTAAAATGAAAAAAAAATAAAAATTGTTAGAACTTTAAGATGTTTTTTTCAAACTGTATCTATTGATGAATTTGAATTGAATTTTATCCTTATCAAACATGATTTCGAACTTGAACCTTGTGACTCATGTATTAGGTACATAAATTTTTCTATCAAATTTGTTGAAGGTAAGATCAAGACCTTGTTGCTTTTTAATGATGGGACATTTGCCCTTGACAAGAATTTATCTCTCGTAGAGTCTTTGTGAACCAAACAACTTCACCAATAGACCAAGGATACGTTGGAAAATTACACTATGAAATATACTTTCTAAGTAGATTGTTTTTAAAATAGCTATATACATCCAATTTTAAAAATTCATAGCGCATCTTACCAATTAGTGACACTAAACAATTGTCACGTTTTCATGAGAAAATAGTAAAATTTGAACCAAACTTTCTAGTCGATTTGACTGAAATTGGAATTGGAATACGATTTGACCTTCAAAAAGAAATAATACAAACATTGGAGTGTGTCAATAACATAACATTCTCCCCTTACAATAATAAATGATTGTCTCTAAACCTCTTATTGTATATTGAAGAAAGTTAATTAAAAAATAATGAGTAGCCCAAAAAGCGTTGCGAAGAAGACTATGTCAAAGAGACAATATATAATCCACAACATAAAACCTATACACAATGGACTTCAAGCAGTCATCAACAACAAACTAAGGTACAAGGTTGTAAATACAACTCACTACTTACAAACACCAACACTATTCAAGATTACATAAAAATAATGTTGTAACAAATCCCACTAAGTACAAAAGTTGAAATAATAATAACAATATTATCTCATATAGATCAGTAGTCAGGACTTTTGTTTGCAACGACAATGGTGTAACATTCTCATTTCTTTGACTAAGTTAGAGCTAATGATTTGTGCTTTGATTTGCTCTCGCTGGCATTATTTTGTTTAATTTTTTTTAACAATGCATGTATTTGAGAAAATAAAGATGCAATCTAAAAAAATATGTCAAAGTAAAGCCTTGAAATTGCAACTTCCTGATGAAAATTATAGCCAAAAAAGTATGTTAAAATTTTGATTTTCCTTAAATGCAACAAGCCAACATGCACGATTGAATCAACAATCACATTCTTTTCTATGCCCATTCCAAACAATGCCCCTTTCCAGTTCAAATAGTGTTAAACTACTACAGGAAGATCTCCAAAAACACCAAACCATTGGGTCTTAACATAAGTGCAGTTGCAAAGCAAGTGCGTCAAACTTGCATTTGATTGAAACTATGGGCATTTATTTGGTTGAACAATCATATTTTTAAATATGTCACCAACACACAACTTGTAATGTAAAATTTTCAATGCCAATAATTGTGTATCTGTATCAACTTTAGATTTCCAAATTTGTGCACTTAATCTGGCCTAATGCTTATGGCTAAATTTGTATTTCCATTTAATACTTATTAAGGGAGTTAGAGACATTTTGCGAAGGGTAAAAACATAAATTTTCTTCAACAAAATGAATGAAAAGGGATGGGAGTATATCCAATCCGGATCTTTGAAAAATTAACATGGAGTTGGAGTACAAAATTTAATTGCTAACTCAATGGGAAATAAGAAATGTAAAAAACAAAGCAAAGTTTAGCGATCAAGAAAAAATTATCTTTAATGACCTACCAAGGTAACTAATGCAAGGTAGTGAAGTCCTAAATATTAATAAATCTTCATATTCCTTTCTTGAACAAATAATAATCTTTTATGGGAAAATTGATAGAAAGAGGTTGTCCTTGATAATGTACATGTTTTCTCCACTAGATGGAGGAAGATGCAAAACTAAAATGATGTTGTAGTGAATATTCGTTGCAATTTCAAAATTGAAAAATAAGTTGCAGGATTTGTAAATGGATTGAACAGGAATGCAACTTTAATTTGAAAGAATGGAACAAGAAAAATCCTATCCAACCAGCTCACATATTCACTTTTCTTTTATTTATAGCTTTAATAGTTATGTGTCACAATAGTATTTTCCATGATTCATCATATTTAACAACCCTCGTGATCCATTTTACCAACAAGGAATAGACCCAATGTTTTGGGGTCTATAATTTATGTTACTCCTTTAAACTTAGATTGGATGCAATGATACCAAGAAGTACCAATAATCCCAAAACATTTGGTCCATAAACATTGATGGATTAATTTATTCAAATCTTCATACCCATTATTGGATGTCATCCAATGTGAATAATAGTACACATGTGTGGAAAGAAATAATTTATAAGCTATATAAATTTTTCTAGCCAATGAGAAAAAATATTACCCCAATTAAATAAATTATTCTTTATTCATTGAGGTACCATTTCCACATCTCTGAAAATGAGACTCCCAAACCAAATTCAGTACCAAGACATAAATTTATTTCACCATATGTGAGCGGTTTCCATTCTTTGGGAATTCACTAAGGACTAGGACCCAATTGTGACATCAAAAACTTAATTTTATGTTGAGCTACTTGGGAACCTGAACCATAACCATACAAAGTTTAAATTTCAAGAGTGATATCTATCTCTTATTCTAAATTTTTCAAATATAGTAGGTTTTATTCAACAAAACGATAATTTACTTAAACCGATGTTTAGAGAGACAAGAATGCCATATATGAAATTCAATTGATTATCTCTTTGTAATAGATAACTTAGTGTATCAGCTATGTGCACATATAAAAATGGAGATAAAAGACATCCCTATCTAATCGAACTTTGGAAAGGTAAGGATCATAATACCGAGTTATAAATTACTAAATGAGTATTGGCTTATTTGAACTACATTTGCACATGCACACAAATTTGAGGCCCAAAATCTAGCCATCACATCATTTAAATAATGAAAATTTGACATATTATGTCATAAACTTTATCAATGTCTAATCTAACTAACATCAAGCATTTTTCTTGATTGTTGAGCCCATTCAATAGTTTCCTATGCCAAAATTAGGTTGTCAAGAATATATCTTCCTCCAAGAAGCCATGTTTGTTCATCTCTCAAAATATCACGAATAATTGGTTTGATTCGAATATCCACCACCTTCAAAATAATTTGGTAACAAGTATTTAACAGAGTAATAGGGTGCCAACATGATGCAATGTATTCATTTTTTCCTATAAGAAGAAGTTTTATTAAAATTTTATTTATGTTTGGCTCTAAGAATCCTTTCCTAAGAGATTGCAAATAAATGGAGTAAAATTCATTGTTGATGTGTTGCCACATGGTTTAATAACATTCCGCTAGAATCCCATCAATACCTAAACTCTTGTTATGTGCCTTAGAGAAAAGAGCATGTTGAATCTCTTCTAAGGTAATAATTCCCTAAAAAAAATAGTTATTTGTGGGATCAATTTTTTGAGGGGTATATTCTTTGACCATCTCTTCAAGGATTTCTTAAGTGTCCTATAGAAGTTACGAGAAAAAATAATTAGCTTGGAGATATTTATGCATAAGGAGACATGCTCATCAATTATATTACAATGGTGTTCTTTCTTATGCTTGTAGTATAGAGAATTAAAGAATAATTTTGAGACTCTATTAATATCCTTAATCCATTGAATTCATGTTCTTATCTTTCTATGTTATCATTAATAATTATCAAGTTTACACAACTATGTTTCAGCAGAAGCAATAGATGCTTGAATCTTAATGTTATTATGATTAGTGATAATATTTTTTCTAGTATGTTCCAATTTCCCTCGAATATATTTTTCTCTTTATTTATGTTGTTGGGATTTAGGAATTTAGGTATTGAGAAAAGGGCATAACATGGCATCACTCAATCCAAGATTCCCCTTCTTGTTGATTGGGTATTGAATTCCAAATTCCAAAAAGTGCAGTGATACAACCAAGATTATTTAGGTGTGAGACGTTAGGTATACAAGGTATTTGAGAGGATATGGATGTATTTTTGGAAACTGAGATAGTAAAAAAATTGGAAAATGGTCCAAAGCATGGTCAAATAATCAACTTGAAGGAAGCTACTAGGCCAAGAATGAAAAAAATGGATGTTTTGAAACATATAAAATATGTCTAACGTGTTGAATTTCTTATCCATTCCATATCTATAATTAGACCATGTCAACCATTCATAAATGTGAATTGAATATATAAGCCATGAAGAGGTTGAATCACACCCAAAAAATGTGATAGTAAATTTGATCACTATGGGGCTCCACCAAATTAACATATCCACCTAAAATCTAATCAACATTGGAAATATATTTGGACATTAAATACCAAGAAGTATCCCAATCTTTAGCATTGTTAGGAGCATGAGTAAATAATAAACCACTTATCTATCCATTAATAAAGGTATGGAGCCATAAACAATTATGAGATGGATATTCCCCCCATCAATGACATATTTAGACATCCATGAAGACATTCCTAACACATCTCCTCCACTTCCATATTTGTGATATGTATGCGAGAAAAGATCATCCTTCCATACATTACATGAAGGATAATCAGGACGAGCATCACTTAGTTTGACTTCTTGGAAAATTAAATTAGAATATTTCCATTTATAAATCACATCTCTTACTTTATACTTGGAGGAGGGAGTGATATCCCTCTCACATTCTAAGGTAGTATATTGTACTTCATGGCGATGAAGGAGAGATTTATCATCCTATGATGAAAACACTCCAAAATAGTTGGAAAGCCATACAAATTGGTCATTTCTATAACAATCTATACAATTATTTGATGGGCATGGTGACCTTTAACAAGAACTAGGGGAGGGGGAGGTAAAATATATTTTGGGAGGATTCAAATAAGAAAGGGGGGGAAGGGGAAGGAGAAAATTCACGAGTGGGAGAAAATGAATATAGTGGGGAAAGTAACTAGAAGGTTATTTCGTTTTATTGATGAACCTATAACTATCAATCATAACAACCTCCTTGTAAGAAGTGGGGGCTACTAAGGATGATGGATTAGAGGGATAAGTGTGGGAAGAAAGAGGAGTAGTCTTAATCTGAAAAGATGGAAATAAGGGTTTCTTAAAGAGAGGAGGTTCTTGGAAAAGAGGTTGAATTGAAAGAGATAAATAAGAAGAATTCAAACGAGGTTAAGTAATTTTAGATTTCCTACACAATCTCGTACCCAGTGTCTATTATTGTAGGGGTAATTTTAGTGGCTAATATTCACCATTTCGCTAAAAGTATCATTTTAAAATTTTAAAAATGGCTCATTTTATTATATTTCTTTAATTCTCGTTTCTAATCACCTTATAAAATTTGTTACAACATACTTTATAACATGGTTTTTCCCATATTACTACAACTTTATGCATCCAATTTATCCCAAAAACATATGGAGCATGTAATATTTATTGTGGACAACTACTTATAATATAAAATACTATAATCTAACTCAAATTAATGAATAAAGAATTAAATCTAAAATAAAGAATATAGTTATGCTATTAATCATATTTAATTTTTGAAGGATAAATAAGGAAATATGAAAAGATAATATACATTTAAAATAGTATTTTACTAATGCACATATATTTATATAATAAAATGGAAGATAATAGGGAGGGTTCAAACCCTCCATCCTCGCTCTCACCCCTCTAGTCAATTCTTGACCAAATTCAAACTCAATAATTTAGGTATCTCAAGAGATTTGTCTCTTAGTGAATGGTGTAATAAAGATGCCATAACAATATTGACATTTCATCTTCCTCATGAGTAATATTAATTGGCATAATAAAAATGATGTAATGATTGTGATATAGAACCACCGTTATCATTTAAACTTCTTCCTTAATGATAAGTATCTATCAGGGTCGTAATAAACACAAAAATTGATAAACACCCTCTTTCTTGATGAATCTCTATTTCATGTTTAAAAGCTTTAATTTTGGGATGACGGTGGAGAAAGGTGAATTGACCAAATTGAACACATATATGTTGCAAATTGCATGTGGTTATGTTTATTGAATAAGTAGAGAAACAATTAGCCAATTCACTCACTATTGACAAATTATATCTTACTTCAAATATTATATTTAATTAACTAGATAATTATAAGCGTGTTTGAAAGATTCAATAGAATACCCAATCAACATGGACCTCTTTCTAAAGAATAAACAATGGAAATATGCAAGTAATATAGGATTCATGAGGATATTCTAGATATTTGTAAGGGTCCATTGTTCAACTAACCCATGGACTATTGCCTTTTCTATTTCAAAATCCAGGAGTAACAGTTCAATATTTTTTCACAGACACTAATTCAAAACAATTAAAACGTAGGATGAATTCTTAAGCTCGAAAATGATATCTCGTAAATATATTCAAATTATACTTCAATATAACACATGAGTTATTTGTGGACAAATTTGTAACCTTTAAGCGTAGAATTTTGATTTCTACCTTGAAGTCCCTTCTCGTTCACAGTATCCCATGTGAATTGAATTGCCATAACTAGATATGAGTTTTCACCCTTCCCTGAAAAACTGTGAGCCAAATTGATTTGGTGTAGGTTAACAAGGAGTTATTGTAGAAAGAGGGTGTGAACGTTAACAAAGAGTTAACGTCATCTCTCCATGAATAATAGTTGGAAACATGAACCCCATACCAAGGATAAATATTCATCACCTTTAGCTGAAAAAGGTTGGTAAACGTGAAATCTAAAATATGGTGCCCATTGAAATTTGTGTTTGGATGTGCAATTCATTTGCTATTTATAGAGTTCACGTGTAAGTTGCTCAACACACAACAATAGTCTTACTCAATATTCTAGTGAGGCACTTGTTTGCCTAGTTCATAGCCTGGTTTCCCATATTATCTTTGAAGGACAATTTTCTTATAGTAGACAATGGCAATGAGGAGTGAGAGAGTTTTGCAGTTGTGCTTTCTGTGGCTTATAGTTTCCACCATATTGCTAAAGAATGTAGATTGCCGAAGGAAGAAGAAGCGTCCAGAGCCGTGTAGAAATCTGGTGTTGTACTTTCATGATATAATCTACAATGGAAAAAATGCAGATAATGCAACAGCTGCCATTATAGCAGCACCTGATGGATCTAATCTCACTACTTTGACAGGCAATAACCATTTTGGGGATTTGGCCGTGTTTGACGATCCTATTACTCTTGACAATAATCTGCACTCTCCTCCAGTGGGAAGAGCTCAGGGATTATATTTGTATGACGTTAAGAGTACTTTCACTGCTTGGCTGGGCTTCACATTTGTGCTGAATTACACAGATCACAACGGCACCATCACCTTCAATGGAGCGGATCCAATCCTGACTACGTACAGAGATATATCTGTTGTGGGTGGCACTGGTGATTTCTTACTGGCCAGAGGAATTGCCACTATTTCCACTGATTCATACGAGGGAGATGTTTATTTCCGTCTAAGAGTGAATATAACACTCTATGAGTGTTACTGATGATAAATCAGAAATACTAGTTAAATATGGCAGAGCATATGTAATAGAGTTTGCTTAAGTCTTTAGAATAATAAACTACATGATATGATCTATTTAGAATAACGTTCAAGATTTCACCCCTCGTATCTTGAATTTCTGCCTAAATTAATAAGTTATATGGTTCTGTACACTTCATCTTTTTACAATTCAATGTTCAATTTGTCAACTTTTTTTAATGTCTTCTTAGAATGTTAGGATTTCTATTTCTTATTCTTATAGATACTCCTCATATTAAGGATTAAAGCGTTTATAGTCAACAAAATTTCGTTGCTTGGATGTTCTATATATGCATTAACTTACGCAATGTACATAGACATTCTTTAGTTGAGATAATCTATCCTAATTTATTTTAAAATTGTCTTCGAGAAATACCCAACTTTTTCCTAATCTTTTCAGCTACAATTGTTTAGCTCGAAATTTATGGGATGAAGGCATCAAACACAATTCTCATTATGGGAATATGAGAAGAGGAGAATTGACAAATGAGATAATTGGTCAGTTTAAACATCACATATGTTTACAAGGTTAATTGGTCAACCAACCGATGTTAATTCTCTCACAAAAAATGATAAATGACCCATTGATTTGTTGACCAGTCAGAATTGGAAACACATGCGATAAATAAACTCTTCTTCAGATAATAGGATATAGAATACAACTATTACACTTTATGTTAACACTTATAATTTTAGTAAAATTGTGAGATCTCAGATGGACGTAAGAGAAAGGGTGTAGTAATTCAATACAAAGTGTTTAGTCTAATGTTAATATGGGCAAATTATTAGTTACTAAATTAAAATTAGTTTTAGTTGTGTTTATCATTTTTAGAAGATTCATTTGAGTTAATTTTTGTCATAGATTTTTTAGTTATATGAAAATAATCTATTTTTAAACATCTCCTATTTTGTAGCTAGAAATCCGAGTTAGAGATCAATTCACTATAGTTTATTGAATGTGGCTTAACAAAGGTCAAATAATTATCTATTTGTTCCCAAGAGGTGGGGTACCATTTCCAAGCATAGATGACTAGTGTGCATGAAGGTTGTGCATGTGTAGGCCCCATTTCTTAATAGGGGTCAATCAAGTGGATATGGAAGGGGCATGGACTTCGTATATTATATTATTAAATCTTCTAAATAGGGGTGAAAGAGTGCCCCATATATTTATACAGGGGTTGGCTGACAACTTCTTTATATCTATATGTAAAATTCCCTTTCAATCAAATCTATATTTAAGAAGTTACAATTATACTTTGGAAATAGGGCAAAATTGTGTAAATCTTCTTTATTAATAAAGGTAATTTATACTTTGATAGAACATGAGAACATACCTATAACTATACATACAATCTTAGATAATTTATTGACAAGAACTATGGATATTGACAAAAATTGCAATACGGGAAGGTTGGGGAAAAAAACTTCTAGTACTTAGAAATATAAGATATTACACATAGTCTATTACTAGAGAATCAACTTCATGTACACATTTTATTACATCCTTTATAACTTTTCCTTATATTCTTTTATTTCTAAGTCTTTTACTTAGAAATATAAGATATTACACATAGTCTATTACTAGAGAATCAACTTCATGTACACATTTTATTACATCCTTTATAACTTTTCCTTATAGTATTTTATTTCCACTCAATTGCTATGCACATTGACCCTTCATTCAGAAAGATTTGAACATTCACCCAAAGTGTGTGAAGCTACCAGGTCCCTCCTTTTTGTTGGCTTGTCAGGATGTTAGCATGCATGTCCATGATTACCAATATCAAGCATACATTAAGTGCATAGCATTATAGTCATCATAACATGAACTTAGAATGGAAACACATGTAATAAGGAAACATAACAGATCAGATAAACACTAAGATCAATCGCACCATGTGATCACCATATTCAAACACATCATTCACCAGAATCCATCCTCCATATAAGCCATTCATAATAAAATTAGTACATAGAAAAAGTTGAATACATCACAATCAATACCACAGTGAAATGTGCGCTAGTACATTAGAGAAACATAACCCTATTCATCACCAATGTCTAAAAAATGAAGTACACAAATTATATATAGGGGTGGGGACTTTCCCTTCACCGTGTGTTCTCAAAATAGACTGCATGCTCAAAATAGCCATGCATGCATGCAAACATAACTATAATGCATGCATGCTTTCCTAACGAGTCTAATAATAGATTAATCCTATAGATAAAATCCGTTTTAATCATATTATTAGCTTGATCCATGCATGACCTTTCATATTTTCTCTGTATGTGCTTTATCCCAAAAATAGACGTTATTTGGTCTTCAAGTCATCTCGCTTTTATCTAGATCTGAAATGTTGCTTGATCGACACTCTAACTCGTCTTTGTCTATTTTTAGCTTGTGGTTCACAAAATTGGCCAAGTCTCAGAGATTTTCTCTTTAGGTGTGAGCCTTCGTGCACTGTCCATTCTACTTTGTGTGTGCCCCTTTGTGCCTACCTCGTGCACGCCCAAACCCTTCGCACACAGTATGTACTTAGTGATTTTTGTTGTGCAATATTACCCCACACTAAATTGGATTTCCATCCTCAACATTGATCTTGTATCCAACTTGTTCTCTAAAGAATGTATGCATAATCAATGAAATAATAAATAATTCAATTCTTAAAAGAATCATCCCACCTATTAGAAGTAAAAATCAGGCCTCAAGCTGTTGGAAGAGTTCCGGGAACCCAACATCTATTTCACTCTCCACCTTCTTCCATTCAACAAGTTCTACCAATGTTTTGCTCGACGCCGCCTTTACAATCCATGGTACTTTGTCAAGTGCTAACTCTTCAACTCTACTTTTGAGCTCCTGAATCACCACAGTCAACTCTGAAAATACTCCTTCAATCACATCCATATGCTCCAACACATTATTTTGAAAAATTTTTATTCTGATCTTGAACTTATCCTTCTTGGCCTTTATCACCAATTTATTCTCAAACGCCTCGGCTATATTCTTTATGCACTCAATTTTATTGGTGGGTGTCTTTTCCTAGATAGTGTTTAGTACCTCTTCTTCATCAATGACACACACACTAAGGATTAGGTCACACTTCTTGCACCTGTTAAAGGCCAAGTCGGCCTTGCTACTTACCTCCTTGAGCTTCACGAATAAATCCTCAAGATTAATAATCCTGTCCTCAACAGCTACCTTATTTGTTTCCTTATCCTTCACTATCTCTTTCATTGTTGGCCCTGTGCCACTTTTAATATTTACTTGTAGCATGCCAACCAAGTCTTCCAAGTACTCTAGCTCATCATTATAATCACTTATAGCTTGGTTCACCAAGGTTGGGTAACAACCTAAAAGTTTCCCAACTGATGCGTTAGCCCTGTCATATGCCTCCTTGGTCCTCTTTTGCTCCCCCTAAATTTCCTTCTTGAGGCCATAAATTTATTTTTCTTTTTTCTTCTTATCTTCCATAATAACCCTCATAGTGGCCCCGACATTCAAGTTTCTACGCGTGACATCTGCGGCCATCTTGTTTAAGGAAACTCATGCCTGCTCATCATTCAAGTACATTAGGTCCACTATTTTGTAATTCTTTCTTACTCACTCTTCAATTCTATCACACTAACAAAGTTATTTCTCACTTCAAATTTAGGTTCCTTAGCATTAGTGTGTAGGTTCTAAGATAACATCTTTCTTGTGCGTGAGAACCCTCCATGATTTTCCATCAGATCCCAGCCATATAGTTTCTCTGTGGGAACCACACTATGAAATGGCGCCCTCAGGACCTTCTTAGGGTTATCCACAAATTCCATATGTGGCGACCTTAATGTCCATCTCTTCCTTACCGCATTTGTCATTGTTCTTAGTTTATTCGAGGTAGAGGCACCTGTGCTACTCCCAGCTTCTACGCCTTTATCTTCTATGATGACATAAGTATCATCAGTTACCTTATCCTCATGTTCCTCCTCCTACACAGGTGTTTCATCCTTAGGCTGACTTGTATTCTTCTTTGATGGAGAAGCATCATGGAGTGAGAAACATTAAGGTGATAATTGTCCTCTTTTTCATGATATTAGATTATTTGATTGTTTTAGGAGTATTAGGGAGCTAATGTGAGTAATTCCAAGGTGATGGAAATGTTTTAAATTTGAATTTTCATTCTTATTGTATTTTACCTCCAAAAAGGTATTCAAATTTGTAAAATCTTGTAAAAAGGCAAAATGGCCCATAGTGAGTGTAAAAGGAAAATGAAAGCTTGTATAAGAATAGGAAGTGTCTAACTTAGGGTTCATGTGTCATTAGAGTTAGGGACATGTTTAAAAGTTTTTAAAATGGTCATAATATGTGAACAAAACATATGAAGTCCAAGAGTCACAAAAAAGGGCAGTTATGAATCAAGAAAGGAGTTACACATCAAAAGGGAGTTATATGTAATGATGAAATTCGAATATTAGAAGGGGAAGGAGTTACAAAACAATGATATATGATGAGAGGGAGGGGATCATAAATGATCCCATGTTTTAGGATGAATTAATGAAGGGATAAAGCATAAAACTTTGTATGAAGCTCAAGGATATCAATATAATATCCTTTGTGCATGGAATTTGATCTCAAAATTTGAGGGAATTTTTATGGAACTAAAATACAAGTGGGTTTTGTTTTTTATTCCTTTTAAGTATTTAATTTGATATATATATATATATATATATATATATATATATATATATATATATATATATATATATATATATGAACCCTTGAGATTTTAATGTTTCCAAAAATTGTGAAACCCAGTTATGGGACAATGGGTATAACATTTTATGGAAGTGTTATAAAGAGATGAAATTTGGAATATAGGAAGTAAGACATAATTTACAGATGATTTTTTATTTGTTGCCTTAAATATTATTATTTTTGGATATATTGAAATTTTTCCTAGCTGGACTAAGAATGCATGCGAATTGTTTGTCATAATGTCTTCTTGGTAAAATGAGCATAACTCACATGTTCTGAAGATTTAGATTCTGAAAGTTTTGGGATAGAATAATAAGAATATTATGCAAGTTGTTTTTTAAGAAAATAGTTATTTGAAAAATGTACAAAAATTTATTGATGATTTTTTTTTGATCTAAATGGGAAATACACCTTTGTGGGCTTGTTAAGATCCTATTTTACAGAGAGTAGGGGGATTTGGTTGTTTATAAATTCTCTTGATTAGTTGAAAGATTTTATTATTTGAACCCTCTCTACATCATTTGGTATCAGAACTAGGGGAATGTATGCATTGTTGTGGTTAACAGTGAAAGTGTAAGTGTGAATGTGAGATTGCAGGTACAAGAGAAGAGTTGAGAAGAAGTGGAAGAGTGAAAGAAGAAGAAAGAAAGAAGACACCAAGAGACAGGTTTGAATCCTAGATGAGGTGTGGAGGAGAGAAAGGTGAAAAATACTTTTTTAAGAGAAGAAAGATAAATATGGACAATGAAGAGTTATTGTTAGAGCTAGAAATAATGTTAAGCCACACAAACAAGAGTCAAGATGAGAAAAAGAAGAGAGATAAGGCAAAGAGGAAAGAGGAAGGAAGAAATTTTGACATGTGGTTTGAGAAAGTGCTGAGAGAACTCAAGAAGGATGTAGCCATGGTTGAGGAATTGATATTGAGCATGAAAGAAGAAGATGTAGAGGAAGAAGAAGAGTATGAATGGAAAGGTGAGAAAGAAGAAGAAAACAAGAACTCTGTGAAGAAGTGATATACTACTACCATGAAGAAGGAGAGTTACTTGATGACATGGATGAGATAGAAGAGGTAGATGAAGACAAAGAAGAAGATGCAACAACAAATTAGTATACTAATGAGGTATGTGAATCAAGTTGTGTTCCCTTTGGGGTCTTTTTTTGTAAATAATCCAAAAAAAGATGAAATCAGGTTTGATAGGTCTATATATGATGAAGTTGACAGAGATATGGATAATTTTAAGTTAAATGAAGAAATGAAAGTTATTTATGATTTATTTTCTCATGTGGAAAAGGAGGATGTAGACACCTAAAATCCACTTACGTAGTTTTATTGCTAAAATTGTTCTAACTATCCTCTTTCCTATCATTTCTATTATAATGAGTGATTTCTGGCTAATTAACTAATGTCTCCTTCTATTCTATTCAACTAACGATGCTTTGTTAATTAAATAGTCTCTATTACATTTTGGATGCCAATTAACGAAAATTCCTTAGTTATAATCCTCTTTGAATCAATTAATTAACTATTGTTAGTTAATTAAGACTTTTTAACAATGTATTTGTAATGCAAGAAAAGATTAAATAAAATTTAGAAACAAAAAACAAAGAAATTAATTCCTAATTCTAATCGATTAAAAAAAAAACTTAGATATAACAATGGATGGAAAGAGAGGAGAGATTTAAAACCTTCACTTACCTACAAGATTGCAAACTCCTCCTTTGATGCATTGGATTTGATCTTGGATTATTGATGATTCTTGGATTGCTTCATATTTTGTGGATGCACTTGGACATCACCTCCCCTTGATTTCCTTTGATTTCTTGATGAAGGATGAATGATTGATTGAAGATGAATGGATTGATGGAGTGATTGAAGATGAAAATGGATGATTGATTGATAGAATTAGCATAACTTTGTTATGGATTTTAAAGTTGTCTCTCATGGAGGATGAATGCTTGATTTATATTTTTTGAGTGAAAAAATGGAGGGTGATGATCAATCCATGTTGGATTGAATCCAATGGTTGAAATTGCATGAGAGTGTACAAATTTCTAGATGTGGAGGGTTCTAGATTTTGTGTGGAGATTTTATTGAATTTTTAATTTAATAGAAGAGTGTAGAATATTTGAATTTTAAAAAATGAGAGGGAATGATGGAGAAGCTTCTAGATTTATAATCTTGTAGATTTAGAGGTGAGGATGTGAAAATGATTAGGATTAAATTAGGATAATAAATGTGATTAAGGATGTGATTATATGGAATAGCTAATGGTAGGTGTAAGTGTAAACTAGGGTAGGTGAGGCATAAGAATATTAAATTATTAAGTAGGATTAAAATAGGATAATGTGATATGATGAAATAAAATAAATTAAGGATGAAAATGGGATATTAGATGAAATAAAAGGATTAATGATAAATGATAAATGATAAATGATAAATGATGGTAAAATTATAAAATGGATTAATGATAATAATTAATCTTATGATTAATTATTATATGGTTGATGTATAATAATAATAATGATGGATTAGAATGGATTATAATAAATTAAAATGGATTGGTAGCAGATAAATGGTGATGAATCTTAAATGCAGGGCATGATTAATGTTAATTAGTCATGTAGACATTTTAGGTGTCTACATTTTGCCCCTCTTTAAAGTGTTATTGTAGAGAAATGAAAATTCAAAGAAAATAAAAGAATAGGTTAGGATGGTAATATGATGTTGATGCCCCCTCGAGGGATTAGGTGGGGAGGAATGAGGATGGTAACCACTCAAAAAGAGGAGAGGCCCAAGATAGTAGAGGAGGGATGATTAGAGGATGAGAATATTTGAGGATTCAGAGGATTGGGATTAGAGGATGAGATGGTTAGAAGAAGTATAAGATGAGAGGATTAGAGGATGAGGAGAGGTTGGATTTTGGATTTTTGATGCCCCAGTTAGTGATGTATGACAAGGGTGAATATTTATGATTTGGATTACAGGATGATGGATTTTGATGATGTTGGATTTGAAGATGTTATTTGTTGAAATTCCCCAGTCAAGGGGTTGATGTTTTGGATGTTTGGATATTGGATTGTTGATGTTGGATGTTGGATTTTGATAATCTAGATTTTGGATATTGGATGTTGCTGGATGTTTGGATGATAGGACGTGATAGGATTGATTGAAAATATTGGATAGATTTATTTAGATGAATAAGATTTGATTATTGGATATTAGATGATTGATGAAATGTTGGTTGGATAAGGTGATGATGATTAGGCTAAGTAATGATGTAAAGAGGTGGTGATATCCTCAAGTTCCCACAAGTATCATCATTAGTAGTTGTGAGTTATGTGGCATTGAGCAAGATGCACCAATGTTTAAATATCGTGATGACTAAATTGTCAAATGCCTTAATTGCCAATTTTATCATATCATTAGACACGTCAATATAAAAAAGATGGTCCTCATATCATTGGAACGATTAATATAAAAAAGAGGGTCCTCATAACATTGGATTGTGCACAATAAAAAGAAATAAAAGTGGCCTCATATCATTGGCCAAAATGAAAATGCATACAAACAAACAATCATGCAAACAAAAGTACACACATTGCATTTTGTATTTTTTTTTGTTTTGAGATTTAGATTTTTAGGATGTTTTTATTTTTAGATTTTAGATTATTTGGATTTTGGATTATTTGATGTAGGATTTTGGATGTTTGGATTGGATATGTGATGAGGGATGGGAAGGGATGTGAGGTGGTTTATGAATTTTGCCTATAATTCCCAAAGTGTGTTTGGGTAGGATGAAAGGAAAGGATTGAGGGAAATTGGATAGGTTGGATAGGATAGGGATCGGATGAGGATTGTTTGATAGGTTAGGATTAGATGGGATATGTGATGGGAGTTAGATAGATAGGATGAGAGAAACAGAATAGGTTGGATAGGATAGGATTTGGATATGATGAGGATAGGAGGTTTTTTCTATTTGAAAGATAGGGTGAGGATCATTTGATGTTGGATTGATTGATAGGAGTGAAGGATATGTAGGATGTGAGATGAGAGATAGATAAATATGATGATTTATGTGGTATAGGATAAGATGGGAGATTGAAAGATGATAATATATGCCCCTATCTATGGGTGGGTGGATTGATGGATAAATGTGGTGTGCCCCAAAGTATAAAGTATGGTGGTGTGTATGGAAGGATGGATGATTTTGGTTCTCCCCAAGTGCAGGGTAAGATGGGAAGAGAGGGGTATCTAAAATGGATGATGTCCCCTAGCAGATGGTAGTAAGGCTGCCCCCAGTTATGATGATGATAGTCAAAAATGGATATGAGGAGGATTAGATAAAAAGGAAAGGATTTTCATCTACCCATGGATGTTCAATATTAAGGGAAAAAGGATGTGGATGCAAGGGATGGATGGTTTGAAATGGATGATGAACAAAAGTTGAGCTTAATGACAGATGTTATAAGTCAAGATTCAGAGTAAAAAACAAGTGTGACTAAGGTGTGAACAATAACTTTCAACATATGAGCCCTATGTCTCTTTGAGATCTAAGTGTGTGCAAAAGTGATAGTTAATTACCACTTGAAGTGAAGACTCAATGGGTAGGATGTAAAAAGACTAGCTAATGTATAGGGAGTGATTAAGTCAAGTAGGATGATGGAAGGTGAACAGAAGGTTAAGCTGTGCATTTCTCCACTACTAGCCAAGTGTTCATATTCCCAACGAAGATACATATGATTCTTGTCACAACATTTCTCTACTACCAGCCAGACATCCATAGCCTCGGTAGAGTTGCTAGAAACACCCCTAAAGAGAGTCTTGAGGTGGATTTTATTTGATATTTTTTATTTTGATATGATTTTTTGATTTTTTTTTTGCACAATGAGCTTCCACTCTCTTGAGAACTCTTAAGGGGTTAAGAATCAGTAGTGGCTTGGCGGGGCGATGGAAATTAGTGTAGTGATGACATTGGCTGGAGTGTCAAAAGATGCACCCAAGGGTATTCACCACAAGTTTATTAAGTGTGTTAAAGTGCATGGATCTCTAGGAGGAAAAGGATGATTGTATGTTAGAGGTAATGACAAACCAAGGTCACACAATTACAGAAGGTATTGTTGGCTTATAACATGTGTGACCAAACTTATCAAGTTTTCAAACAAACGGGTGAAAATCTCACTAAGACACTCTTAGAAAAAGAAGATCTCAATCTCCCCCCTGATCCAATGCGCATGGAAGAAGAATCCAAGTTACTTGTGGAGGAGACCATAGATGTAAACATTAGTATAGAGGAATTTCCTAGAATGGTCAAGCTAGGAGCTTCGCTCTCAGCACAACAACAAAAGACATTTGTGTTGTTTTGTATGAATTTTTAGATATCTTTTCTTGGTCTTACGTGGACATGTCAAGGTTAGATATGACATTAGTAGTGCATAACCTAGTTGTGCACAAAGAGGAAAAACCTTTAAAATAAAAGCTCAGAAAGATGCATCCTCGTGTCATCTTATTGGTAAAAGAAGAGCTTGAGAAATTATTAGCAGTAGGCTTCATCAATCATATTGATTATTCCGAGTGGATTTCAAACATAGTCCCTGTATAGAAGAAACCCATCGGCATTAGAATCTGTACATATTTTAGAGATATAAATAATTCTTGTCCTAAGAATGACTTCTATCTTCCTAACATTGACATGGTTTTTGACTCAAGAGCTGGTTACGAAATGTTATCACTCATGGATGGATTTTCAGGGTATAACCACATTAAAATTTCTGAGGAAGATCAACACACGACAAATTTTTCAACCCCATGGGGGAAATTATGCTATCAAGTCATGCCACTTGGCCTCAAGAATGTAGACGCAACATATCACTAGGATACTACTGTTATCTTTCATGATATGCTCAATGACATAATGGAAGATTATGTGGATGATATCTTGGATAAATATAGGACTAGAGAAGATCACCCAATAATTTTGTGGTGCATATTTCAATGTCTTAGGGACTATAAGATCAGACTCAACCTGAAGAAATGTGTATTTATATTTCTATCAAGAAATTTTGTAGGGTTTATTGTTTTGAGGAGAGGAATTGAAGTAGATCCTGCAAATATTATTGCCATAATAGAGATGTCTCCTCCTAAGAAAATTAAGCAAATGCATAGTTTACAGGGGAAGATTCAAGTAATAAAAAGATTCATCTCCCAGCTCATAGATAAGTGCCACTCATTCACACATCTTCTAAAGAAAGATGTGGAATTTCATGGGGGTCCAAAACAACAACAAGCATTTTATTTGCTTAAGGAATATCTTTCAAAAAACCCTGTGATAATGCCGCATACCACATGAGAACCACTTCTACTATACATTTTTGCTACTTAATTTGTAATTGTCACACTTTTGGCCCAATATGATATAGAGAAGAAATAATTTTTTTAATACCTTATTCGTATGTTGATCGCTTATGAGCTCAACCATCCATAGATTGAGAAGGCTTGTTTGGCTGTCATTTTTTCTTTTCAAAAACTTCATCATTATTTGCTGAAACCAAGCTCATATCAAAAGTGGACCCGTTGAAATGCATGTTATCAAAACCTGTACTTATAGGAAGTATGGCCAATTGGATCATCATACTTAGTGAGTTTAATATTGAGTACGTCCATTAGAAATTAGTTAAATTACATGTACTATTGGATCAACTAGTTGAAGCCCCTTTTCTAGGTACTGAACCATTAAGTTTAGAACTTCCATATGCTTCTACAATGTACCTTAAGGAATATATTATGTGGAAAATATAATTTGATGGATCCTTTACATTTCATGGTTTAGGTGCAGGAGTTGTGTTGATCACCCCTTTAGGATATTTGATCCCTCAAGCATTCCGACTTAGATTCCCATGCATAATTATATAAAAAAATACAAATCCCTTATTGTAGGGATGAAACTGGCTATCAAGTGGGATATTAGACAAGTGAATGTAATAGGTGATTCCATGTTAATCATCAAATATGTAACTAACGAGTACAAAGTTAAGGATGAAAAACTTCTTCCTTACAAAAAATGGTTGACACTTTGAAGGAATTATTTGAGAAAATTACATTTGAGAAGATCCCTAGAGGATAGAATTGAGAAACAAATGCTATGGCTACAATTTTTTCTATGTCATGCATCCCACCTAGAAACAACGAAATTCCTTTCTTCATCGAGCATCTATGAATACCAGCATATGGCTTATCAGAGTCTTGTTTGGTATGTGAAGTTTTTGGTCCCTTTTCCCCTTGGTATAATGACATATTCAATTACCTTCTTGATGTAACCTTCCCTCCAGACATTTCCCATTCTAAAAAAATAAACCTTATCCAATGCATAGCCCACTACACCTTAGTTGGGGCACTCTCTATTGTAAAGGCTATGATGGTAATCTATTGTGTTGTCTTAATGTAAAAGAATCTGTCTTAGTGGTTAAGGAGGTACACAAAGGCATATGTGGAGCCCATACAAGTGGGATAGTCTTGGATAAAAATATATTGAGATTAGGCTATTATTAGCCTACCATGGATATTTAGTGTTACAAATACGTAAATAAATGTTTGTTGTGTCAAAAATATGACAACTTGATACATGCGCCAACACAAGCATTGTAACCTATTACCACACCATGGCCTTTTTTAAAGAGGGGACTCAATCTCATTAGTAATCTTACCCCTACATCATCTAATGGCCATATGTTCATTATTATTGCCACTGAGTATGTCAAAAAGTGTGTAGAGGCTATTCCTCTCACATATGTCACTGGTGCGCATATATCCAAGTTTATAATGAACCATATCATTTGTTGATACACCATCCCCTCTACCATTGTAGTTGATAATGGTAGGTCATTCAAGAAAAAAAATGTGAAGGTGTTGTGTCAATGATTTCAAATTTAACTCAAGTATTCAACCCCCTTATTACCCTCAAAGTAATGGCCATGATGAAGCCTCAAATAAAACCCTTTTTCATATTATGGAGAAAATGGTGAATAAAATTGGTCGTAATTGGTATTTAAAGATTCATACCGCCCTTTGGGATTACATAACATCCATTCACACCCCTATGGGTACTACTCCATATTCCTTAGTTTTTGGTGTAGAAGTCGGATAACCCCTTGAGATCGAGCTATCCTCTTTGTGCATAGAGATAAGAGATTACTTGGATAAAGAGCAGGACTACAAAGTGTCTTGGCTAGTAGAGCTAGAGCTATTGGACTTAAATTTCCTTCACGCACTTGATCACCTCAAAGTGTATCAGAATCGAGTACGTCGAGAATATAAAAAAAGAATCATACCTCACCAATTTGAGGTAGGAGACTTTTTTCTAAAGGAAAATCAGTTCAATACCACCAAGGATCGTGAAAAGAAAGGTAATTTTGAGCCTAACTGGTTAGGGCCATATGTTGTGGTCGCTAAATTTGGTTCATGTGCATAAAATATTTTTGACTCTAATGGTGATGAAATCAGGGAACCCATGAACGCCATACATCTCAAGTATTTCTATTCTTAAGTATGGGCCCCTCAGATATTAGAAAAATCAACAATATATATATATATATATATATCGATATACCTATATATCTATCATGTATATATAGATAATATATATATATATATATAGTGTATATATATAAAAAAATTAAAGAGAAATCGATGCATCCAAGTGTGAAAACCACACAATTGTGGCACTTTGGACAAATCCTTTGGTGAAAACTAGTTTCCGGCACCATTAGAGAGTTTTTTATTCACAAGCATCTCATATAGATGTTTACGGTGGCTTTATCCTAAGCTAATCTTTGCCTATGTTTGAGATACTTTTGAGCATGTCCCTCTTTGCCTTGATCTGGTTGATCCTACTTCTGTATACGAAGAGTTATCCTTTGTATATTCCCATCTAATGTTGGGGTTAACTTCACATTGTCACTTCTTGCACATACGTGTGACATTCTACACTTGTACATCCCATCTATCACTAGGGGCATCCAAATTTCTTTGTTTTCTTGCACATAGGTTCAGAAAACTTATAGAAAATTAAAAAAAACATTCGTATAACTTTTGAAAATCCCAAAACATTCAAATATGTTTAGTTGGAAAATCCAAAACATTCAAATACGTCTCATGGAAAACTAAAAAATAATATAACATTGTATCGAGATAATACCAAAAACAACACAAAACATTTTAAAACTGTCCCGCAAAAATAAAGTAGTTGTTTGCTTACTTTAGTTGTTTTTTTGTACATAGTTTTGTTGGTTTGTCTTTTCGTATTATCTGCTTTAAATTGGATTCATTTGCTTGCGTGGATTAAGTGCTACTTTAATAATTTATGGAGTTCATTAGGTTCATTTTTATCTTGCATGCTTGTATATAGTTGTGTTGTTTTGATTAGATGCGATTAACTTGTGCTTTCCTTGTTTGCTTATACATTTTGTCAGGGCCGAGATATAAAATTGAAATAATATTAATATTAACATAAAAATTATAACCAACTTTATAAGATTGAAATAAATAACTAAAGTAAATAAAAGGATCATAGTGACAAATATTTTAACATGAAAAACCCAAAAATGGGTAAAAAACCATGGAAGAATAATCCACTATAGAGAAACATATACATAACTCCTCCCTCCTACTCCATGTATTTACCCGAAATCAATAATGATTCATATGATCTTTTGAATATGACCTACAGTCATAGTCAAATAACCCGAAGGGTTATGTCCATATTAAGTGATAGAGCACACCTCAATTAAATAAATAGTTAGTTAATTAATAACTAACAAACATAATACAAAGTTTATATTTAGATAATAATAATATAAACTATTCTATATCATTTAACTATAAACTAAATATTATGATGCACTTAATATTATAATTCTAACACCCCCTTAATATTAAGTGGGGATCCATATGCTAATAGATTACCTGTTACACTACAATAGGATTTACAAATCCTTAAACCATAAAGGTTTTAGGCTAACACATGTACTTTTGAAGGATTTATAACACCTTCATCATGCTCAACTTACCTTTTAGTAAAAAAGGATTTGGAATCCATAAATCAAACATATGATTTAGGCTAAGCATGATTTGTGAGACTACATCTCACTATTTCTCATGGAAATATTCTTATACCACATCTCTAGGACCCTTTTATAACACAAGGAAATAATTTACAAATAGATGCATACACTGGACTGTATTTTCCGTAAACTCTATCAATTTACATGTAAATTCTATCATTTTACTTTTAGATCATACAATATCTTTTTACAATGCTTTTAAACTAGAGTAGAAGTATAGAGGAAGAGGATTGAATCAACTAGCTAGCCGTTAGGAGGTGGCATTTTCATGCACACTCCCTCTTAATGGAAACTTTGAAATTTCAAGAATTGCACATACTTGCAGTAATTTACATCACACAATGGCTCGCAAACATATCTGCAATATAATATTCAACCTGACAGAATTGGAGATATCTATCGCCATAGATAAACTTCTCTAGGATATCACGCATATGAACTTCAATATGCTTAATTATCTGATGTTGAACTAGATTCTTTATCAAGAATAATAAAACTCTGACCACCACATAGAATAGGAATACTTCTTTCAACTTCCATACGTATCTCTTCCAACATTCGCTTCAGCCACATGGCTTCTTTGTAGCTTCCATTGTACTTCTCTACCTCAGTAGAAAAAATGGAGACTGTTGGTTGCTTTTAGCTGTTCCAAGTAATGGTTCCTATACCAAACAACTTGAACAAATACCCAATATATATTCTATCCAACACAACATCAGCATGGTTAGAGTCATAATATCCATATAGACATAATAAGCATATAAATCATTATTGATTCTATTTTTAACCATCTGTAAAATGTAAACACTAGTTGTATAACAACTAACAATATGATTAACAACTAACCATGTTAAAAAATATTTTGAAAAATTTCAATATACTATCCTTGTAAAATATGTATTTGATGCAATCAGTATTAGATGTCTCCAATACAAATGCAAGGGTGTCCCCAAGTGTCATTTGTTATACATTTAATAATATTTTATTTTCACATACTAGGAAATGTTTTATACACACACACACACATTTATTGTAAGCCTTTTACAATATGAGATAAGACTTGATAACATATTAGATAATCAAGTTATAAAAGACTAATCATAGTATTCACTAAAAACTTAATCCACTAACTATGGATACCTCCCACGGATTTTTCTTCAAACAATGATCATGTAAGCACTTTTTAATACATTTAAGCCTGTCAAATATTGTATGTCTCTCACTTTTTGCCAAGATTAAAAAGTTCTATGTTTCTCTAGCATACACACATTACAAATAACCTTTAGGAATAAAAGAACTAAAATAGACCTTGAGCATTTTGTTTATGTTTTCACTCGTAGTTACTTCTAAAATATCCGATACTAAAAAAACAACTCCTTTTAATCCCCTTGAAACACAATATATAAATAGAAAATTTACTTTTCATTTATAACTAATTTATAAAGTTATTATATTAGCACTATGATTATTCTTATTATCATCATCATTATCTTGATTTTGATCTGATTTATTTCATTTCTTATTTTTGAAAATTGATTTTTTAAAAATTTACAATCCTCTTTTTTATGTCAAACAAAATTTCTACCATAGTCTTATGACATTCTAACCACCAAACCTAGACTTTTAAGTTTCCTGGTTTCTTTCTTTACTAGGAGCCTTTCATAAAAGTTGATTTTTGATTCTTGTTAACACCTAAAATACCTTTTTATTTTTGAGCAATGAAATGCCTAATGTGGCATTTTATTTCGAATCAAAATTAGTCATAACCTGTTCTTCCTAAACTAGGAGAGCACTAAGGGTTTGCAAATTTGGAATATCTTGTTCTGATTGAAATTTAGAATTCAAAATTGAAATGAAATTTCTAATTTTTTCATGAATATTTAATTGGATAATAAAATAGAGCAATTTATCATGAATCAAATAATTTCCACATCCATCTAATTGTGACTTAATATTTTTTATTTTTGCTAGATAATTAATCAATTTTTCATCTCCCTTCATGGGAGTTTTCATAAGCTCTAAAATCAATTTAATAATTTTTGATAAACACGTACCTTCGTGCATCGACTCCAATTATGTCTAAGCTTCACTAGGACTTTCAAGATTTTCGGTATGAAGTAAAAATTCATCTTGTACGCTTCGCAAGATAATTAACATTGCCTCTTGTAATTTTTGTTGATATGTAACAACATTATTAGTAGTTGCATGTCTTCTGGTAGAAGCTCTCTATGTTCCACTTACAACTGCCCATAATTTTTGAGCCATACATTCTGCTTTCTATTAGATTTTCCAATTGCTGTAGTTGTTTCCATTCAACATCTGTGATTTTTTAATTGAAAATTGATTAGATCCTATTTGTGCGTAAAAAATGATTAACAAACAAGGATTAAAAATAAGAGTTCGATAGACAAAATCCCCCTTTCGTATTTCAATCCTCGTAATTTATCTCGATCACTTTTACGTCACAAAAAGACATCTTGTATAAAAAGAATCTATACACAAGAAAATTAGAACAATATCAATAATTTGAATCTAAACGTGAGTGAATTTTTTTTTAGTTTCACAATAAAATTATGACAATAAAAAAATCGACATATAGGTATATATAAAAAAACGACAATTTTATCATTTTTACAAAAAAGTTATATAAATTTCACTATATATATTTTTGAAAACTAAATAAACAAATTGTTTTATAATTTCTAAAATAATATATATTGTAGGCTCTTGCCCATATCAATCAACCTTGATATGATGAGTTATCTATCATCAACTCAGTCGAGTCATACTCATTAACTTGGTGAGATACTCATTCCAAAATCATATTATTTAAACCTTATTACTAATTGAATGCCACATATTACTCAAACTTATATTGCTAACCAAATGCACTACCAACATATTACCTTTTCCAAAGTATAGAAAGGACCACAGTTGAGCTGCTTTTAATATCAACCGAGCTGCCAACCATGCCCATGAAGGGCCAACAACACAAGGGGTGGTGTGACCTAAGTCACACCACCGAAGCCATGTGGGAAGGCTTATAAATCCTTCCCCATTGTTATGTCATCCCCCATGTGGGACTAAGCCCACGTAGAAAAAGAGATAGGGTGTTGGTGGTAGGAGGGTTCGATGTCAGTGGAGGGGCTCGTGATCCACGTGGTGCGAGTGCATAGGGATGCATAGGAGGCCGTAGTAAGTGCCACTTGGCATAGTTTTAGAAGGGGTCACTGAAGGAAGGGGTCCACTCCAAGAATATAGTTTGATAGGGTTAGTTTGAGGTTTAATATCTATATATATTTTTAATATATTTCATAAATATATATATATATATATATATATATATATATATATATATATAGATATATAAATATATATATATATTCAAGAAATATTTTAGTTAGATTTAAATATTAGGTTTATATAACCCATATATAACTATTTATTTATTGTGTGTGTGTGTGTGTGTGTGTGTGTGTGTGTGTGTGTGTGTATAACAACTATATTATATTTTTTTATAAAGTATGAAAACTATACAAATATTTGTATAGATTATAGATACAAAAGTATTTCGTAAAACTTTTGAAAAGTAAAATAGGGTTTCCCATTTCAAATTGTAAAAACATTATTACTAGGAGACAAGGGTTTTTACTCAACCAATGGGAAAATTTAAAGTGCCTATTTTCTCGAGTCTTGTCACCTGTGCACTTGATTTTCACTTGGAAAATTTTACGTGGATTTCTTGAATTCCTGCATACCATATCAACTATAAAAAATATTTCAAAAATATTTAATAGTTCTTATCTTGATTTTTCATGTTAGGTAATTCGAATGAGTTTTCACTTCGTTGTATAGAGTCCAAATAACTTCCACCTATGCAACTAACATTCAAAAAAAAGGAAGGGAGGGGGGTTATATAATATTACAACCAAACTACCTAAATTCCCAATGGTTGCACCCTTTCATTTAATAGGTTAAATAAAATTTAATTATATTTCTCTGGTACCATGTCAGGGCCGAGATATAAAATTGAAATAATAATTAATATTAACATAAACATTATAACCAACTTTATAAGAATGAAATAAATAACCAAAGTAAATAAAACATAACACAGTTACACATATTTTAACGTCTATTTGTCATAGCCATCTCATGGGTAAAAAACCACAGAAGAATAATCCACATAGAGAAAGGCATTACAATTGATATTAGTCCAGTAGACTCCTCCCTAGTTCTACGAGAAATTAGCTATCTAGAATCAAACCTTACTGATTCCTCAAATGGCTCCCAAATATGACCTAGTAGGTCCATAATTTGCTAACCCATATGCAATTGTCGCATATTACCACTGATGGGGATTCCTTGCATTCCATGAACATAGTTTTATAACTGTAAAATGATATCTTTTCTATGGGTTAAGCATTTTAAGAATATGAACATTCTTGTTAGAAAGTGCAAACAATTATAAAATTGACAAGAGAGAATGCATGCCATAAGAAATTAAATAAATCATGGTAAAACACCAATGCAAAGATTAGGAGGAAAGCAAGCACATTCATAAAGAAAAAGCATCCCCTTGAACTGTTGCACAACTTGAAGGCAGTTTCCAAGCATTAAATCAGATCGTCTGATCAGAAAAAGCAGGTATGACCATTTCTTCAGGATCCTATTGGTTTGTATAAATCTTGTTTTAAAATGAGTGTTGTTGATACATATCCATTGGATAAGAGAACATCAAATGGTAAGTAAATAATAATTTTTGCCAACATGAGTGAACTTGGTGGCAGTTTGTAAGACTGCAAAATTTGTTTCATATCAAAGGTTAATGAACTTATCAAACATTTTACGAAATTTATGCTTTCAAAAAAAATTACATGAGATCTTTTCTATTTGCTATTGATGGCTAGTGGAATGCGGCAAAACTTGTGACAAGCTAACACATAAAAGGCAGCTCTTTATGTTCATCCACTTTGATGAAACTTGTTAGATCAGATTGGGTTCTTTCTTTGTTCACTGTTTCCTATAGCAAGATCATGAGATGTCTATGAACATACAGCCCATAGTGTTGGAAGAACCTTCCACCAGGATGCGGAACGAAAAATATACAGACTAGTAAACCATGTTTGGTACAAGATGGAAAAGGACAACAATCACTTTGCATAACATATGCGTTTTTAAACCCCAAAAACTGTGATTGAGGGCTACTTGAATGTTTAACCTTAGGGTAAAAAGAATTGCCTTTAGCAAAAAAAGATTCTTGGCCAATGGACTACGATTGAACAATAGCTTTCCAAAATTTGTCTTGATTTTGAAAGGACTTGTAGCATTATCATCAGCCATGATTGCCACAAGTTGAATTACTAAAGTATTTACAATCTCGTCCACTAAACACTATATTGCTTGAAAGCCCAAGCTGTAATCACTACCCTAAAGTTACTTGACAAGTCACATCGCTTTAAACCCCAAAAACTAGGTGTAAATTTTGAGGGCTACTTGAAAAATCAACCTGACATAGGGTAAATGTGAATTGCCTCATATGCAAAAAATTTTTGGCCCATAGGTTTTGAACAAAGTTTTTTCCAAAATTTGTCTTGATACCCAAAGAAAGGACTTAAGTAGTTGTCTATTGTCATCATGGTCTTATGCATATGCCATAGAATACTAAAACATTTACAATCTCACACTGAACATATCATTGCTTGAAAGCCCCAGCTGTGAATCACTACAAAATAGAGTTACTTGAGCATAGTCACCTATGACGGATTTTTTAGCTCTCTCTAATTACGTGAGGGTTCCAGCCCTCAACTTGAGGCCTGCCTCTAACTCACAACTTTGTATTAAACTTATTAAAGATCTCTTTAACACTGTTCTATATGGATACAGATTTGGGCCTTTTAAGATTTTGTTGACAGGGCACATATTGAGAGTGTGCAGATTATCATGTGGTGGCATGCAATCAAACTACGAATGGACCTCAAAGCATTTGCTAAAGCTGAATTTGGTGCCTGGTGTTTTAATCTTCAAAGTGCCCACATAGACTATAAATTTTATGGTCTTCTTGACTAAGGTGCTTTGGTAATTTGATTCCAAGTCAGAAATGATAACCCTTCTTTAGCTTTGTATTCCTTAAAGTGGGTTACCTCCTTGGGCCTCTATCGAAAAAACGATGGTGTATTCCAAAAATAATTTTCTTCTTAATTCCATCAACATCTTCATAGATCAGCTCCATAGATGCCACATTCAGTAAAAGAGCGATACAGCTCTAAGATTATTGAAGAGGTCAAAATATCACTCCACTCACGTTCAAGTAAGCAGAATGGTGTCAAAAGGACCACCACATGGCATACGTCTAGCCAGCTAGCCGATTGAAGTAGGGACAGAATGTGAAGAAGTCCAAAAAAACTTCATACGAGATCCAAAACATCTGAAACTTGAGTTCGGTGTTACTAAATTTCAACAACTCATTTCTTATATGACCTCAAAAAATATAAGTTTAGCCAAAACCTGGTCATGCAAATTCTGTCCTAAAGTTTAAATGAAGCAAGTGCTATACAGAATAAGAGATCATTTTTCTGATGTCAGGGAGACTAAATAATAGGATTTTGTTTGCCAAACAGCATACTAAGTAATCAAAGCAGAGGTACAATAGTTACTAACCCCCTCACTGCAATAAAATTTATAATTTGTGAAATATAACAAAGAAAAACAAAGCTAAAGAGCATGCATATTATAATCACATAATTCACATTAAAACAAACCAGAATGACAGTCTGCCTGTATAGTTACTAACCACTTCACTGCAATAAAACTTAAAATTAGTGAAATTAACAAAGAAAAGAACTAAAAAAATGGCATATTGTTATCACATCAAAATAAACCAGAATGACAGTCTACCTTCTTTGTATATGAGAGTGGAGCATTTGCATATTGCGTATAATTTGGATCCTCGGCCAGCTTGGAAATTATAAGGAAAATTGCACGTAATTGTTGCTCCAAGGTGCCACTTACAGTTACAACTCGATCACTAATTCCAGGCAAGGCTTGCTCCTGAGAAGATAACTTAATACTGGCTTGTGAATCTTCAACAAATGATCTGTAGGAAAGGAAACCCAAAAATAAACTCAAATACACACTAAAGGACTGATGCAATACCAAATGTTTTATAGCGAATTACAAGTATTGAATTCACTCAATAAGGCCTCAAGGTTGTATCAATGGTAATGGCTCCATCAAGTACCTGGAAAATTCTTGACTGAATAGCACAATCTAGCAGTAAAGCAAGTTACAAACATGAATATGCTGGCTGCAAAATAGATATGGATGCTTTGCATGGGTGCTATGAAATTGTGTTCAATCTGAGCCTTTGATGTGCTCCATACATACATATATAGAATTATTGCAAAACATTAACATAAATCCATGCACAAAATTTGTGCCATGAGCTAATATGCCCTAATATTCAATATATCAGAAATAGAAATACCCTTTAAGGTAGGGTTACTCAATTAAATATTCCTTAAGGAAACATTCCAAGATATCTCCTCATGGGGGTTCATCTCTTGGGGGTTCAAGTTATTATGTTACTTTTATTGATGATGCAACAAGGAAAGTTTGGGTTTATTGTATTAGAAACAAATCTGATGTATTTAACATTTTTGTTAAATGGAAAGCTTTGGTAGAAAATGAAACAGGTCTTAAGCTAAAATGTCTCAAGTCAGATAATGGAGGGGAGTATTGCAGCAATGAATTTGATAATTATTGTTCTAAGAATGGAATCCGCAGGCAAAAGACGGTTCTAGGAACTCCGCAGCAGAATGGGGTGTCAGAAAGGATGAACAGAACAATAATGGAACGTGTTAGGAGCATGAGGTTACATGCAAGACTGCCTCTTTCTTTTTGGGCAGAAGCGGTGAGCACAGCTGTGTACTTGATAAACAGAGGACCCTCAAGTGCCTTGGATGGAGGCATACCTGAGGAGGCTTGGTATGGTAAGAAAGTTGATTATTCATTTCTTAGAGTCTTTGGATGTGAGGTGTTTGTCCATATAGATGAGGATGATAGGACCAAGCTAAAGGTTAAGTCAAAAAATGTACTTTCATTGGTTATGATGGTGATGACTTTGGATATAAATGTTGGAGTATTAAGGACAAAAAAATCATTCGATCTAGGGATGTGGTTTTTAATGAGAAAGTCATGTATAAGCAGCAGTTGCAGGAAAACAGGGAAGAATCCAAGAAAGAATATGCAACGGTAGAGGATCTTCCGAATGGAAAAGTGACACATGAATCAGTTCAGGAAGCTCCTCAACAGGAACCCCAAACTCCTATATTGAGGAGGTCTTCTAGGGTAAAAAGAGAACCTGAATGGTTTTATCCTTCTCTTTATTATTTATTACTCACTGATAGTGGAGAGTCAAAGAGCTTTGATGAAGCAATGCAGGTAGATGCCAGGAAGAAGTGGGAGCAAGCCATGGATGAGGAGAATCAGGCTCTCATGGAGAACCAAACTTGGGATTTAGTGAACCTACATGAAGGCAAAAGAGCATTGCAGAACAAGTGGGTGTTCAGAGTTAAAGATGAAGAAGGAGGAAAGAAAAGATATAAGGACCCTGGTTAGTGGTCAAGGGGTTTGCATAGAAACAAGGTATAGATTTTGATGAGATTTTTTTCTCCTGTAGTAAAAATGACTTCTATCAGAACTGTTCTTGGAATAGTTGCACCAAAAGACTTGCACTTACAGCAGCTTAGATGTAAAGACTGCATTTCTCCATGGTGATTTGGAGGAGGAGCTATATATGCAGCTAGCAAGAAGGGTATGAAGTCAAAGGTAAAGAGGAGATGGTGTACAAACTGAAGAAGAGTTTGTATGGCCTGAAACAAGCTCCACGTCAATGGTATAAGAAATTTGATAGCTTCATGATGGAGCAAGGTTATATTAGATTTCATTCTGACCATTGTGTGTATACAAAGAAATTTGAGGATGGAAGTTATATTATCCTATGTTTGTATGTTGATGACATGTTGGTTGCAGGTAAAAACCTGTAGGAAATAAAAGCACTCAAGAAGCAGCTAAGTGAATCATTTGATATGAAGGATTTGAGGGCAGCTACCAAACAAATCCTTGGTATGAGGATAACTCGGGATAAGAAGGAGCAAAAGCTGACTTTATCTCTGGAAGAGTACATTAAAAAGGTATTAGACAGGTTTAACATGCAGGATGTTAAACCAGTTGAGGACTCATTTGTCAAGTCATTTCAAGTTATCAAAGGAGCAGTGTCCCATGACAGAACAGGAAAGAAACCAGATGTACAAGGTACCTTACTCATCAGTAGGTTGGCAGTTTGATGTATGCCATGGTGTGCACAAGGCCTGATATTGCCCATGTAGTGGGAGTGGTGAGTAGATTTATGAGTGATCCAAGCAGAGATCACTAACAGGCAATAAAGTGGATCCTTCGGTATTTGAAAGGAACCATGGGGACAATTTTGTGCTACAGTGGATCAGACACCACTTTGTGTTGTTATGTAGATTCAGATATGGCTGGAGATGTAGACAACGGGAGGAGCACAACAGGTTATGTTTACATTGTAGGTGGGACAGCAGTGAGTTGGATTTCACGATTACAGAAGTTGGTGGCTTTGTCAACCCTAGAGGCTGAGTATGTTGCTGCCACAGAGGCAAGCAAAGAAATGATTTGGTTACAACAATTGCTCGAGGAGTTGGGGCATAAGTAAGAGGAAGGAAAGTTGCATAGTGATAGTCAGAGTGCTATACACCTAGCTAAGAACTCTGCTTTCCACTCTAGGAAAAAGCATATACAGTTAAGGAACCATTTCATCAGGACAGCTTTGGAGGAAGAGAATTTGAAGTTGGAGAAGATTAATACTAGTCAGAATCCTGTATACATGATGACTAAGGTGGTCACAAGGGAAAAAATGAAGTTGTGTTCAGCTTTGGTTGGTCTTCACAGAAACTAGTGAAGGGTTGAGAAGCTTGCTCAGAGGAAAACTAGTCTCCAAGTGGGAGATTTTTAGGTTGTGGAGCCTATTTTCATGTGTGAAAGTATTGAAGACTGTACACTTTTCATGTATCCTCGCCGGGGAAAAAAAATAAATTTAGGCATAAAAAAATTTTGGCCTCGAAAAATTGCACCCGACATATCGGGAAACGTGCTCTTCTCATATGGGGGAGATTTTTGACCCATAGGTTTATGGGAAGGGTTTTTCCCATGGTTTTGATACCCATGGTTTTGTAAAACTACTTAAGTAGTTTTCTATTTATATGGTCTTATGCATATGATGGAAGTACAAGCAAATGTATTGCAGATGTGTTTTGAATTCGGGTATGAATTCTGTAGAGTTTGTTGAGCATAGCTCCAAATGGATCTGGGTATTGGATTGAGAGAGTGGTGACTTGTAATAAAATCTGAGAAAGTGATTCTTGGTGGATGTAGCCCAAATTGGGTGAACCACGTTAAATACTACCTCTTTGTGTTGTGTTATTTTATTTTGTAATTTTATTTGAGATCTGTAATAATTTCTTCATATTAGTTTCCACTGTTGCGATTCTGTGAGGGATTATTCCACATATTTTATCCCTTATTTCCTAACACTATTCTATATTATTTAACTATAAACTAAATATTATGATGCACTTAATATTATAGTTCTAACACTCTCATCACATCTAAACATCATCACATATCAACAAATGCTAAGCTAAATCAGTATACAAATGAAAATTAAACATGTATGCTAAGCTAACATCATATAACATCATCACATGGGGTAAGAGGGATTATTATTATCCCCCCACATCATAAACCATAATAAAAATATGGGCTAAACATGTTATCTCATATAACACAAATGTAATAAAATAACACAGTCCACCATCATATATCCATATCAAAAATCAATTTCCATGTACAACAATATGTCTCGATATACATATAATACAATACAAGCCATCATGGGAATGGATCAAAAATATGCCTTCATCATGAGACATAATAACAATATATATATATATATATATATATATATATATATATATATATATATACATACATACATACATACATCAAGTCAAAAATGTGCCTTCATCTCGAGGCATACATTAAAAATAGTACATCAATAAAGAGTCATGGATGACTCTCGCCAACACTTGGTTACCTAGCCAGTGACTCGGGCTAGCCTTCCTCTAACTGGGTGGCGGAATCTATACTAATCTGGTAGACCTATATGGCCTATGTGATCTCGATCTAGATTTTTTAACTGTCAGATGACTGAACAGATCTTCCCTATTTCCCTCTGTAACTGCAACATGATATAGATCTCTACAGTGAACTACCTTAGCTGATGTTACTGCAAAATCATATACCAAGTCTGGAGACCTTGCTACTAATGCTACATGATGTAGAGCATCACACTCTGTAGCGAGTCTCACCACATCTACCTGTAGTTGAGTCCTCTCAACTCCTCACTGTATCTTCTTAGAAGCTAATTGGTCTTGCTCAAATATTACCTAATCCCTCTCTGTGGTGACATGTTGTAGTTTCTTCCTCAAGAAAGTTAGACCCCATGTACCTTGGGAAACCTATATAGGAGGTGATATTTGTGGTGATCTATATGGTAATCTCCATCCTCCACCTACTAGACTATGTGGTGAAGACCCCCACCCATCTTATCCATCTCCACCATCCACACCTGCTGCTAAGTAAGGACTCGCTACCCACAAAGGTGAAGACAGAGCCTGTACTATGGGCACCTATTTTTCCTGCACCTGTAAACCCTATATAATAACCTGTTGTACCTATATGTGGGCCTACTGCTATAATGGTTATTATGGAGGAGGACCATGTGGCGGAACCTATACCCGTGGTCCCTGGGCCTAGGCCTATAAAGATGCCTCGGCCTCAGGCTGACCCAATCTAGCCCTGTCTCTTAGAGCCTATCCCTATAAACCCTGTGATGATGAAACTACACCTGTATCTATCATGGCTTGAGGGATCATAAGGTGTAGAGGAAGTAATGTGGAATACCAAGCCCCATAATCTTCCATAGTCTTACGGTCTACTACTTGTGGTTGTGCAATCCATCATTGTGAGGTGATATAACAAAAGCTATCTCTAGCTCGCAACAGTATGATCTGTGGCCCAAAATCAAATTTCTCACGTGTCCTATGTGCGTACCAAATCTCATCTCCTGGTATGCCCTAGATATAGCGAAGATATTGTTGTACCTGGTAAACATGGTACCACTCTCTGATATGACTCTGGCTACCAATGATAAAGTGGTCAATCTCTACAGTACTGAACTCTATACCATCATCACACCACCGATATAATATTTATGGTAGCCACATGATCATACGTAGTTTTAGGTCATCATGTTCCCTCCTATAATATAAGGTATCCCCCATGTACAAGCAAACATCCTCACCCACTAGCCCCCATCCCATATAGGATGCCTCGTCATCAGCCCTAACTCGTAGTACTTCGTGTGGGTGAACAATAACAATATGATCCCATGCCCAAATCTATAGAAGTATACATGATCCAAGGTTCTTCTGACCTCGGTAAGAAATCAATTATAGATCCCAGTACAAGTGGGTCAAGATACACTAGCCCTAGTAGAATACCTCTTCATCCATCAATCTGTGCATTACTCTCATCAAACTAAGTGGGAGGTACGTGTCAGTCTTGTAAGGTAGCAAGTAGCTACTAACAAGATCCATCAAGTAAACGGGTATCTGTGAAAACCATCTATCCATGAAGCACTCATAAATATGAAGTGTACAGATCCATATAAAGGTGTATGACATGAAGATCACTTTCACTGCTTGGATCAACCTTATATTTGTGCTGAATTCCAAAGATTATAATGGCACCATCACCTTCAATGGAGTAGATCCAATCCTGACTAAGTATAGATATGTATCTGTTGTGGGAGGCACTGGTGATTTTTTAATGGAAAGAGGGATTACAACCATTTACACTGATGCCACCGAGGGGGATGTTTATTTTCATCTAATGATGAATATCACACTCTATGAGTGTTATTGATGACAAATCAGAAATACTAGTTAAATATGATAGAGCATATGTAATAGAGTTTGCTTATGTCTATAGAATAATAAACTACATGATATGATCTATTTAGAATAACATTGAATATTTCACTCTTCATATCTTGAATTTCTTCTTAAATTAGTTAGTTATATGGCTCTATACACTTCATCTTTTTGAAATTCAATATTCATTTTATCATTTTTTTTAATGTCTTCTTAGAATGTAAGGATTTCTATTTCTTATTCTTATAGATACTCCTCATATTAAGCATTTATAGTCACAAGTTTAGTTACATTCTTTAGCTGAGATAATATATCCTAATTTATTTTAAAATTGTCTTCGAGAAATACCCAACTTTTTCCTAATCTTTTTAGCTACAAATGTTTAGCTAGAAATTTGACTCATCTCTTTAACAACTCATCATTCACATATAAATAGATGGGATGATGACATCAACCAAAATTCTCACTAAATAGGAGAAGAGGAAAATAAAAAAATGAGATAATTGGTAAGCTTAGACAATACATATGTTTACAAGGTTAACTTGTCAACCAACGGATGTTAATTCTCTCACAAAAAATGGTAAATGACCCATTGATTTGTTGACTAGTTAGACTTGCAAACACATGTGATAAATAAACTCTTTTTGAGATAATAGGATATAGAATACAACTATTACACTTTATGTTAAACACTTATACTTTTAGTAAAATTGTGAGATCTCAAACAGACGTAAGAGAAAGGGTGTAGTAATTCAATACAAAGTGTTTAGTCTAATGTAAATATGGGAAATTTATTAGTTACTAAATTAAAATTAGTTTTAGTTGTGTTTATCATTTTTAGAAGATTCATTTAGTTATATGAAAATAATCTATTTTTAGACATCTCCTATTTTGTATCTAGATATCCTAGTTAGAGAGTAATTCACTATATTTTATTGAATGTGACTTAACAAAGGTCAAATAATTATCCATTCATTCCCAAGATGTGGGGTTCCATTGCCAAGCATAGATGACTAGTGTGCATGTGTAGGCCCCATTTATTAATAGGGGTCAATCAAGTGGATATGGAAGGGGCCTGTACTTCGTATATTATATTATCATATCTTCTAATTAGGGGTTAGAGAGTTCCCCATATATCTATATAGGGGTTTTCTATCAACTTCTTTATATCCATGTAAAATTCCCTTTTAATCAAATCTATATTGAGATGTTAGAAATAGTTATTGGAATCCCTCATCAGGGCATGTTATAATTATACTTTTGAAATAGGGCATAAATTTGTAAATTTTCTTTAGTAATAAAAGTAACTCATACTTTGATAGAACATAAGAACACACCTATAACTATACATACAATCTTAGATAATTTATTAAAAAGAACTATGTATATTGACCAAAATTGCAATGCGGAAAGGATGGGAAAAAATTTTCTAGTACTTAGAAAGATAAGATATTACACATATTCTATTATTAGAGAATAAAATTTCTGTACACATTTTATTACATTCTTTATAACTTTTCCCTGTAGTCTTTTATTTCCACTCAATTGCTCTGTGCCCTGGCCCTTCATTTAGATAGAATTGAATTTTCACCCAAAGTCTGAAAAGCTACCAGGTCCCTCCTTTTTGCTGGCTTGTCAGGATGTTTGCATGCAAATTCATGATTATCAATATCAAGAATACATTCAAGTGCATAACATTATAGTCATCATAACACGAGTTTAGAATGGAAACACATGTAATAAGGAAACTTAGCAGATCAAATAAACACTAAGATCAATTGCACCATGTGATCACCATATTCAGACACATTAATCACTATAATCCATCCTCTATAAGCTATTCATAACAAAATTATTACATAAAATAAGTTGAATACATCAAAATCAATACCAAAGTGTCATTCACACTAGTACATCATATCAAGATAACCTTATTACATCACCAGTGTCTAAAACAATGAAGTACAACAATTATATATATAAGTGTGGTGACTTGCCCTTCACTTCCTATGTGTTCTCAAAATAGACTACATGCTCAAAATAGCCATGCATACATACAAACACAACTATAAAGTGTGCATGCTTTCCTAACAAGTCTAATAATAGATTAATCCTATAGATAAACTTTTCTTTAATCCTATTATTAGCTTGATCCATGTATGATATTTCATCTTCGCTATGCATGTGCATTATCCCAAAAATAGACGTTCCTTGGTATTCAACTCTCCTCACTTCTCTCTAGATCTAAAATGTTGCTTGATCGACACTCTAACTCCTCTTTGTCTATTTTTAGGCCGATTTCCATAAAATTGGCTAACTCC
The DNA here is from genome assembly GCA_019776745.2 of Taxus chinensis. Classification (NCBI taxonomy): domain Eukaryota; kingdom Viridiplantae; phylum Streptophyta; class Pinopsida; order Cupressales; family Taxaceae; genus Taxus; species Taxus chinensis. Next base: position 15,106,464 of record CM034153.1, read on the forward strand.
TGGATATTTCCTTCTTAGGCGCAATCCTTCACACAATATCTATTATGTCTTGTGTATGCCCCTTTACACCTACCTCATGCACGCCCAAAACCTTCGTGCGTGGTATGTACTTAGTGATTTTGGTCGTGTAACATTCCCCATATTTTTCCATGACCTTTAGTATTCCAAAAAAGTCCTTTCATCCTCTTTCCCTATATAAAATAATACAAAATATTACATTGTTCTTGCTTTATATACTTTGAGAAAATATTGTATTATGTGTTTTTGCTCCTAAATGAACTCCCAACACTTTCCTAGTACATAAATAGTTGTATCATACTAAGAAAAATACATTGTTGTAGCTACATTGTGTTGTGTTTATTTTTTGTGCGTTCTTTTCAATGCAGCTTCTTTTTCTATTTAATGTGTGTATTATTCATAGTTGCACAAAGAATACCATTTATTATTTTTCATTATATTCATACTACTTAGCCCCATTTTTATTTTTTCAACTAAAAAATTAATCATATTTTCATTTTAGTCTTTCAAAATTTTGGTTACCTCTAGAGGCTACCCTTTATGGGGTTTTAACCTTTGTGACCTTTCTTGTAGGTAGTATTTATTTTCAATGGTTTGAAACACATAATTTTAAAAATTATGTTACCTACATTTTATGTCTATTCTAATTGTGCTCTTGATGTTTGTTGTTGGACTAGTTTCCCCCTTGGTGTTAGTAGTGATTTCTTGGGCATGATATACTTCAAAGTATCACACTTGTAATATTGGGCATGAAGTTCTCTAAGTCCTCTCTATATGTACTCCATATTGTGATAGCTTTATGAGCCCTTGTAAATTATTTTGAAGAGTTAATCCCCCTTTATTGCATTTATATATGGATTTTAAAGGGACATGCTATTGGAAATTTCCATCAGTAAAGCTTGGAGATGTTCCCCATATGTTTTTCTTAGATAATTGCAAAGGTAATCCGTGGCATATTAAGATCCCAACTATGCATTCGGTCCATGAAATTATATCTAACTTGTGGAAACTCTTTTAGTGTTGTTTCCTATTCTATATCCAATATATAAATGGTGACTATTTTATGTGACTTCTTTGAAATCTTAATATTCTCTTCATTTTCTTTTAAGTGTTTCTTTGAGTTGAACATTCCAATCAAGGAATTAATGAACAACCATATGCACTTGGGTTATATTCTAATGGAGAATTTTATAATATTTAAACATTAGTATTACTACTTTATGTAACTATCATATCTTCTTGGCCACTTGTATCTCCATGTTCTTTTAACTAACCCATTCATTTAGGAGCTTCATCACAAGAATGGTAAGATGTATTTTTCACTCATAAATTATTCCCCTATTACTTGTGAATACCCAAAATTTATGGCTCAAATGTTTCCTTTTGATGTGTGATATGAAGGGAAGTAACACTAATTGTTCGTACAAAATACTTAGTGTCTTTAATGAAAATTTATGAACTTATAGAGGATTGTAGAAATGTTGTTGGGGATACATGAAAATAAGTTATAAATAAGGATACACATTTATTTTAATGCTTCTATAGATTATTTAATGAAGTACCACTATTTCTAGGCTTCATCCCCTTCATTGGCCTAGGAGTCTTACAATACAGTAGGACATAAACTGGAGCTTCTATATGCTTGTGTCACATATTGCAAAGATGTTTTGGTATATTAATTAGAATTCATTTTGGATGGTCCACCCATTTCATTTGTTTCTTCCATGTGGTTGGTTCGTTGTCCAATATTTTATTGTGAAGCTTTAGTTTACTCATGTTTACTTTTTGATCTCTATTTCCTATGCACTCTTTATTTCTTATTGTTATAGATTCATATAAGGGGGATGTTTATTTATATCTAATGATGAATATCACACTCTATGAGTGTTACTGATGATAAATAAAAAATGATAGTTAAATATGGAAGAGCTTATGTAATAGAGTTTTCTTAAGTCTATAGAATAATGAACTACATCATATGATTTGTTTAGAATAACGTTGAATATTTCACTCTTCATATCTTGAATTTCTTCCTAAATTAATTAGTTATTTGATTCTATAGACTTCATATTTTTACAATTCAGTGTTCATTTTGTCAAATTTCTCTTGGATTTACACTGAGTCTAATTGTATTTCTATATATTCAAGTATCTTGTTGGATGACATAATAACTACGGTTTACCAATGTCTTATATATAAATAGATGGGATACTGGTATAAAAAAAATCTCATTTGAGGGAATATGAGAATATAAAAATGAGATAATTGGTCAGCCTAAACATTACATATGTTTACAAGGTTAATTAGTCAACTAGCCAATGCTAATTCTCCCAAAAATAATGGTAAACAACCCATTGGTTCATTGACGAGTAAAAATTACAAAATACATGTGATAAATTTACTCTTCTTGGGATATCAGGATATAGAATACAACTACTACACTTTATGTTTTTTTTATTAAGGGCAAATAGTTTTGAAGGGACTATACCCTGTATACAAAAGGGCTCAAAAGCCAGATATCAGAAGTGAGAGAAACAACCTAGAGAAGGGCAAAATAACTAACCTCAGAGGGCTCATTAGCCAGATAAAACAACAAATTAGAAGAAAGGATCCAGATGTACAATGATCTAAAAAATAGCAGAAGAGATCAAAAAGCAAACAATATATAACTAGCATAGAATATCTCCACCAAAAAATAGCTCCAGATCCGCCAGTAATCAGCATCTTCGCAGCCAGTAAACAACAACACAACACCACATTATTTCATTGCCCTGTCAATCTTGGTTTTGATCGCTTGCAGCGAGACAAAGAAAGAAATGGTTGTGGCCTGAGAAGAGTCTTTTAGATCCGCCTGAGCAATTTTCATATCCCTTTTCTATTTGGGGCCCCAAATGTCTTCATTAACCCCGCTTAGGCTGCATACACTATGAACATGTTGTTCAATGAAATTATAAATACTTTTAAGAGCAGATAGGATGCAGTCATTACGAATTTTTTCATTTCCCATTCTGTCATCCAAAGACTGTAAATTCTTGAATACTTCAGCAATAACCCCCTCCTCATCATCATTTTGTAGTAATCCTTTTCCCTTAGCTTTTTCCATATTTTTGATAACCCTTTTGAGCTCATGTATTTCCTTTTCCATCCTGTCCACTCTGACCATCAAATCCTCCTCCTTAGGCTCCTCCACCGGTTGGCTGATGTGCAGGAGGTTCTCAGCAAGCTCTAGGTATTTGTGGCTTCTAAGAACCCTGTGAGAAGTAGGGATCTTAGTTTTCATGCCCTTTCTTTTATTGCTAGATGCAACAATTTCGATCTTCCTTTCAAGCAGGGGGGGAATGAAGGCGGTGTGAGCAGGGGGAGGAATGGAGGAAGGGGGTGGAGCAGAATTCACGTGGGGAAAGTTTGAGAAGTGACGATGTATAAGAAAAATTAGCCCTTGATGCAGAGGGACTGCCATAGAATGGCTATGCACTTCCCTAACGGATTTCTCCAGCGATTTTATCAAGTAGTGAGGGAAGGTAATGGTTATATTTCTACAAAAGTGGTTAAGAAATATCAAATGCTTTTGAGGTATATTAATAAATCTCCCTTCAAGAGTTACATACCTAACAACCATCCTGGCTAGCTCAGCAAAAGGCTCAGGAATCAAAGCCACCTTGATGACGGCTGTCACAAACTCAAGATTCTCCCCATCATCCAAGAATTTATTTGTATCCATATCCCTATCTACCTTCTTATTGAAGAATTTGGTGCCCTCAAGACTGAGTCCCGTGATCTGGGTGATGAGCTCCTCCGTGATCTCAACCTCCATGTTGTTGTATTTAACAACCCAATTCTTCCATCCTTGTGTGAATTTAATGGAAATATCTTGATCAAAACCTTGAATCCTTTCTATCAAATTCGCCAGACCCCCAATTTGAAGGTAGTTCCAGAGCACAACATCCTCTTTCCACGCTGGATTGTGGGTGGGATCTGTTTTGCATGGCGGACCCCCCATTTTTCCACTATTTCTACTCTCAACGGTAAAGATGTTAACACTATGCGTAGCAGATTTAACTTTGTTTTTGAATATTTCCCTTCCATGAAAGAAGATGTAATTATTAGACCATACTTTGTAATTAGTGACCTGCTCCTTGGCGTTCTCCCTATGACAAGAAATGATGGCTGTCCAATTCACACAAATCTTATATGATGTCATCATTCTGTACTTAAGAATCCGCTCATTAGCATCAACATTACAGCCGTTAGTGATGATTTTCTCGGCCATGTAGATCATTTATTATGTCTTTATTAACTTGAATGGGTAGAACGTCCCCCCTTAGCCAAGTTTGAAAAGTATTGGTAACTCCAAAGTTTTCCAAACCATCTGCAACCCTATTGCCTTCCCGATAGGTGTGAATGATTTTAACATTTTCAAAACTCTTGCATATATCAATAGCTTCAACAATGAAGTCTCTAATTGACCAGCTGGGGTGTTGATTTTTGTTTAATAGATTGATGATGTTCAGAGAATCACCCTCAATTATAATATTCAGAATATTACAATCCCTGGCTAGTTTTATTCCCCATAGAGCAGAAAGAGCTTCAGAGTAATGATTAGTTTGCCTACCCATTTTCCTAGAAAAAGTAGCAAAAAAATAACCTCTTTGATCTCTGATGACTCCTCCACCTCCAGAGTCTCCCAGATTTCCTTTTGAGGCCCCATCAAAATTTAACTTATGCCAAGCATTGGGAGGCTTAGTCCATCGGAAGGTGGTTCTATCCATACCATTGTTATTCTTTTTGAAGGTAGTGTCAATATTCCAATTAGTCAAAATGTATTCTTCTTTCTCAGGGTAAAGTCTATTTTTAGGAGGTTTAAATCTAGCAATATTATCCTGCACAACAATGATAATTTCCTTGTAGACTTTGTTACATGTCCTTCTAGTGTTTCTGAAAATGTCATCAATACGAGCCTTCCAAACTCACCACATAGTGTGAGGTAAAACAAGTTGCCACAATCTCTTCACCACACAATGCTTATACGAAGAGTCCCATTGTTCCCAGGCCTCAAGACAGGTAAGGGGAAAGATCCAATTCTGATTAAATTTTTCAAAAACAAGATGCCAAATTTTGGAAGCGTACTCACAATGAAGAAATAAATTTTTTATGTCTTCTTCCTCTTTCTGACACATGCAACATCTATTCGACATGATGAATCCCTTCTTAATGAGGTTTTCATTATTCAGAATCTTTCCTTTAATGATGAGCCACCAGAAGAAGTTCACTCTAGGGGTTAGCTCTGGCATCCACAACTTATGCCACTTAATTTCACTTTCAATAGAGGAAAAGAAAGAATTGTATCCTGATTTAACTGAGTATTCCCCATCAAAAGAATCTTTCCAGATGAGTTCATCCTTAAGATTTTGATTACTAATATGGATTAGAGAAAGTTGATTTTGTAAAGATGAAACATCAGACTGTACATTATCTTTCTCCACTTTTAACTGTTTCCATTTTCTTTTGTTTTCATCCACCTCAATGTATCCCTGCATTTTGTGTCCATACTTTGTGATTAAGCTGTCTTTAATGTGTCCATAAGAAGAAATCCAATTAAAATAATTCCATTTATCAGTCTAGAAGTTAATGTCTTGCCCATCCCCAAGCTTCTAGCTACACCCCTGAGAGAGAATATGTCTACTGTGAAGAAGATTGTTCCAGAAAATAGAACCATTCAGAAGAGACTGGTCAGAAATAAAGGAAATATTGCTTTGGTTTGAAAGGTATTTGATCTTAACTAACTTTTTCCAAGGCTTGTGCTCTTTTATAAGTCTCCAACCTAAATTTGCAATAAGGGCAGCACTCATATGCTTGATATATTTGATACCTAACCCCCCAAGCCTCTTTGGTTTACATACCTGCTCCCAAGCCAATAAATGATACCTGAACCTGTCCTTAGTACCGTGCCATAAAAAGTGCTTTTGAATCTTTTCAATATTGTTCATCACTACTGTTGGTATGCTGAACATTGAAATGATGTAAATAGGTAGGTTTTGAAGCGTGTTTTTTATCAATAAGCACTTACCTGCGCTTGAAAGTAAAGCTCCTTTCCAGCCAGCTAGTTTTTTTTAAATCTCTTAATAAGATCATTCCAGACCTCATTAGAAATCTTTCCAGTACTTAAAGGTAAACCTAAATAAGTAGCGGGAAGAGAATTAATAGTGCATCCTAGAATATTAGCAATCTTTCTTTGTCTTTCCATAGGAGTATTGAAGAAATATATAGAGCTTTTGTCAAAATTAACTTTTTGCCCCGAGGCTTCCTCATAAAATCTAAGGACAGTTTTGATAGCCTTTGCCTCAATTATTGAGGCCATCAGAAGAAGCAGAGTGTCATCAGCAAACTATTGGTAGGAGGAGACCTGATTGCCAGAAGTTGGAGGAAAGCCTTTTATCATGCCAATGCTAATAGCTTTGGAGATAGATCTGCTTAAATTTTCTGCCATTATAATGAATAATAGAGGGGAAATTGGGTCTCCTTGCCGGATTCCTCTATTGCTGGCAAAAAAACCAACCGGTTCCCCATTAACAACCACTAAGAATCTAGAAGTAGAAATACAAGAGTGAATGATTTTCCTGAATTTATTTTGGAAACAAAACTTGGATAAGACCTCATCCATGAATCTCCAGGAGACTCTGTCGAATGCTTTATGCATGTCTAGCTTGATAGCCATCCCTTCCTTTTTACTTTTATCCATATAATGTATTGTTTCATGAACCATGATAATTCCATCCTAAATAATTCTTCCCTGAATGAATCCGCTCTGCTGTTTTGAAATGATCTCCATAAGAATAGGTTACATTCTAGTGGTAATAATATTTGTTAAACACTCATAATTTTGGAAAAATGTGAGATTTCAGATAAATGTACGAGGTTTATTAATTCAATATAAAGTGTTTAGTGTAATGTCAATATGGGAAACTAATTAGTTAATAAATTAAAATTAGTTTTGTTAGATGTATAACGGAAGATATAATTAACAAATTATATATCAACCATTAAATGCCAGAGATTATAGATTATGTTGTGTAGTTAAATTAAACATCAATTTAGCTTATTATAGATAGCAAATTATGGACTTAGATCACATGAGCTAAAACAAATAGCAAGAAAGTAAAAGAGACAAATAACACTAGATTTAAAGTGGGGAAAACTGACAGAAGAAACCCCACTGATAAAGAACTATTTGTATTAATAATTATCAATGACTTTAACCCAACACTTCTACTTCACTCCTCAGTCTCACAGAGATAATTTTAGACTAGTGTCTTGCAATATAACACTTCACATAAATATCTTATATCACATGGACTATTATCACATTATCTCGTTAACAAAAGTTGGTAATCCCGTGAGGGATCATCCTAATTTATAGGATGGGTGGTCGGTCATACTGTTCCACTATTTTAGCTATGTAAGACCGACTAAGATTATTAAATAATATTTTTAGACAAGTGGTTGGTTAAGTGGTGGTCCACCAAATAGTATCCCCACTTGAAATTAACACCCTGATACTCCCCCTTAATGTTAAATGTGAAAACAAAAGAAGACATGCTAAACTTACCTTTTTCTACAAAAGAATTTACAAATCCATGAATCAACAACAATGATTCAGGATATCATGAAAATAAGGGAAATTAACAGATCTTCCCATACATAAATTCTTAAGATAAGTTCTTTACACATGAAGACTTATATTAGATTATGGAGCCTTTTATAAACTAAGGCATACCAATAACTAAAGCTTTGATGGGATTTACAAGTAACTTCACATAGTGTGACACATTTACGTATTACAAAATGGAGGAAGTACTGGAAGTTTACGAAAATTGTTAAGAGGTGGCATAATCATGCACACTCTCCCTCAATGGAAACTCTAATTGGCCCACCAAGGCTCTAAAATTGTAAAAATTACACAACAGACAATGGTTTGGTGAAGATATCTGCAACTTGATCTTTAGTAGAACATAACTTGAGATCAATATCACCATTCCAGACTTTCTCTCGAATAAAGTTCATATGAACTTCAATATGCTTGGTACTTTGATTTTGAATTAGATTCTTTGCAAGAGAAATGCAACTCTAGTTGTCACATAGAAGAGTAGTGCTCCCTTTGATGCCCATATGTAGTTCATCCAACACTATTTTCAGCCACATAACTTCCTTTATAGCTTCCATAACACTTTTATACTCTACTTCAATATAAGAGATAAACATTGTTGGTTGCTTCTTGCTACTCCAAGTGATGGAACCTGCACCCACTTGAAAAGATATCCATAAGTATACTTTATATCTACAGCATCACCAACATGATTAGAATCAAAATAGCCAAATAAATGTGCATCATTAGAAGAAGAATACAAAGGACCAGTATGGATTGTTCCCTTAATATATTTCAAAATTCTTTTTTCCATTTTCCAATGATCCTCATAAGGTTCTTTCATAAATCTTGAAACTAATCCTACTACATAATAAATATACGGTCTAGTAATAGTCAAATAAATTATACTACCAAAAAACTATCTATACAGAGTAGGATCAAATTTAGCACTTAAAACCAACTTCAATAGGAATGAAAATAGGCTTACAGTCAATCATGTTAAATATTTTAAGAAAATTCACAACATACTAAAATTGATATGCAACAATAAACTTTTGATCTTGAAATATAACCATGCCAAGAAAATGATTTAGCAAACCTAAATCAATCATTTCAAAATGTTGTTTTAATCTTTCATTGATTCTAACAATTAAATTTCTGTCATTGCTAGTAATCAAAAGATCATCAACATAAATAGCAATAATGATAATATGATTGTTTTCAAACTTAACAAATAAATCATTATCAGATAAGCAGTTAGAAAAACTAATATCTTGAAATAAACTATTAATTTTAACATACCAAGCTCTAGGAAATTGTTTAAGACCATACAAATAATTTTTAAGCTTACAGAAAAATTTCTTTACCAATTTCTTCAAAACCTTTAGGATGACTCATATAGATTTCTTATTTTAATTCACCATTTAAAAAATCATTTTTTAAAACCCATTCGGTGAATCTCCCTACCATATTGGGTAGCCAAAGCAATAATAACTCTAAAAGTGCTCATCTTAGCTACAGGAGAAAAAGTCTCAACATAATCAAGACCAGGTTTCTAGGTGAAACCACGAGCTATCATCCTTTCCTTGAACTTGAGCATTTCTCTTACAGAGTTATTTTACTTCTTGTACAACCACTTATATCTTACAATGCTTCTTTTAGAAGGAGGGCGAACTAGCTCCCAAGTGTTATTTTTAATCAAATAATTATATTCATATTTCATATTCTGAATCCATTTATCATCTTGAAAATATTCTTCAAAGGATTGTGGTTCAACCTCATAGAGGTTAATCAAGGCATGATAAGTATGTTGAATTCTAGTTATATTTCTAAGACTATCAGGATGATGTTTTTGAACAATACATTAAGCCCATTTAGGAACTTTTTGATGCAATAAATCTTGAGGTGACTCCCCCTTAATCTCCATCATGTCTAGATCAGGATAATCATCCTCTTGAAATTTTGTTTCCATAATGTTATGAGAAGGATTATTAGGCTCTAACTCACGAGAAACATACGAGGGTTCATGAAAAGCATCACATAATGCCTCTTTTAAGACAAAAACATTCCTATTTTCTATTATGTCATGCTTGAAAGGATCATAGACTCTTAAACCTTTAGTTTTATAACCATATAAAAAAAATCATGAATAAGAGGTTGGATAAAAATTATTCCTATTAACTTTAGGAATAATGATAGAAGCAGGGCTACCAAATATTTTTAAGTAAAAAAATTTGGTTTTTGCTTTGTCTGAAATTCATGAAGAGTGGCTTGATGAAGAGATTTAGAAGGTACTCTATTAAGAATATAGAAAAAAATGTTCATAGCTTCAGCCCATAGAAACTTAGGCACATTATAATCATGAATCATAGTCCTAGACATTTCTAAGACATCCATATTCTTCTTTTTTGTAATGTCATTTTGGTAAGGGGAATCGAGAGTAGTTAACTCTCTCTGAATTCCACATGAAACACAAAACTAATCAATTTTTTTGCTGACATATTCACCTCCATTATTAGTCCTAATCATCTTAATTTTTAGATTAGAAGCATTTTCAACTAAAGCTTTAAATTATTGAAACTTAGACAAGAGATCAGACTTCTTCTTGATAAAATAAGACCAAATCATTCTAGAGAAGTCATCAATAAATCAAACAACATAAAAAGATCCAATGAGATAAGGAAACTCAAGTGGACCTCTCACATCACTATGAATCATTTCTAATAACTGAGAAGAATTTAGATCATAATCCTTGTGAAATGGTTTAGTATGTTGCTTACCACGTAGGAAACTTTCACAAGTTTAATGATCTATATTTATTTTTGGAAGACCAAAAACAAGATTCAGTCTAGGCATATTGTGTTCAATGAAAGATTTTTCAAAGAGCTATGGATATGGGGCAAGACCCCAAAGCTTTGTGCAAACTCCCTCAATGGACCATATGATAAGAAATGAGCAAGGAATCCTATTTGCATGCATGTAAACTTGAATTAAACAAGAAATCTAGCAAATATCATTAACCTCTATTCTTGAAAGATTAACAAAATGTGCCTACTAAAGACTTAAGCAATCAGTTTTGTTGTTTACTCCATGAGGGTGAATGAATCTCACTAAATGGCTACATTGCCAAGTTTAGCTATTCCATTACTAACCTAACATGGGTGCAAGATGAAGCTATTTTAATGGTGGATGACCCAAGATCAAATGCCTTATTAGCTTGGCTAATGCAAATGATCTCTTAGGATTTATTAGGATTGGTTTGGCTTTATCTTATGTAAAGTTGTGTGTTTTGAATGGGTAGGATTAGCCTTTTATTTATAGTTTTTGGTTTGGAAGAATTTGGAATTTGGGTGCATGTGGGACTAAAGTATAAAAAGCACTTTAGGATTAGATTAGGATAAACATGCTTTAGGCTTAGTTAAGATTGGTTTAGGCTAGTTAAACTTGATTAGCAAGTGATTAGAGACTCATTGAGAGTTGGGAGGGGTCTGGATAACCAATTATGACTGATAGATAGCCTAGGAAGCCAATAGAAGTGGTCTAGAGAGAACTAGGGAGATTCTGAATGGTCGAAAGGAGGAATGTTTAGCTAATAAGAGATATATTAACCAAATTTGATTATTTATAGGAGGAATATGACCAAGAAGGTGTCGTAAATGGGCATCTGGGAATGGAGCGAAGAATGGGGAGTTAACGTAGTATTTTTAATCAGTTGAATTGGATGAAATGCTAAGTGTAAGCATATTTTAGGTGTCTACATTTGCCCCTCTTTGGGGTGGCGTAAGTGATGCCACTTCAAAGAAAGTAGACAAGCATAAAAAAGTAGAAAAATTTGAAGGGATAGAAGAAAAATGAGTAGAATGGAGGATGCCCCCTCAATTTTCGATGGCATGATATAAGGACTTGATTGACGATCAAAAATATGACAGAAAGAGAACAAAATAAAGAATAATGTGATGAAGAAGAAAAGAAAGGGGATATTGAAGAAAAGGAGTATGAGAAAGGGGGAATGAGCTAACATCCATCCAATGCCTTTCAAACAACTTTATTTTTCATCATATTGCTAGAGATCTTCATCATTGGTCCTTATTAAAAAGAATGAACAAAAGTGTAGTATGACATGAAAAGCCATGTATGAACAAATGACCATTGCTAAAAAAACACTAACTCCATGCAACATTCAAAATGTAATGCGATACGAGAAAGTAAAAGATGCCTAACTCCATGCAAGATAAAAAAATGTAATGCAATACGAGAAAGTAAACAAGCTAACCTAATAGAGAAACATAATGCAGTGTTTTTGTTATCAAGCTTCAATTCCAACCTATTTGAATCAATGACAAGGGTTAATGACGGTGCCCCAAGTAAAGATACATGTGAGGGGGAATAATGGAGGACACTTCGGTCTAATGGAAAAGCATTGTGCACTAAAAAATAGTACCGGGCAACTCGTTGTGCCCCAGAGTACAGAAAAAGTAAGTAGCCTAGCTTTTCTTGATGGAGGTAGATCAAGATGATCCACGAGTCACGCACATGAACAAGTGAGAACCAAAGAGTGACATTTTGTAAGCTGATTTATATTTTTTTTTATGTTTCTTGAAACATATTTGAATGTTTTTTTGATTTTCTAACATATTTGAATGTTTTTTTATGATTTTAAAGTTTTTTGAAACTATGTACAAGGAGACAAAGAAGCATGTATGCCCCAACCATAGACGGGATGTACAAGTGCAAAAGGTCAGGCGCATGCGAGAAAGGTGAAGATGTGAAAATAACCCAACGATTAGGTGGGAGTATTCAAAGGAAAACTCTTCACGGATAGAAGTGGGACCCAAGGCCATTATGGATAGGTTCAACATGATGATGAACGTAAACCAATGAAGTGCTAAGAGGATGCAAGTATGTCCTCAGCGTAAGTTGGCCTAAAAGCACATGATAGAAAGAAAGGAGAAGATTGGATTTTGTGAAAGGGGACAAAGGTGTCCGAAAACATGGCAAAAAAGGAAATATTATACACATGGATGTCCTGAACGAAGCAGAAGAATGATGTGAAAGACATGAATGTAGCTGAGAAGCCTTGGGATGAAACAAGAAATTAGCCAAAGGCACAAATCGTGAGACTAGATACAAACTAGAGTAAGAGTCTGAACAAGGTCCAAAAAAAATGACACTTGGTAACATACTAATCTTGTTTACTCATAGAGGTCCAATATGTGAACGTGGAATTAAATTACCTCTTAAAGGAAAGATTTAATAGACAACAAGTGAATACACCCTAGCCAATGTGTAGGAATGATTTATTTCGAAAGGTGATTTGTGAATGGAGGGTGGAAGGATAGTCGTACATTACTCCGCTGCCAGCCAAGTGTCCATAGCCCCAACGGAGATGCATTTGATTCTAATCGCAACATTTCTCTACTGCCAGTCAAGCGTCCATAGCCCTGATAGAGATTATTGGAAATACCCCAAGAGAGATTTATATATCAATTTTATTTTTATTTGTAGCTTTTAGATTTTGAATTTTCGATTGATTTTGATTCTTTTGCTTTCTGAAAACTTATTTTAGCTCTCTTGTTTGACAAGGGGTCAAGAACCACTGATGGATTGATGGAAGGAGGTGGAAGTGATTGTGATGAATACATTGGCTAGTTTCAACAAATATGTCCAAAATTTCTTTGCAACAAGTTTATTAGATGTTGAATTTGATAGGATCTCTAAGAGGTCATTCGTTCTTTAATTTACCAAGGTGATAAAAGACCAGGGTCAAACGGATACCATAGAGATAAATGTCACAAAATACATGTGAATAGGCTAACCAAAATATCACCGAAGGGATAAAAATGATAGGAAGACTTGCAGAAGAAGAGAAAGAAAGGGAAGAAATAAACATCCATGTGTACGCAATACCTGATTGTAATGTTTGATCTTTGTACCTTTGATTTTTCTATGAAATGTTTTCTCATGTTTTTATATTTTTACATTGTTTTGATTTTAAGATTTTTGATAGTTTTTGGAAATGTGGGACCAAATAAATCACTCTACGTGGTAATATCCAACAATGATGTTTGCGAGTTCCTTAATAAGGGAGACTAAGTGTGATTGTTTATCAAGAGTCATGTTATCTTTGATGTCGATGATTGTGGTGAGATCATACTCAACAAAAGACTGCGATTTATCCTAAAACACAGATTTCATATGCGGGAGTTGGATTTCCCTATCCAGAGGTTTATGCATTTTACGCCATACTTGATGGTTATGTTGATGTGTGTTCTTGAATCGTGTTTGATTTTTAACCTTAAGATCATTTACTTTGTTGGGATATTTATAGCTCTTGGAAGTTTTGACCTAAGCTTGATAATGAACATGTTTGGGTTTTTTATAAGCTGACGCATGACTTGCTTGATCCCGAGAAGGAGAAGAAAGAGAATGTTTATGATTGATGAAAGGAATGATAGAAATGGTAGTGGGCTTGCCACAAAAATTGATAGAAGAAATATGTGATAGATGAAAAGGATACGGTCCAAGAATTGAATAGGATGGGCTACTAGGAGGTGATCCACCGATAGAAGATCATGAAGGGCTCCTAGGATATGGCCCTAAGATGGAAGAAGTTTGGCTACGAGGACATGGTCCAAGAATAGAAGATGAGGGTGAGGGATTACTAGGGTGTGGCCTAAGTATTGATGAGTAGGGGCTACTCAGAGGTGTCCCATAGATAGAATAAGATGAAGGCCTACTAAAACGTGGCCCAAGAATAGAAGGTAATGGGCTACCAGGAGGTGACCCATAAGTAGAAAATGGAGGGCTACTAGGACGTGGCCCCAAGATAGAAGAAGACGATGGGATACCAGGAGGTGAGCCAATGAAAGATTTTGATTGAGGAATGATGATAGATAAGGAATGATTGGGTAATGAGAAGATAGGCCATGGATCAATGCTAAACCCCAATATCTCATCATGTTCAGAGGAAGGTGAAGATGGAATAACAGAAGAAGAATCAAGTTCCATGACCTTAGGATCTTCCTCTATGTTATGATAAAAGGAATCAAACTCTTCATCCCCATACACGAGCATATCGAGTTCAAGAAAGAAACCTTGTTTCCAATCCTCTAAAGGGATATCTTCATGTAGTCTTATTGGTCCTTTATCCTGAGATAAATAAATTATTACAGGTTGTTGTTCTTCGACCATGGGGGGTTGACTAGAAGAAACGGATCCGATAAGCGGGGAAGATTATTGACAGAAGAAGATGACTCAAGAGAGGAAGTACGCTTGGAGGCAGGTGTTTCATGAATGGATGATTTGGATTTGGACCTAGGTCATTTTTATAGAAGATGACGTAATGTAGGTTGGAAAGTAGGATCGCATAGCCATCTGTTAAGTTGTGATGTAGACACTTAAAATTGGTTACTCAATTTAGTGTCCCTCTCATCCATTTACTTGCTTAGGTAACCTGGGGCACGTTTTACGTCACCAACTATCCCCTTGGGATATTATCCAATTTGTGATTTAATCACTTACTCTAAATTTAATTCACCCCATCATATCTTACCCATGAGTGATTAAATATTAAATATTTAATTACGCTTCTTCCCATGCATCTTAATCACTTATCTACCCCAAATTTATTCTATCTATGTATCACATCTATTTTTCCTCTTCCCTAAGCGGGATATTTCCCGTATTCGGGGTAATTCTCATCTTTCTTGAAATCGCTCATTTTGGCCATCTCGGGAGTCTATTCCGCGATCGGCGCCGACCCATATGGTCGGCGCCGATTTTCTAGGAGCGGCGCCGATTATAAAAGCAAGTCCAGAACTCAGTTCTAGGGACCGAAAAAGAGACCACGAACGAGCGAAAAAGTGAACAGACGAAAAAAAGGAAGCACTTACGCACGAACAGAGAGTGAGAGAGATACAGGTTGTGAGAAAGAGAGATCTTCTTAGCATCAATTGTATCAAATTAGGGCAGATCCTGTCTGAATCAATCCCTGAGAGGAGCACCGTTACTCTGTCCCTGTCACATCAGCATCGCACACCACCATCTATCATCTGGTGACTCTGTTCCAGTGTCTCGCCAACTTCGGCACATCCAGCAGACCACATTCACCTTCCAATTCCCGAATCTTATCGCACAGTCCCTGATTGATCGATCTGCCTCCAGTCGACGCCGATCTTACCCAGTCGACGCCGATCCGTCTCAATCGACGCCGATTCTACCCAGTCGACGCCGATTTCCCTGCAGATAGGTAAAAGGATACAGGTAACACAAATCCGGCATTATTTCATAGTTCCCTGTTTTCTGTACTTTCTGTCTGCTGTTTAGATTCTGTCTTATTACTGCAATCAGAAAATCTAGCTTTTTACTTACATCTTTTATCATGTATGCTTCTTTTCTTAATTGAAAACGTGGACTGACATCCGCCGAGGAAGCTTATCGTTTCCCGGACCCGCTTCTCGGGCAGTCCACCTAAATATCTTTTAACGTGGTCTTTTTCTGTCAAGCATCGGTGTTTTGCAGGTTACTCGGATCTATTGTGCGAATTGCTCGTGTGCGCCCGTCTTATCTACATCGGCTTCCTCATCCGTCTACATCTTCATCAGGTATCAATTTCATTGGAGTTTTTCAGGGTTTTTGTGTTTAGTTTGGTGCATTAACTTGGACAGGTAACAAGCGCGAAATTCTTGATCTACATTCTGGCACGCCCGGTGGGACCCAACCAAAGTCCCTTATTGGTAAGTTCATTTCTTTCCTAGTTTTGAACTTTGTTCCTTTTCTTCACTGATTTCTATCAGTCCTATTTGAGCATTTCTTTTCATCATTTCAATCTTGCTTTTTTTTAGGCGAAATCGTTATCTTCGAAATTTTTCTAGTTCCTTAAAAATAGAGATTTCTGTTTCACCGTTATCTGGATATATCTTTCTGGGTTTTCTTTGGTGTTTGCTTAACCTCTTCTTGCGGAGCACTTTGCTTGTTCGTGGGATTGTTCGAGGGGAAGAGCTCAACAACGCGCTTTTTGAAGTCCACACACCTTGGAGAGCTAAATCTACAGGTATTCCTCTTTTACGGTGTTTTCTCCTTTTTAGGATTTCTTTGTCGGTTGCCTATCACATCCAAACACTTCAATTTTTGGTGCTTAAAAAGAACTTAATCGCATTTGGGAAAGAATCTGTTTGACTTGTCTTCATCGAAATCAAACACTTCGTTTTTAAGTGCTTAAAAAGAACTTTTCCTTTGTCATTGCTGCATGTTTTTCATCTAGTTTTAATTAGGCTGGAAAATTGATCAAAATCGGTAGTGACACTATTTGATTTTTATTTTTCACCCTTGCACACAAAGCCAAAATCACTAGGTATAAAGCATTTAAACAAAATTCCTTCCCTGGCCTCGCCTACTTGGAAGTGATATCCAAGAGGAAGAGCCTACGCGGTACTCAGGCCGCGCTATAAATTCACGGAAGATTTTGGTATATATTGGCAAAGCACCCGACTCCCTTATCGCAGCGGTGTGTGAAGTGCGGGGGTAGGCCCCTATATCAAGCCACGTACCGGTCTTTTACTGAAGTGCCTTCGGGACTCCTCACCAAACATTACCCAAACCATCCTTAGTTTGGCTATCTGAGTAGTTCCTGTTCTAAAAAGCCTTCCCTAACATTTTCTTTTCTTAAAAGCATCAAAATTTAAAGGAGATAATCACTTGCGCTGCTTGAATTGTCTGTGCATTAGTTAGGTCAATCTTCTTTTCTGCGTGTTTATGACGGTTATCACTCGGTCACAATCTAGAAGAATGGCTCAACTGGTTCCTTCTTCCTCCGAG
The DNA here is from genome assembly GCA_019776745.2 of Taxus chinensis. NCBI lineage: Eukaryota > Viridiplantae > Streptophyta > Pinopsida > Cupressales > Taxaceae > Taxus > Taxus chinensis. Next base: position 15,123,940 of record CM034153.1, read on the forward strand.
ATCACCACTAGTGTGGAGGTTACGGCACCCCCCCAATCTTCCTCGGGACCGCTGTTAGTTGGTTCCCCATCATGGTCATATAATCCTTTCTATCAAGCCAAAGCAATCCCATCACGTCCAGCTTCCCCTAGTCCTTCGGAAATATCATCTGGCTCGGAGTATGTTCCCCGCGGGGATCCTGAATTCCAGGCATTCCTCGACCGCAATCCGATAGCCCTCATGGACTACCTAGTACACAAGTCTATTCAAATATCTGATCAAGGACCACCAATCCAACAAGTATACGATTATCCTCGTGGATCACCCCAGGCCTTTGTAGAGCAGTTTGCATCATCTCTCTTGCCTCGAGCCACGGAGAAGGGCGAGGCCCCTATGCCTCCCTTTTCTCTTCCACCTACCATATCGACTAGTTCTCAAATAGTCTTACCTATTCCTAACACCGCAGTTACCTCGAGTATTCCACAACCTACTTCTGAGAGGTCTTCTGCCCTGGCTATAATGAATGCGTCTGCACACCCGCATATTGCTGTTAATTCATCTATGCCCTCCATCGTTTCCCAAGGTCAGTACCTCTTCATGAGCCAACCCCCTCCGAATAGTCAGTTGGCTCCTACTTCTCGTCCTCTAGGGGGTCTTTCTTCCAATATTCCAGCAACTGTGACCTTCGCCCATCCTCTAACATCGGCACCCTTAATACCTAATCCGGCAGTAGAAGGCCCCTTTCAGGTCTTGTTCCCCAATATGTCCAATCAAGCCGGCACTCATATTCCTCAATCTGTCTCGATTCAATCAACAAACATAGGAGTCCACCAATCACAGGCTCCGTCCGTCATCCAACCTTCATTTTCTCAACCACTTATTATCTCACAGCCTGCCTATACGCAAGCTACCTCACAGCAAATACCCCACCCGGTGTCACCCAGAACACCTGGTTATTCCTCTTATCATCCTATCCATCAACAGATGAATCCCCCATTGACACCTCAACAACATCCACCACTTGCTTCTTATGTAGGACATACCAATGTACCTCCTCCTCAATCTGACGTGGTTCAAATTCTCTTCAAGAAAATCGCAGACTTGGAAGCCTCCACAAAAGGGGCTCGTCCTTCATACTCCTTTGAAGAAGTGTGTAATGAACCCATTCACCCCTCAGTAGCTTTCAAGCCTTATCCTCCCCAATGGGAACTTCCTAAATTTTCAAAATTTCATAGTCGGGAAGACCCTCAACAACATTTGCGAGCATTCAAACATGCTTGCTACCTCATAGTCCAGGATCAGGAGCTTATGCTCCGTACCTTTCCTATGTCTCTAGCAGGTCCTGCTTTAGACTGGTACAATAACATTCCTCAACATTCCTTGTTTTCTTTCTCTCAATTGGCCCAGATGTTTGTTGAAAACTTTTCAATAAATATCGCGCATAAGATCTCGATCACAGATCTTTATAACATTCGCCAATTCGATGATGAGTCTATTGCAGACTTTGTCGCTCGTTGGAGAGGGATAATCAACCAATTGTCTTTCTCCCTTCCTCAATCCCAACAAATCGAGTTGTTTACTCGATCTTGTGCTAATCACATTTCTTCCACTTTAAGGATCCAAACTTTTCATACCTTTGAAGAAGCCTTCACGATGGCACGCAAACTTGAATCTCGTGCCATTGAGCAAGGGAAGCTAAAACTTCGCTCTAAATCCAAACCAGATTTTTCTCGGTTTACCAAACCAAATTCTTCCCCTTCTAAAGATAAAAATCAAGGATCCACCAACGCTATCGTATTAAAAGCATCACGGGCCGACAATACTTCTAATCAAACACCACGAAGAGACCCCTCATCTTCTCGAAAAGGGACTTCATCATCTCGATCCTTCGCTCCATTGGGGGAATCATATGCCTCTATCTTAGAAAAAATGTTGGAAGTTCGCATGATCGAACTTCCCCCCATTAGGAATATTGATGAAAACCAAGAACGTCCATTCTGGTATAGGGAAAATGATTTCTGTCATTATCATAGAACCAAGGGTCATGACATCGAACGATGTCAGACTTTCAAAAATCTTGTCCAGAAATTCATTGATAAAGGCGAGCTCATTCTGGATAACCCAAATGCTCCCCCAAATCAGGCACTCGATGTTTTTAAACAACCTTTTCCCAATCATGCCCCGAACCATAATGCTTCAGAGTCTCAAAAACCAAACACTCATACCATCAACTTCATCTCTACCGAAGAATCTTCTTCTGAAACCAAGCCATCTGCAAACACATCAATCGAATCAGAACCTCCTTCCACTTCATCAATCACTGGAGTTCCACCATCTTCAGATAGCCCGTCTTTGAATATTCCTACATTACTAAGCACGGAGTCATCTCTCTCCGCTCCTTTGTCTGACCTTCCATCCATACCCGAGACAGTGTCATCCTCATCTGTCTCATCATCAGACATTCTTTCAATACTCGAGGCAATTACATCCCTTCGAGTTTCCACTACAGACACATCTACTTCTGTTGCTCCCATTCCCGCTGCAACTATGCCCTTGGTGAACGTACCTATAATTGTGCCGACTTCGACGGAAGCATCTTCGATTTTGACCCTTCCTATCTCTTTTCCTACAGTAGTTTCACCCATGATTACTGCATCAGAAGTAGTCCCTTCGCAAGGAACTGCTTCTTCATCACCCCCTTCTTCCATCACTAATGTTACTTTGCCTATTAAAGAAAAATCAAAAGAAGTAGCACCAACACCTATACACTCGGTTCCTGAACCTAAACCGAGACAACCAAAATCTAACGTTACACCATCAGTACCTCCCCACCTGCTTCCTCCGAAAAGGTTACAATCACCTTATGCCGTTGAAGTTGTCACCATCCCTGAAAAAGGAAAGCCCATATTTCGGACCATCAAGACTCTTGGTGCTCTTCCACAAAAATCTCTCTCTACGCCTCATAAACGATTGGATTTGCCCGCTGAGAAGGCGTCTTCTTCTACACACTTATCAAAGCCATCATCTTCTTCTACAACACATTCTTCACCAATACCCCGAAAAATAGACTTACCTACTAAAAAGACGTCACCTCTTCTATCAGGATCATCATCTTCATTACCAAAAACCAAGGCACCCTATGTTCCTCCGATTACACCTACTTTGGGAGCTTCTTCCTCTTCTAAATCGACATTATCTAAATCATCAGTAAATTCGACCAAGCAACCCCCTTTGTCTCCAAAGACCGCAAAATTTGTCACATATCCATCATCTTCAAAATCTATTTTAGGGGCTCCTCCTCCACCAAAGTCAATCATGTCTCACTTACTCCCATCTCAAGTGCCCAAGACTGCCCCTCCAAATGTCCAAACAAATAAGAGGATCCCTAAAAAGACTGTTAAACCTAACATGCAAGTTCTTTTACCTCGGCAGTCGGTTAATGTAAAAGAACCATCTTCATCATCTCTATCCTCCTCTTCGTCTACCGGATTCTACACCGAAATCCTTCATCAACTTATCCAATCTTCATCCATAACCCTTCCTCCGATTAAACCTTATAACCCTAAAGGAGTGAAACCTACCTGGTTTAACTCTGATTTGATTTGTGCTTACCACCGTACCCCGGGTCATGATACTGAGGGATGTAAAGCACTTCAAGCTGTTGTCAAGAACCTTCTGGAAGATAGTGACCTTTTGCTGGAGGAGGAGGAACAAGTACCTCCTGTCATCTTAGCCCCATCTGAGCCTCAACCATCCACTCAGACCTCTGGTGATTCCGCTCCACTTGATCTTCCTCCTTCTCAAATTGACACAATCCATATCGCCACTAGAACCCAACACTATGATAACCCATCTTCATCTTCAGCATCTCGACCACGGGTTGTCATTTCTGCAGCCCCTGAAGGCGTTTCTCCTTCCTCATCAGCCCCACGACCCAGGGTCTCTATTCGTGCTGCACCTCGGGCTCAAGTTCCCGTGTCTGTTGAGGAGAGTGTTATGAAACAACTCACCCAGGCTCCGGTCAAAATGTCTCTTTTTGACCTCATCCAATCCTCTCCACAACATCGCCAGGCTCTAATCGATAATCTGCGTCGCATCGCAGTGAATTCCGATGAGCCCCAGCCCTTCGAGTTGGTTGTTGGATTGAATGGACCATCAACCGCCATTTCTTTTGAAGATTCGGAAATTCCTCCTCTTTCTTCAGAGGATTTGGAGGCTCCCCTCTTTATCACAGTCCAAATCAATAACACTACCTTAAAACGTGTTATGATCGATAGTGGAGCTGCACTCAACGTCATCTCCTCGCACACGTTTGAGCAACTTAAGTTACCAAAGAATGTAGTGTCACCCCCGCCTTTCGCCCTTCGATCATTTAACGATCAGCTAGCAGTTACTTTAGGAACTGTGGTCTTACCCATTCGAGTAGGTAAGAAGCTGCTTCATGAACTCTTCTACATCGTCGAAGGAAAATTCCACTATAATATGATCCTCGGACGCTCCTGGATTCGCGCAATGCATTGTGTCCCATCCACCCTCCATCGATGCCTAAAATATCAATATGAGGGCAAAATATATACTCATCCAGGAGATCCTTTTCCTTCCGCACAATGCGACATGACCACAAGATCTGCCCCTTTAAAAGAAAATGCATGTTCTCCTGACGGGGCCTCATCTTCTTCCATACCTGCAACCAAACTACCGGATTTACAAAATCTAGAAGAGACATTGCAGCGTTTCTCACTAGGAGAGCTTCCTCTCTTTTCTTTTGATGCCCATCTCAAACCTAATGAGTATGGTAGACCAGACAAACAACCTGAATATCAACCAGGTCTCGGTCGCATCGTCACCATTGGTCTGCCCAATCAACAGACTAATTTCATCTACGGTGGTCTTGATACGCCTCACTATCGCCCAGATTCTCCTCCTAGGACCAAACCTTACTTAACAGGGTTTGATTATCTACAGAATCCCACGTTTGCAAAAACTTATCTATATCGATGCGCGTGGAAAGGCTTTGGCCTGGGAAAATATGAACAAGGTATACATGACCTCAAACCCATTCCTACTCTCATGCCACATCAGAAATTTGGTTTAGGATTTAAACCCCTTTCAAAAGCCACCGTCACTATTCTCGATGAGCCTCTTCCTACTGAGGAACCATCTTCCCCCACTAAGTCAGAAGCATCACTTGATGTGGACGATGACATTTCCATCCCACCTAACTTTTTTTTTTATCAATACCATTTCCTTAGGGCCGTTAGCCTATGAGACTAACAATCGGTCCGCTTCTATACCATTAATCTTCCCTGAAATAGTTGGAGACGACTCTCCTACTATCAACACTATCCACTGTGCGGATGACGATTCCGTCCTCACCTATCTGGGAGCAGAGGATTCTTATCTTCCCAAGACTATTCCTTCTGACACGTCTACCCTTCTCAACGAAGCCACTATCGACCTTAATATAGGGACTTCTGAAGACCCTCGCATCATTAAGGTCGGCCAATCCCTTAATCCACAGGAATTAGGGGACTTTACCACTTTTCTTTCCAAACATCGTCAAGCCTTTGCTTGGTCATATGAGGATATGCCAGGACTCGATCCCGATATTGTGGTCCACAATATCGTTACTCTTCCCAACATCAAACCAGTTAAGCAAAAATTACGTAAAATGCACCCTAGAGTAGCCCTTCTTGTTAAAGAAGAATTACAGCGCTTGCTCTCGGCTAACTTCATCCAACCCATCGATTATCCACAATGGGTGTCCAATGTAGTACCAGTAACTAAGGCTACTGGGAAAATTTGAATTTGTACCGACTTCCGGGATCTTAATCTTGCTTGTCCAAAAGATGATTTTCCTCTACCTAATATCGACCAACTCGTAGATTTAACTGCGGGTCATGAGATGCTTTCTCTTATGGATGGTTTCTCTGGATATAATCAAATTCTCATCGCACCAGAAGACCAACATAAGACTTCCTTCATAACTCCTTGGGGGACCTTTTGCTATCGTGTCATGCCTTTTGGTCTTAAGAACGCAGGAGCAACCTATCAAAGAGCAATGACCTACATCTTCCATGATCTCTTGCACAAAACTGTGGAAGATTATGTTGACGATCTCCTCGGCAGGTCCAAGCGTCGTCAGGATCATCTTTTCATCCTTGCACCTCTCTTTGAGAGGCTTATCCGCTTCTGTCTTCATCTAAATCCAGCTAAGTGTGTGTTTGGCGTTCTCACTGGTAAACTTTTAGGTTTTATCATTTCCATCAGGGGTATTGAAGTGGACCCCGCAAAAATAAAAGCCATCCTTGAGATGCCTCCCCCTTCTAACTTGAAGCAACTCCGCAGTCTCCAAGGACGTCTTCAATCGGTGTGTCGTTTTATCTCCCAATTGTCGGACCGTTGTCAACCTTTTCACCATCTCCTCCGTAAGAATGTTCATTTTGAATGGGATGAGCATTGCCAAAAGGCCTTTGATGATCTCAAAGCTTATCTTCTTTCTCCACCCGTGCTTACACCTCCACGCGAGGGGGAGCCTTTCTATCTTTATATCTCTGTGACTGACCATGCTCTGGGAGCCATGATCTCGCATCGGGACACTTGTGGTAAAGAACAAGCTGTCTATTACATCAGTCGCACCCTCCATGAGTATGAGACACGTTACTCCGAAGCTGAAAAACTATGTTGTGCTCTCTTCTTCGCAACTTCTAAGCTTCGTCATTATCTCCTTAATCATAAAACTTACATTGTCACAAGTGTCAATCCCCTCAAGACAATTCATGCAAAGCCTTATCATAATGATCGTATCACTCGTTGGCTTATGCTCATGACAGAATTTGACCTCGAGTTTATCCCGCAAAAGGCTATCAAGGGTCAGGTTATTGCAGATCAATTAGCTGATGCTCCTCTTCCGGACACTCAAGACCCCCTTGCTCAATTCCCCGATGAATATATCCAACAAATTGATTTTGGTCTATCTCCATTTAAAGTAAAACTCTTCTTTGATGGATCCAAATGCCAGCAAGGGGGAGGTGCGGGTTTCGTGATGATTCCTCCTTGGGTCAAGTACGCCTATCCCAGTCGCACACAAATTAAACTTTGAGTGCACCAATAATATGGCTGAGTACGAAGCTCTTGTCTTAGGTCTTCAAAATGCCATTAATCTCGGCGCTCGTCATATTGACATCTTCGGTGATTCTGAACTCATCGTTAATCAGGTCACGGGTGTCTATCAATGCAAGAATGATATCCTTCAAAAATATCGTGACATCGTTCTTGCTCAACTCCAATCTTTCGATAAATTCACTATCCAAGCCATTCCTCGCACTGCAAATCGATTCGCAGATACAATGGCCTCATTAGCCTCACTTATCCCGCCTTTTACCGAAGACTCGCGACTTTATGTGGCTGTGCAACGATTAGATCAACCATCTCATCTTGAGCAACTAACTTCGATCAATGCTGTCACAACCCATACTCAGGATGAGTGGTATCAATAGATAGTTGATTATCTATCTCATTCGATACTTCCTCCAGATCTGACTTCCAATGGTAGAAGGTCTTTTGTCCAACGCGCCAATCGCTATACTATTCTAGGCGGGCCTTCTTTACAAACGCGGCTTTGATGGTATTTTGCTTCGATGCCTCAAAATCCATGAATCATCTAAAGCCATCCAGGAGGTCCATGACGGTATCTGTGGTGGACATTTTAGTGGTTTAGCTGTAGCTGAGCGCATCTTACGTTTGGGATATTATTGGCCTTCTCTTAATCAAGATTGTTGTGAATACACTAAGAAATGCGTCAAGTGTCAACAACATTCCAATCTCACGCACATCCCTAGTCAAGCTTTGCAACCTGCGGCGGATTTGTGGCCTTTTTCGCAGTGGGGTCTTGATCTTATTGGTCTCATCAATCCCCGTTCTTCACAGCGTCATCATTCTATCATTACTGCCACTGAGTACTTTACTAAGTGGGTAGAAGCTATCCCTCTTTCTTCAACAAAGGCCAAGCCCATAGTTGATTTCGTCTATCAACACATCATTTGTCGCTTTGGCGTTCCACACAAGCTAATCACGGATAATGGTAAGTCTTTCAAGAACACTGATTTGCAGAATCTCTGCAACGCTTTCAATATCAAGCTCAGTTTTTCTTCTCCATACTATCCTCAAGCTAATGGTCAGGCTGAAGCGTCCAATAAAACTTTGCGTAGTATCCTCGCAAAGGTAACTAGTCGAGCTGGTAGGGATTGGCATTTACATATCCCTTTTGCTCTCTGGGCTTATCGGACTAGCATTCGTACTCCTACTGGTGCTACTCCCTTCTCTCTCGTCTATGGGTCTGAGGCTGTCCTTCCTTTGGAAGTCCAAATCCCATCTCTCCGTGTTTCTCTCAGAGAATTTGTCTCCGATGAGGATTATCGTCAAAATCGTCTAGCACAACTTGAATTATTAGATGAGCGGCGTCTCAACGCTCTTGAGCATCATCAGGTCTATCTTGAGCGTGTCAAACGTGCTTATAACAAGCATTTGCAGCACCGTGACTTCAAAATTGGTGATCTTGTTCTTAAAGAAAATCAAAATGTCACTACACTCGAAAGAAGTCAACGTGGTAAGTTTGCTCCCAACTGGATGGGCCCCTACATTATCACTCATAAATATGGGTCTAGGGCTTATCGTCTATCTTCCATGGATGGTAAAGCGGAACCTCTTAATTCCTTGCATCTACGGCCCTTCTATTGTTAAAATCTATCTTACACACATCTAGTCGCAACACAGATCTTTCATCCGTCCTAATAACCAGTCATCTACTTTCGTGGTGATTCGAAATTGTGTGGTTCTCTGCCTATTGCCTCGTTTACCTTAAATATGAGTATCGCGGCTCTACTCATTGCACATTTCTTTTGGATATGTTCCTCCTCATGGTAGGAATACCTTAATCACCACTTCATCTGTCCCAAGTACTTATCTTAATCGGATCTACTTGAGGCATGAGTGCATGTTCTTCTTTGTTCTCCTCCCCTCCATATGATCTATCTAGGTCTAAACTCAGCTTCTTCCAAGAAGAGTTTCAAAAAAAAAGAAAAAAAAGAAAAAAAGGATGCTATCCAAAAGATAGACTGATCCCTTGAAGGACAGCTATCCATACATTATCAAGTGAATCAAAAAGAAAATAGACCATGCCCTTGAAGGATGGCTATTATCAAAAATTCTAAAAAATATAGACCATACCCTCGAAGGATGGCTATCATTAAAATTCAAAATACAGACCGCTCCCTTGAAGGACGGCTGTTTCTCAAAGAAATATTCAAGGCTTCTTGTAATTAATCAGCCTTCCAGTCAGTTTATACACTTTTTAGCATCACTGAAAGACTTCCCGCATCGATCAGTCTTTCCATATCAAGCAAACTTCCCGCATTGATCAGTTTGCTTTTCTGCCAAAATCATGAAGCTGAGATTTAGGACCTTTTGTCAATCATATGGAGAATCCTGTTTTCCTACTATGGACATGTATTCTGTCCCTTGTAAGTTCCGACAAGATACTTACTTTTCTTTCCGTTTCTATCCTAGATCTGGTTTGCGACTAGTTAGTGTCAGGTTTATTTTAATCTTATATAGGGCCTTGTATGCTTGGTCTTTCGATTTCCTATCTGGATCTTATCTATGGTCGGTTGGAAGTCCGACTTATCATTTTTCTCCTTATCCGAGTATCTTCTCTTCTAAGTCACGGTTGTTTCCATTTACATCTTTGGCTCTTGCAAGGAGTATTCCCCATTTCTTTGTCTTGCATCCAGTTAAATTGACATTTCACATGTTAATTCAATCAAAATTTATCTTCTATCAAAATTCATCTTATCTATCAAAACATCTATCTGTATTCATTTCTCATTAAAATTACATCCATACATCAAACACATCTATCTATCTATCCATCAAAATATTTAAAAATATGTACATCCAAGATACATTACATCTATCTATATCTAATCCATACATCAAACACATCTGTCTATCTATCCATCAAAACATTTAAACACATGTACATCCAGGTTACATCACATCCATCTATCAAAGTTATATCCATATATCAATCTATCTAATCACATCTATTTCTATCATCTATCAGTCTATATCTATCCAATCACATCTATTTTATCCTCTATCAAGTCTATATCTATATCCATCTATCCATGTATATCAAAATTAAAAGCATGAGTACAATCATATGACAAATAACATGATGAATCTATATATACATGTGTGTCTGTACAAAAATGGGTGGCTTTCAATCAAGCCATCTATACAATGCCTTCCAATCGAGGCTACATCACTATACAGATACAAACTCTATCAAATCTCTATATAGTAAAATCTGAAGCGTGGAGGACACTATCTCCTCCACCCTCCTCTGCACCTGGCTGTCTCTCCTGGCCGCTGCCTATCGAGCTCGATGCACCTGCTGCTGGAGGTCTCGGCCCACCTCGATCTCTCCCAGTGCTCCCTCCACCTGAGGCTCCGCTCGCTGTAGCCGTCACTGCTCTCCTCCTTGCCCCGTACCGAGGCACGTCTGGGGCATGCTGCGCTAGGGCATCCTCATAGTATCTCACCTCAGCGAGGAGAGACTGGTATGTGCTCAGGCTCACAGTACCCAGTGCTCGTAACAATGCTGCTGGTGCTGCTGGGGCTGCTGGCGCTGCTGGTGGTGCTCCTCCTAGGGTCGTGCCCTATATGCCGGACTCTGACGTGGCACCGGTCTCTCCATATTTGGCCCTAAGGGCCTCCCTATGCCGAAGGTAGTGATCCCTCTGCTGGATCGCTATATCTCGCTCCTGGCGAGCGGTGTCTCTCTCCATAATCAGGGCATCCCTCTCCTATGTCAAAGCCCTGATCTCCTCCAGAGCTACCTGATGTGTCTGTGTAAGGGTGGCATGCTCTCCCTCTAGTCTATCCAGCATCGCAGCTATGTCATCCTCGTCAGCATCTATAGATGGCGAGAGATGTCGTGGTAGCTCAGTATCATACCATGCTGCGTAGCCCTCGTCTACCCCTGCGTCATCGTCACTGTCTGTGGAGGGTGGGGCCTCTCTCAATGGGTCTGCTGGGATCAAAACCGGAAAATCCGTCTCCCTGTTATCCCGCCTATATGGCGTGTAGGTGGTTGGCACTGTCTGTACTAGGCTGAACTGTCTCAGTATCCGCATGAACGGGACTCGCTCCCACATATCCGGCCTACAGCCCCTAACCACCCGGCTCCGTCTCAGTGCTACCAAGTGGGCATCCTGACCAGCCCATGTCGGCAATGCCCGATATGGCCTCCAGATGACCTGATCTGGTGTCAGCGTCCTGAAACGCTCAGAGTACCACTCGGTTGATCTACCTGTATCCCCTGCGGCCATGTCATCCCGCCATCTCTGAAATCCATAATCAATCCCTCCCACTCCTGCTGGCATCCAAGGAAGCCCGGATGGCCTGATCACCGCTATGTGCTCATATGCCCAGCAATGGAGCACAAAACTGACGTCAATCCCTGTCCTCCGGCCAGTGGTGTACATCCATAGCTCATGATATATCTAAGCTATCAGGGCATTGGCGAAGGCAAAAACCTGTCTGTACTGCAGGATGTCGCAAACACAGTCTAACAGTAACAATGGGAATCTCCCACCTCCTGAATCTGGCAGAGCAAAGTAGGATATAGCCATCTGAATCAGCACTATCCGTCTGCTCCGGGGGCTATCCTGCCTGTAATTTGAGGCTATCCTCACTGCCCCGGACACTATCTCCGAGTCATCTGCCCTATCTCTATATAACCGACCTAGGGCCCTCTACTACTACTCCCGGGGTGTGATCTCAATCGGGTCCCCAGTGATCGGAAATCTCAGGATCCTGAATATATCCTCATGGGTGATAGTCATCTCACCCGTCCTGAACCAAAAAGTGCACGTGTGGCTGTCCCACCGTCGCACTAGTGCCCGCATGAGCTCCACATCTCGTGGCACTCGTCTATAATACCGGAAACCCCCGAGCCCAGCTAGCTCTAAATGTTGCCAGTTTGCATCTGTCACATCAGGGAGAATAGTCTCCAATAACTCAGGAATGGCATCCCTCATATGAAGAGCCTCTTGTGCCTGCATCCACGACATCAAAAACATAATTAGTCTCTTATTTCCCCAAATCACATCCTCCAAAACAATAACAAAAAAAAAATGAACATCTATCAATCGGTGTCGATCTGGTAAAATCGGCGTCGTTCATTTTAGTCGGCGCCGATTAATACCAATCGACGCCGATCTAACAACAAACGACGCCGATTACACCAATCGGCACCGACTGACTGTCCGGACATAAACCGGACCCCGACCTCCCAAAAAACAAAAAAATCAAACAAAAACAAAAATTCAAATACAATGGGTTCAAGAATGACCACTTACCCCTGGTCGTGTCCTCCTGCGCTTCTGACCGCTCCCAGAGGCTTCCATGGCGCTCAAAATCAAATTCTGACTCTCTCTGAATCAATCACCACGTTTAAAATCAATCATTTACGTTTTCCATTCGCATATTTATATGTGCCTAGATTGGTCGGCGCCGATTTTTTGGGTCGACGCCGTTTGTTTTAGTCGTCGCCGATTAGTTTGGTCGCCACCGATTTTCCATGTCTGTTTGCCATAGTGTTGATGCTTGGCTTACTTATCTATCTGATCATTGTTGTGTGCTGAATCTTGCCTTTTGGCACATCTTTTTGATATCACCATCTATTTCGGGTTTGTTCCCTTTGCGTGGGACACTCATACTTTTTGGCAGCTTAGAGTTAAACGGGTCTGTAGGCACTAAAGTCGTCTGCTTTGCAGACCGTCTAGTTGTCCCTACCAATGTGTCTCTCTTTAGATGCTGACTATTTTGCAGTTCTCCTTACACTCATGGGTCTGTAGGCACTAACGGCGTCTCATGAGGAGACCGGCTAGTTTTCCCTACCAATGTGCGTTCCTTAGGTTGCTGTGTTTTTATTTATTTTTATGCGTCATCAATGATCAGATCTACTCCAGACATCCGACTGGGGCATCCTGCATTTTTCATCTACCTTTTTCAAACTTGGGATCGTCTGTTCTATCATCCATCCCATCCCAAGTTTGAGGGGGATCACATCATCACAAATTCTTCCCTTCTTCCATCCCTTTGTTTTTGTCTCATAACCTTGCTTATCGCAAGTTACTTGACAAAAAGGGGAAAAATGTAGACACTTAAAATTGGTTACTCAATTTAGTGTCCCTCTCATCCATTTACTTGCTTAGGTAACCTGGGGCACGTTTTACGTCACCAACTATCCCCTTGGGATATTATCCAATTTGTGATTTAATCACTTACTCTAAATTTAATTCACCCCATCATATCTTACCCATGAGTGATTAAATATTAAATATTTAATTACGCTTCTTCCCATGCATCTTAATCACTTATCTACCCCAAATTTATTCTATCTATGTATCACATCTATTTTTCCTCTTCCCTAAGCGGGATGTTTCCCGTATTCGGGGTGATTCTCATCTTTCTTGAAATCGCTCATTTTGGCCATCTCGGGAGTCTATTCCGCGATCGGCGCCGACCCATATGGTCGGCGCCGATTTTCTAGGAGCGGCGCCGATTATAAAATCAAGTCCAGAACTCAGTTCTAGGGACCGAAAAAGAGACCACGAACGAGCGAAAAAGTGAATAGACGAAAAAAGGAAGCACTTACGCACGAACAGAGAGCGAGAGAGATACAGGTTGTGAGAAAGAGAGATCTTCTTAGCATCAATTGTATCAAATTAGGGCAGATCTTGTCCAAATCAATCCCTGAGAGGAGCACCGTTACTCTGTCCCTGTCACATCAGCATCGCACACCACCATCTATCATATGGTGATTCTGTTCCAGTGTCTCGCCAACTTCGGCACATCCAGCAGACCACATTCACCTTCCAATTCCCGAATCTTATCGCACAGTCCCTAATTGATCGATCTGCCTCCAGTCGACGCCGATCTTACCCAGTCGACGCCGATCCGTCTCAATCGACGCCGATTCTACCCAGTCGACGCCGATTTCCCTGCAGATAGGTAAAAGGATACAGGCAACACAAATCCGGCATTATTTCATAGTTCCCTATTTTCTGTACTTTCTGTCTGCTGTTTAGATTCTGTCTTATTACTGCAATCAGAAAATCTAGCTTTTTGCTTACATATTTTATCATGTATGCTTCTTTTCTTAATTGAAAACGTGGACTGACATCTGCCGAGGAAGCTTATCATTTCCCGGACCCACTTCTCGGGCAGTCCACCTAAATATCTTTTAACGTGGTCTTTTTCTGTCAAGCATCGGTGTTTTGCAGGTTACTCGGATCTATTGTGCAAATTGCTCGTGTGCGCCCGTCTTATCTACATCGGCTTCCTCATCCATCTACATCTTCATCAGGTATCAATTTCATTGGGGTTTTTCAGGGTTTTTGTGTTTAGTTTGGTGCATTAACTTGGACAGGTAACAAGCGCGAAATTCTTGATCTACAACTAGAGGTAACCCAAGTCATGGAACTCTTTGACGGAGGAAGAGGTTGTTGAGATAACTGATGAAGGAGGCCCTGCAAAGAAAGGGAGGACCGTGACTCAAGAACTGAATTAGATGTTCGATCAATGGAACTTGGAGTCACACGAGTATTCAAAGGAGGAAGAAATAGTTGAGGTGAGTTGGAATAAAGGTCCTGTGAAGGAAGGGAGGACTGTGATTTAGGATTTGATCTAGGGGTATCCCAATAATAGTTGGGATCTGAAGCTTCAGAAGAAGAGTGGGAATCCGAATGGTAGTTTGGATCTGAATCAGAAGAAGAGTGGGGGGAACCCAAATAATAATTTGGATCAGAAGCATCCAAACCATACCACTGACTATGAGCTAAAGGTGGGTAATAGGGTACCCGGGTGGGAATTCTAGCATGAATAACCAAACGAGGCTTAGTCGTAATGGGAATATTTTAATGTGAATGCCTAAACCTAGGTTTCGCATTGTCATAAGCATGAGGAAATGCATGATAGTCAGTCATGGTTGGGGTCGTTTAAGCACAAATGTCTAGACCTAGATAGTGCAATCAAACTTCTTCAAAGTGAATAAGGCCCCATGCTGATTTGGGTAGCACAATGACAGCCAACTAGATATTCAATATGTATGGAGATGGGTGTGTGATTTTTCGAAGAAGGTATAAGGAAAATAGACATCATGATGATGAAATCTTGATGAGATAAAAAAGGATTGTCCTAGAAAATAAGTTTTTTGAATGAATAATCACAAGGAACAATCACACAAGTGCGAAAAACAAATCTAATCAATAAGGAAATAATCCCTATGTAAAATGTGTGTGCAAAATGACAACCCAATGCAAAGATGATCCACACAATGTCAATACTTACGTCAAGTTCGACATGAACAAGGTGTAAGTAACAACAAGGAGAAAATCACGACCTCCACATAAGGTATACCTAGTACTAACTCGAGTATCGAAGAAAGCTAAGTGTTTTGAAAAGTGGATGTCACAACTAGACATATCGTAACAACGCTATCCAGATATCTCAACCAAGCAATCAAGGTGTTGATATCAAGACAACATTATGGTGATATATATAACATGGTATCAACACTCGTCAAGAGACCCAGATGACGTATAAACTAAAATCAAGTAGAAATTATAACAAGAAGTCTGTGATAATGCAAGCGGTGTAACTACACAATAGAGGGATTTATACTATGTGCCCAAAGAATGGGAGACATAATGTAAATACCAATACTGAATGACTAGAATGCAAGAAAAATTTGACAAACTAGGGGAGAGACAGAATGACAAAACCGACCCGTAACAATGATGAGGATCATGAAGTCAAGATTGTAGAACTTCCAAAGACATGAAAACATACCTTCTCGCTTTAGTCATTTAACACCCTAGCCACAAACATGGATGAGTGTAAACGTACAAAAACGTAGGTAGCACAATATTTGACAAAACATGTAAAGTATGCCTCTATTTTACTTTCAACATGGAAAGTACGAACACATGGGTGTAGGTTAGGAACATGTGAAAATAGACTTAGTTTCACTTTGGGCAGAGCTTTGCCTCATTTGAAAAATGAGAAGGAAGCTAAGCTAAGTAATACATTTGTCTAAATTCATGATGAAAAACACTTAGATCCAACTTAGAATGTGTTCATTACCATGTTTGATAAACAAGGTGCTGAATCCAAACAAGTTATCACTTCGTGATGGAAAATGACGCGAATGGACTAGTAAAGTTGGCCTCTAGACAAAATGGTCTCTTTAATAAGTTCTCTCAACTAGGTGTTACAAAATTATCCATGAGCGGGATGATTTACCCAAATAGTCCCGACTATCTTGGGAGTATCTCGACTTAGTTTCCTTTAAGCACAGTGGGCAGTAAATGCGTCCATCATGTACTTACAAGAATTGCATAGGGACAACTTGTAATGTTATCTCACAAGGAATTACTAGTCAAGTAGGTTAAGTGATGTGCTTCCCATTTCATCCACGAGGTTACTCAACGGTGGACTACTTTGGGGTTCTTGGAACCACCCCCATTGTTATAGCTTAAGGCGTTATGCCAAAGGGGTTACGTTCCAATTTAAGCGGAGAGGGACTTACCCTTTTCTAAAACCTGCAATACAATGTGCTAAATATGGTGTGTTTTTTTTATTTTTTAATCTTAATGTGATTTCAAAAGTGGCACGCCATTTGGAAATTTTTAAATACACGTGTATTAGAAGTTTTCACTTTGTTTTAACACCTTTCTTTGACCAATGTTAGGTCATGTAGACAACAAGTTGGTTAGTAGTTTTCTGGTTTTCCGATTGAGGTAAAAGAGAACTCACACTTGCTTTTGATTCCTAAGATTGCCTGAAAGCGCGAAGGAAGAGCATACGCAAAGTGGAAATCCTACTAAAAGAACATAAAAATGTTATTTTATCCTTTAAAGAGCAAGTTTTTTAACGTGTAAAATAGAATTTGTGCAAGTGTTTTTGATCTCCAAGATCACTTTGGAAAGCGCGAGGAGAGAGCATATGCCCTTTTTACAAATCTCAATTCAAGCTAAGGAATAAAAAACACTTAACTAATGCAAACTGAAATTTTAAGGAGATAACCTTGTTTTTAGACCTGTCAACTTTTAGAAACCTGCATCAAAAATGTCAGAGAAATAGTTAAAACAGACTGTAAATTTTTTTAATTTTGACAGTAACACCTGCGCATCCAAACCGACATGTACGCGCCCCAACCAATGGGTATGTGCCTACACCAACACATATGCGGGTCTATTAATATTAAAATAGTCACCAACACCTACACGGCCTAATCCAATAGGTATGGTATGGTTTCAATGCGGGTGCACTCCTATCGATAGACACGCGGCCCCAGTAAAAAGAAGTCTAAATTTTTTACACAATGATATTAATTACACAGACGTGTCCAGGGAGACGGAGACACGGACAGACCAATGGAGATGCGTATGCGTCCCTATAGAGAAATTTTTTACAAAACACAGAGGACACCCTGACGGGTATGCGGCCTTTCCGACAGATATGCATGTATATAAACGTGTACACGTCACCTTAAAACACCTACACGTGCCCTGTAAAAAAAATGCAAAACACACGGGTTTTCAAAATTTTAAGAGCAAACAGGTTATTAGTTAGTCAAAGCTTCCTATTTCTATGCTAAACCCACAAATGCATGTAAATAGAGTTCATTAATCCAAGGTTTAAAATAGAAATGAGGAAATAACAAGTGATTTAAACTAAAAAATTTTGAAAATGGACTTTGAAGAACTCAAAGGACCTCCATTAATGGAGGATGGACATAAGTGTCCCATCGGGCGTACCAAATTTGTTCAATGAAATATTTTGCAAAGAGCTATGGATATGGGGAAAGACCCCAAATCTTTGTGCAAAGTACCTCAATGGACCATATGATAAGAAATGAGCAAGGATTCCTATTTGCATGCATGTAAACTTGAATTAAACAAGAAATCTAGCAAATATCATTAACCTCTATTCTTGAAAGCTTAACAAAATGTGCCTACTAAAGACTTAAGTAATCAATTTTGTTGTTTACTCCATGAGGGTGAATTAATCTCACTAAATGGCTACATGACCAAGTTTAGCTATTTCATTACTAACCTAGCATAGGTGCAAGATGAAGCTATTTTAATGGTGGATGACCCAAGATCAAATGCCTTATTAGCTTGGCTAATGTAAATTAACTCTTAGGCTTTCTTAGGCTTGTTTTGGCTTTATCTTATGTAAAGTTGTGTGTTTTGAATGGGTAGGCTTAGCCTTGTATTTATAGTTTTTGGTTTGGAAGAATTTGGAATTTGGGTGCATGTGGGACTAAAGTCTAAAAATCACTTTAGGATTAGATTAGGATAAACATGCTTTAGGCTTAGTTAAGATTGGTTTAGGCTAGTTAAACTCGATTAGCAAGTGATTAGAGACTCATTGAGAGTTGGGAGGGGTCTGGATAACCAATTGTGACTGATAGATAGTTTATGAAGCCACTAGAAGTTGTCTAGAGAGAACTAGGGAGATTCTGAATAGCCAAAAGGAGGAATGTTTAGCTAATAAGAGAGATATTAACCAAATTAGATGATTTATAGGAGGAATACGACCAAGAAGGTGTCATAAATGGGCATCTGAGAATGGAGCGAAGAATGGGGAATTAACGTAGTATCGTTAATCGGTTGAATTGGATGAAATGATAAGTGTAAGTATATTTTAGTTGTTTACACATATCATACAAGATTTTGAAATTAATATACCCAATTATTTCAAGCCAAAGCTAAATATCATTCCTAGAAGAAGATGAAAAACAAGACGCAGATACAAAAACATCAAATATATACAAGTCATTTTTCTAAATACTAGAACCAATAACATTATTGGACTTATCTTTGACATACCATTTATCTTGCAAGAATTTTTTTTACAATTTTCTTTAATTAGCTGAGAGAAAGATAAAATATTCTTTTTCAGTTGAGGAACATATAAGAAATTCCTAATTACCCCATTTGATAACTTAACATTCCCACAAGCTTTAGATCTAATGATGGAATTGTCTCCTAGATAGATATTTTCCTCACGTTTAATAACATTTGAGAGGATACCATGAGTGCAAGTCATGTTCCTAGAGACACCTCTATCAAGAATACATTCATTGTCATTTGAAACTGAAAGGGTAGTATACAGGGAAATAGATTTCTCAACAACATTTTCATGATTTTTTTATTTTTATTTTTTAATTTTTAAACTTTATGTTCTTCGAATTTTTGATTGATTTTTTAGTTTTTACTCTACAATCAACCTCTTTATGCCAAAATTTTCCACACTTGTTGCAAGTTCCATTAAATTTGACTTTAAAATTCTGACTGTTTTTAGCAAAAGGCTTAGGATTTTCTTTAAATCTAGATATGATGTTAGACTTATGATTAGGATTGCTATTAAAATATTTTTAGCTACCTTATTATTCTGAGAGAACAAGGCTTGAGAAGAAGTCTCTTTTGAATCAAAATTTTCCATTATTCTCTCTTCTTGAATAAACAAAGAAGACAAAGTGTATAAATTAGGAAGATCATTCTCATTATGATACTTAGAATTAAGAATTAAGATGTAGTTCCTAAATTTCTCATGAATATTTATCTGAATTATGAATTACAAAATCTTA
Organism: Taxus chinensis; assembly: GCA_019776745.2. Taxonomy (NCBI): domain Eukaryota; kingdom Viridiplantae; phylum Streptophyta; class Pinopsida; order Cupressales; family Taxaceae; genus Taxus; species Taxus chinensis. The sequence continues at coordinate 15,143,648 of CM034153.1, forward strand.
TTTTGAAATAATTCACAGTTAAAACCATCTATCTGAGTTTTAATGTTCTTGATTTTAGCTAAATAATTGACAATTTTCTCATCCCCTTTTATAGGAGTTATAAACAACTCTAAAACTAGCTTAATTATATTATACAACCTATTGCCTTCATGCATAGTTTCTAATTACTTCCAAGCATCTGTAGGTGTGTCCATATGACCTATATGCATAATAAATTCATCTTTAATGCTTTGCAAAATGATGGACATATCTTCCTGAGATCTCTAAAAGAAGGAGCTAAGGTTTTCAGGGGTAGATTGTCTCCCTGTGGGACATTTTTCTACACCAGTCACAAGATCCCACAACTTTCTAGCCATAAAAACTATTTTAAACACACTCCCTAGGTGTACTAATTAATTCAATTCCATAATTGAGACTTATCTATAGAAAAACTAGCAGAACTGGCCATTTTTAATGCTTAGACGGCAATTGAGACAAATTCAACTAAAAAATGAGTCAAGGAAGCTAAATAGAAGAAAATAAAAGCTACAAATCTTTTTAATAGATAAATGAATGAAAAACGTGAAGAATTGATCACAAAATTACTTGGTTTGATTGAATTTAACAGAAATTAATCTACATAATGTATGACATATTTAATTAGCTAATTAATTAATTAATTAATTAATCAAGAACTTAAAAAATGGAACACATGATGCTCAGGTTGGTAGAGTTAAAAAAAATATTCTTTGGTTGATTTTATGAGTGAGCTAAATGAGCTTGGAACGAGTTGAGCTACAGTCCTTTAAAAGGAAATTAATTAAGAAATAAATTAATTAACTAAAATGAGAAAATAAATAATCAGCAACCACTTGGTACAAATCCAATAACTTAAGAGAAACACAAGCCACAATTATGACGTTCTCCCAACTTGATTTCCCTGGCGGACTTGAAATCCCCAAAATTTAATTAAACCAAATAACTTCTTGGGTCCGCAATAGTGTTATAAAACTGCAATGAAAAATGAAGACACGGGAAAAAAATAATTGACACTATGAAAATCTAAATACAAGTGTCGTACAATAATTGGTTTGCACTTTGCAATGCAACAACAAAGGCTAAGACAAACTTGAAGACATGTGGAGCCTTCTAAATGGCTTGCTCTTTGTAAGTATGAAAAAGACTGAAAATTGTGAAATGTGAAGATACTTGGAGAAAATATACTCGCTCAACCTTTGCAAATGTTAGAAAAAGATAATAAGGGACTGAAAATGTGAAATATGAAGTGTTGAACAGCCATAAGTATTTTAAGTATTGGGCACGTGAATATAGGGTACTGGAAGCACGTGGTGCTATAATAGTATTAAAACACCCGAGCTTAGAACTTATCTTTTTAATGGATAAGGGATATTTTTTGAGATAGCGTGTGAAGCACACATAGAGATGAAGACTTACGCTACATGCTATGGTATTTTGGGAACAAGCGGAAGATAAGCACAATGCATAGTTTAAGCTAATAACAGGAGTTCTACTTGGAGTTAACCATAGGACATCTATTGTTAGAGAACTTGCATGTTGTGCATACTATTGTAAAAGCGCATGGCTATAATGAGCATGTGACCTATTTTGAGAAGTGTATAGGTGGTGAAGGGAAATTCCCCACCCCTATAAATATGTATTGACTTGTGTAGTTTAGTTTTTGGTGAATTATTATAGAGTTGTGCTGCTGGTTTTGACGCACACATGACTCATTGAAATACTTTACAGTATAGGAAGCTTATGTGTTTTATGGTAATTATGAAATGGAATATATTGGTTGGATAATGTTGTTAGACATGACTAAATATAGTTCTTATATGGTTAATCTTATCATAGTTATTGTTTAGTTCATTTATCATGATTCTCTAAGATATAGATTTGGATTTTGCACTGTGGAATGTTTATGTCTACTTATGAATATGAACATGTTTAAACATCATCACGCTAACATATTGTACAAGTAAATCTAAAGAGGGACCTAGTACCTTTGTGTGCTTTTTGTGAGCACTTATTTCAAGATGATTGATGTGCCAATGCACTTGGGTTATTCACAGTAAATTCTAGGCTGCATCATTGGTTCCATTGCTGAGACCTCTTTTCAGTTATTTTTTAGGATATTTCATGATGAAGACATACTAGTTGACCCTATCAAGTGTTGAGTGGATAATAGATCTAGAACAAGAATGCACTCAGAGATTAAGCACTATATCTGAGTTTGACATGTGCACATGAGTGGAGCATAACTTGTATGATTGTTTATATGAGAGTTTATTTACTATCTTTCCGATAGAGTTGTATGAGTGGCTAGTTTCTTATGTGTCTAAAAGGAACTGGAGGTTTCACACACTTTTCTGGATGCAGGAAGAATTTCAAGCCCTCTATGATGTTGATATGATTTGGACATGCGCTATGGACACTTGGTTTTGTGGTGTTCTGAATAGCTATATTTTGGAGTGCTCAATTTCCACTTATTCTTGCCCAAAGGTAGATTAGTTCCAATTTTTAAGTTATCCTAGGGGAATCTATCTACAAGGCATTCCATTGGTTATTAAGATCTTATTGGTAACCTTGAATTTGGAAGAAACGTTGATGGCTAGATAAACTCCACCATGTGTGGGGACGTGAGTAGGTTTGGTGAAGGATGGTGGACCTAGCGACATAGTGGAAAATAGAAGAAAGGTGACTTAAGTACAATGAGGTGCATGAGAGGGAGTTAGGGAAGCAATGCGAGATTGCATAATGGATTGCATTGAGGAGAGACATGGCTCGTGAAGGATTTGGAACTCACGCAGAGGGTGTGGAGCCAGAGCATCTAGAACTCCCCCATTTGGGAAAGCATGATAGGGAACCCTCATCGGCCTCTTATGAGAGAATTTTAGTAGAGATAACATGGGCCACAGGTGCACATCTGAATCTACCTAGTAACCTAGCCCTTGCACTTGGTTTTCCAGTTTCTAGTATAACCATTAGTCAGTAATCTAGTTTGGGTAGTAGAATAACATGAGTGAATCAAATAGAAAGTACATTTATGGTTGGGAAGATGTCTTCCTTATTATTTGGAGGTACCTCTTTAGGTGCATCATTAGTGTAGAACTTAGGCACATAAAATTTTGGACTCACCTCTGCGAGTAGTACCACCTCGTAGAATGTAGGAGTTGAGTTTAGTACCACTTTTGGGACATAGGGTAGTACATTCTCTAGTTCACTTCTAGCTACAGGTGGAGGATCAGGGGACATAGGTGGATCTGGTTCTAGTGGGTTTGAAGGAAAAGGTAACATAGGGGGTGTATACACTAAAATTAGGTCACACTCCCCTTTCTTCCCTCGACATATAAGCACCCTTTATTACATTTACCTAGCCATACCCCCCCTTCACCCCACTAATATTAATTTAATTAATTTAATTAAATTAATGCATTATCCTCACTATATTTATTATTTAAATATCTCATTTAAATAATATCTACACATACAGTTCTTTTAGACACCTCACCAAGCTAACTCAACCTAAGACCTATTCTTAGCAAGTTGCCATAACTAACTAAGACTGACCCAAACCCTAAAAATCAATGCCTACATTCCCTCTAACCACATTCCCGCATGCTCACAAGAGGCTCCTAGTCTAATCCATGGGATAATGACACAAGATACAAGAAAATCAGGAGGATCTCCCTAAGTTTAGTAAACCTAGGAAATCCTTCCTTGATCGACGTTGGTTACCCCTAACCGTCACCGGTTAGGCTGGAACCATCGTTGGTTATCATTTTAACCCCAAAACAATATTATCCTCAAGGTTTGAAGTTAGCAAACTTTGGGAGAAATTTGACAAGAAAGAACACATGTCAGAGAGATAACGCATCTTCAAAGAGAAAAATCCATTTTAAACTCACATCCAAGGAAGGCGATTATCATTCCTTTTACGGTTTCATCCTGTGCATACGCCTTGAAATTTCTTCAATCAGCTATCCTTGGCCCTCATGCACACCCCGCATATTACTTTGTAATAGTTGTGCCTTGACCATGCATTCTCCGCTCAATAGTTTGTCTTATTTCCTCATGCACATTATGCGTGCTTCCCTTCTATCTTCTTGCTGCACCTAATTCTTCCGCACGCATACCGTTGCACCCACCTCTGTGACATTTTTTTCCACATCATTCTGACATGCTTGAGTGTCCCACAAGTAACTTATCAAAGTATGCCAATAGGGCACCAAATCCTTGCAACAAATCAATGAATGACACGTGGTAGAAATGACAAGAACATTTGCATAGTTGGTTATCCTTTTAGCTAATCCGCGCTCACCACGTGTCTTACATGCATAGACGAATCTAATTTTTTTTTAAAGCCATATATTTTTATACAGAGCTCCGATCAGTGCTTGCCTAGTCTCAATCAATAGTTGGTGATGTAGGCTACAATGCTAGACTTAAAAATTCAAATTCTTGGTGGATCTGCTAGGTGAGAAATGGGAAAATTTCTTTCCGAGCATTAATGGGTAGATCTAATTGCTCTAACCACATAATTTGATCTTATTCACCCTCATTCCTTCTTCAACAAGCCAAACAAACTTGGGGAAGTGCATTTGACATATTTTCATTTGGATCTACAAGCATGGAATGCTTTTGTTTGGTGGTTGCGTTTCAAATTTGGATTTTCCCTCCTTCTTTTCCTCTTCCATGGATTCATCTATAATGTAAGATCTGGGCTCATTTTTAATGTTGGATACTTTCAATCCTTACACATTTTTGCTAAGGATTTCATATTTTTTGTACTTTGAGTTACAGACCTCTGGATCTGGTTCTTGCATGTGGATATTGGTCGCTTTCACCATTGTAACAGCTCTGTGCATTTCTGGGAGTAAAAAAGCATAGTTTTATGACTATTCTCTATCCTAACGTGCTTGCATTCCTTGTTCTTTCCTTTTCTCTTACATTGCATGATTTTTGTGCCATTCTACATCCCTTGCAGTTCCTTATTTAGTTCTCTTCCATGAGATTGATATGGTAAATATGTTTTAAGTTGTGCTACAAGTGCCTATCCTTATTTCACACATTTCCTTTCATTTTCACTCAGAACAGATAGTTTCCATACCTCTTTTCTAGTGCTATCACCTTTTAGTGTAGTTTCCTTTCATTTTATCCTCTTATCCCTTGTCCCTTGGCATCATTAGCTTAGTTTTCCCTTTCAGAACTAGGAGTAGGAGTAGCAGTAGAAATAGATAGAGGAACTGGCCTTCTCCAGAGATCTGTCTCAAATGTGTAAGGTCCCACAACTTAGATACGGTTCCATTGTGATCTCAAATGACTCATCTCTTCTAGATCCAAAAAGTGGGTGTAATTTTGAGGACCAACACTTCCTTTTATATTGTAGGTCATTATATAGCTCATCCGGTGAATCCAAAGTGACAGATAAGCAGGGTTCTGAATTAACTTGCAACCATACCAGATTAAGTTTCTAAGGTTTTACATAGATTAGAGTGCCCAAACTATAGACCAAGGCACCCTGGGGTGCCTTAGTACCCTCCCTGGCACCTTAGTCATTTCAGATCTTCCATATCTATCCTTTTTAGGGTATTAGACTAATCGTATGTACTTCCAAATTCTATTTTTATATCTACGACAACCTACGACAGTAACCCCCAATCACCTAAGTCATCTTTCCTCTTTTACTTGCACATAAAGGGTTTCATTCCAGTTAGAGTAATTAATTATATTTATTCTATATTGTTTTACTTGTTTTATTAAAGTGTTTTAGTCTTCCTAATTAGATTAACATTAATACCCCTATACCCTAATACTCTCCCCATTTAGGCATTTAGGTTTTATTTTTGTTAATCATTTTGGTGAAACTCGACATTTCTTCATAGCACCTTCTAGGGTTTCTTTCCTCCCTTTTCCATGGCCCCTTCTCTTGAGTAATCTATTGAAGCCCACCTTAAGGCTATCAACGATCATCTTGTCGAACACGCACATGATTTAGATCTACTTTTGCATGTGGCTCGTGAAGAAGATACCAACTTTGTTAAACTCAATTATTCTATCACGCTACCCACTTCTATAGCCACTCACCCCCATGCTTCTACACTTCCACCTATCTCTACTATTCCAATTTCAATTGCCACTCCTACCAATCAATTCACACCTCCTTTGGTCTCATATCAAAATAAACCCTCCTCTATTGGTAATCAAGATTTAACCTCTTTGTATCACGATCTCTAGGCCCAAATTCACAAATTGCAACAGGCCACTACATCTCCATCTTTAGATTCTACCTTGTTGTTTCATACTCTATTTGATCCTATCCTCTCTACTTATCCTCTCCCTCCTAATTTTGTCACTCCTAAATTGCCCATTTTCAATGGACACGGTGACCCACAGGAGCATCTTTGAGCCTTTCATGTTGCTTGTTTTTATTTTGTTGATGATCATGTTCTCTTAGTTAAAATTTTTCCTCATAGCCTCCATGACTATGTCATGCGCTGGTTTTATGATTTACCTATTCATTCAATAGCTTTCTTCACCCATTTGGCTGATGCTTTTCTCACACACTTATCCATCAACATCATTTCTAATATATCTTACACCCAACTAGTGAAACTTAAGAAAGGACCCAATGAGTAGTTTTCTAATTATGTTTTAAGATATAAGAACAATTTGACCAGAATGACTAATATCCTCATCAATGCTAACTACAAGATCTATTTATACATATTCTGTTACCACCTCTCTATGAAAGTGTTCTCTTTGAGACCTTTTCTTATTTTGATCAACTCCACCATACCCTTAAACTCAATGAATCTAAGCTTCTCTCCATTGGAAAACTTAAGTATCAAGAACAACCTTCCTCTTCTGCTCATATTCAAAACAAGACTCCCTTTAAACCCTCTACATCTAATTCCATCAACACTAAACTTACTGTCAATGCTATTACCCCTTATAAGGAAGTTCAATCTCAACCACCTAGGTGTACATTTACCAACCTTCCTAAGTCACCACATCTTATATTGAAACAAATCCTCAACAAAAGCCTCATTTCCCTTCCACCACCACTTGAATTAGACCCATCACGACCCAAAGGATGTATGTTGATCAGAGAAAACACTTAGGTAAACTTACACACAGAGTCCATGTGGAAGAATGGCACAGGAGCAAAAGCGCGAAGGTATAGGAAGGCATCACGTGTGGAGGTGTAGAGTAAGAATTTCAAGGACTTAGCTGATTTTGGAGATCAGGTCTATTCTTAGAGATTGGCATGCGAAGTACACAAAGCGATGCCGAGATTTTCACACCACTCTTCATGGAGATTTTGGAAGGACATGTCAACTCACTCTTACATGGGCATAAGTTAAGAATAGATCCATCACTTCAGTTAACTACCAGTAATCTATAGATAGCATACTTACATGTATGACTATAATTGTAAAAAGGCACGTGGTTGTTATTAGCATGCGACCTATTTCTGGTAGAGTTAAGTGGTGAAGGGTTAGTTCCCCAACCTATATATGTGTGTAATGAACTACTTAGAGAATAGAGAGAGACATACATAGAGATACGAATGGAACCATATGTTTGGAGGAATGAAAAAACATGAGTACATGTGACTGGATAATTGTAACAGATCCATGCACGCATGCCTGGTATTGTATGATGCTACTATATTAGTGGTTCAATGAATAGATAAAGGAAGTTGGCCTAACAAAGTGTGTGATGTGTTTTATCAATGCATGTTATTACTTTCATGATGATTTACCTTTAGCGCTTATAGATCTGGTTGGATATAAATGGTGAATAGATGGATTAGTTCCTAAAATATATGTTTACTATTTTACCATACCGCCATTCTACTACTGCAACCATTAAGAGGGACCCGATACCTTTGCGTGCTTCAGGTGAGCAGTCAGCCTAGGCTGAGTGATGTGCCAGCACAACTAGGTGTTAACTAACAATTCTAGGTTGCATCATTGGTTTCGTTTCCAGGACCTCTTTTTCAGTTGTTTCAGAATGGTTCGCAATGAATAAATACTGACTAACCTTGGCAAACATTGAAGAATGGATTCATGATCTAGAGGAAGAATACGCATGGAGGTTTGACACTGGGTCCAGATTTAATGCATGTACTTGGGTAGAGCAGAATTTGTATGATAGTTTATACAAAATATTCTTTTCTATCTTTCCAGTAGAATTGTACGAATGGTTGACTGTGTATGCATCTAAGCGGAATTGGAGGTATCGCACACTTGTTTGGACACAGGAGGAATTTCAAACACTATATGATGCTGACCTAAGCTGGACTCGCGTAGTAGATACCTAGTTTTGTGATGTCCTAAACAACTATATTTTGGAGTATTCAATTTCAAATTATTAGTGCTTGGAGGTAGCAGAGTTCCAGTTTCTACTGTATCCTAGAGGGACATATTTACAAGGTATTCCGCTGGCAATCAAAATACTAACGGTAACCTTGAACTTGGAAGCTAAACCCATGGAAAGCTAAAGAATCTCCATGCACGGGGGTAGGAACATGATTGGTGAAAGATGGCAGACCTAGCGGCAGCATGGTAGAGGGAAGAAAGGTAGTTGAAGTATGATGAGGTGTGCAAGAGGGAATTATGCAAGAGGCAAGAAATTGCAGAACGGATGGTGTTGTGGAGAGAGATGGCTCGTGAAGGATTTGAGGCTCATGGGGAGGAAGAAGAGCAAGAGCATCAGGAACTCCCCCATCTAGGGAAGCATGACAGAGAACCCTCTTCAGCCTCGCATGGAAGCATGCCAGTAGATATGACCTAGGATACATGTGCGCATCTAAGCCAACCTGTTGACCTAGCCCTTACGCTTGGTTTTACAGTATCTAGTACAGTAGGTAATAGTAGTTTTAATTCAGGAAGTGAAAGCACATAAATAAGTCAGACAGTAAGTACACCAATGGTAGCATAGATAGCTTCATTATTATTTTGGGGTACGTTATCAGGCTCATCATTTGCACATAATATGAGTGCGCCAAGCGTCTGAATCACCTCTGGAGCTGGGACCACTTCCGAGACTATAGGGGTCCAGTATAGTACCACTGTTGGGGCATAGGGGAGTGCATCCACGGGCCCTATTCCAAATTCTAGAGGAGGATCAGGTGGTATGGGTAGTTCTAGTTCCCATGGTTTGGGTGGTTTTGGAGGAAGAGGAAACCAAGAAGGTTCTGGGTTGGGTGGTCAAGGCCCACAGTAACCCCATAACATTTATATGGAGACATCCCTTCATCTCCTAGAATATAGAGGTATTGAGGATGTTGCTGAACATGTTCATATGTGTGAAATATTGTGGCACGTAAAAGGTATTATGGCTCCTGAATGCAAGGCAATTCAATTTTCTACTACATTACAGGCATGCACGCACAACTGGTATAGGAATTTCGACCCCAATAAAACTTGTATTGACTATGTAGCATTGAAAGATGCTTTCTTAAAAGAGTTCCACATACCAGAGTTTGAGAAGAAGAGTATAAGTGCACTCAAGGATATAAAGCAAGGCATTAAGTTGAAAGTGTACATGAGTATGATGTGTAATTTAAAATACTTCTATCCAAACTCTCTTATGAGATTCATGCAAGTCAACATGCACAATGGTTTGTCGGGGGACTGATTACCCCATTTCGAAGAGCACTGTCTCATAAAACTTATACCAATCTGCGTGAAGCATTGGAAGCCACTTTACGTGTTGAAGCAGTTGGGAGTATTGACACTAGGGTTAGTCCATTTTTGGAAGCTCAGATAGCAGCTATGGCGAAACAGTTAGAGAAATTATCGATAAACTTAGCTCATGAAACACGCTCAGGGATCTGGTGTATAGATTGTGAAGTGGAAGGGCACACTAAGGATAGTTTCCCTCACAGAACTGTACATTTGTTGATATTAGACTGTGAAATTTTCCATTTGAACCATGATGCTAGTCACTGCCCCCTCCTACAATGCGCGATCAGGAAGAATGTATCCTCCTTTTATAAAATTTGTAGGTCCATGACCCATGATACTAAGGATAGTAGATTGATTGGCCAGATCCATGATGCCATTGATATTGGGGTCAGACAGGTGAGTGTGGCTGATAATTCTAAGAGGAAGAATGAGCATCAGGATAGGTATTATAATAAAACCCACTATGACAGGAATGACAGAAGGTTTGAAGAGGCTCATGAAAGGGGACGAGGATATAGAGGTAGATATGGAGGATGAGGCCTAGGTGGAGGAAGGAGTGAATTCCCTCGAGCTACTTGTTATACATGTGTCTCACCTGACCATTATAGGTGCGAATGCCCGCAGAATATTTCCTGTTCATTTTGTGGAAAGGGGCATAGTTATGAAGAGTGCCCAAACTTGTATGAGCATCTCAGTAAGCAGCACAAGTAAGAGAATAAGGGTGCAGGGATGGCTAGAATCTAGCACACGATAGAGAATCAATGGATGTCAAATTTGACACCAGAACCTGAGGTGGTAGTAGTCAAGATAACCACACGAGCTGAGGTGGCACGCGTAAGAGAGGTGTTGCACTAGAAGCCAACAATCACTAGGGAGGATGTTTTACATGCTAGATATCCAGATCCAGCTCATCAGAAAGAAGTCTATCAGGACACAATGGAGGTCCTTAGGAGCCTTCAAGGTGAGATACAAGGTTTAAAAGAGCAGTCTCAGAAATTGGAGCACAAGGATACAGAACAAGCCCCGTCAGATATTGACGACATCAGAGAGGTATGTAGAATGTTACGCTAGGAGAATATTATTCCTTTATTAGGAAATTGGTTGAAAGGGAATACTCCACGCACAAGAACTGAGACTAGAAGACAAATACTTCATGTGAATCTTCCTCCTGATAGCATTGACTATGACAAGGAGATCACTTTGAATGCTGTTGTGGATGGGTGGCTGCTGAGCAATATTCTGATTGACACAGGCGTGGAAGTAAATGTACTTACATTGGATGTGTGGGATCCAATGGGGAGACCCCCATTACAGCCATCATCTAATGTATTGTTCATGGAAAACAGAACAAAAGCTACTCCCATAGGAGTTTTGAGGGATGCATCTATCACTATACAAGGGGCCAAGTTCATAGGAGACTTTGAAGTGCTAGCACTTGCGGAAGCAGATAGTTTCCCAGCTTTGCTTGGGTGCCCTTGGTGTTATGCGAACAATGCTGATTTAAGGTTTAACAAAGGGTATATCATCTTCAAGAACAAGGAGGAAAGGGTCATAATACCATTGACAGATGGGAAATCCGTGCCATATGTGGAACCTTTAAGCGAAGAGGACTTGAACAGAATCTATGTACGCGCTATTTGGGACCCAGAGGTCAATGATCCATCTAAGGAAGGAATCCTTCATTAGGAAGATTCTCAGTCAATCAATGATACTACTAGTATTGCTTGCGATAATTGGGCTCATGGCACTTATGAACTGGTGGGGCGTGAAGTTAAGTGTGCGGTTACTGGAAAGATGGGTTTTCAATCTGTTCGATGTATAGGTCACGCAATACCCTGCTATACCGGATCTGAAGATTTGGCTGGGTTCTTACAAGCCATAGATAAAAATTGGGCTGATGAACTTAAACGATGCACTATGCTATCATATACTTTGGGCGGGACAACCGCACGTTGGTGGGTAGTCCACAGGGATAATCTCTTAGAATGGGAAACGATTGGGACCACCTTATCAACTAGGTTTTCAAGAAATAATTCACCTACAAACATACACCCTTATCATGGTGATCAACCTGCTCAACATCATATCCAGTAGTATGAGAGACACTAGACATAAGGCCAAGAAGCATTACCACCTTCAATTTGGGTGCATCACTTTTATTCTACTCTAAAAGGTTACGCGCATGCTTGATATGTCTATGCTGAATTACATCACGACACTGGAAACTGGAAAATTTTTACTGCATGGATGATCCAAATGTTTGACTTCTTTTCATCTACACCACCAGTGAACATAGCTTTAAGATTTATCAAGCGCTTAACAAGGGGAGACAGTGGGAAAGTGGAATAACTTTTTCAGGAATTATTTGGTGAGACAGAAATAGGGGCACGCTTTTTGGATGAAGAAGATGATATCATATTACTTGAGCGCGCTTCTTTGGAAAAAGATAAGGGGAAGATGGTATACATAATTAATGAGGAGGAAGTTGAAAACTTGGACATGGATCATTCACATGGAACACGTGAAGTGTTAGCCAGTGCAGATGTAGATACGCGCACATATCACTAACCTATGAAGACAACAAAGGTCAATATAGGCACAAAAGCTGAACCTAAGGAGGTGATAATTGGGGATTACTGGTCAAAATCAGAGGTAGAAAAGATCATACAGTTGCTTCACAATTATGAGGACTTCTTCCCAAGAGGATACCATGAACTTAAAGGCGTGCATATATCACTCAGAGAAATGAAGATAAAACTCAAGGAAGGTGTGTGCCCTATTATGAAGCGACTATATCAGATGAATCCCAATTTTTGTGAGAAATTAAAGGAGGAGATTGATAAGATGCTGAAATCTGGGATCATTCGACCACTGGATGAATCAGAATGGGTGAGTCCTATGGTGATAAGCATAAAAAAGGATGGTAGGATTCAAATTTGTGTTGATTATAGGGATTTGAATGCATCATGTGTTACAGATCCCTTTCTTACACCATTCACAGAGGAAATATTAGGAGTGGCTGGGTATGAAATATATTCATTTACAGATGGGTTTTCAGGGTATCATCAGGTTAGGATTGCCCCAGAAGACCAAGAGAAGACCACCTTCACTACTGAATGGGGAAGCTTTGCTTATACTGTGATGCCCTTTGGATTGAAGAATGCACCTATTGTATTTTCAAGGATAGTGGTACAAGCCTTCAAGGATTTTATTCATAACTTTTTATAGTTCTATCTTGATGATTGGACCATTTATGGGCTGATTAAGGATTATTGTGACAATCTGCGCTTAATGTTTGAAAGATGTCGATAGTTGAGTATCTCATTAAATATCAAGAAGTGCATTTTTGCTACTCCCTTTGGCACACTTTTAGGACATATCATCTACAAGGAAGGGTTTTTGGTTGATCCAGCTAAAGTTGCAGTCATCATTGGCTTGAAAGTGTCGGCTAGTCAGCGTGAGGTACGTGGATTTTTTGGTCATACAAGGTATTACAGGAAGTTTATAAAAGGGTATGCAAAAGTTGCCGCACCATTGGAAGAGTTACTCCAAGGAAAAGGTACATTCTATTGGGGGGAGTCACAACAGTGTGCATTTGAGATATTGAAGCAGAAACTTACTACCGCGCCTATCTTGCATTTTCTTTCATGGGATAAACCTTTTCATGTTCATGTGGATGCTTCTGGCACAGCCATTGGTGTTGTCTTACCTCAACCAAGTGAAGGTATCGTTGATCATCCCATTTTCTTCGCTAGTAGGAAGTTGACTCCTGCAGAACATAATTATACCACTACAGAGTGTGAGGCCTTGTCCATGATCTATGCCTTGCACAAATTTCATCAGTATTTGTTGGCTACACCATTTGTGATTTATACAGATCACATGGCATTAAAATATTTGGTGAACAAGCCCATTTTAGAGGGGCACATATGCTTGTGGGTGCTCTTATTTCAAGAGTTTGACTTTACGGTTATGGTAAATCTAGGAAAAATCAATTCGGGACCGGATCACTTGTCTAGAATTCAATCAAGGAAAGATGCAAAAACAATAGAAGAGACCATGCCTAATGCACAGCTGTATAGGTTACAACGTGTGCCATCAAAATTAGAGGACATTGTTGTCTTTCTAAGAACTAGTATGACACCTGAAGGCATGAAATATTTAGAGAAGAAGCAACTTGCTATTCGGGCAGCGCCATTCATGTTAATTAGTGGTGATTTGTACAAGCTAGGTAGAGATGAGGTGTTACGTCATTGTGTCTTGGAGCATAAATGCAAGGACATAATGGAAGAAGCACATGGTGGTATTGCAGGTGGCCATTATGCAGGTGATGCAACAGTGCGAAAAATCCTACTTGTCGGGTTGTGGTGGGAAACATTATACAAGGATTGTAAAGAGTATTGTAAGACATGTGACCATTGTCAACGTCTCGGTCCACCAAGATAAAGGGATGAGATGCCCCTACGACTAATAACGAGTGCAGAACCCTTTGAAAAATGGCCAATTGACTTTGTTGGGCCTATCTTCCCAGCCACGCGTAGGACTGGATCACGCTATATCATCACTTATACAAAGTATCTTACCTAATGGGTAGAAGCAGCACCTACAAAGGATTGTACAATAGCTACAGCAGCATGGTTCTTATGGGAGAATTTCCTTTAAGGTTAACAAGTGATAGAGGAACACATTTTTTAAATGAGTCAATATGAATTATCTTAGACAAGTTTATGGTTGCCCACCATAAAACTACACCCTATCACCCTCAGGAAAATGGGATTGTTGAGGCTTTTAACAAGATCTTGAGGCACACATTGACCAAGAATTGCAATGTTGGGAGGAAATATTTTTATGATAAGGTATCAACTATTCTTTAGGCTTATAGAACAACATATAAAATATTGAAGAAAGCCACACCTTTTCAATTGGTGTTTGGCGTGGAAGTTGTTCTACCTCTAGAATTTATGTTACCTTCCTTGCGCATTGTGCACGCTCGAGATCTAGCTGATGAGAAGGCCTTAGAAGAATGGATTGCAAAGATGGTTCAGCTAGATGAGCGCCGCGTCATCGCACGCTAGAGTCAAAAACAGGAGAAAGCGCGAAAAAAGACATGGCATGATCGACACATCAGGGATAAGAAACTTGTGGTGGGACAAATGGTACTTCTATATGACTCCAAGTTTTTACACCATCCAGGAAAGCTCAAGGTGCATTGGTTGGGGCCGTATGTTATCACTCATATACTTGAGTCAGGTGCTTGCCAGTTAGAAACAATTGATGGCACACGGTTGCTCGGTTACTTTAACAGGAGTAGGTTGAAGCCCTACTATAAATAAGTCTTCTTGGTGTTTGTAATAAGGCAGTATTGCCAGATACATTAGGTTTCCCTTTATGCATTTCCTTAATGTATTTCTTTCATCGTCGCTATGATTTGTCAATTTTAGCTCTTGTTTGTGTAATAAGCGCGCTTGTGCGCATGAAACTAACTACAATATGAAGCATGTTGATGTGCAAAGGACTGCACATCCTTTTCATGTGGGGTGGATTGTTGGTGACTCCCAAGGATATGCTATGAAGATGTCATGCTGTGGGTTTTGGAAGAAGGTTGCTAAGGGTAACTGACAAAAGATTGCTCCTTAAGATAAGAAAGGTTGAATATGGATAAGGGAAAGTATAACGTGAGGTAAGCGGCGTCCATGGTAATTACTAGGAGATCATGTAGTGACGAGATACTCGGGTGCAAAGGTGCGTGCTGAAGATAATTCTATGACAAAGGGTAAAGGGGTGCGCTAGAAGGTTATAGCTTTGGCGTGAAAATATACTGCACAAAAATGATAAAAACTGGTCATAAATTAGGTGAATTTGGTAGGTGGAGCAGTTAATGCAGCAAAAAGTATAAATATATATAAGGATGGGATGCGATTTCATTTTTACCCTTACGACTATGAGAATTCGATAGAGAGCCGATTCACAAAGAGCATAACGCTAACTAATTCAAGGTACGAAGCAAGTGAACCAGGTGCGGAGAAGAGATTTTTCGATTGGAAGGGCTTGGATCCCCTAGAAAAATGGTTTGACGAAGCAATGTAATACAAAACATTTAGGGTGCACAAGTCTATGATTATAAATTAGGGCACAAAAGAATTGGGTTAGGGTTTGAATCAAATTACTCAAAACACACAACAGCTGACCTATAAAACAAAACCTTGAAAGAGAATGGAACCAAAGAAGAAAGTAACTCTGATAAAAGAAAAGAAGAAGGTGGTGGTGGAAGAATAGGAGAAGATGGCCGCAGAGAGCAATTTCTCCAAAATGCAGTACCCTAAAGACGTTATTGTCAGGAAGGAATGGAATACCCACACAAGATAGAGAAAGATAAGTGAATACGATCACCGAACCAGTGAAAACCAGAAGAAGTTAGACAACCTGTTCACCGCTCGAATGAACAGGCACACTGAGGATGGCATGCTGATATATGATGATGCTAGGGACAAGGTACTCAAGGGAAATGGTGTTTACCAACTTTATGAGCTTCCATACTTTGGAAAGTATGCACCCTTATACAGATGGCTGATGAGCTGAGTCCATGAGGACTTCTTCTACTTCGCAGGACGGTGGGTAAGACTGAAAACCATCCTCATTGCCATAGTTACTAGATTAGGGGCAACAAGTGAAGACATTAAGACTGACTTAGCTGACAAAAGTGCCATTTTGGAGACACAGAAGGTGTTGGGCTATCAGAAAGGACCGCGCGAGATGGACATTGACAAGTTGAAAAATTGTCCAGTAGTACAGATAGCAGCACATCTAACCACAAAGCTGAATGACCAAGAATGTTGGTCACAAGTTAATTCTATGTGGTTGCATGTGGCCAAGCGCATGTCAGATGGAAACACTTATAACATCGCCGGATTCATTACAGAGTGGATAGTTGAGGAAGTGCGCGAAGGGAGTAAGATAAGTTTTGGTTGTATCTTACTGAGTTTAGTCTTCATGGAGATCGGGGTACCAGATGGCCCAAAAGAGAACATATGGGAATACCCCATGAATCATAAGTCTCCAGCTGAGTGATTCAGCAAATATATTTACAAAGGGTCGATGACGGAGGAGGTAAAGGAGCACGTTGAGATGTGATATGATAGGCTCTGTGTGGCGTTTGGAGAAGAATGGCGCATACTAAAGGATTTTCCCTCGGTCCTAGTAAAGCAGGTATAATTTGCAATCTACCAGTATTTTTGTATTGCACGGTTCCCAATGGTATATGGGTCATGGAGCCCATGGTGCAAAATTCCATATGCATCTCCCACAAAGTACTTCCAAGCTATAGTTCATCAGTTCCTCAACACATGGAGGTTGGTATTTAATGCAGATAAGGTGGACTGTGAGTATCACACCCTAAGAAAAACTTATGGATATCCAGGGAGGAATGCATACAACGAGAATAACATCTCATAAATCTTAAGCATTAAGCCAGAGATAGTGGCCATTGCGGATATCGGGACCACGCTAATATACCTCCAACTGAAGCCTAAAATGGAGAATAACAAGTACATGGAGAACGAATTCGTGCTTACAGGGCCGCTGAAGGGAAAGCATACTATGAAGAACATTCTGGCACCTAGGCCCTCTATGTGCAGGCAAGATGACAAGGAAGAGGATGAAGAACCCAAAGATAGTAGTGGCCTAGTGTGGAGGAGGAAGCATCCATCTAGCCAGGAGGGGGAGCGCGTGACAACTCCCCAAAGAGAAGGAGATACAGGGGAAGAGTAGGGCACACAAATATTTAAGAAGGTGTTTAAGTGCACAAGGGCGCAAGGAGGAACCCCACAGGTGAAGGAGCCAGAGGAGAAGAAACGAAGAAAAATCAGGTTGAGAGAGGAAACAGAGGAATCTGAGGAGGAGGCACCTTCATCTCCAACTGAAGAAGAGATTTAACATGAGGAGGAGAAGATTGAAGGAGAAGAAGGGGGTCAATCAGAGGCTACACAAGACAAGGGTGGGGATACATCTGGTATTCCCAACCTTGATGCAGCCATTCCAAGAGGACCTCGATCTCGTCAAATAGGGGAGGATGCCAAGGCACATGCCATGGGGTATGCAGAAGACCCAAAGCTGATCATTCATGCTCAGTTCCATAGTACCATCGAGCAGAAGGATTTATTTGGATGGGTGCTCATGGATGAGGATAAGGTGACTCTGTGCACAAGGAAGCAGCTCTCATGGTATATGCACACGCCCATGGATAAGCCCAAATTTTATGTCGGTGAAGAATCGTGTGCGTTAAGGTGGTTGAAGAAGGCACCTGAAACATGCCACATGACAATCAAACCAATAATGATGTTAGATGAGTAGGTGAGCAATGCTCTAGTGAAAGTATCCTCCGAAGTAGCAAGAAGAAACATAGATAAATCTGCTACCATTAGGGCGCTGATAAAGAGATTAAAAGCCAAGGATGTAGAGATAGCGTGCCTAGTCCAGGAAAAGGACTTAACCAAAAGAAAATATAAAATTTTTGTTAGTATGGCAAAGGAAATTGGAGATGATGTTCTGAAGGTATGCCCAAATTTGGAATCCCAGGTACCAAAATAATTTCCTTCTGTGATGCACTATGTGAAAACAATGATAACATTAGTGTTGGAGGATGAAAACGCACACATATCCTCACAGCCCAAGGAATCTGGTGAAAAGATAGAAAAGGAGCAGGTTGCAGTAGCTAGGAAGATTGTTACTTGTGAAGTTCTACTGCAAGCCACCCGTGACGAACTGAAAAAGGTCGATCATGCGCTAACCATATGCACGGCCCCAGATGCACTGATCACAGTGAAAACCTTGGAGGAAGAAAATGAGTTCCACGAGGTGATGAAGGATGCTTCCCTAGGCAACGCTGAATGCTTAGTCCTGGTAAAGAAAAAGCGTGAGGCACTAGTTACGGCATAGGCACCGCATAAGGAGAGCTTGGAGGAGCTAGGAAAGATCATTTCTCAGAAGATGGATGTACTGAAAGGGGTGCAAACCTCTATGTCAAGTGTAATTCTTGTAATACAAAATGATCAAGGGAAACTCTCCATGGAAGAGTTGCAGTCCATCCTTGCAGACATGCTTGAAATAGTAAGATCAGCGCTAACAGTGTGGAAGAACCTGGAAGCAGATATCAAAGAAGAATATCCAGAGTTGTTGCTTCATGATGAGATGGAGGGGCTTGAGACCTAAATAGTTTTGTTAGCTATGTATATCTTCTTCAAAATTCTTATTCAAGATTCTTATTCAAAATTATTTATTCTTTATTTATCCATTTTATGTATAAGTTTTGAGCATCGCCATTGTCGAGGCGATAATGAGATTAGTGTGGGGTAATGTTTATAAGAGAAATCACTTAGTTAAACTTGCACACAGAGTCCGCACGGAAGAATGGCCCAGGAGAAAAAGTGCGAAGGTATAGGAAGGAGTCACGTGTGGAGGTGTAGAGTAAGACTTTCAAGGACTTAGCTGATTTTGGAGATTAGGTCTATTCTTAGATATTGGCGTGTAGAGTACACAAAGCGATGCTGAGATTTATGCGCCACTCTTCGTGGAGATTTAAGAAGAACATGTCAACTCACTCTTACATGGGCATAAGTTAAGAATAAATCCATCATTTCAGTTAACTACCAACAATCTATAGATAACATAATTGCATGTATGGCTATAATTGTAAAAAGGTGCATGGCTGTTATTATCATGTGACCTATTTCTATTATAGTTAAGCGGTGAAGGATTAGTTCCCCACCCTATATATATGTGTAATGAACTACTTAGAGAATATAGAGAGACATACATGGAGATACGAATGGAACCATTTGTTTGGAGGAATGGAAAAACATGAGTACATGCAACTGGATAATTGTAATAGATCCATGCGTGCATGCCTAGTATTGTATGAAGCTAATGTATTGTTGGTTCGATGAATAGATAAAGGAAGTTGGCCAAAAAAAGTGTGTGATGTGTTTTATCAATGCATGTTATTACTTTCATGATGATTTACCTTTAGCACTTATAGATCTAGTTGGATATAAATGGTGAATGGATGGATTAGTTCCTAAAATATATGTTTACTATTTTACCATACCACCATTCTGCTACTACAACCATTAAGAGGGACCTGGTACCTTTGCGTGCTTCTGGTGAGTGCTCAGCCTAGGCCGAGTGATGTACTAGCGCGCCTAGTTGTTAACTAAAAATTCTAGGCTACATCAACGTAATTATAATGAAAAATTTGGTTGTTATTATCATCGGTGTGTAGGAAAATCTACCAACCAATGTATGAAATTTTGCACAAATATCTAAGATCTATTTGATAACGACCAGCTCAAATTTCCAGAACCTACTAGCCCTCCTCCCTATAAGGATAAGGGTAAAATACAAATTTGTAATAATTATTCCCACCAACATGAAAAAAATACCATAGATTCTTCAGCTAATGGTACATACCATGCTACACCACCTCCAGATGTGGGCACGCTTGACTTCTTAGTCACTAACACTAATAAGACCCCACTTGTTATCTCTTTTTCTAACACTGAATACCATGCTACATTCACATATGATCATTTATACATTCAAACATATATTGGCTCAACTATTATCAACAACACCAAGGTTGATCCATCTTCTCCTATTAGTGCATGTTCCTTATCTTTCTTACGATCTATTGGCTACCCTCCACAAATCGACTACCCGTTTAAAAGACCCTATGGTGTTTTTAAGTTATACATCACAGTTGATCCTCTCACTCTCCTCCTACCTTGTCTTGTAAGTCAAACCATCAAAGGATGTGACTTACTTCTCGGCTTCAATTGGATTCATAATTCCCAAGATATTATTTCTATAAACCATTTGTGTCTTAAATTTGTGTACGAAAATCAAATTATTTCCATTAACGGCATTCCTCCTTTACCACTATTATTATCACTTTCTAGTTTCGCTGCTCATGCATCTTCTCCTCTTCCTTACACAGCTCCTCTGACATCACCTACACTTTATCCTATTCCTCCTTCACCACCTCAATTTTCCCCTACATGCCCATTCCATTCCATTATTCCCACTAGGCAGCATAGTCCTCTTCCTAATACCACTACCACATCTCACCATTGATCATCACCTCATTTTATTCCACATGGCTCGTCTTCTCCCTTATGCACGAAACCTCCTCAATCTCCATCACCCACACACTTTAATATGCCACGACATTCATCTTATGTACACCCATCGCATGAATATAATCTTCATTCCCCCATGCATCATTTGTCTACCATACCACCATTACTTGAGCATCGCCCTCCCCTTTCATCATCCCAATCACTAGTCCACGAACCTTCATCCCTTGACCTTATAGGGTGATTTATCCTACGTTACCACTTAGGGGGCATAACCACTACACAATTCTCCCCCTTCCTCATATTTAGTGTTGTTGTACCCCTACTGTTTATATTCTTTCTCATTCATCTTTTTTCATATACATACACTTATTTCACATTCTAGAACCCTCGTTACCCAATGACACACACTTTTGCTTTGGTTCACACTGGACTGTTGAGGGATTACCATTGAACTAAACCCCACACACTACACTCTAGGTTCTATAAATTTACATTTTATCATCTTTTCCATACTTATCCTACATCCTACATTATCCTATACATCCCTCATCTATTAGTCATTTATACATCATCTATATCATACACGCTACACTAGTCGTTATATCATTTGCGTCTATTTTTTCATCTCTTTATTAAATTCCATATTTACGCTAGGTCACATTATATATGGGTCTAGCTTTACATTCTCTCACTACACATTCTACATTACATTGCCAACAACGTGTACTTAGATCCCATATTCATCACTTGGTCATTTATATTACGTTTTCTTCTACATGCTACACTCACCACCCTATGATGCACTTTAGTTACTTGGTCCATACTCGACTGTCAAGGGTTTACCAATAAAATGGAACTTACTTTCATCATGTGATGCCTTTCTCATCCAACATTCCCCACGTTAGTATCATACACATTAGGTTAAATTTTCACCCATTCTGTCATCTTGTAGTGGTATACGCTTTAGGCTAAATCACCACCCTTATCATCATCTTATAATGGTATACACTTTAGGATAAATCACCACCCCCATTATCATCTTATAGTGGTATACACCCTAGGGTACATCACTACTCCCTTCTTATCCATCCCATAATGACATACGCTTTAGGATACATTGTCACCCATCTCCATCCATTCATCTTATAGTGATATACGTTTAGGGATAAAACATCACTCACACATTCAACATGTCATGGTATATGCTTAGGTTATAGGGTCCACGCTTATCTTTCCACATGTCTCCTCATCATCCTTTTCATTCTATAGTGATATACGCTTAGGGATAAATAATCACTCTTCCATTCAACAAGTCGTGATATACGCTTCAACTATAGGGTTCACGCACATCTTCTCCCCATGTCATATTTTCATCACCACTACATATACACACTCATCATAACGTGCTAGATATAACCTACCCTACTCGACCATTTCTTAATGACGCACTCTTGTTTATGATTCATTATTGACTTCTTAGGGGAAAACAAAATGAACCTCACTACATATACTTCCATCCACTCAGGGGGCACATTGCTCATATTATTCCATTTTGCATTCCATTACATCCATCCACATCATATTGCATTGTCTTGGGTGCATTTACTCTTGCTTACTAGTGTTTTACATGATCACTTTACTACACATGCTAGATTTCTTTCTTATATGCCATTATCATACACACATGTGCGTTCACACCTTTTTTTAGTGTGATCATAGATACAAGATTCTACACGTGGCATGGATGGTCACCTTCTATCCTTCCTATACCATTCGTTGGGGGCATCCACATTAATCTTATCTAGGTGTTATTGTTTCACTTTGTACTTAGCATCTTATACTTCTTGCTCCTATACATTTTAACATGTTGGTTATCACTCTAACATGTTAATAAGTGTTCCAAGTCCAACACTTGTTTTGTAGGAGTACATGTTTCCATGACAACTTGGTTGTTTCTACTTGTCTACATTGTTTTCCATTATATGCAGGATTTTCCCTTTTCTTTTGTGAACACTTTTCTACTGTTTACAGATATGATGGCCTTGCATGTCTTGCGAAATGGTGATTGATTTCTCATGTTTGTAACCCACTTTTTATGGTCTTCTTGTTTTCTTGAATGTTTACACTACTTTTTTTGGTATTTTTTACATTATCTACATATTTTCCACTTTTTGCATGCATGTGTTCTGGACTAACACTTGTTTTGGATAACCATCCCCTTTTTTGCGCTCCTTAGTATCTATCAAGCATTTTCATTTCCCCCTACAAGGAAAAGCTATGCATGTTAGAGTGTGGTTAGTTATATTTTGGGGCTGCATTCTCCTTTCAATGATGTCATATACACCCCCAAAAATGGGGGGCATCATTGAGGATTTTATACTAACACAACATTTTACATTGGTTCACACACAACAAGTGAGATTAGACCAATCTACAAGCTCCATAAACAGCGGCCTCAACAGGACATGGTGTCCTTCAAAAATTATGCACAACAGTTACAATCTTGGGGGTTACAATGGGTGTGCCTCTCTCCACTTCTCCATCCAGTGGCGTCGGATCACCCAAAACCAAAACAATAGAGAGATCTCTTCACACATTTTAGAAGAAGCGGTTAGAGTTGGAGGACATGACACATTTCCTCCCTATACTTATTCAACCAGGGTGGTGTGAGATCACCCAAAAAACTTACAATTGTACATGATATCCTTCTACACCCTTTGCTCGACATGGATCAGGTGCACATGTTCCATTTACAGTTTATTCTAGCATATTTTACATTTGCATACTTTACACAGCGTTATTACATACATACATATTTGACTACTTGATCATTTTCTCCTTGCAAGTCCATCAGTATGAGAAACAAGAACTCAAATTAGGAGCAACAACAACACACCGCTATAATAAATTTCCTTTACTAACCATACAGGTACACTATACACAACAACAACTACACATGCATTCCACCATAGGTTCACTCTCATCACTTTTAATGCACATTTTTCATCTTTAGAATCAATGATCCTCAACATTTTTCTTTTTGTCATTCCACGCATGACTCTAGTCCATCAGAATGTCTTATTCTACACTCTACATGGATATCAGGTATGTATCTCTATTTACTTTATGTTACTGAGCGTTTGAATCATCAACATAAAATGGGGGGAAAATGTAGACACAAAATTATGCACTTTTTTCACCATTTTCTTTACCTTTTGAATGAAGAAATGGATAAGGGTAAGGGCTGAGGAGGAATACCTATTAAATTTTGGTTCGTTGATGGTTATCGCATGTGTTCTGACTTCTTGATCCATAGCTAAATGTGAGAGCTTCCTTTTGGCTAGGAGTAACTACCTGTAATAGAAAACAAGACCATAAAAGGATATTTAAATGATATAGGACAGTGGACTACCTAGCACGTGCTAGATCTAAAAGTGTGATACTCCCTAGATGGCTGTCAATCCACTGTTTAAAAAAAATTAATGTGAGAAACAAGTAAAGTCCTATTGTAGTTGATATGATTAGGTGTCGCATTCAAGTGTAATTAGCAAATCCAATCACAATAGGCTAGACTATAGTTGGATTTGAAAGGTGAGGTATCTATCAAGGTACGGGGACTGGTCAGGGTCAGATTTTGGGTTATTTAAGTTAACTGGTCAGATGATTTTTGGGTCTGTTCTTGGTCAAGGTATAAAACACGGAGACCAACATCAGTCAGGTATGACCGATGCTAGTTTAAGTAGAACTGACAATGGTTGTGGATAGTTAGCATCAGTATGGGTGAGGAAAAGGAAACTCAAATAGATCAAATGGCAGGGGTTGATATGAGGTTAAATGAGTTTAGGAGAGTGGATGAGAAGGTCTATGGAGATCTCAGGTATACTCATAAATAGGTATTAGGTTAGAATGGTGATTTGGTGGTGTGGGTAAGGGAAATAGTTGAATTATAAGCTAATAAGCAATGGGGGAATGAACATGTAAAATATAACCTAATGACAGGAATGTCAAAAGTTAACTATGCTGAAATAGATAATGCCAGTAGAGATGTACTTATTATGATGAAGATTTTGATCGCTAAATGGAGGTGGTTGTTGATCAGAATAACAGTGTTAGATATATCGTAGTAGTGGCTCCTAGAATGATTCCGTGAGTGTGATGCTTCAATATTTATCCTGGCGATGGCTTTGGATGTCTAGATACGTGAAAAGATGATGGTTTCACTTACATGTAGCTCTGATCTCATTTTTTTCTCATAGAATGTTCCAACCCAAAAATAAGGTTGTTTAGGTGAATAAATGGTAACTGAAAACGGTTCCAAGTTGATCGGCGTCGGTTTAGGGGTGACCGGCGTCGGTTAAGGTGGGATTCCCTAGGTTTACTAAAATGGGAAGATCTTTCTTATTTATTTTGGCCCAATTTTTTTATTCTCGCGGATTAGAATGGAAACTTCCCTTATAATGAGCGGGAATGTGGTTAGAGAGATTTTAGGCATTGATTTTAGGGTTAGACAAAATGTTAGCTCATTAAGTCAAGTAACACTTAGTTATTGTTGGTTATGGAAACATGCCAAGAATAGGTCTAGGGTGAGGTGGTTGGATGAGGTATCTAGGTGAGGTGGTGGGGTAGAAATTAAGGTATTTAGATATTAAATATTGTGAGGATATATGTTAATTAAATTAAATTAATAGTGATGTGGGGTGGAAGGGACCATGGTTACATGAGTGTGCTTGAGCTAGTTATTTGACAGGGGACCAAGGGGAGTGTGACCCAATTTTTGTGTCTACAACACTTTAGACATTATTTAGCCTGGTATTAAACTACTATTTAGAAGGTTCTCAAGTGAATAAAGTACTAACTAATCCCGCCTTTCGGCCATCTTTATTTTATATTTTATTTCTTGATTCCTGTATATTTTCTTGCACTTATCTGTCCATTTCACAACTACCCCATCATTCTAGCCCAAAATATGGGTGTCCCATCCTGTACTAGGGTGCCCCGAGGCACCTTGGTCCCACCCTGGGTGCCCCGATATATGCACATCCTTTCCTGCTTCTTTTTGGGGCATTTCTAGCCACTTTTCATCCTTATCCTTTTCCCAATCGGCCTTGTCAGGATTAATTATGAAATTAATCTTTTTATAATATCATAATGAGGGTCCTACTATCACATACTATTATCACTCCATCTAGAGTTACATCCATTACATCACTTACATCCACATAGTGCCATGCATCAAGGCTAGGAGATATGCATCACACACACTACATAGGAGGAGGGATTATATTCTATTCCATGCACACATATTATTTACATTTTCAATAGTTAATATTGCTCGCTACTTCACAAAGCACAAATGACACGAGAGCACCTGGGCATGACATGCACACACTTGTTGGGCCCCAAAATATTAGCTAAGTATAAGAAGGCACGTGGGCGCACGGGACCTAGTTGAAGAAGGTCACGAGGGTTAAAGCTACATAGGGAAGGGTTATTAAAGGGGTTTGCAGAACACACGGTGCATGCACAAGGAAAAATAGGTTTTGCTCTTAGTCGTACCCAGCATCCTGGGAAGCACACAAGAAAAGCATGACCTTTTTGGATAAGGTGCTAGCCTTGAAACTATGGGATCAAAAAGGGAATATTCCAGACATGTGATGGAAGGTTCCAGAAGACATCATTGTAAGGAGTGGAGAGCTTGGATCTGAGAAGGCATGCTTCCATGGAGGACCACTTTGACTGTTGGAAACTAATCTGTAACTTCCGAACGGCATGGAAGTGGGTGCTAAGGTTACAAATACAAGAACCTGATGGAAGAAAAGGAAGAGAAGAGAAGAGTAAATAGAGTATGAAGAGTGTGGAGGAGGGAAAAGAGAGGCAAATCCATGCAAAAACATAATGGAGGATGTTTTGGGTTAAGGATTAAGAAAACTCTATAAGCAATGGCACTTCTAGGGGGATGGGTTTTCATTCTTTTTGTTTTTGTAGTATGATGAGCATAATGTATCTCTGATGTATGACTTGGCTCTGTATATTTATATGAGGATCTACTATGACCTCAAGGGATTGTAATGTGGATTATTTAACCTGTTAAGATGAATATAGGGCTCTATTATAAATCATATGTGTGTTCAAGAGTATAATACTTATGTATTTCCTTTCTGTATGAACCATTTCCTTATGTTGCTTGTTATTTCTCCTTCTGGATGTAATAAGATAACTCATTCTATGTTCTTAGAATGTTGCATGGTTCTTTCCTACTCATTTCCATTGGAATATCTGTTATAAAATGATGTATTCTCACAAAAATCACATAAAGGAGAGACTCAGAGCCCGCGCATGCCTTGGGTGAGCGCATAACACCCACTAGGTGATAGGTTGGCGTGCATGGGATTAGACTATTGGTCTAAGGGTATAAAATATGACTACATCTTGGTTCCATTTTCGGGACCTATTTTCAAATTTGTTATGAGAAATGGCATGCATCTTTGTCCCTATAATGCGTGATGTGAGATATTTTGACCTTAAAAAGTGTTGAAACATGGTTTAAAACCACGAAGGATGATTTTTCTTAGAGATTCAGCATTGGGCCTGAGATCGATGTGCATAGATGGGTAGAAGAGAACCTATACCATGAGTTTTATGAGACATTCTTTTGTTGTTTGCTAGTAGAACTATATGAATGGATTTTAGCATATGCATCCAGATTGCGTTGGTACTATAGATCACGCATATGGACCCAAGATGACTATCAGAGGCTATATGATTCATATCTAACTTAGACGTGTGTTTTTTATCACTCGTGGAAGGGAGTGTTGACCATTTATACTCTTGAATACGTCATTTCTATGTATTCTTGTGAAGAAGTTGCTGATTTTGATTTTCTGAGGGAGCCTATAGGATCATTTTTGCGTGTAGTTCATTTGGCTATGAAGCTATTGGTCATTACTTTGAGTTTAGAATCATTTCCCATGGCCAGCTAAGATTCTCTGAGCACTAGGAGAGGGAGCTAGGGTAGAGGAAGATGATAGACATTGTAGTTGAAAAGGAAAGGGAGGAGAGACGAATCAAGTATAGCAACGCAAGTAAAAGGGAGATGACTAGAAAATGTCAGGTTGTAAGTGTGATGGATCTATGGAGGTAGACATTGCATGAAGGAGTTGAGGTTCATGTAGAGGATGTGGAACCTGAGAAGTCTATGTTACCCCATATTGGTAAGCATGGGAGAGAATTCCTTTTAGCTTCTAATGAGATTTCATCACATGGAGAAATGAGAGCCGTCAACATGCATCTGAACCCACCTAGTGACTAAGCCCTGGCACATGTTTTTCCAGATCAAGGGACAAGTATTGTTAACCCAGTTGGTATCGGTGGGAGTAACCGATTTGCGCCGAGGAGATATAATTTCTCGTTTGGAACATCCATAGTTGTGCAAGCCATTTCTATATTTGGAGGAATCTTTAGACAAGGTGTAAGTATGCAAGGATTAGGTATCACATCTGGGAGACGTGCAGGACATGAAACTGGTAGAGGGATAATATCACAAACCATTGGTGCGCAATTTAGTGGGACACTAGGAACACTAGGCATGACCACTTCAAGACCTTTGCCTACTACAAGAGGTGGACCTAGTGGGTGAGGAGGAATAGGACCTGATGGATCCATTGGATTTGGTGGAGGAGGAAACATCAGAGGTAACCAAGGCCCTAGATCGGGAGGATAAGGACCCTAGCCACCTCCCCGAGTTTTTTTCAAGATGTCTTTACACTTATCAGACTATAGGCATATTGAAGATGTTGTAGAGAATGTGCACAAGTGTGAGTTACTATGGCGCGTGAAGGGGATCACCACCCTAGAGTGGAAGGCAAGCCAATTTGAAAAAACTTTGCAAGGGCGCGTGCATAGGTTGTACAGAAATTATGACCCCCATTAAATGGTGGTAAACTACACCGCATTGAAGAATGCTTTCCTAATAGAGTTTAATATCCCTGAGTTTGAACAGAATAACATCATCACTCTAAAGGAAATCCAATAGGGAATGGTAGAGAGTGTACGGGAACATGATGCACATTTCAAGACTCTCTTATATAAACTATCCTATGACATTCATCCTTCTTAACATGCTCAATGGTTTTTCAAAGGATTGATAACACGATTTAGAATGGAATTTTCACACAAGACTTTCACAGACCCACGCGAGGCATTGGAAGTTGCCTTGCATGCTGAAGTTGTTGGGAGCATTGATAGTGGTGTTAGTCCATTTCTGGAAGCTCAAATTGTTGCAATCACCAAGTAGTTGGAGAAGCTTTCTGCAAACTCAGCACATGAGGTTCATAGTGGGCTCTAGTGTACAGACTTTGAAGTGGAGGGACATGTAAAGGATAGTTTCCCTCAGAATTCGATATGTGCTATGCCGGTAGATTGTGAGATTTTCCATGGGGATCATGATGTAAGTAGATGCCCTCTACTCCAGCGTGTAATCTGTAAGAATGTTTCTTTCTATTAAAAGATGTGTACCTCTATGACCCATGATACAAAGGATTATACACTGATTGATCAAATCCATGATGTTATTGATCTAGGTGTGCACCAGACTAGCCTTACAAGCAGTTCCAAGGATGATGAGCGTTGTCATGAAGGATGCATAGATGGAATGTGGAAGAGGTTTTTGTGGAGGATTTCATGGTTGCAGTAAATGCGGTGGAGGATGAAGTGAGTTCCTACAAGGAACCTATTATAATTTTGGATATAAATAGCATTATAAACGTGAGTGTCTTGATCTGTTGTAATGCTCATGGTGCGTAAAAAAAAGACAAGTACAAAGAGTGTCCAGAAATTTATGATCATATGAACTAGCACAACTGAAAAGACAATGTCACTTGGATGGTGAGCATCAAGAAGGCTGATTAACAGTGGATGCCAAGAGTGGAGCATGAGTAAGGGATAGAACCTATTCTAGTGACGATGCGAGCAGAGGCTGTGCATGTCAGGGAGATGCCAATACAAAGAAAACTAGTTTCAAGAGGGGAAGTGGTACATGGAAAATATCTAGACCCTGCTCATCAGAAGGAGGTGTATCAAGAGACTATGGACGTGATTCAAAGTTTAAAAGGGGAGATCCAATGTCTAAAGGAGTAATTGAGGCAATTGGAGCAAAGGAAGGATGTCGAGGTTCAAAAGGATGACCTAGATGAGGTCAAGGAAGTGTACATGATGTTAATGCAAGAGAATATTATCCCCTTGCTAGGAGAACGGCTAAGAGAGAAGGTACCACATGCCGGAGTAGAGTGCGAAAGGTAGGTTTTCCATGCAAACCTTCCTCCTCGCATCCTTGACTATGAAAAGGAGATTACTTTGAATGTGGTTGTTAATGGATGGCTTATGAGTAATATTCTCATCGACACGAGAGCAGAGGTAAATTTTCTTACCTTAGATGTCTGGCATCAAATGTGAAGGCCCACGTTGTACACATCTTCGAATTTTGTGTACATGGAAAACAAAACTAAGGCAATGCCCATTGGAGTCCTAAAGGATGCATTTATCACCATCCAAGGGGCCAAGTTCACTGGAGACTTCGAAGTCTTGGTGCTCGCTAAGGAAAAAAACTTTCCAGTGTTACTTGGGCACCCATGGTGTTACAAGAACAATGTCAACCTGCAGTTTAAAAAAGGGTATATCATCTTTGAGAACAAGGAAGAAAGGGTGGTCATTCCATTGATGGATGCAAATTCAGCACCCTATATTCAGCCCTTAGGAGAAGAAGTCCTGGATAGAATCTATGTGCACTCCATCAGAGATCTTGAGATAATTCACCCCACAAAAGGATTCATCTAGTTTGAATATGTTCATTCCTTAAGTGATACCACTAGTGTGGCATATGAAAATTGGGCGCATGGGACTTATGATTTAATTGGGTTACAGTTGAGAGGATATGTAGCAAGGGTAACAATATCGCGCTCACTCAGGTGCCTAGGAAAAATAAATCCAAGCTATTTTGGGGGAGTATACGCTGAACCTTTCTTGTGAGAGATGGAAGCTCAATGGAAAAATGAGGATGAGAGGAGGGGAATTATCAACTATAACCTACTCGAAACTATAGCATGGTGGTGGGCTACACATCAAGAGAACCTCCTAGAGTGGTGTGAGGTGAGGATAACATTTTCTGTAAGGTTCTCTAGGAACAATGTGCCCACTATCATATAATATTACCATGGTAACGAGACCACCTCATTTCATATCCAAGGATGTGATAAGGACTGTATGGGAAGCACATAAGCATTACCACCTTCGTTATGGGTGCATAAATTATATTCCACCTTACAAGGTTGTGCACATTCATGGTATATTCATTTGAAGATCTTTTGTCAAATAGGTAATTAGCAAGAGCTGAAAGCTAATCTAATTCAAGCTTTCGAGTATAGGAGTAATAATCCATCAGTTGATAAGGTGCTACAAGTAATAAAGTGCCTTAGATGGGAGATAGTGATATGGCGGAGGATATGATGTTGGAGTTACTAGGTGAGCCTTATTTGGAGGCATGCCTCAATGAAGAAGAATCAGAGGAAGTATAGCTTGAGCACATCTGCATGGAAAAAGAAAAAGGAAAAATGGTCTATGTAATAGATGAAGAAGAGATGGAGACTTTGGATGTTAACCATTCAGAAGGTATGTGTGAATTCATAGACAGTGTTGATGGGTGAGCACGCACCTACCATGAGCCCTTGAAAACAAAGAAGGTTAACATTTGGACAAAAACAAAACCTAACGAAGCCATCATTAGGGACTATTGGATGGAAAAATAAGTTTCAAATGTCATTGATTTGTTGTACAAGTTCCAAGATTTGTTTCCTCACAGGTACCATTGACTTAAAGGAATTCACCATTCCTTGGGAGAGATGAAGATCAAGTTAAAGGAAGGTGTGTGCCTGATTCGGAAGAGGCCTTATCAGATGAATCCAAATTTACGTATATAGGTTAAGGAATAAATAGACAAGATGATAGCATCTGGTATCATTGAGGTAGTGGAAGAATCAGAATGGATAAGCCCAATGGTTATCAGTATCAAGAAGGATGGAAGGATAAGAATTTTTGTTGACTATAGGGATCTGAATGTAGTATGTGTCATCGATCCTTTCCCAACCCCCTTTACTGAAGAAATTTTGGAGGGAGTAGTCAGGCGTGAAGTCTACTCCTTCACGGATGGGTTCTCAGGGTATCACCAAGTTAGGATTGCAAAAGAAGAGAAGAGAAAGAAAACTTTCACCACTGAATGGGGAATTTTTGCCTACACGGTTATGCCTTTTGGATTGAAGAATGCGGCTGTTGTGTTCTCACGCATCATGGTACAAACATTTTAGGACTTCATCCATAAGTTTCTTCAAGTTTACCTGGACGACTGGACAGTGTATGGATTGTTGAAAGATCATTATGACAATTTAAGGCTGATGTTTGAAAGATGTCAGAAATTAAGGATATCCCTCAACATTAAGAAATGTGTCTTTGCTACTCCATTTGGAACTTTGTTAGGACACATTATATGCAAAGAAGGTTTGCTAGTAGATCCCGCTAAAGTTGTAGTTATTGTAGGTTAGGGGAGCCTACTATTCAAAGTGCATTGCATAGATTCCTTGGGCATATGGGGTATTACAGGAAGTTCATCAAGGGGTATGCCAAGATCATTGTGACCTTGGAGGAATTATTAAAACACAAGAGTTCCTTGCATTGGGGAGAGGCACAACAAAATGCATTTGACACTTTGAAGGATAAGTTGGTCATGGTGCCCATATTACGATTTTCTTCTTGGGATAAGCCTTTCCATGTGCATGTTGATGCCTCAAGAACAACTATGGGAGAAGTACTAGCACAACCTGGTGAGGGAATTTTTTATCATCCCTTATGCTTTGAAAGTAGAAAATTAACACCAACAGAACAAAATTACACAACTACTGAGTACAAAGCATTTTCTATGATCTACGCACTCCACAAGTTTAGGAAACATATGTTGGAAACACCATTCACATTCTACACGGACCACATAGCATTGAAATACTTATTCAACAAGCTCGTTCTGCAAGGTTGCATGTCTTTGGGTCCTATTATTTCAAGAATTTGAGTTCACAGTGGTCGTAAAATAGGGAAAAATAAATTTAGGACCTAACCACTTATCAAGGATTAACTCATGGGAGGATGCGCAAAGCATTAAGGATACCATGTCGAATGTGCAACTGTTTAGGTTGCAGCGTGCACCTCAAACTTGGAAGATAGCATAGTATTCTTAAAAATAGGTATGGCACTGGAAGGATTGAAGGCTCTAGAGAGAAATTAGTTAGCAATACGCATCACACCCTACATGTTGATTAGTGGAGACTTGTATAAGTTATTTCATGATGAGGTTCTTCGTCGATGAGTATTAGATCATGAGTGCGTGGTAATTATGGAAGAAGCACATGGTGGGATTTTAGGGGGACACTATGTAGGAAATTTTACCATGTGGAAGATTTTATTAGCAAGGATTTGGTGGGAAACCATCTATAAGGATTGTATTGAGTTTTGCAAGGCCTGTGACCATTTCTAGTGCCTTGGCAAACCTGGAAAGAGATATGAAATTCCCTTGTGAATGATAGCTAGTGCTGAACCATTTAAAAAATGGGAAATCAACTTTGTAGGGCCAATTGTGCCAGCTACACGAAGGACTGGTTCATGGTATATCATCACTTGCACTGATTACTTGACATGGTGGGCAGAGGCACTGGCTATGAAGGATTGCACTGTAGCGATAGCTGCTATATTTTTATGGGAGAACATAATCAACATATATGGTTGTCCTTTAAGTTTAACAAGTGATAGAGGTACACACTTTCTCAATGAAATGGTCAGGATTCTGTTAGCAGAATTTATGGTGGCCCATCACAAGACTACCCCTATCACCCTTAAGAAAATGGAACTGCTGAGGCATTTAACAAGATACTAAGTCACACGTTGACTAAGATCTGTGATGTTGGAAGACAAGATTGGGATGACAAAGTATCATTTGTTCTATGGGCATACAGGACAACCTACAAAAGGTTGAACAAGGCCACACCATTTTAATTAGTTTTTGATGTGGAGGCTATTTTTCCAGTTGAATTCATTTTACCATCGTTGCGTATAACACACGCAAGAGGATTAGCTGATGAGAAAGCTCTAGAAGAAATAATTTATAAGTTAATGTAGTTAGATGAAAGGTGATCACTTACTAGATGGAGTCAGAAGATAAAAAAAACCAAGAAAAAAGGCATGGCATGATTTCCATATCAAGAACAAGAAGTTTGAGGTTGGGAAAATGGTGTTGTTATATGATTACAAGTATTTGCACCATCTTGGGAAGTTGAAAGTCCACTAGTTGGGACCCTACATCATCTTGTACATTCTTGATTTAGGCACTTGCAAATTACAAGTGCTGGATGGGACGAGGTTACCAGGTCACTTTAATGGGAGTAGGCTGAAGCCCTACTATAAATAAGTCTTCTTGGTGTTTGTAATAAGGTAGTATTTCCAATTAGCTTAGAATTTCCCTTTATGCTTTTTCTTTCTTTTGTTTCACTTTCTCATTGCTTGTTCCTTTCTTTTGTTTCATTTTTGCACCATATGCACTAGTAACCACATTATTTTTCCAGGGTTTTGTATGCATAGAGGACCGTGCATCTATTTTAGTGTGGGGTGGAGTGATGTGAAGTATAAGCCTGTAATACAAGTTGAGTGGCCCAGTAGAAGGAAGCATGTAAGGTGGAGAAAGTGCATGAGGAAACAATGGATATTAGACTATGGTGTCAAAAAGGCTTTACAAAAACCACGTACATAAAGGATGAAGAGTGCATGAACAACATGAGGTAGGTGAGAGAAAAAATTAGGTAAATGAAAGAAGTAGCTTCGATGTTGTAGATCCGTGCGTAATATTCTTCATTCGGGTTGGATTTTTTCACATCAGAAGGTTGTAAAGTGTTTTTCATGCATGATGTAGCGCATGGGTAAGGGTCCTTAAAGTCGGCTTAGTGGAAAAATTTGCATTTAATGTTAAGGTATGTTGGTAGGTGATATAACATTTAATGCTAGAAAAAAGGAAAAGCTATAAATACGAAGTCGGGCAAGTCATTTTTTACCTTACGATTACAAAGTGAAAGAAGCTCTTACGAACTAGAGCATCCAGAGAGAAATTTGTGCAAAGAAAGGAGAATCCGAGAAATTTGAGTGTGCATCTAGAGTAGATCTGCAAACCAAAAGGAAGGAGTACACAGGCATGAAGAAGGTTGTGTGAAGAGTGTCATCTTGTGGAAGGATTTCCTAGTTAGGGTTTGACAGCTAGGGCACGGAAAAAGAAGGATTCATTTCAGGAGTTGAAGCTTTGGAGTAGCTTTGGGATTGAGCAGAGTAGTAGAGAAAAGAAAGAGGAAGGAGTATTTAAGTTCAGTCTGACTAGAAAATATGGCACCCAGAAAACCAACCATTTCACTAAAGAAAACAAAGGGCAAGGGCAAGGGAAAGCAGACTGCTACCATCGCAAGCTCAAATGAAGAATGGTATGTAGAGATGTAGTACCCAGATGGGGTATTGCTAGGAAAAGAGTGGGAGTCACACTTACGAAAGATGGCCGTGAGAAATTATAACCATCACATGAGCACAACCGAGAAGGAAATGGCACTAGAGTTGGTCTGACCAACTAACAAGAGGACACCAAATGGGATGCCCATTTACAACGATGAGGTAAAAGTCAAATTGGAGAAGGCTAGATTATTATAAGTATATGAGTTTTCCTACTTTGGCAAGCCTGAGTGCCTTTACCAATGGTTGATGTCACTCGTACATGAGGATCACTTTTACTTTATGGGGCACAAGGTGTGCATCACACCACAATTGATATCCAAGTTCACAAGACTCATTTATAAAGGAGATAACATAGATGATGATTTAAGCAACAAGGAGGATATCAAGGAGACTATAGTTGCATATGACTACAAGAAGGGGTCGTGATACTTTGACATCACTGAGATGACCAATTATGAGGATGGCCTTCACTTGGTGACCAAATCAATGACCAAGAATGATGGACATAAGTGAAAAAGATGTGGCTAAATGTATGCCAAAAGATATCTGAAGGAACCATCTACAACTTGTCTACTTTCATCACAACTAAGATTATAAGCAACGCACATGAGGGAGAGAAGATACTCTTCGGTAACATCCTCCTCACCATTGTATTTTCAAATATCAGAGTGCCCGATGGGCCAGAAATGTATGTTTGGGAATATCTAGAAGAGGATCCCTCACCTACAAAAAGGTTTACGAAATAAACTTGTGAAACCATGACGACCGCTCACAAAGTCTTCCTAGAGAAGTGGTATAAGTGAATGTGTGATGCATTCAGGGCTGAGTGGAGGATCCTAGAGTATTTTCCCATACTCATGGATGGAGAGGAAGATTTTTTAGTATATACCAACACTTCTGTATTTGGATATTTACATTGACATATAGGAATATGATTCCATGGTGCAAACTACCCTTCTCCTTCACCACACAATACTTCCAAGCCATAGTTAATCGGTTCAGGGAGGCCAAGATATTAAGGTTCAACCTTATTGAGGTAGATATATAGCACCGTGAACTACTTCAGAAGATCGTTTACTCAAAGAAGCATGTGTATGTGGAGATATATGTCTCCCACAAGATACAGATGATGAAGCCTTTAACGTTGGCGATTGCAGGAAGGACTGCAGAAAGGGTGTGTCTGTGCATAGGGCCAAATTTTGAAAAAGGAACTTACTTAGAGAATTATGTCTCCATCCTTGAAGACCCTACAAGAAGGAAGAAGGATGTGCCTAGGAAGATAGAGAGAGAGAGAGAGAGGTGTAGAAGGCACCAAGTGTTCAAACCACGAAAATAGTGAGCACACCGGAAGTAAGCACTAATCCTATTACTTGCACGTAGAGAAATAAGTCTCCTGCCAAAGTGAAGACCCCAGAAGAAGATGTGTTGGAGCACGTAGATCCCCTCACCTATGAAGAATCGCTAATGAAGACATCACCTGTCTCAGAAAAATAAAAGGAAGAATCTCCTGTACTGGAATCCCCAGTAAGGAAGAAGAAGAAGAAGGTAACTAATGAGGTAGATTCAGAAGAAAAATAAAGTCTAGATGCCTACATCGGTGAAAAGGATGATGATGATGAGCCAGAAGGAGGTGAAGATCATCTTGTCTATGAGATACATGATTATGAGGAAGAAGGAGATGAGTATAAAGAAGGAGATGAGGAGTATAACGAAGGAGATGAGGAGAAGGAGAATGAAGAAGAAACTGAGGCCCAAGGCAAGGAGGTAGGCGGGGAAGAAAATACAAAATATCAAAGGACCCCAAGCCTTACAAAGGAACTAGGTATACATGAGGCCGCAGAGAGAGAAGTGGAGAAAATCATCAAGGACATGGTAGAACAAGAGGTAGAATGTAGCGTGAACGTGGTGATGAGGGAAGTTAAGGAAGAAAGCATAGGAAAAGAATATACTAGCATGCAAGGAGATCCCTGTTTGGCTGTAAGCTTTCCAAAAGCCACACAAATAGGGAGGAAGAGCATAGAAGCAACGCAAGGTCAAAGAAAGGGCTACATCGATTATCTGAACAAGATGTTGCACGTGCTTCTAGAACACCGTGCTAACATAGTAACTCTTAGCCATACCTTTGTTTGATGAGGAAGGCACGTATCCTCAAAGAAGGAAAATTTTATCATGGGCATTTGAATCCCACATTGATGAGGCTAAATTTGAAATAAGCCAAGGATAATTACTGAAAGTTCTTGAAACAAAAGGAATAAACCCCTTGGTGAATGCTCAACAATTATCAGATGAGAAAATATGCAATGCGCTCAATAAATTTTCAGTTGAGGTTGAAGCCAGAATATTTGGAAGAAATGATAGGGTGAAGTTCCTAGTGGCTAGCACAAAAATATGGATCAGCCTTACAGTGCCTAGAGGACTTGACCTGCATACTCATTATGGAGAGGTGTATAATGCCTAGAGGACTTGACCCACATACTCACTATGGAGAGGTGGCCACTTGCCTTAGAATCTATAGAAGATGCATCCACGTGCCAAGAAAAATATAATAAGAAGAAGGTTGTGGAATTTTTTTCTTAGTACAACAAAATCCTCACCAATGTAAAATCCACCTCACAAATTGTTGAGTCTACCTATTATTATTTGCATAGATAGCGATAGAGTGGTAAGTATCCTTGTTGCCACCCATGAAGCGGAACTCAAGGAGTTCTAAGAAAATAATAAAGGGAAACAAGGATGAGTGAGAAAAAAATCCTATCCAAAGTAGAAAATAAATCAGAGGCCATTGAGACCTTGCGAGGCTCAATCAAGAACCAACTAAAGGAGTTGTACCCCCAAATCACTCAGAAGATGGATGCACTTGAGGATTTGGGAAAACATCTGGAGGATATCATAGAGACAATGAGTACTAAGGGAGAGGAGATGAGTTTTGAATAAGTGAGCGCTTTGGTGGGTGACCTCTGTTAGCAAGGTTAGAATGAGGTCGACACTTGGGGGAAAATAGAAGCATATTTAGGGAAGGATTTCCCCCTCCTCCTCTAGAAATAAAAATAGTTCCCCACTCTTTCATTCTTTTCCCCCATTTCTTCATTCCTTTATTCTTCCATTCCAACCAATTGTAAGGATTTATCATTCTTTATTCCTTTATTAAAGAGTGTTTCTAAGGACAGATAACAAGCGTAGTGTGGGGTGATGTTGGGCCCCAAAATATCAGCTAAGTATAAGAATGTGCGTGGGTGCATGGGACCTAGTTAAAGAAGGGAACGTGGGTTAAAGGTGCGCAAGGAAGGGTTCTGGTTGGGTTTTCCAGAACACGTGGCACGCGCGCAAGGAAAAAAATGTTTTGTACTTAGTCGTATCTGACATCCCAGGTAGCACACGAGAAAATCATGACCCTTGTGGATAAGGTGCTAGCCTGGCGATTGTGGGATCAAAAATTGAATATTCCAGGCATGTGATGGAAGGTTCCAAAAGACATCATTACAAGGAGTGGAGATATCGTATTTGAGAAGGCATGATTCCATGGAGAACCACTTCGACGCTTGGCAACTAATTTGTAACTTCTAAAAGGCATGGTGGTGGGTGCTAAGGTTATAAACAAGCACCCGATGGAAGAAAAGGAAGAGAAGAGTAGAGTAGATAGAGTATGGAGAGTGTGGAGGAGAAAAAAGAGAGGAAAAGCCTTGCAGAAGCATAATGGAGGATGTTCTGGGTTAAGGATTAGGATTACTCTATAAGCAATGGTACTTCTAGGGGGATGGGTTTTCATTCTTTTTGTTTTTGGAATATAATGAGCACAATATTGCTCTAATCTATTACTTGGCTATGCATAGTTATGTGAGGATCGGTTAAGACCTCAAGGGATTGTAATGTGGATTATTGAACATGTTAAGATGAATATAAGGCTCAATTATAAATCATATGTGTGTTCAAGAGTATAATACTTATGTATTTCCTTTTTGTGTGAACCATTTCCTTGCTTGTTAGAATGTTGCATGGTTCTCTTGTACTCATTTCCATTGGAATAGTTGTTATAAGATTATGCATTCTCACAAAACTCACATAAAGGAGAGACTCGGCACCCACGCGTGCCTTGGGTGAGTTCCCAGCGCCCGCTGGGTGATAGGTCGACATGAATGGGATTAAACTATTGGTCTAAGGGTATAAAATATGACTAGAACACTCACAAGAACTATATCTAGGTCTGAAATGTAGTGCATTGCTCAATGATAAGACCACTAGTTTGGCGGCTAAGATCAGTTTGACCCATTCATTTTCATATTTATTTTTTCTTGGGTTTGATACTTCCTTTTATATTATAGGTCATTATACAACTCATCTGGTGAATCCAGTGTGACAGACAGGAAGGGTTCTGAATCAACTTACGACCATACTAGATTAAATTTTGAGGTTTTACACATATCAGAGTGCCCAAACTCTAGACCATGCTTCCCCAAGCACCCTAGTGCCCTCTCAGTTATTTTAGATCTTCCAAATCTAGCCTTCGCAAGCTCCCTGAGTGATCATTTGTACTTTCATATTTTTTTTTAGATATGCGATAATCTGCGACAGTCACCCCCAATCAACTAAGTCATATTTCCTCTTTTACTTGCATGTCTAGGGTTTTATTCCACTTAGAGTAATTAATTAAATTTATTCTATACTATTTTACTCCTTTTATTACATTTTTTTAGTCCTCTTAATTAGATTAACATTAATACCCATGTACCCTAATACTCTCTCCATCTAGGCATTTAGGTTTTATTTTTGTTAATCAATAGGGAATATTTTTAATCAAGATAAAATAAACATTACATATTGTATTTATAGGTGTGGTTGACAAGGTTATTTTCTAACCACCATAACTATGGGAAGTGCATTAGCATAAGCCATAAAACTCACTTGAGGAGTGCCATAGGAACCTTGAAGTAGTCAACACACAAGGTAACTAGATAGCGAAATGAATGCCTTTGTCCCAACTGACTAGTAAAACCTTATGAGATTAGAGTCACATATATCTAGTAATGGAGACCACAGTCTGATTCATTTTGAGAAATATCTTTGCTCAATGTTTCACAGGGGGTAAATTAAAATCATAAACTAGCAATAACACCATGCTCACTCGGGTATACTGCTGACACCTAGTTGAGAGACATACCTAGGAGGCCAAACAGTGTCCAAGCCAAGCTAAGGTAGAGGCCAAAACAAACCAAAAATAAAAACTCTCTTTTTGTTTCTTTCTTTTGTTTTATTTTTTTTGTAGTTGTAACATTCCCATTTTAAGACTTTAGAAACAAGGGAATTTTTTTTTTTGAAACATAATGTTCTCTGTTCTAAATAAAACATCATTTAGAACACACATTCCATGCCAATCAATCTCATAATAGATAACCATATGCAGCTGCAATGACTCTGTATGCTACCGATCTCTCATTCTATTACTTGGTTATCAACTGATCTCTCATGTTAACTTAAAGTATAGAATACTTTATGTATACTATGTATACTTGGTTCTCCTACCCTATTCCAGTTACTAAGTGATCTATTTAAAGAACCTATCTAAATATTTGTTACCAATATTCATTTGACATCACTTTTCTTTAAACTAGGTGACATAGGACAATGCAACTAGCAACTTGCAATACTTTGTCCAAATATTTTCAACATATTGTTCATGTTACTATTCCTAGACGACATACTCGTCATTCTAGGATACGTCCTTCACCTCACTCTTTTGTTATCTAGAATGGTCTTTACTGACTACCGTTAGTCCACTTGCCCAAGGTTTGACCCTAGTCCGGGTTAGAAACATAGTTTATTATAGGAAGACGCTCATAATGAATTAGGGTA
The DNA here is from genome assembly GCA_019776745.2 of Taxus chinensis. NCBI lineage: Eukaryota > Viridiplantae > Streptophyta > Pinopsida > Cupressales > Taxaceae > Taxus > Taxus chinensis. Next base: position 15,184,902 of record CM034153.1, read on the forward strand.
TATGGGAATACTCGGTTGACCTAAGTCAACCAGATGTGCCGAGGTACCCTAAGTCATTGAAAGCTACTACCTATCCTAAACATGCTGCTAACTTGACCTAGAGAGAAACTAAGTTCAAGTCCAGATGTGTGTAGATCTAGATGAACAAATACGGAATGGTGTTGCCACATGTCAACTACAACACTGTATTATCGAGAAGTCCTAGGACTTCTCGAGGGTACAGTCTTGCAGTTGGCATGTGCTAACATCTGTTAGAAATAATTCATCAAGATGTACATACCCCCTAAGTGGTTATTAATCATAATTAAATTGGATTAAGATTCAGATTGCAGCAACCATGCCTAACCCTAATTCCAACATTTATTAAGTTCTTTACCCATACTTATCCTGATTAGATATGGATAACTTCATTAATTCAAGTTTGTATTGTTGTTTATTAACATGGCATAACAAGCAGTTATCCCAAAAATAGGACAAAAAACATCAACGTTTAATTCCTAATGCAACCTAGTTGTCCAAATCAAGTGTGACATCCACCTAGATTCAACTAGTGTTTACTTGATAAACATAGTTATAAAGATTAAGAATCATAACCACTATTCATTTTATCTTTCATTCTTTGGGAGAGGAAGAGTCTTCCTCTGCATGGTTAAATGTTAGTTTAAACAAAACCTTTTTATCATTCGTTACTCTTATAGTTTAATTTTATATCCCCGGCATACTTCATTATTAAACTATAGTTGAGTAGTTAGAGAATGAAATATTTTGCAAATTAACAAGTTCCTTATAATAAGGGAGATTATACTATCTCCTTAATCTAACTCAATACCTGATAACAACAATAGTATACAAACAGATATAAGGAATACTGCCAAGATATCACTATTATTTCTGGCATACAAGTACAAAAGAATTCGCATCACAAATTGGAGTCCAACACAAAACCTTTCAATTCATGATTTTAAATATACATTTACAAAACTATGCATTTCAGACATTTTACATGTCAATCATAATTAAAATCTTAAAAGAACATCACTTTTATTTTCCAATACAACTCAAGAATGATTCAAAACTCTTTACATAAGATCCAGAATTAAATAAGCCAATGCATCATAAAAGTTCTTACCTTCTTTTATCACTTACGATGTCCATCTACAAAAATTGCTAACACGGGTCAGTTCAATGAACTGAGCATGATAAGCACTAAGCATTAAATTAAACTGCATTCCACTAATTGTTCCATTAAACAACTCTGCTTTAATGAAACAATTAATATATCATACAATTAATCATAAGTAATATCATCCAGAAAAGAAGTTCAATTTAAAGACTCTAAATTCATTATTAAGAAAAGAGCATAATATAATTTGCATCACTTGCATTATATCATATGGTTTTATTGATCCTATCAATTACTTTAAAACAATCAACTGGTCTTGTCATCTAATTGTTTCATAATTCTATAAGAATAGAAATACACATTTATCTTTTCTAAGCAACAAAAGAAGTTAATTACAGCATAGCTCATATTAGGATGATTCATCTTTCCATATAAACAAAAGAAGAGAATCAATACATTCTTATTCCCCATACACAGATCATCTAAAGGATAGAATCAGGTTTAGAACACACAACACTACCTCAGTACAAAGATAACAATATAAGGAATCCATATATAAAGAGACAACATCTAAACAAGAATCCTAGTTCAATCCAAGAAGATTAGGAAGCAAAACAGTCTAACTGAAAGTCTTACTAACTTCTATATGTTAGTAGATATAATTCAAAGGTCTGAAACCAGACTATCCACAAATCCAAACTAGACTCAACAGTATAAATCTCTTATCCAATCCATCTAAGAAGTTTCCATCTAAGAAGAGAATAAATTAAAGAGAAGTTCAGTCAATGAACTTATAAAATCAACAAAAAAAGGATCTATTTCAAAAGTTGTTCATTATAATGGCTAACAAGGGGACCCCATCTCCCCTTTGTTGTTCATTATAATGGCTGACAATTTAAGCCGATCTATTTCAAAATCTATCCATATTGGTATGATAAATGGATTTCAACCTACTTCTGATAATCAGGTTTCCTCTCACCAGTAGTTTGCTGATGACACTCTCCTGCTTCCGATGGCCTCAATAATTGAAGCGAAGGCTATCAAAACTATCCTTAGATTTTATGAGGAAGCCTCGGGATAGAAAGTTAATTTTGACAAAAGCTCAATCTATTTTTTCAATACTCCTATTGAAAGGAAAAGAAAGATTGCTCTCATTCTTGGATGTACTATTAATTCCCTTCCTGCTACTTATTTAGGGCTCCCTATGAGTACTAGTAAGGTTTTTAATGAGGTTTGCAATGATATTCTTAAGATATTTTAAAAAAAACTTTCTGGTTGGAAAGGAGCTTTACTATCAAGTGCAGACAAGTGTTTATTGATAAAAAAACACTCTTCAGAACTTACCTATTTATATCATGTCAATGTTCAGCATTCCAACAACAGTGATGAATAACATTGAAAAAATTTAAAATCAATTTTTATTTCATGGTACTGAAGATAAGTTTAAGTACCATTTAGTTTCTTGGGAGCAGGTATGTAAACCAAAGAGGATTGGGGGTTTAGGAATCAAAGATATCAAACATATGAATGTTGCAATTATTGCAAATTTGGGTTGGAGACTTATAAAAGAGCATAAGCCTTGGACCGAGTTGATCAAAATCAAATACATTTCCAATCAAAGCATGAATTCCTTTATTTTTGATCATTTACTTCCGAATGGTTCTATTTTCTAGAACAATCTTCTCCACATCAGACATATTCTCTCTCAGGGATGTAGCTAGAAGCTTGGGAATGGACAAGACATTGATTTTTAGACTGACAAATGGTCGTATATTAATTGTATTTCCACTTATGGTCACATTAAAGACAGCTTAATTAGAAATTATGGGCACAAAGTCCAGGACTATATTGAGGTGGTTAAAAATAAAAGGAAATGGAAACACATCAAAGTAGATGAGGATACTGTGCATTCTAATGTTTCATCCATGTAGATTCATCTCTCCCTAATTCATATCAGTCCTCAAAATCATAAGGATGAACTCATTTGGAAAGATTCCTTTGATGGAGAGTACTCGGTTAAATCTAGCTACAACTCTTTCTTTGCCTCTATTGAAAGTGATACTAAGTGGCATAAGCTGTGGATGCCCAAGCTAACCCCTAGAGTAAACTTTTTCTGGTGGCTTATCATTAAAGGCAAGATCCTAACTAATGACAATCTCATTAGGAAAGGATTCATCATGCCTAACAGATGTTGCATGTGTCAGGAAGAAGCAGAAGACATCAAACACCTCTTTCTTCATTGTAAGTACACTTCCAAAATTTGGCATCTCATTTTTTAAAACTTCAATCAGGAATGGATCTTTCCCCATACTTGTCTTTAGGCCTGGAAATAAAGGAACTCTCCTTTCAAACATTATGTGGTGAGCAGATTATGGGAACTAGTTCTCCCTCACACCATGTGGCGAGTTTGGAAAGTTCGTAATGATGTCATTTTCAGGAATACCAGAAATTTATGCAAAAAAGTCTACAAATAAATTATCATTGTTGTGAAAGACAACATTGAAAGATTTAAACCCCCCAAAAATAGACTTTACCCTGAGGAAGAAGAGCACATTCTGGCTTCTTGGAATATTGGCATTGTTTTGAACAAGAATAACAATAGTATTGATAGATCCACTATCCGATGGATTTAGCCTCCCAGTTTTTGGCATAAGTTGAATTTTGATGGGGCCTCAAAAGGAAATCCTAGAGATTCTGGAGGTGGGGGATTCATTAGAGATCACAGAGGCTGTTTTGTTGCTACTTTTTCTAGTAAAATGGGTAGGAAAACTAATCACTACTCTAAAGCTCTTGCTGCTCTTTGGGGAATTAGGCTAGCCAGAGATTGTAATATTTCCAATATTATAATTGAGGGTGATTTACTTAACATTATCAATCTTTTAAACCAAAAACAACCCCCTAGTTGGTCAATCAGGGACTTTATAGCTGAAGCTACATATATTTGCAAGAGTCTTGAAAATTTTGAAATCAAACATACCTACCATGAAGGCAATAGTGTGGCAAATGGTTTGGAAAATATTGGGGTAAATAATACTTTTCAAACTTGGTTAAGGGGTGATATTATTCCTACTAAAGTAAATGATGACATCATCAAAGATTTGCATGCTTGGAATGTAATCACTAATATTTGTAGTATTGATGCTGAGGAGCGGATTTTTAAGTGCAAAGTGATGACATCATCAAATATTTACACGACTTGGAGTGTCATCATTAATAGATATAGGGAAAATTCTAAGGAGTGGTTAATTAATTGCAAAGTGAGGATTAATAATTACATCACTCCACACGATTGGGAGGGATTCAAAAGCAGAGCTGAGGATGATTTGTATAGTTTTCAAATTTTTACCATTACGGGAAGAGGTAATATCACAGGAAAAATGGGGGGACTGCCTTGCAAGACTGAGCCCACCCATAATCCAGCATGGAAAGATGATACAGTTCTCTAGAACTATTTACATAAAGGGGGTCTCATGAACTTTATTGAAAAAATCCAAGGTTTTGATGAGGATCTCTCAATTAAATTTTCTCATTGATGGAGGAATCACGTGGTTGAGTACAATAATATCAAGGTTGAGATTTCTGAGGATCTTATTGCCCAGGTCACCAGGCTCAGTCTAGATGGAACCAAATTCTTCAACAAGCACGTGGACAGAGAGGTGGAGGCTAGAAGTTTCTAGATGAGGGATAGAATCTAGAGTTTGTGACGGATGGCATCAAAATTGCATCTGTTCCAGAGCCTTTTGTTGAGATAGCAAGGATGGTGGTAAGGTACATTACTCTGGAGGGGAGATTTTTCACTATTCCCAAAAAGCACTTAATCTTCCTTAATCACTTTCATAGAAACCTCACCATAAACTTTCCTCATTACTTGTTGAATTCTTTGGAGAAATATGTACTAGAAGTGAAAAACCACACTAGGGTTGTTCCCCTTCATCAAGGTTTAATACTTCTCATTCACCACCACTGCTCAGCCTACCCCCGCTCAGATTCTGCTCCTCCTCCTGCCTCCATCCCTCCCCTTCCCGATAGGAAAATTGACATTGCTACCACTAGCAGGAAAAGGAAAGAGATGAAAAATAAGGTCCCTGCTTCTTAGAGGGTTCTTAGAATTCATAAAGACCTGGAGCTTGCTGCGAATTTACTGCACATTAGTAATCCGGTGGAGGAGCCTAAAGATGAGGACTTGTTGGTCAGAGTAGAAAATATGGAAAAGGAGATTCAGGACCTAAAGAGTGCTATTAGGGATATGGATAAAACAAAGGGTAAAAGGAAACTGCAAAATGATGAAGATGATGATATCACTGCTGAATTTTTCAAGAAGCTTCTATCTCTGGATGCCAGGCTTGGCAATGCAAAAGGGTGTAATGAATGTATCCTCTCAGCTCTTAAAAGAATCTACAATTTTATCGAGCAACATGTGCGTATTATTTGCAGTATCAGTGATATTACCAAGGATATTTGGGGTTCCAAGGAGAACAAAGATCTTGCAATTGCCCAGGCGGATTTGAAAGATCCATCCCAAGCCACCACCATTGCGTTCTTCATCTCACTCCAAATGATTAAAGCCAAGATTGACCAGGCTATCAAGTGATGTGGAGCTCTGTTGCTATTTACTGGCGGTGAAGTTGCTATTGACTGGCAATTTTGGTGTTTTTTTTTTACTAGGAAGACCAGTGGTGGTTATCTCTTGTTCGTATTTTGTCTCTTCTGCTTTTATTCAGATCACTATCTGTCTTGATCCTGTTTTGTTTCTATATTGTATTATCTGGCTGTTGAGCCCCCTGATGTTGGATGTTTTACATTTTTAGGGTCGGTTTTTCCTCTTTTGGTATCTGGCTTTTGAGCCTTTTTGTACACAGGGTATAGTCCCTTCAAAACTATTTACCCATAATAAAAAAATAGAAAAAGGATCTCAAATAGAAAAGGACCTAATCCATAATTCATTTCATTTATACTATGAAATGAAATCCCTTATCTAATTCAAACTTAGAAATCATTTAACTATTTCCCAAAAGAGAATGCAAAACCGAACACACAGTTAAATAATGCACACTTCAAACTTTCCATTACAAAACTTAAAAACCGGTTTCCTATTTCCACTCACCAAGCTCAAGTTCAATTCAAAACTTAGAACGAAATTGATAGTATAGACTCTAAACAGTATACTGTCCCCAAGAGAACATATTCCTTTCTCTATAAAACTTGGAGATTCATTCAATGAATCCATAAAGGAGTAGAAATCCTCAACAATAAAATATTACAAGGGTCAATACAACTCAGGAACTCAAAGATTGAATTCCCATTACAAGGCATCAACAACTTAATACATATGAGTAAGTAGTTCGCGATCCCAATAAGAACAACATTAGAAAGCATTCTGAACAGTAATAATGTATCCTTTCATACAACACTCAATATAATATGTTTTAGATTCACATTCTATTAAAACCCATGAATCAGATAAAAGATCAAAAGAGAGTAAGAAAACTAAAAAATTTGTTTAAGACAAGTACTGTCCCAAATTTCTTCCAAATCGACTGAATAGAATCACCAAAGGCCTCTCGAGTTCCAGTTAAAAGGTTATGACAGGGAAAGATTTGTTTCAACATCAATAATAATAAGGAAATTAAATAATACACTTCCTTAACCTCTAATCTTTTAATGACTGACCCAAACGAACTAAAGATCAACCAAACCCTCAACAAGACGTAGTTCCAGTCCATTTATTTCTATGAACAAAATAGTCAAGTTTTCCACAAGACACGGGTTCACTCAGGGCAGATAAGAATAGGATACTCTTCAAATTCACATGCCCTGTCAAGTTCAAGAATACAGGGCAGCCTAAAAGATAGAAGTAATACAACCATTCCCTCTCAAGAAGTAAAATAGAGGAGATCTCAAAAATAAGTTACCCGGTCTACTTCCAACCAAAATAAAACTCACAAGATCCCTTCAAGCATACAATATTAAATGAGATTAAAGCTTTACAAATCCTTAATACCCACTAAACTCTAGCTCAAAATACATGTATAAAATCAAACACGTCGATTCCAACACAAGTTCAAAACAACCATCTATGGAATACATGTATTGTGTTTAATACGAGCTTCAAACATAAGTTCAGAACTTCACAAGGCTCAACACCATCTTAGACAAACACAAGTTCAAATACGAGCCTATAACAAAACACGAAGCCCTAAATATAAGCTCAAAGCAAAACACCAATGCTCTAATACAAGTCCAAGTATTCTCAAATCCTTAAATAAGAGTAAAAATTCCAGCTCAGAGTAAATGTATAGAAAAAAACTCAACAACTCGACTATAAGTTCAACATTTGCAAGAAATGAATAAGAGTACAGTGTTGAATATGAAGATTCAACCAAAATTTATTAACTACACCAAGTTCCAGCTCAATCCAGAACAACATGAAGTCCCATTAAAATCTCATAAAAAATCACAAAGCTTCAACACAAGCTTATAACAACCACGAAGCTCCACTATAAGCTCAACGAAACACAAGACTAAAACAGAGATTCAGAACCATACAAGTAACAAGCCAGTTAAATCAACATTAGTCTTAAATGCAAGTTACAGATCTTTGATTACAAGCTATAAAGCTTCAAAAACAAGTTACAGAGCTTCAAATACAAGTTTACATGAATACCACTAATAACTAGTACAGAGAAAGTTCCTAAAAGCTACCATTAACAGGAATGGATTCACATTCTAAAAACCACATATATTTCATGAAAACATGCAAGTAAATAACTAGACACATCATGCAAAATATATCTCAAGTGAGCAGAATTATTTTAATGAATCATTTAGAAGAAAGTAAGAAATCTTAATGGATAGAGCCTATCATGCCTGATAGTGCCTCTTCCAAATCGAAGGAGACTTCCAGCCAAGCTTCCAACCCTTTTTCTTCTCCATGACAGATCAAAAACCAAAAAAATATTCTTCTAATGCCTCTTATACATTCCCTTGATCGAAAATAGACCAAAGAACCCAAAAATAGTCAAGAAGAAGAAGAAGTCGAACTGCTGGTTCAAAGAACTAGATAGCTCCATGCAGAGAAAAATTTGCGAGGCATGCAAAACCAAACAACCTCTCACAAACCCACCTCTCGTGTTTCCAATATGGGTTGCACACAAAAATTGAGATTCATTAATTTCATAACTCCTAATTCTCCCACTTATCTCTCCTTGCCACCGCCTCCCAAAACTGGCGGATACCAATCCCAAGTCTACATGTAATACCATACTTAGTGAAGCCTCCACGTAAGCCCCTCTAAAGTTTAACTAGACCTTGCCAAAACTGGTGGTACTTCCCTTCATTTAAATCCAATCAAATCACATAAAATCCATTGGAACTGTCATCATAGTGACATGCGACCTTAGGCCCCTTTCAAATATTTTAGGCTAGATTTCTCAAAACTTAGGTTAGTCCATCAATTAATCACCATAGGTCTTAAAACATTGCCTTAGGTAGTTTCCACCTTAGGTTATATCAAATTCACAACCATTATTTTTAGGCATTAGGTTAACATAGTATAGTATCACCATAGTAATCTCCCCTTCCCTTATTCATTTAGCACAAGATCCTAGGTTAGGTCACCCCCCCCCCAACACAATATAAAAAGAAGCTAAGGTCAGATTACAACCCAACTGAATAGACATAGATAGGAAGTAGGCATTCATACCTAGTTTAGGATACCATTAAGATAGCCCTTAAGTTTTTAGGATCCTGATCCCCGTCATAGTCATAAGATGAATATATTTTGTTTACACCAATAATGTCCTATGGAGATCAATCCCAGATACCAAAGCACAAACTTACTACTGAATGAAGACACGATCACTCAAATCCAAAGAACTTGTCACATACAAAGTTCAGTCTGCCATGTCTCTCAATCAATGAATGTAAATTTACCATTCAGTCCGTTAATAAGATTTAAAACATTCCTTGGATTGCTGAAATTGATCCAAGGATGAGTCAGTACAACAGATAAGTTTGCAACTCTCAAAACTAGATTGTAGCTTATCAATAAGAAGTGAAAGTGGATTCTTGCAAGCCATAACATTTTTGTCTAATGAATCCAAGAGCAGAAATTATTTATCCATAACAAGCATGATTTTTAACAATCAAAGAAACATGCCTCATTCAATAAAATCACATTCCAACACTTGTAATGCAAAGAGAAATATAACATTTCATTCAAGGTGTTACACTAGTAGTGTTCCACACTCTCATTTTCATATTTCACATTCATATCTTTCCACTTTTTCCAAGCACTTATTATTTGGATTCATCTTTCACGTTTGTACCTTTTCATAGTTTCCAAACACTTCTTGTTTGGATTAATCTTTCACGTTCATAACTTTTCATAGTTTCTAAACACTCTTTTTTTGAATTCATCTTTCATCCTCTTTTCATCTTTCCAAGTACTCTTTGCTCGAATTATTTTTCATCTCCTTTTCACTATCCCAAATAATCCTTATTTGGGCTCATTTTCGATTCTTTTCCCAATCTCAAAATTTATCCTTATTTGGACTTTAGTTAACCTCTTTTCTTGTCATCCTTTCTCTTCATTTTCATTCATTCACTACCTTTCAGTTTTGTCTCAAAAATCCCCTTTTCAGATCCTTTCTCTCTTTTTCATCCTTTCCATATTTTCATTCTCATCACACTTCCCATTTGATCTTATTTCATTCTGTTGGAGTTCTCATTTTATAATTTGAGTCTTCTTTTTTCAAGATCATAAAATTCCCTTATCTTTTGGACTTACCTCATTTTGAGTTTATCCCCATTTCATCCTTGACTTAAAAATTTGGATCACATTTCTGAAATTTTAAGTTCCCACTTCCTTTTCAAGATCAAGTCTTGAGTTATGGATATACATGTGCTTTCTCAAGCATTTTCATCTTATGAATCACGTCTTGACATTGTTATTTATCACTTTGTCACAATCAAGTCCATTAAATATTATCTTTCTTTAAATATTTGATACTTTCATCCTTTTCTTACGTCCTTTAGTTCCCATCATTGTTGAACTATACATGTTTGGTTACTTCACGTATCTAATTTGACAACCCTTTGTTAAATTTTAGACATTTCATCATCTCTTTTCCTCAACATTTACTTTTTTGGTACTTGAGTCTTATATTTTCACTAGTGTCTTCCTTCTTAACTATTTCTTGTTAAGGGTTGAGCGCATCGCATACGATTTGATTCCTTTTTCACACCCTCTTCCATTATAGCATTTACTTATCTAGAGGTTGAGTATAATCAAAATTTAATCGCAAAACCCTCTTCCCGTCTAGCATTCACTTTTCTAGCCATAGATTACATTTGAAATAAAACTATCTTCGCTCCTCCATTCTAGAATTCACATTGTTAGAGGTTGAGCATGTTTGAATCTTACTCGCAACACCATATTCCATTATAAAATTTACTTTTCTATAGGTTGAGCACATTTAAACTTTAATTACAAAACCCTCTTCCCATCTAGCATTAAATTTTCTAGGGCTAGAGTACATTCGAAATCAAACTATCTCTGCTCCTCCATTCTAGCATTCACATTGTTAAAGGTTTAGCACATTTAAACCTTACATCCCAAAACACTCTTCCATCTTGGCATTCACTTTTCCAAGGGTTGAATTTATCATCATTCTTGGATGCTTCCATATTTACATTCACTTTGTTAAGAATTGCATCATCTAAATCTTCCAAACATCTCATCCATCTTAGAATTCACTCTGTTAAAGTATAATTTATTATCAAACTTAATCACACAATGCTCTTCCATCGTAGCTTTTAAATTACTATGGTTTGAATTATATTTCACATCTCTTATTTCTCCCCTTCCCTCTTTTTAAAATGGTGGGAAAATGAAACATAGATTATAGTCCTTTTGGGAAAAACAAAATACTTTTAAATCCTTTTAGACAATCTGATGGTGCAGATGACTAAAACCTCGAGGAAGATCAAAATTACGTCTCTCCTGAGGAACAAGCCCACATTGAAAATATCTTACGTATGAATAAAGACCAATTTTTTCTTCATCTCCTTGAGATGGGAGAAAAATTACCCTTTTATTTCAATGAGGATGGTCTTTGAACATTACTTGGAAAACCAAAAACCAAGAAGGGTGGCCCATTCATTTCCACAAAAAATGATGATGGGTCTTTCCCTAGCCACTCAAACAATGAAAATTATGACGGATCAAATCCAAAAAAATCAAATGCTATGAGAAAGGGAAAATCTACCAACTCAGCCACCGATCCCACTAAAATCCTCATGGACCAAATCAATGAGATTGCCAAGAAATTAGCTATCTTATCCTCCAAATTCACTATCAAACCTCCTAATAAATATACCTCAAAAAATAGTGATGACTCATCTAAGATCCAAGTTGCACACAACAAAGAGAACAAAAACCCTAAGAAGGATGGTTCCTCATCTATCTTACAAAATGACTCTCCATTTGCTCACGAATGGAAACTCATGAAATACACCATCTCAGGTATGCAACACCAATGTAAACAATTTAAATTTTATGAATTGTGTTCTTACCCCTTTGATAAGGACATCTTACCCATACCCTTTCCTAAATCATTTGAAACACCAAATTTTAATAAATACAAGGGAAAGAATGCCCCAAGAGAGCACATCAAGGAATTTTAAATGGCTTGCCAAGAGGTGGCATATAGTGACATTTTCCTATTGTATCTCTTTCCATGTAATCTAGGGGGACAAGCCTTGGACTAGTTTTTACACATCCCTAATGGCTTTATCCATAATTTTGCATACCTCTCAAAGAATTTTGTTAAACATTTCTCATTCAATAAAGACTCGGAAATAACCATGATGGAATTGTGTAATGATAAAAAAAATTCTAATGAAACCTTTGAACAGTTCTTACAAAGATGGTGAGGAATTGCAAGATGATTCTCATGCTTAATTTCTAAAAAACAACTAGTGAGTTTTTTTATTCCAAATATCACTGGAAAAATATCCTTTCACATGCAAATGCACTTCCTCAGTAATTTTGAGTAAGTTATCGAAAAAGGATCACAAATTTAAAAATCCCTTGTTGTCAAAGGTTTGATCAAACCTCACTCAAAGGACAGTGGGAATCACAATAATAAAATTATCTCTCATCATGATATATCCAAAAAAATTTAATCAAAACCACAACATTTTCAATTATGGTGTTACAGATAAGTGAAACATGCACAAATTTTAGAATAATCAAGCTAAGCCTAAAAAATCCAATAAACCTCTTGTTGTTACAACTACAGAGCCTTCTTCATCTCGTGACTCAAAATGAAATTATTTCACTCATTTGGGAGATTCCCTCTCAAATTTCCTATGACAACTCATCAACACCAACATGATGACCCATCCCATTACAAGACTTTGGGTTGAAGGATAACCAAAGCTCGTTTTGTATAAAGTCAACACTTACTGTGACTTTCATCACATTGACGGTCACACAACTGATTGATGTTTATGTTTACGTCACTTTGTCAAAGACTTCATTGAAAAATTGGATATTACTATTAAATAACCTTCATCGAATAAAAAACCAAATGAAAATCTCAAACCGTTTTCAAACCCATTTCCTTAACATGGTTCTAGTAATAAAAAATGACAAATGCCACTCCACAAATAATGTTGATTATAGTTTAATTATTTCATTTATTGAGGAAGTTCCTCTTATGATAGCTACTATAAAATTCAAACCTCTGACTGAATAATTTCATAGTTATTGGTGCTTAATTTGATCACGCCCTGTTTTTCCTTGAAATTCTTCAGTTTGCAGGCTCTGTCGTCTTTTCTATCTCCCTGTATTGATGCATGAAAACTATGTCCTCCATTTGGTTGCCATGATCAGTCCCTTCCTTTGGTCAAGGATCACTTTAAGTCTAGAATTTTTTTTCCATTCCTCTGTCCATGTGGAATAATTTTTAACTTGGTTGTAAACTCAGGTTTTTTTCCCTTCCTTCCATTTTTCCACAGTCGCGTTTTGTTTTCCCTGTCAATTTTTATCCCAATACCTATGGAAAATTGGTCCTTTCTGATTAGATGTGGCTCAATGGATCACATTTGGGCCTTATATCATTTCTAAATTCTCTTTCCTTAAAGAAAGATTCATTTTTGAGTGCAAATGGTGATTTTCCTACATTTTATGGTTTGACGAGTGTGTTTTTGCCATCAAATTTATATCTCGGCATCTATGGAAACATGTCCCTTTCTGGTTGGATGTGGCTCAGTGGGGCACTTTAAAAATCTAAGGCCCGCTTCAACTCAAAACTTGTCCATGTGGAGGGCCGAAGCTCATCTGAAAATTTTCCTTTTGGTTTGACCTTGGAGTTGCGCGAGGGAGACACGTGGAGGTATCTGTTGCCTTGCCCATACTTAGACATTTTTTTCAAGCGACCGATGCAACTCTATCGAACCATGGACACATGGAGGGTCAGCACTCATTTGAGGATCCACCTTGGGGTCCCACCTTAACAGTTGCACCAAGGGGACATGTGATGAGCCTGCACTTGTTCAAGGTCTCTGCTTTTGGGGACCATCTCAAAGTTACGTCGGGGAGACATGTGGAGGCTTCCGCTGGCTCCTCTCTATACTTAAGCTTTTCAAGAAACTTTCTAAAGGCCTGGGACATGTGGAGGGACTACGCATGTTTAGAAACAGGCCCTTAATTTTTTATTTTGAAGAAGTTCCAAGAGGGCACTTGGAGGATTCCGCTCACTCTACCCTTGATTGGACTTTTGAACGACCAAGGAAAATTGTCTCGGACCCTGAACACATGGTGCCTTTCATTGATCCTTCAACTTTTTCAACAACTCTGTCAGACTAAGACATGTGATGAGCCCACATTTATTTGGGGTCTCCACTTTTGAGGACCATACCAAAGGTGTGCCAAAGCGACATGTGGAGGCCTCCGTTGGCTCCTTTTTTACTGAGACTTTTTCAAAGGCCAAAAGGTTTTTTTCTTAGGCCTAGGGCACATGGAAGGCCCACGCTTGTTTGGAAACTTTCCACTGTACCTCACCTTTGCAGTTACACCATGAAAACACATGGATGGCTCTAATCTAAAGTTGAGAAGGGTCGAAATTAATGGTTTTTGTGCATTGCATATGTTTTTCTGCCATTTTTGCTCCAACACTCCTAGAGATGCGAATACGCACTATTTTTCATCATTTTTTTGATGAAATTCCTTGTCATTTTTGTCTGCATAATGCTATTGGATGGATTTAGAACTTAATTTTTGAGTCCAAGGATTGTTAAGGTCGATATTTTGAATTGGAATTTCTTAGGCACTTACAAAAACGTGAATTATTAGAGAAGATAGATGCGGGATAGAGTTGTAAAGGAAAAAGAGGGAAAAGGATGAAATGGTAGAGGTTACAGGCGCAAAGAATGAAAAAGGTGTTGCCTCCAGGGTGAAAGGGATTACCTATCAGATCCAACTATAAAGAGCCACCAAAAAATGATTAAAATGGGGATTTCTCACATGATAGAATGAGAATGATTAAAAGGACTATCAAAAAATTGTGGCATGGCATCCTAGTCATTAGTCAAGGGCCTGAGAAATGTGATCAGTTCATGATTTTTCCAACTAGCAACTTTTTGTTGCAAATTTGTTAAACGTCACTTTCCAAGACAAATTGGTAACAAGTAAAGGTCCCTCAAATATTCTTCTTTTGGGGGGGAAATTTGGGATGAGTGAGAAAATGAAATGTATAAATGCAATGAGAATACTATTGTAAATGGTTGGGGGTTGAATTCTTAAGAGAAAATTTGAGAGAGCCCATCTTCCTAAGAGACCAATATGAGAAACCTGTTAATTTCCTGTGTTTTAGATTTCAATCACATCAAGTTGGTTATGAGTGTACAACCATTGACAAGCTCTGATACTTTTCAAAGAAACTTTCCCTTGCTAATGAATCTAATCAATTTCGAGTTAATTTGTGTCAATCTTGGAGCAATTTGTGTCTGCTTTATCTTAGAATGTCTACAAGTAGTTTTTATTATTCCTATTGCAATCTTGTGTTAAATTCCCTCTAAATCACACAGGATCTCATCCTTATGACAGTTTAGTGGCATTTGCAATTTCATTTTAAGAAGAGCCTTCATCTTGTAATGAGATAAACAATTTAAAATCACTTCACTGTCATTTGTTGATAAAGATTGTTTGTAATCCTCTGAGTGTATCTTAGGCATGAGGAACCAAGGGTATTTGATATTTAATTGAGTCTTTATCTCGAGCCTTCATATTAAATTCTTGGATATTGTATGAAACCGTGCAAATATAGGCCTCCATTAATGCACACCTTTTGGTTGAAGAAATATTTTATCTATTTTAAAGCTTTCTATCATTTACCTTTCCAATTGGTGTGAAGTCTCTCAAATATCTGGTATAATCAAGTTTATCCTGATTAATCTCCCACCAAAATTATTCAAAAACAATGAATCATCCTGAACTACCCCTGTTTTCCCTATGTATCCACAAATATATAAATTCTACTACTAAAATATGCAGAAGCAATCAGGATTCCATAATGTCTTTAGTAACCTTAGCCATGTCTAGGAAATATCACCATTCTTTAGAAGTGAAAACTCGTGAGAGTTAAATAGTGGTGCATTGATCATATTTTCTCAGGGTCCCCTTTCAAAAAAATTCAAAGAAGGATATCTTCATTCTCCTTCATCGACAAAGGTTACAAAATGGGTCCTCTCACCCTAGTCGAAAGGCACGGCCTAAAGCAATGGGGATAGATCAAATCCTTAATGAAGGTGTTATCCATTTATTCTATTATTGAGTAACAAAGAGTCATAAAAATCCCCTCCTCGGCTACAAAATGACTCATAATATGATCTGTCTGTCCCTTGGTGTCCTGCTAAATCTTTGATGCTACTCAGTTTCCAAGGGAGAATCAATTTGGATACCAACACCCGAAAGATGTCATTGCCATGGACTATTTAAACAAAGGTGTACACATACCAACACTAGTAATGCTTCTTACAAATTTAAAGTGCAAATACGTTGTTGAAACGTCATTTTGTGCCCCGATTTGTAAGAATCAAGAAAATTTACAAGTTTTGTGTGCAATATTTTCAGTTTCTGTGGTTTTTTTCACTAATTTTACATCATAAATGTTAAATATGGGTAAAGGAAGGTTAGATCTGTGAAGCTTTGCATGAATTTAGTATTGACAGACCAATTTTAGTGCATTTGCACAACCAAGGTTAAAATTCTTAGTGGTGACTCCGTGTTGAATGATTTTTTGATAAATGTCAGTGTCTTAACCTCTGTCAATTGTAATTTATCACTAATCTTTGCAAAGCTAGAAGGAAGAAGATTTTTCTTTGTTAGAGACCATACCATAAAGTTGTTTCCAGAGATGGGAAAGAAGAATTTAGAAGGAAGAAGAATCTAGAAAGTTGTTGGAGATCAAAAATCAAGAAAGGAGTTATCAATTGTGGAAACTGATCAACCTGTCATTGAAGATTGCCATACTTCCTCAAGTTCTTCTGAATCAGGTAGTCTCTTTGTAAATCCTAATTTTCCAAATGGAGAGGGTCCTTCTTTTTTATTTGAAAAATTTACATCTCATTTTGTCCATGTGTTCTCCAAAACTGGTAGGATCTTCTAAGAAATAGAGTTTCAAGAGAACATTCATTCTGAGAATTGTATTCATGTGCCCCACAACCCCCTCACTCCTCATCATTTTGTTTCTCCTGCAAGTTCACCTCCCTAAAACAATATGGCCCAGCCCCTACCCAGACCTCCATTTTTTGTGAATAATTTTGGTCCTATAGATTTCAGAGGTATGGTTGGGTATCCAAATGTTATGCCCCAAGATGTTAGAAATAGATTTCCTAAATTTCAAGGAAATAATGTCATTACTGGGGATCAGCACTTAAATTATTTTGTCAATATGATGGAATACTTTGAGATCAAATTTGAGGATGTGTACATAAATTTTTTTATTCATACTCTAGAGGAGGAAGCACGAGACTGGTATAAATATTTGCTAGATAATTCCATTGATTCATGGACAGAGATGAAGAATGCTTTTAGATTGCAGTATGGAGATAAAACAGACACTAGGTTTTTTTATCAGAATTTGAAAATATAAAAAAGAATCCTAATGAGTTTGTTCATGAATTAAATACAAGGTTCAAGAAGACCCTAAATAGGCTACCTATGATCTTGAGCCCAAGTGATGTTTCTTGTGTAATAAAATACTTTGATGCTTTTGATAAGAAAGTTGCCTATTATTTAAGAGAAAGAACCCAACAACATTAAGGCAGGCCTTCACCATGGCTTTGTAGATTGAAAACAATATCAAAGTAGTTGATAAGCCTCCTAAGAGGGAAGGTATTAATTTTATCAATCCATAGAAGCCTCAGTCAAGTAAAGTTGTGGATTTGGAGGAGGTTGTGAAAACTCTGGCTAGAGTTGTTAAGGAAATATCCTATAAACTGGCTAGAGCAGAGAAGGGGATTAGACAAGGTTTCCAAGGTCAGAATAGGCCACAAGGTCAAGAAATATTTTCCAATCATCTAGAGGTGATCAGAGATCTGATGACAGAGTCAAAGGACTCATTGGATCAGGAAATAGATAGCCCCAAGCCCATGAGAATAGAGTTGTGCCTGATCCTTTGACTACCAGAGTTGCTGCTATGGAAGAATCCAATTAAATTGAATGGTGTGACATATTTTTCTTGTCACGTGCCCCATGTGATGAAGACAAAGAATTTTAGGAAGCTGATAATGACACTGATGATGATGTGTGCATGGTGGGGTGCTGTACAAGCTCACAACAAGGAGCAACTTCAACTAAATTAATCAGTACCAGAACTACTACAGATTTTTGGGATTCCATGCACCGGGTATTACCCCTTCCTCCCTCTCATACTTTTGAAATAGACATGGTACAAGATTTTGAATTACCTAGTAATGATTTTGAATACTTAAGGGCACTAATGATTAAAAAGTATGATGGAGGAATCCCTTTTGAGGAGGATAGGCAATTGTTAATGAATGTTGTAGCTGGCCATGAAAAGGAATATGACACTAGGAGTAAAGTTGTCAAAGGGGTAGGGCCTCAGGGCAAACCAAAAACTCCAGTTCTCACTAATATCTCAAAAGAAAATCCTAAGAAAGATACATCTAGAAAAAGCCTTATGTCCTCAAGTAGAACCGGTATCCCTGCCAGATGATACCATACAAAATCCTTTTTTGTCAGATGAGTTTGTCAATCTTCCTCCAAATGTTTCTTTGCCCAAATATGTTCCTTATGACATTTCCCAAGTCTTGAGTCAGATCAAGATTTTTGTTCCAATTGTTGAGCTGTTTAGGATTCCTAAGCATAAGAAAAGGGCCTTTGAGTATTTTGGATTGAAGGAAGAAAATATTATCCAAGGTAGAAATGTAAACAATGTTAAGACTCCTCATACCAGTTCAGAGTTGGAAAAACCTCAAGTGCTGGAAGAACTAGGTGAGCCACCTGAAGTATATTTGGGAACATCCTTAGTTGAGTCCCAGTTGAATGTAGATCCATTTTTCACCACTTTGATTATTTAGGATAGGTTGTTACACAATTGTATGTTTGATTCTGGAGCATCATGTAATGTTATGCCTCTTGAGGTCATGAATGAATTAGATATCAAGGTGACAACCACTTATGGGAAGTTCACTGCCATGGATTCCAGAGAGGTGCCAATGGTTGGATGTGTCAAGGGTCTGATAGTGCAAATTGCAGCTTACCCAGGCAAGAACTTAAAATTAGATGTTGTTATTGTTGATTTCCCTGCCAAATGGGGAATTTTGTTATCAATAAAATGGGTTGCTAGTGTGGGTGGTAGTGTGCAAATGGATATGTATTTTTCCACTATACCTATTTAGGGCAGCCTTGTAAAGTTTTATGGTAAAAATAAGATGTTACATCTCATTGAGTATCCCGATAATGATTCCTATGAAGTGTTATACACTGACACTGATGCAGATAACTTTATTGGATTTGCTGATGCTAAAGAGCACAAAATTGATCAATGCAAGCCTGTTAATCAAGTAGTTTCTCATTGGATTTTGTTGTTTAATGGGGCTTGCTCTAAATTTGGAAATGGTGTTGGTATTGTTTTGATATCTCCAAGCCAGGAAGAGTTTGTTTTCTCTTTTAAACTCAACTTTGAGCGCACTAACAATATTGTTGAATATGAAGCGATGTTATTGGGTTTGAGAATTTCTTGGAAATATGGTATTAGAGACATCGTTGTTGAAGGAGATTCAGAGCTAATTGTCAAACAGGTTAGAAAAATGTATGCAACAACAAATTAGAGAATGAAGTAGTATAAGCATGCAGTCTGGGATTTTATTGAGATGTTTAAGTCTTTCAACATAATACATCATGATAGGAAGAACAATACTCTAGCAAAAAAATTGGCCATATTAGGGTCCAGATTTGAAAATTATACTATATCCCCCTATTGTGAATATAATGTTGAGGTATTGACTAGGCCATCATTTCCTGACAATGTTAAACACTGGAAAGTGTTCGAAGATGATGCCCAAGTGCAAAGGTTTTTTTAGAACCAAGGAGAATTTGTTTATCAGCGTATAGATTGGGAGCCAATGGTTTGTGTGGCTGATGGAAAGGAGACTCTATTTGGAAAAGACATCATTTAGTTAAAGATTGATACTATTTGAATCAAACTTTGATAATGTTGATTGCATTATCAACAGACACATGTCAGCCTCAAGAGATGTTGAAGAGCATGACTTAGGCACGAAGGATAAACCACGTAAGATCTGGCTAGGTAACAATCTAAGCAAGGAAGAAAAGCAGTCATATGTCTCATTGTTGAAGAAATACTAAGACTTCTTAGCATGGTCTTATTCTAAACTGAAAACATACATAGAGGATCTTTTCCAGCACAAAATTCCCTTAAAAGATTCTACCAAGCCATTTAGGTAGAAACAGAGGCCAATCAATCCACTCCTTTCCATGAAGATGCAAGAAGAATTGAAAAAATTGAGGGATGGAGGAATCATACAGCCCAAAAGGTACTCATCATGGGTTATAAACTTGGCACCTGTCAGAAAGAAGAATGAAGATATAAGGTTGTGTGTGGAATTTAAAAACTTGAATAGAGCATCAATGAAGGATAACTAACCTCTACCAAATATGGACAATATGTTATAATTGGTTATTGGTTCAAAATTTTTATCCACCTTGGATGGTTTTTCTAGATATAACCAAGTAGTTGCAAAGGAATCAGAGTGAATCTAGACTTCCTTTACCACTCCTTGGGGAACATGTGTATATGTCATAATGCCTTTTGGTCTAATGAATGTTGGAGCCACTTTCCAACGAGAAATGGATGTAGCTTTCTTTGGCTATATTAATGATTTCATTTTTGTATATCAAGATGATCTGAATGTTTTCTCTAGAAAAAGGGGTGACTACCTATAACACTTAGAAAAAATCTTGTTAAGGTGCATAGAGTATGGTATTTCACTAAATCACAAGAAGTACCATTTTGGAGTTCAGAAAGAAAAGTTGTTTGGACACATTGTGTCAAAGGAAGGGGTCATGATTGATCCTGAAAGGGTAGAAGCCATCAGCAAAGTCCCCATTCCAAGAACCAATAAGGTAATTCAGTACTTTTTTGGGAAGATTAATTTTATTAGGAGATTTATCTCTAACTTTGTTGAGCTAACTATCCCAATCACTAGAATGCTGAAGAAATACCAAAGTATCAAATGGGAAGAGGTAGTTATTCAAGATTTTGCTGGGATCAAAGAAGCATTAAAGAATGCCCCTATTTTAGCAACTCCAAATTATAAGAAGGCTTTCCAAATGTTTTATTTTTCTTCAAAAAGTACTATTGCATCTGTGTTGTTACAGAAGGATGGTGAGGGAGCTGAAAGACCTATTGCCTTTTTCAGTAAGGCATTACAAGGAGTTGAGCTAAAGTATACTATCATGGAAAAATAGGAATTTGATTTGGTAAAAGCAACAAAGGTATTCAAGCCATATATTCTAAGTTCCAAAATCATTTCTTATGTTCCCCACACCATGGTGAAAGATATCTTATTAGAAATAGAGGTTTCAAGAAAAAGTTGTCGATGGGTAAACAAATTGCAAGAGTATGATATGGATATCCAAACAACAAAATTGGTCAGAGGTTTGGGCCTGACAAAACTTATGGCAAAAATCAATCTACAGACAATTAAGGTAAATGAAGTTGAAGAAGAAAGGTTGAATGTCCTTAAAAAACTAATAAATTTTGAATGGTACAAGGACATCATTTTTTATCTCAAACATCTACAATGCCATGAACATATGAGCAAGAATCAGAAAAGAGAACTTAAGTTAGCTTCCTAAAAATATGTCATTACTGATTTTGGGTTAGCTTCAAATAACCCTAAGGGAGTTCTCTTAAGATGCATTGTTGAAGATGAATCCCCTAAGATAATTTTTGATCTTCAAGGAGTTTATGGGGGGAATTTTTCTAGAAGAGTCATAGCTCATAAGATCTTAAGAGCTTGTTATTGGTGGCCAACTCTCTTCAAGGATACAACTCTATTTGTGAGAAGATGTGAAATATGCCAATGCTTTTTTAGAAGAATGAAAGCTTCAAGCTCCCTTCCTTTGCATCATGTATCAGTTGAAGCCCCATTTAGGAAATGGGGAATGGATTTCATTGGGGAAATTTCTGATCCTTCAAGTGCATGCCATAAGTGGATACTAGTGGCCACATATTACTTCACCAAGTGGGTGGAGGTAATCCCCACCAAGAAGGCAACTCACCAAATTGTCATGGATTTTGTCCTGAATCATATCATTTGTATATTTGGGGTACCTGCCAAAACAATTACTGATAATGTCATGATCTTTCGAACTAAACCTTTGGTGGCCATGTGCCATGAATATGGGATCAATTTGACATATGCTTCCAATTATAATCCCCAAGGAAATGGACAAGCAGAGTCCAACAATAAGAATTTGTTGAAAATAATTAGAAGAACTTTGGAGTTGAACAAAAGGAAATGGGGTGAGTAGTTGAAATTTTTTGTTTGGGCTGATCGAATCACTGTTAAGCAAGCTACTAGAAAAATCCCATTTAAGTTGGTGTATGGAACTCAAGCTCTGCTTCCCCTACATATGTAATTGTCTTCATTGCAATTTCTTCAACAACTGGAAGATCAAGAGGTTAGTCCCTATGATGCTAGCATTAATAAGTTTGTTGAGTTAGATGAGGAAAGAAGGGCATCCCATCAGAGGCATGTGACATTCAAAGAAAGATTGAAGAAGTTTTTTTATAAAAAAAGTGACTCCAAGATCTTTCAGTGTGGGAGATCTTGTGTTATTATGGGACAGCATGCATGAGGATAAGGGAAAACATGGAAATTTTGATGCCTTGCGGATGGGCCCTTATTCAATTGACATTTGAATTAGTGAACATAATTTCTTCTTAAAAGACTTAGATGGAGAATTACTTGAATTTCCTGTTAGTGGTAGGCATTTAAAACATTTCCTTGATTGATTTCTTAGAATCAAGGTATACTCCATTGTACAATGTATAGTATTTTGGTTTCTTTATGCTTTCATGTTTTTCTATTTTTGTTTTTCCTGGTCCTTGGTAGCCATTTTTTTGGTTTCTCAGTTCATCCTTGGGGGATTTGGTTATTATTGTTCTACTCTGCAAGCTTGTTCTTTGACTCCGTTGCCCAATGGTTTATTTTATGCACTTGGTCTACTATTTGTTCTTATGGCACTCACAGGGAGTGCCCATCCCTGAGTTGGAGCTGATGTTGGTGCTCAATTTGATCTCTCCCTATTTGTCCTTGAAACTCTTTAGTTTTTGGACTCTGTCGTCTTTTCTATCTCCCTGTATTGATGTATTAAAACTATGTCCTCCATTTGGTTGCCATGATTAGTCCCTTCCTTTGGTCAAGGATCACTTTAAGTCCATAATTTGTTTTTCATTCCTCTATCCATGTGAAATAATTTGTAACTTGGCCGTAAACTCAGGTTTTTTTCCCTCCTTTCATTTTTCCACAGTCACTTTTTGTTTTCCCTGTCAATTTTTGTCCCAATACCTATGCAAAAGTGGTCCTTTCTGATTGGATGGAGCTCTATGGATCACACTTGGGCCTTATATCATTTCTAAATTATATTTCCTTAAAGAAAGATTCGTTTTCGGGCGCAAATGGTGATTTTCCTGCATTTTACAATTTGACAGGTGTGTTTTCCCCATCAAATTTATATCTCAACATCTATCGAAATGTGGCCCTTTCTGTTTGGATGCGGCTCGGCAGGGAAATTTGAAACTATAAGGCCCAATTCAACTCAAAACTTGTCCACGTGGAGGATCGGTGCTCATCTAAAAATTCACCTTTTGGTTTGACCTTGGAGTTGCACCAGGGAGACACATGGAGGTATCAATTGCCTTGCCCAGACTTAGACATTTCTTTTCATGTGGCCAGTGTAGCTCTGTCGAACCATGGACATGTGGAGGGTCGACGCTCATTTTAGGATCCACCTCAGGGTCCCATGTTAACATTTGTGCCAAGGGGACACGTGGTGATCCCAGACTTATTCAAGGTCTCCACTTTTGGGGACCATATCAAAGTTACACCGGGGAGACACATGGAGGCTTTTGCCAGCTCCTCTCTATACTTAAACTTTTCAAGTAACTTTCTAAAGGCCTGAGACATGTGGAGGGATTGCACCTATTTAGGGACCAACCCTTAATTTTTATTTTATAAAAGTACCAGGAGGACACTTGGAGACTTCCGCTCACTCTACCCATTCTTGGAATTTTCAATGACCAAGGAAAACTATCTCAAACCTTGAATACAAGGCACATTCCACTGATCCTTCAAATTTTTCAAAAACTCTACCAGACTGAGACACGTGGTGAGCTCGCGCTTGTTTGGGGTCTCCATTTTTTAGGACCATACCAAAGGTGTGCCAAAGTGACACATGGAGGCCTCCGCTGGCTCCTTTTTTACTGAGAATTTTTCAAAGGCCAAAATATTTTTTTCTTGGGCCCAGGGTACGTGGAAGACTCACGCTTGTTTGGAAACTTTCCACTGTACCTCACCTTTGCAGTTATACTAAGAAAAAATGTGGACGGATCTAATCTAAAGTTGAGAAGGGGCAGAATCAATGGTTGTGCATTGCATATGTTTTTTTGCCATTTTTTCTTCAAGACTCCTGGAGATGCGAATACGCACTATTTTTCATCATTTTTTTGATGAAATTCCTTGTCATTTATTGTCTGCAAAGTGTCATTGAATGGATTTAGAACTTAATTTATGAGTCCAAGGATTGTTAAGGTTGTTATTTTTAAGTTGGAATTGCTCGGGCACTTGCAAAAATGTGAATTATCAGAGAAGTTGGATGCAAGATAGATTTGTAGAGGAAAGAGAGGGAAAAGGATAAAATGATAGAGGTTGCAGACACAAAGGATGAAAAAGGTGTTGCCTGAAGGGTGAAATGGATTACCTGTCAAATCCATTTGTACAGAGCCACCAGAAAATGATTAACACGGAGATTTCTCACATGACAAAATCAAAATGATTAAAAGGACTATCAAAAAGTTGTGGCATGGCATCCTATTCATTATTTGAGGGCCTCAAAAATGTGATCGGTTCATGATTTGTCCAACTAGAAACTTTTTGTTGTAAATTTTTTAAACGTCACTTTTCAAGAAAAAATGGTAACAAGTAAAGATCCCTTGAATATTCTTCTTTTGGGGGGGAAATTTGGGATGACTGAGCAAGTGAAATGTATAAATGCAATGGGAATACTCTTGTAAATGGTCAGGGGTTGAATTATTAAGAGCAAATTTGAGAGAACCCATATTCTTGAGAGAGAAATCTAAGAAACATGTTAATTTATTGTGTTTTAGATTTCAATCACGTCAAGTTGGTTGCGAGTATACAGCCATTGACAAGCTCTGAAACTGTTCAAAGGAAATTTCCCCTGCTAATGAATCTAATCAATTTTGAGTTAATTTGTGTCAATATTAGAGCAATTTGTGTCTACTTTATTTCAGAATGTCTATAAGTATTTTTTATTATTCCTATTGCAATCTTGTGTTAAATTCCCTCTGAATCACATAGGATCCCTTCCCTGTGACAGTTTAGTGGCATTAACAATTTAATTTCAAAAATATCCTTCATCCTGCAATGAGATAAACAATTTAAAATCACTTCACTGTCATTTGTTGATAAAAATTGTTTGTAAGCCTCTTAGTGTATCTTAGGCATGAGGAACCAGAGGTCTTTGATGTTTAATTGAGTCTTTAGCTTGAGCCTTCATGTTAGATTCTTGGAGATTGTATGAAACCGTGCAAATCTGGGACTCCATTTATGCACACCTTATGGTTGAAGGAATATTTTATCTATTCCAAAGCTTTCTGTCATTTAGATTTCTAATTGTTGTGAAGTCTCTCAAAGATTTGGTATAATCAAGTTTATCCTACTTAATCTCCCACCAAAATTGTTCAAAAACAATGAATCCATCCTGAACTACCCCTTTTTGCACTGTGTGTCCATAAATATATAAATTCTACTGCCAAAATATGTAGAAGCAATCAAGATTCCATAATTTCTTTAGTAACCTTAGCCTGTCAAGGAAATATCACCATTATTTAGAAGTGACAACTCGTGAGAGTTAAATAGTGGTGTATTGATCATATTTTCTCAGGGTCCCCTTTAAAAATTGTGCAAAGAAGGATATCTTCATTCTCCTTCACCGACATAGGTTACAAAATGGGTCCTCTCACCCTGGTCGAAAGGCATGGTGTAAAGCAGTGGGGGTAGATCAAATCCTTAATGAAGGTGTTATCCAATTCTCTGATGATTGAGTAACAAAGAGTTAGAAAAATCCCCTCCCCGGCTACAAAACAACTCATAATATGATTTGTTTGTCCCTCAGTGTCCTTCTAAATATTTGATGTTGCTCGGCTATGATGGGAGAATCAATTTGGATACCAACAGTAGCCACACATCAAAATAAGATATGGGTTCCCATGGAAAACTAATCATCTACATCTTCTATAGAGCCTCAAACATCTAAACCATTGACTCCCTTAAATCATAATTCAACCTCTAATGTTAAATCTTCCACTTCTAGTCAGTATGATGTCATCAAAAAAATAGTGACCATACAAGTGCATATCTCTCTAATGGATCTATTAACAGAGTTACCTAACCTCCAGGACATCCTCACTTGTGCTCTTCACGAAGCACATATTTGTCTAACCCTTAATGCTCAAATGTTTCATGCAATGATTGCAAAACTTTCACCTGAAACTCCTATCCCATCTTTTGGCTCTTAGGATATGTTGAACCCTAATCTTCTTAACAATAAATATTTGTACATTGAATCATACATTAAAAACCATAAGGTCGAAAGAGTTCTTATAGACAACGGACTAGCACTTAGCATTTGCTCTATGAAAATTCTCCACTGCCTTGGTTATACAACAAATGAATTAGATGCTAACATTATTACCATTCATGGTTATGACAATACTAAGTGCCAGTCCTCTAGTACCATTACTCTACCCATAAAATTGGGCCCATAACTCCTCGAAACCATATGTCACGTTATTGATTTAGAAAATTCATATAAACTTCTTCTAGGTAGACCTTGGATACATGCAATGCAATTCATGTCCTCAACCTTCCATCAATGCATAAAATTTACATATAATGGAAAATATTTCACCTTGATTGGTGATGCCAAGCCCTTTCAGTATTGTAAGTTTTTCAAATCAAAGTACCAAAATGCAAATTATTATCCATCTGTTGATCACCTAGTTGAACCCCATGCCATCTTTGTTGTTAATAACCGCATTGATCCCAAAAATGTTTCGTGCTCTCATGCCTCCTCATCTTATTTTGAAGCATCTACATCTAAGGTGTCACCTGAGATTAAATTCTCCCACAAAGATCTAGGTGAGTACACACTTGAAAATGCATTTCTTATTAGCAAACTTCCATTATCACCTCACAGCTATGGATGCCCTAATGCTTCCCATCTACGAGAACCTCCAGTTTAATATCTGAGAAATACTCTTTGGATATAATATGAATATTTATAAGATGAAATATTCTAGGCTATAACGAAAATTGGCTGTATGAAGAAAGGATGGGAAAATACTACGAATCCACCGACTATACTAAGGCTCATAGAATGATGAAAAACATGAAATGGAAAGGAAAGGGACTTGACCCACAAGGACATGACATTATCAAACCTATGGAAATCAAATCTAACATCTACACACATGGTCTAGGATATGAGACCTTTGAGAAGAGACCAATCATATTTGATTTATTAACTAGCAATGAGGACTCAGACTCTAAAGTTGAGACTTGTTCCACACATAGCTTCTTCAAAAACCTTGCTGAAACTATGCTTTTCCTCACAAACCTAAACATTCAAACCCTTGATGTTGTTTACCATTCTCTCATTGATCAAGACCAACAGTTTCATATTTCCATGGACCTCTTTCAATACGATGAGACCATTTAGGAGTTCCTTAGGGCTCAAGACCATCTTCCCTTGTTGGATCACAAGAAGGGTTTCGATATAAACCTTGATGTTACTACCTACTTCAGAGAAAAAACTTGAAATATCTAGTCCAAATGTAAAAGAACTAAAAAACAGAAGAAATAAAAATCATATCTCGCATGGTAAAAACCTTTCTGAGGAGTTATGTGAGTAGTAAAAAGGGAAAAATAAAAATAAAGAAAAGGACGCATCTCGTAGTGAAAACATTTCAGAGGTGCTAAAGAGAGGAGATACAGATCTAGAAATATTAGACACCCTACACTTACCTACAATGTTATTTAAAGATAATGACACTTCTAATATTTTTGTGGAAGAAATGAAAACTATCAACATCAGGACCGAAGACCAACCCAAACTGCTACAACTTGGTGCTAGTCTCTCAAACACTGAAATCAAGGCCTTTATAGAGATTCTTGTCAAGTTTTAGGATGTATTCACTTGGTCCTTAAAATATATTCTAGGCCTTTATCATTTTTGTGTGGTTTATCACCTTGTGTTGTACCTAGATGCTAACCTTGTAAAGTAAAAGATGTGTAAAATGCACCCCAAGGTCGCATTGTTTGGCAAGGCTCAACTACAAAAATTACTAGATGTAGGATTCATAAAATCTATAGAATACTCAGAGTGGATATATAATAAGGTACCAATTTCAAACAAAACCCCCAGAATCTGTATCTGTACATATTTCTATGAGATCAATAAGAAATGTCCTAAGGATTACTTCCCTATTCCTGGCATCGACATGATCATCTATTTTATTGTAGGTCATCAGATGTTATCTCTAATGAATGGATTGTTTAGGATATATTCAAATTCGAATTGTCGAATAATACCATCATAAGATAGCTTTCACAACCCCATGGGGGACATTTTGTTACAAAGTAATGCATTTTGGCCTTAATAATGTTGGTGTAACTTATCAACATGCCATGACTATTATTTTCCACGACCTTATTCACGACATAATGGAGGACTATATCGATGATATTCATGCCAAATAAAATACCAGAGTGGATCATCTACGAATTATTATGTGTATCTTTAAGTGATTAATGGAATATAAGGTTCTCCTTAATCCAAAAAAATGTGTCTTTGGTCTCACTTTGGAAAAACTTCTTGGATTCGTCATCTCACGAAGTGGAATTGAACTGAACCCTACAAAATTCAAATCTATAATGGATATGCCACATCCTCAGAAAATTTAATAGCTACGTGGATTGTGGGGAAATATACAGCCTATTTGACACTTCATTTCTCAATATGACGACAAGTTCCATCACTTTAACCAACTACTTAAGAAGGATGTCTAATTCAAGTGGACATGGGAATGACAAAAGTCCTTCACCAAGCTGAAATAATATTTTTCCACTCTACTTGTACTTATGCCACCAATACAAGACAAGCCTATATTTTTGTACACTTTTGCAATAGAACATGCCATTGGTAAATTATTAGCTTAGAACAATGACAAGGTTCAAGAACAAGCTATGTATTATTTGAGTAGAACTCTCCTTGAGTATGAGACTAAGTACTCGTAGGTTGAAAAATATTACATAACATTTTCTTATACTTTTGGCAATTTGCGGCACTATTTGTTGAATCATACCACTAAGTTAATTGCAAATATCGAGCATATCAAGTACCTACTTTCGAGATCAATAATAACAGGATGGATGTCCAGTTGAATTCCACTCCTCAGTGAATTTGAAATTGAATTTTTCAATCAGAAGGTCATAAAAGGTCAAGCACTGATAGATCAACGGGCCATAGTGCCACTATCAGGTTCACAACCATTAAACTTTGAATTTCCAAATGAAGACATGTTATACATAGAAGTAATCCCCTCATGGAATATATTCTTTGATGGATCTTGCAACATCCATGGTTTAGGAGGAGTTATCTTACCTACACCTAATGGGGACCTTATACCTAAATCTTATCACATCATATACCCTTACACAAATAACATAGTCGAGTATGAAGCATTGATAGTAGGCTTAGGCTTCACTATCTCCTGGAGACTATAAGAATCGATAGTTTTTGGTGATTCCCTTCTCATCATCAATCAAGTAGTTGGTGAATAACAAGTCAAATATGAGAATATTTTACCCTATAAATACATGGTTGCTAGTCTCAAAGGGTATTTCTGGATTATCAATATTGAAAAATTTCCTCGTGTACAAAACAAAGCAATAGATGCCATGGAAACTATCACATCCCTTCTTTCATTCGACACTAATCAAACTCACAATGAGTTCCTCATTGAACATATTTTGGTTCCCACATATGAATTACTAGAGTCCACAATGGTTTGTGATATTTTTGGTCTTGATCATCACTGGTATCATGATGTATACACCTTCATTTAAACTAAAACTTACCCTCTAAACATGACTTTAGCCAAAAAAATAGCCTTGGCACAACGTGCCTTGTTCTACACCATCCTCGTAAACACACTGTATCGAAGAGGTTATGATGGGACTCTCTTAATATGTATCAATTAGGATAAATCTAATCAAACTAGTTGAAGTACACTCAGGTATTTGTAGCACACACACTAATGGAATGGTCCTTGTAAATAATATCTTATGTGTCAGATGCTACTAGCCTACAACAGAAATAGACGCATACAACTATGTCAAGAAATGCCAGGCTTGCTAAAATCATGGTAATCTAATTCATGCACATTCCCAAGCCTTACAGCCTATCACCTCACCATGGCCTTTTTCTAAATGGGGGATTGATATAATCAACAAAATAAAGCCAACATATTTTTATGGCCATACCTTCATTATCACTATCATTGAATATTTCACCAAGTGGGTCAAGGCTATGCCTCTCACCTATGTTTATGGGAGCAATATTTCTAAATTCATCTTTAATCATATTATTTTTCATTTTAGCATTCTTGTTGTCATTGTCACTTAAAATAGTGGTTCCTTCAAAAATAAGAATGTTGAAGCCCTTGTTAAAAAATATAATGTATGCCTGAAGGTTGAAATGGGTTACTCCTTATTACCCATAATGCAATGGTCAGTCTGAAGCTTCGAACAAGACTATCAAATCCATCTTGGAAAAATTATTTTATAAGCATGGATGTAACTGACATACGCAGTTGTATTCTTCCCTCTAGGGCTACCGCACATATTTCCATACAACTACAGGAGCTACCCCGCTTTCCCTAGTATATGGATCTAAAGCCATATTACCTATTGAATTCAAACTTCATTCACTTCGTATCTCCCTCCAATACCTCATGCATGAAGAGGATTATTGTCACAAATAACTTGTTGAACTTGAGCTACTATACGAAATATGTATTCACGCTTTAGATCATCTACGTTCTTGACTCTATTATAGTTACAATGTAGTCGATTCTAGTATACTTGTAGATGATCCAAAGAATGAAAGTGTCTTTCATCTAGTAGATCAAGCTCAACAAGTTTTTCATGACAATAATCCTCTTTATGCATGAGGTATTGGAGGGAGACACAAAATGAAGGAAGTTTGACTTCAATGGGTAATATAGCTTCAGAGCCATATATTAGGTAAAACAGGGTAGCTCCTGTAGGATTACAGAAATATGTGTGGTTGGGCTAGAGGGAAGGATACAACTATTTATGCAAGTTGTATCCATGTTTATTGACTATTTTTTCCAAAATGGATTTGATAGTCTTTTTTGAAGCTTCATATTGGCCATTGCATTTTGGTTAATAAGGAATAGCCCATTTCAGGTGGATATGATATTTTTTGCAAGGCCTTTGACATTCTTATTTTTGAAGGAACCACCATTATTGGTGACAAAGGCAGCGAGAATGCCAAAATGAAAAATAAATTGATTAAAGATGAAATTAAAATTATTGCACCAAGAAATGTAGGTGAAAGGCATAGTCTTGACCCACTTGGTGAAATATTTAGTGGTGGTAATAATGAAGGTATGGTCATCGGAAGATGTGGGTTGTTATTTTTTGATTAGATCAAAAAGGTCATGGTGAGATGCTAGGATGAAAAGTTTGGGAAGGTGAATGAATTATATTACCATGCTTCTAGAAATCCTGACATTTCTTGACATAGTTGCATGTGTTTGTTTCCATTGTAGGCAAGTAGTATCAGACACACAAGATCTTCTTTACAAGGACCATTCCACTAGTGTGTGTGCCGTAAATACTTGAGTGTACTTCAGCTAGCATTTTATTAGCTTCATCTTGATTGAAACATATTAAGAGATTCCTGTACATACCCAAAATTGTAGGGTATTGTGCTTCCGGAACAATGTCACGCATGCCCCAATGATGATACAGGTCACCTCACAAGGTGTTCAGGTTCCAGAGAAGCTCACAAAGTATATGTTTACATCCCAAATGATTTTTCCAATTTCCTTGTGCTTTGTTTTATCCCTCGCCCCCCCTTTTTAATGCCTTTTTCCCTTTAGTGACGAAACCACCACCCTGCCAGGGTGACGGTCTCGTGACCGCCACCCTGCCAGGGCAGCGGTCCTGCAACCGCCACCCTGCTCAGGGCAGCGGTCCTTCACATGTTTTCTAGCATGCTCCTTTGATCATGACTTGTGTAATTTTTCAACTTTCACCAGCTTTTCTCAACCTCCTTAGCTCGTATTAATGTTTTATGTTCCCTGGAATAGTGTTTCTTCATTGTTTAATGGTAAAAGAGTTCTAATGGGATTTACCTTTGGGTGAATGTGAAATCTATAAGCATCCAGCTTGTTTTCAAGCAAATGACCCCTCAAATTCTCATTTCCATTGTTTAGTCTTTCAATTCCTTGTTTAGAGCTCATTTTTTTCCATGTTTGCATCCATGCTAGTTTTCCTTTGCTATTGGAAGCCATTCGATCTTCTTGCTTCAGTATTGTTCATTGTTGTTCATGAAAATTAGTTTAGAGCAGAATAGTGTCATTTGTAATTTGAATCCATCAGAGTTGTAGGTTGTGTTCTTCACAGAAGGTAGATTCTAGAATCTCTTGGTACACTTATGTTGTATTCCCATGATAAATCCTGCTAAGAATTGCATACGCCAAGCTCTATCACTTGTGTTGTCCCTCTCCTACTCACATTTTATTCAGTCTATATCCAAAGCTTTCATTATTCAAAATACCTTCTTCTGTTGATGCTAGCATATACACACTCTTCTGGACTCACGTGAACATGAAGGAACGAGGAGATCACTCTGAGGGGACAAAATCATACACTATTGGATTCGCCACTGTTCTGCAAATTCCAGGTATTATCTATCAAAGTTCTAGTTAAAACATATCAAATAGAGTAGTGAAATATTTCATTTCAGTTAAGTTTCATTTTCGATATTTCCAGGGAAGCTTGGGGATTGATAGTTTCTCAGAAACTATGATTCATTCCTCACTTTTGAGGTAGGATCAAGAATCTTTCAATTAAGTTAATCAGCTATCTAGTTATTTAGGATAAAACTCACAACTGCATAGGCAAGTAGCTACACCGGGCTACCTTGTTTTTTTTAATTTTGTTATTAGATTATTTTTCATTTTCTGAATGTATTAGATTAGTTTCTCTTTCAATTCTATTCAAAATTCTATCAAAAATACAAATATATATATATATATCTTGCATAGTTAGTTTATTTCATTTCAGTTAGGCTTATATTGATCTTGTATGACAATCACGGGACCTAGGGAGCCCAGGGAATACATTTTTGAGCCAATCGTGCCTCAATCAAATATTGTTGCAGTTGTTAGTATAATTTAACATAGGCATATTTATTGCATTTTATTACATTGTCTTTTATTTAATAATGTGAAACATGTGCACTCTAGTCTAGTGACTTGCATTCAATATTGTTATGTTGGATAACATTCAATATTGGTATTAGTAGTAATTACATGTGTATTGAGATGGGTCTTATCATCTCGTAGTTGGTGCCTGATAGGGTGTCATGTCTATCTATATGAGGTTGTCTAATATCTATAAATATTACAGCTCTTGCATTGTTATGTAATCTGATTTTATGATAAATAATATTTGTGAGGCTTCCATCCCTCTTTGGTCATTGCAATCTAATTCTATTCTATAATTTGGTATCAGAGCAGGTTCTATCCAAGCAAGGTTGAAGAGGAGCACTATTGAAGAGGATCCATTGGAGAAGAAGATCTGCATCAAAGGAAAGCCATTGAAGCATCCACAGCCTCCATTCCTTCCAAGCATCCCTCAACTAAAATTTTACCTATCCACTTATTTGAAAGGTACATTTTTTTTATTAGTCATTGGCATAGCCAATTGATCCAACATATTGGCAAAATATTTCAAATTTGGAGATCTTTAAAAAATATATATCTTGAAAAATAAATTGTGAAAAAAAAAGACCTTAAAAAAAAGGATAAATATCTTGAAAACAAATTTCACATCTAAAAAAAAAATCAGATCTGCAAGTGGAGGTGTGAAGAATTCAGGAGCAAAGGTTGAAGCAATCCTGTCAACAAAATTCCAGTAGATAGCTCTTATAAAAATGGACGTAAAATTTTCATACAATGTTGGATTGATATGTGGTTTTTTTTTCTAGAAAGATAAGAAGGAGGCACACAACTTTGCAGTTTACATCATCTTCAGATTTGACATCTACATGTGACGAAAAGTCTGGACAAGTTGGATCATTTTTTCTAAAAAAATCAGATCTAGCTAGTAAATTGGTAAGATCTCAAAAACAAAGATTCCAATTATTTTGAAAAAATTTGAGTCTCAATAAAAATATTATATGATGTTTCTGTCAAAATTTTAGAAAAACCCAGATCACGGTTTATGAGAAAAGGTGAAAACAATATTCAGATTGTTTGTTTGGATCTTCGGAACAAACAGGTTAGCGGTTCTATTCTCACTCTCTCCATATTTTTTATTAAATTATTTTTTTTGGAAAATTTGGAGAAATTACTAAATTTTGGGAGATTTCCAAATTTAGAAGCTCACTAAACACATTTAGATCCACCACTAAATTTAGCAGAAAAACACCTATTGGGGGGTAAAAAATATTTTTGGCCTAAATTGTGTATTTTGTGATTCTAGATCCTTTTTTCTAAAGAGGGGGACGCAAAAACTTCATTTTGATGTACTTTTGAAGTATTTTGTACTAAGCTTGGTGCATAAAGTGCAAAAAAAAAGAAGTGCAAATTTTTTATTTTATGTTTGGTTCTATCACACGAGATATTTGATCTCATAGCAGCGTTCGGTATATACGGTGCCTCTGGGAAGCACTTACGGGTGATGTTGTCGTGACTACTACTGCACTTAATTCCTAACACAGCTGCTTAAACGTCTTCTAGGCATCAACCCTATAAAATCGACGGGGAGTAATAAGGACACAATACACACACATTTGAGCCCTCACATTTGTTTGTGCTTGCACAAACCCCTCTCCGTACTATCTACGTACCACGTACTCAATTATTTCATGTGCATTAACACCTCTTTCTGTACTGACAGGTATATTGAAAGGGTGATCTTCTTCCACATACCGATGGGTATATTGGAAGGGAGCGTATATAGAAAGGTTTGGTATATCGGCCTGACGGTATATTGAGAGGGAGATCATAAACCTGGAGTGATAAGAGCCTTACCCTTTGTCAAAAATTTAGAGTTTCAGAAATTCAAATTGCAGAAATGGGTGCACAAGCACCAAAGGTTTTCTTGCTAGATTTACAATTTCTTAGAGGATATAACTATGTTGCATGGAAACTGAAGATCAAGATGTTACTTGAGTTTGAAGACCTATGGACAGTTGTAGATGGAACAACAACAAGATCACTTAATGATGGAAGACAACAAGTTCAATTTGACAGGGCCAATCAAAAGGTCAAGTTGATCATCTTGTTTGGCGTAATGGACGATGTGTAACCCCACATTAGAGATGCCACATCGGCCAAGGATGCATGGGATAAGTTGAGAACTGTATATGAAGCAAATAATAAGAATGAAATCCTCAACCTACTATCACAACTGCATACTCTTAAGTTCAAGCACAATGAAAAGGTTGAAGTTTTTTCGAGACGAGTTGCTACTTTGAGGGCATCTCTATTGGCATTGGGAAAAGAGATAAGTGATGAAGACCTCATACCAATTGTTTTGTGAGCACTTCCTCCTTCCTAAAAAATCTTTGTGACAACTATCAATATGAGTGAACACACAGTCACCTTTGAGAAGTTGGTCAATCTACTCCAACAAGAAGAGACAATGAAGAACAAAGATCATGAAGATTAGCAAGCACTATCTTCTAATCATAAAGGAAAGGGGAAATTTTAGTCCAATCACAAGAAGTCCCAACAAAATCAAAGTCAACAAAGAGACCAAAGTCAACGAGATAACACCAATAAGTGTCCCATTTGCAATAGAGGGGGACATGACATCAAATATTATTGGTACAATTCCTACAAAAAGGGTTCATCAATAAATTCAAAACCCAATAACCAACAGGGTAACAACAATTCAAATCAAGGGAAGTCCAACAACAACAACAATCAAGGGTAGAAAAATGGTAATTGGCAAAGAAAACCCAAACAACAAGGGTACATTTCCGAACATGAGGATCATTCAGATGAAGGACACCACATGTATTATGCTCAATTTGATGAAGAAACCATGTCCACACAAGATATCTGGTATGTTGACTCGGGTACAACTCGACACATGACTGGATGCAAGGATTGGTTCTACACACTACGTGACTCACCTAACAAGAACCATGTGTCATTAGTTGATGACTCATCATACAGTGTCAAGGGGATTGGAAACATTTCACTACCTCTTATAAAGCATAACTGCAAAATCACAGATGTATTGTATGTACCTAGGTTGACCAAGAATTTTCTATCAATTAGTCAACTCCTTGATCAAAACTTGAAGTTGGATTTTGACAGTAATAATGGAGAAAAAGTGCACTTGATAAGAGATGAGTCAAGAGGTTCCAAGATTGTAGCAAGAGCCTCCAATGTGGGGCGCATGTTCCAACTTGATTTTTTCCAAAAGGATGATCAAGCTCCAGTGGCCAAAGACACACAATCTGTAGAGCTATGGCATCGCAAATATGGTCACATCAGTTTTGGCTATCTCCAAACACTTCAAAAGGGCAACATGGTGAAAGGATTACTTACACTAAAGCACAACACTGACAAGTGTCACAATTGCCTAGCTAGAAAGCAACACAGAGTACCCTTCCAGAAGAACACATATAGAGCCAAGGGAAAGCTTGATTTGGTGCACACCAATCTTTGTGGGCCCATGCAACCAAGTCATTCTAAATGTCAATACTTCATGCTTTGTGTTGATGACTACTCAAGAAAGATGTGGATATATTGTCTAAGAAACAAGAGTAAAGCCTTTGAGACATTTCAGAAGTTCAAAGAACTTGTTGAGAATGAATTTGGTCACAAGATCAAAACTCTCCACTCAAATCGAGGGGGGGAATTCACAAGAAATGAGTTCAAGACTTACCTGGAATCTCATGGGATTCGTCGAAAAACGCCTCCTACTCACACACCACATAAGAATGGTATAATTTAGAGAAGGAATCATACTATCATGGAAATGGTGCGATGTATGATTGATGACTCAGGTTTAACAAAGACATTTTTGGTAGAAGCTACAAGAACTGCAGTCTATTTGTTGAATAGAGTGCCCATAGTAGCTCTTGAAGGAGTGACACCTCAAGAAGCATGGTCAAATCGGAAACCATCAATTGCACACCTAAGAGTATTTGGGTGTAAAGCTAGCATGCACATACCCAAGAAGAACAGGAACAAGTTGGATATGAAAGCTGAGAAAATATTCATTGGATATTGAAGAAGCACTTGGGTACAGATTATGGGATCCGAAAGCAAAGAAAGTATACACAAGTAGGGATGTTGAGTTCTTTGAGAAGAAACAAGTAGATGCTCCACTCAACGACTCAACAAACATGCAGAATACACCTCTTGTGAAGATAGAATTTGATGTTCCCACTAAAGATGACAGTGATGAATTGGATGATGGTGAAAACTTGGATCCACCACAAGCCAATGGAACATCTAAGAAGTTACCTAAATGGTATACTCAATTAATAAGAGATGTAAATTTGGATGAAGCACCTAGCACATCATCCAATCCTAGACCTAGAACTCGCAGTCAAGCTTGTGAAGAGGCCAATTATGCCCTAATGAGCAGAGTTGTTGAAACGGTTGAGCCATCTACAGTTTAGGAAGCCCTATAATCAAAAGCTTGGAAATATGTCATGGATACAGAGTATCAGTCAGTAATGAAGAACAACACATGGCAACTTATCGACCTTCCATAAGGGAAGAAACCCATTAGATGCAGATGGATATTCAAGACTAAGTACAAATTAGATGGGACTATTGAAAAGTATAAAGCAAGGCATGTAGCAAAAGGGGTATGCACAACAAGAAGGCATTGATTATGAGGATTCATTTGCTCCCACAGCCAAGATTAAGACAATCAGGATGATCTTTGCTCTAGCTGCACAATTTGGTTGGAAATTCCACCAAATGGATGTGAAAAGTGTCTTTCTTAATGGAGATTTGCAAGAAGAAGTCTATATGACTCAGTCAGAGGGTTATGTAATACCAGGAAAAGAGATGATGGTATGCAGACTCATAAAATCTCTATATGGCCTAAAACAGGCACCCCGGGCATGGTACATCAAAATTGATGAGCATCTCATAAGTCATGGATTCGAAAGGAATCCTTATGACCCCAATCTCTACCTCAAAAAGCAAGGGGGAGAGATTGTCATTGTGGTTGTTTATGTTGATGATCTAGTCATTACAGGAAGTTCTGTGAAGATGATCAATGCAACAAAGAAGGATTTTAATCGATCATTCGACATGACAGATCTCGGGCTCATGCACTATTGTCTTGGGTTGGAAGTATGGAAAAAAGAGAATCATATCTTTGTGTCGCAGTTGAAATACACCAAGACAACGCTCGAGAAATTCAGGATGATGGACTGCACTCCTATTGCTACACCTATGGAAGTGAGACTTCAGTTATCTCGTTCTGATCCATCACCACCGGTGAATGCAACTCTCTATCGGTAGTTGATCAGGAGTCTCATTT
This sequence comes from Taxus chinensis, assembly GCA_019776745.2. Classification (NCBI taxonomy): domain Eukaryota; kingdom Viridiplantae; phylum Streptophyta; class Pinopsida; order Cupressales; family Taxaceae; genus Taxus; species Taxus chinensis. The sequence continues at coordinate 15,223,732 of CM034153.1, forward strand.
ACCTGACATATACTAGACCAGATATCAAGCTTTGCAGTCAACTATTTATCATGCTTCATGCAAGAACTGAAAATATGTCATTGGAAAGCAGACAAAGAGAATACTGAGATATCTAAAGGGTATAATTGACCTTGGTCTAGAGTACAAGAAGAACGACAACTTCTTCTTGACATGATATTCATATTCAAATCATGCAGGAAACATGGATGATAGGAATTCAACATCAGGCTTTGTCTTCTTTATGGGATCTGGAATGATATCATGGGGAAGTAAGAAACAAAACTTTTTTTCTCACTCTTCTACAGAAGCAGAGTATCAAGCTATAGGTGAAGTTGTTTGTGAAGCAATATGGCTATGCCAAATACGGGAAGGAATTGGTCTACCACAACAGAAATCTACTCCAGTATATGTTGATAATGAAGGAGTTCTGAAGCTTGTTCGCAATCTAGTATTTCATGAGAGAACCAATCATATTGAAGTACAGGTTCATTTCATATGTGAGCATGTCTTGAAGCACAACATACAGCTCTAGTTCTGTCCTACAGCTGAATAGAAGGTGAATGTTTTCACTAAGTCACTTGCACGTGAAAAATTCACATTTTCAGAGAGTTCCTCTCCACTTCATTGGAAACTATGCAAAATTAAGGGGGGGAATGTTAGCATAATTTAGCATAGGCATATTTATTGCATTTTATTGCATTGTCTTTTATTTAATAATGTGCAACATGTGTACTCTAGTCTAGTGACTTGCATTCAATATTGTTATGTTGGATAACATTCAATATTGGTATTAGTAGTAATTACATGTGCATGTGAGATGGGTCTTATCATCTCATAGTTGGTGCCTGATAGGGTGTCATGTCTATCCATATGAGGCTATCTAATATCTATAAATATTACAGCTCTTGCATTGTTATGTAATCTGATTTCATGATCAATAATATTTGTGAGGCTTTCATCCCTCTTTGGTCATTGCAATCTAATTCTATTCTATCATTTGGTATCAAAGCTATACCATTTTTATCAGCAGCAATAACTGACATAGATCAAAATATCATAATTCAGGTCTTCCGAGCAACAATAAATCTATAAGAAATCATTTTAGCTAAGAGTTTATTTGTAACATAGAAGATGAAAAAGCACACATGTATTTGTTCTGAAATCATAGTGCCTCAAATTAAGATTACACTTGATACATATCCGTATGATGTAGAAGGACCTGAAAGGTCTTACAAGCAAAACTTACGGTTGTGATCCACTAAGAGGTCCCAAACTAATGGGCCTACATTCAAGTCAAACCAAGGTTGATGTTGGTTTGTGAACATTAGTATTAAGGTCCTCTCCACTTTACCAGACATCATCCACAACTATCATTATCCTGAACGTAACAGCCAACCAAGCTAAAGATTTCTAGACTAGACCAGAGAATCATGTAACTTTTAGTTCTAAACGTAGAGGCCGAAAAGGCATATGACTACTAGATACTCAGACTAAGGGGTTGACTCTTCATATGACCATAGAAGGTCCACAACAACCACGAACTTATGGTTGTGATCCATAGGTCCCACAACCCAAAGGGCCTAGAATTCAAAAAAAAATTGATACTCAGCTTGCGAACATTAGTATTTAGATCCTCTCCACTCCCACCAGATTATCACACAAATTCATTATTAAATGTAAGAACCAACCAAGCTAAATTTTCTGGACTAGACCAGAAATCATCCATAAAGCACCAAAATATCCACTACACATTTAGCCATTCCATTTTCATGACCTTTTCGGGAGGTATATACGAAGCACCCATAGGTCATCATCTACGTATTCCACAACCCATAGATCGGATCATGGCAGAGCTCAATATTGATTGGATCCTTCGAGCGGCTATCCTCACCGAACAATCTATCACACTGGTTCAGGTTAGGAGGGCCTTCTTTACCTTAGATTCGTAAATCCCTGTATTGCGTGTTGAAGAAATAAGATTACCTAACTAGCTTATCTGCATCCCACATGTATTCCATCCCCACCGGCTATCTCAGCACGACCTTGGGAGGTCAAGTGCGAGGAAGAGTTACTTGTAGATTCTCATGCTCACATCTCACTTTTCCATCGTACAAAATTGGTGAACCCGACGTGAAAGGAACAATTGCTTCACTTTCACACTCTTCTTTTTAGTTTTATCCACCTTCACTCTTTCCCATTACTCTGTGGGTATTCATATACCCCCCCCAAATATGTCAGGATACGATGCATATGGCAAACCTCTCCTAGGTCTTGAAACATACTACGATCAACTAAATAGACAACCATCACCCTCACTCTCAGCATGGGGTGACAACTATTCAACTAACCAATTTTCAACACAAACTCCATCTCAAAGGACTAGATATAGTTCTTCTTTCCAAATAGAGGAGTTGGATTAGCTCACTCAAACGCAACAACCAAAGCCTTCAAGCTCAAACAATATGATGCTCACTGGAGAATCTGGTTCATCTCCCTAGGTGTTGCTTAGAACAAAAATTAGTAGACAGTCATATCCGTATCTGTTGTTAGATGACAAATACTTAGCACATTATGCTAAGAGTGACCAATGCTCTCAAAATATGTACCCATCTATAGGAGGTTTGCAAACACAACCTGAGGTCTCATTCCACGAAAACACCCCCATTCCTCCCCCTATGGGAAATGTCCTTGGTGAAACTTGGCAAGGCACCGATCAATTCATAGCAGGGTACCATATGCGTATACAACCTCAAGATATACAAAAAACGCCACTAAGGAAAAATACCGTGTCTTCACCAAACGAGGTCATCTCAGCCTTAGTTGATAAGGTTAGAGGGTTAGAACTTGCTCAAGTAAGTCAACATTCACAGTTCATGCAAGCAGGAACTTCCAATCTTCCACATCATCCCAGCCAAGTATACCTCCTCACAGGAACATGTACATTGGGTATGCCCCCTCATTACTTACAACAAACACCAACTAGAACCGCATTTTCAAATGCCGCTCCAGTTGAAAAATAATGACACCTCCCGATTTAGCACATTAAACAATCCATTACCAGGAGTAATGCTCCTCCAGTACTTAAACATGATATTCCAAATCACCACAAAGAGATATGTTCTCTTCTCCTGTACATGTTCATCATCAGACCACAGGGATTCCCTTATGGCCCTGCAAATGTCATATGCTATGCCATATCAACAACCCATTCCACCTCAACCCCCTCAAACAACACCATCAATGGTTGAAACCTATCGCATAGGAACTTATTTAATTCAATATTTGAAAGAGCCTTTAGACTTCACTATACAAAGCGTCATGATTCGAAGACCTCTTCCCCAATGCTACCTAATATAAAGGGGAAGGGAGACCCAAACGCACACATTAAGGCCTATGCCACAGCCATACAAGAGTTACTCCCTTGGGACGGGGTTATGTGCTAAAATATTTCCCATATAAGAATATTATAGCCTTATCCTACCCTTGATTGGTATTATAGAATACCTGAAGCCTCGATACACTCATTTAAACAACTCGGTGTTAGAATTCATCAAATCTTTTGACATGAACAAATTGTTAAGAACAGAGTGTAGCTCAAGGAATTCTTGCATATTAAACAAGAACACAATGAATCCACTCGATTGCTCAATTTTATCCAAAGATGGTGTACAATTCTCTACTCATTCAACAAGCACTCCAAACATGGATCAAATGGAACTATGTGATTTATTCCTTGATTCTTTTAATAGAGAGATAAAGGAAGAAGTCCAGAATTTCCCACTAAGAAATTACGATGAATTACTCAAGAGTGCTCTCTAAATAGATCAAGCTACAATAGATAGCGGTCACAAGACATATGAAACAAATGGGAGGTTAATCATCCCCAACCAAAACACTACGGATTATCCTACTACCACAAATTCCAATCAAAAAACCTAAAATCCTTAACAAAAACCGCAGAGTGACAATAGATGGAGTGACTGATCAAACTAAAAAAGAAAACGTTGTAAATGTTCCACCACTAGTTAACAACCAACAAAACAACAATTTCACCCCAATAATCAATGCAGTGGATTTTAATCATCCCCAATGACAACAACAACAACAACGGCAGATCCAGACATAGGGTCCAAGTCAAAACACAATTGGATATCAAAACCAAAACCAAAGACAATAAACACAAAACTTTAATCTTAATAGTCAATAGTTTAATCAAAGTTTTGAAACACAACACGTGCCAAACCAACAACCTAGGAATTATAATCCCAACTCGTATTGTGGTTTCCACAAAATTTGAGGCCATGACACTAGGACTTGTCGCGATTACAATAATTTCATGCAACATTTTCTAGAAGAACAAAGACAACTCTTCATAGATATGTTCTTAACAGATTCTGTGACACCTATGCTGAATACTTTCACAGGGGTAGTTTCCCCTCAAAATGCACCTCTTAAAATCTTTAATGATCCACTCCCAAATCACAATAACAATAAAAAATTAGATCCAAATGGGATGAACAAAGGTGTAATGACAGGAAATAATGATCATGAATCCTCAACTTCACTAAATCCATCTATCACACCGCAATTAGGGAATCAACCACAAACCAAGATAGTTGGTCTAGTGGAGTTAGATAATGAGCTGCACGTATAAGCCATAACAAGAGCACAAGAATATTCTTCTCAACCAAGTCCAATCTATCCACTAGAGCCAGATAACACTCAACAAACGTTGGTAAAACCCGTGGGTGCTTATGATTTAATTAATGACTTAACAAAGACCTTCTCTCACATCTCATTTTTGGACTTATTGAAAAACTCTCCTACCCATAGGGCTACTCTTTTAGAAGCACTAGGTCTGGGTCATTTAATTAACATCACTTCACCTCCCAAAACACTAGTAAACCATATAGACTTTGATATCTACCCTCCAAGGCATCCAGATAGGGATATCGATTTTATATTCGACATAAATAAAATGCCAACAGATGTTAAAATTACACGTAGAGGTGATTTGGCCTTGCATTTACAGGTGTGGGTTTATAATAATTATGTTAAATGTGTAATGGTTGATGATGGGGCAGCAGTTAACATTGTCCCCTTCTCTTTCCTTCAAAAGCTAGGATATGGAGAAACAAATTGTTCCACAATAAGAAATATGCTAAGAGGTTATGTTAGCCTTAAAGCTACTTCAATTGGGACTATAATATTACCAATCACCTTAGGACCCAAGACAATCCTCACTGAGTTTTATATCATAGATCGGGAAACCAACTATAATATGATCCTCGGTCGACCATGGATACATCGCATGAAAGAAATCCCTTCTATGTTATTCCAGGAAATAAGATGCTTACACCTAGGAAAGATATTCATAGAAAAAGGTGACCCAACACCATTCGACATACACCTAGCAGACCTGAATAAAATACTAGGCGTTCACTCTAAGTTTGAACTCCCAACAAACCAACTTAACAAACCAATCGACTCAAAACCGGAAGAAAAATTAATACCTACAACAAAACTAGAAATTACGAACCTAGTTAAGGGCATCCCAGCCCTCAAGGATGAAGCTAACATTGTAGAAATAGTGTCATTAGGAACTAGTGCAAAAATTGTCAAGTTACTGGAACAAAATCTACCAATTTTCCTACCATTTGATTCCACAGGTATGGGATGTACCCTAGGAGTTGGTTCTCTTCCAGTAGAGGAACTTTACATGGTAGAAGTAACCGAAATAGAAGAAATAGACATAAATAATGTCCCAGCATCCATTTTTCCTAGTAAGTATTGGACTCTCCACTTCGATGGAGCTAGATGCCACTATGGAGCTAGGGCAGGTGTGATATTCACTTCCCCTAAGGGAAAGATCCTACCTTTTTCTTTTAAGTTAAACTTTGAATGCACAACAATAGCGTTGAGCATGAAGCCCTCCTCCTTGGCCTCATCATAGCCAAAAGGATCGATGTTAATGACATCAGAGTGTTGGGAGACTCGTAATTAGCTACAAACCAAGTCTCTGAAGTATATGAGACTAGAGCTGAGCACTTATGGCTCTATAAAACAGTGGTATTAGATCTAAGAAAAGGATTCAACTTCATATCCATTGAGGCAATCCCATGAGAATAGAACCTTCTCGCAAATTCAATAGCAACCTCAGCTTCACATTTTACCCCAAGTAATGAGTTCGAAGATATAAGTTTCAAAGTATCACTTCGTACTAAACCATTGGTGAAGAAAATGTCAATAAACCCTCTTCTAACACATACAGCTGAGAATGAATCTTCTATCTTACATCATGTTGATAGTGATAAAGTCACTCTCAAATATCTAAACGCTTATGCAGAGCTACACCTTACTCACCCTATAGTTGATCTTTACCTAATACCACACTCCTTTTCCTACTTTGGAAATCCCATGGCGGAGCTCCTCTCGCAAAATAATCTTGATATTTACAAGATAGAAAATGGAGAAGACTTGGAACTACCTCTAGCCCTGCCCGAATTTGAAGAAGGTAACGCTTCTTTAATTGAAGGATCAATTGATATAAAAATTGGAACGGAGGAAGAACCAAAGATATTGAAACTAGGATCTTCGCTAACTCCAGAAGAAATAGAAATACACACTAAAATTCTCAAAGAACATCAAAAGGCTTTCACATTTAATTATAAAGAAATGACAGGAGTTGCACTGCCCATCGCAGAACATAATCTTGTAACCAAACTAGATGCAAAGCCAATTAAACAAAAATCAAGACCAATAAAACCAAAAGTATCTCTCATGGTAAAAGAAGAAGTGATGAAGCTTCTCCAAGTAGGATTCATCAAACCAGTTGATTATTCACAATGAGTATCTAATATCATCCCCGTTCTCAAAAAGAATGGGAAGATACGCATTTGCATAGATTTTTGGGATATTAACAAAGCTTGTCCCAAGGATGATTTCCCATTACCAACCATTGACGTCATCGTTGACGCAACAACTAGATTTGAGCTTTTGTCTCTCATGGATGGGTTCTCGGGATATAATCAAATCAAAATATCTGAACAAGACCAAGCCAAAACCATGTTTATAACTCCCTAGGGAACTTATTTTTATGTTGTCATGTCATTTGGTCTTAAGAATGCCAGTGCTACATATCAGCGGGCAATGATGTATATATTCCATGATCTTATCCATAAAATTGTGGAATCATATATGGATGACTTGTTGGCCAAGGCCAAGAAGTGTTGTGATCACCCGGAGGTGCTCCGTATCATCCTCTCATGACTAATTGAGTATGGTGTCACATTAAACCTAGAGAAGTGTATTTACAGTGTAACAGGAGGCAAACTTCTAGGATACATTATATCTTCATGAGGAATTGATGTTGATCCGGCCAAAATAAGGGCTGTTCTCGAAATGATCCCACCTTCAGACGAGTCTGGAATCAGGTAATTTATCAGGAAACTTGGTGCAATCCAAAGGTTCATCCTAGATTTAAGCTTTTCCATTCATCCAATCAATAATTTACTCAAGAAAGATTATAGTAACAATTGGACTGAAGAATGTAATGAGGCCTTCGTAGCAGTTAAGTGCTTCTTTTTGTCACCACCCACGTTAATGCCTCCCAAGCCAAACCGCCCTTTGATCATATACTCATGAGCCACTCATGTCTCGCTGGCCTGCATGTTGTCTCAAGAAGATGATGATAAATGAGAACGCGCAATCTATTTCATTAGCCAAACATTGCTCAATTATGAAATGTGTTATACATAGGTAGAAAGAGAATGCCTTGCCATAGTCTTCGCCACAAAACATTTAGGACATTACATGTTAAATCAAGAAACAAGGGTCATTGTGAAGATAGACCATTTACGGACATTCCTCATGCAAGGGTCCTTGTCTAAGAAGGTTGGACGTTTCATAACCCTAATAGGAGAATTTGAGTTAACATTCGTAAACCAAAAATCCATCAAAGGAGAAATCATTGCAGATTGGTTAGCTGACAATCCACTAGATGGAGGTGAGCTGGTAGATCTAGACTTTCTCGATGAATGTGTATACTTTGTCGAAACCAGACCCCCATCTCTACATGTCCCTGGTATACAGATATTATCAGTTTTATCATGGACCATACGTATCTAGAAGGTGCCACACCACAACAAAGAAGGCGGTTATGCATTATCATAGCTAAATATGTTGTTTTAGACCAAGTACTCTATCGTATAGCCTTCGACGGCTTGCTTCTAATATGCGTCGACATAGAAGAATCCAAGAGGATTCTTCATGAATCCCATAGTGGGATATGCGGGGGCCACTTTGGTGGTCACGCCACCACTCGTAAAATACATCGGATGGGCTATTTTTGGCCCACTCTTGACCATGACGTAGTGGAATTTGTATGCAAGTGCCACAAATGTCAAGAATTATCTCACAAGATTCACATGCTAGCACAATCCCTGCAACCAATAGCGACTACGTGGCCCTTCTCCACTTGGGGTCTAGACTTAATAGGGAAACTCTCTCCCTCATAAACTGATGGCCATAATTTTATAATCACAGACATGAAATATTTTACCAAATGGGTGGAGGCCATGCCTCTCACCACTGTACCAGTTTTGGTGATTTCCAAATTCATTTTGAACCAAATTATCTACAGGTATGGTGTCCCACAAGTCATTATCTTAGATAATGGTACGTCCTTTAAGAATGATGAGGTTTGTGAGTTATGTAGCAAGTTCAATATAAACCATCACACAGCCTCCCTTTACTACCCTAAATCCAATGGGCAGGCCGAAGCGACAAACAAAACATTGAAAGCTATTCTCCTTAAAATAGTCAAGGAGAATAAATGAGATTGGCATTTAAAACTATATCCGGCCTTATGGGCCCACCGAACCTCAATAAGAACACCAACAAGAACAACTCCTTTCTCACTGGTATTTGGAGTAGAAGCAGTTCTCCTGTTTGAGGTTGAAATACCCAGTCTCTACATCTCATTACAAGGGATTCTTGATGAGGAAGCTTACAGGGAGGCACGCCTCTCTCAACTAGAGATCCTTGACGAAGCCAGGCTAAATGTTGAACAATGACATAGAGCCTATGCTGACCGGATCTACTGGTAGTATAACAAAAAATTCTATGAGCGAGAAATATATGAAGGAGATCTAGTTCTAAGACTAGATAGCCAGATCGATAAGAAAACCAGTGAGGGAAGAAAGCTTCAGCCCAAATGGTTGGGCCCATATCGGGTCATGAAAGACTATAGGAGTGGTGTGTATCTCTTGTGCACACTGGAGGGTGAGGAGTTCAATGAATTATTCAATTCCTTACATCTTAAATGATTTTACGCATGAAGCATCGGCACTATTTATATAATTATATCTAAATTACATATTCATTTAGATAGGTTCATTTTGTTCACTCATTTTGTAAAATTTGGTGATCAAGGGACTTATTCTTAAGCAATTCATTACAAACTTCTAATAGTATTGGCAGGAGCATTCAAATCATACTTCTCCATTTTCATAACATCGTCAACTGTTTCAAAATCATTTCATCAATTAAAGAAATATATGACAAAGTCCTAACGGTGGCCATACCAAGGCCTGCATGCTTGTTCTCACTTTTTGATTTCTTCCTAGGATAGGTGTCTTGCCTATGGTCTGTTCGAGAAGCTTCATGGTGTCACATCTATCCCGTGTATATATCTTGTTGGAAATAAGAAGATCCTGACATTTTTCTCAAGTAAGTCAAATGTAGATTAAACAGAAAATTTTACTTTTACACATTTCCTTGCCCTACCAACCTTCGGTGTTGAACTTGCGTCTCTTACTAGTGACATAGGGTTGGGAAAGGATGGGAATGCCTTTACTCGCCTATGTCTTGTCCATGGTGATAAGCCCATGCTTCCTACTAGTAGCATGGGGAAATGTGTAGGGGGTCTGCTTGATAGAAAACGTTAAAAGTCATAAGCAAATAGTTCAAACAAACCTTTGAAATCTTAATTCAAAAACAAATGAATCAAATGTCCAAAATTCCAAGAGAGTTCAAAACCCTGAAAACCAGATTTTGTCAACCAAGTGGCCATCTACGGATCTAAGTCTGGATAAACTACAAAGCAAGTTACATTCTAAACTATGGAGTCACTTGAGTAAGATAGGTTTGTAGCATCCTAATTTGGTTCCACCAACTCTTTGTCTATCTCCCATCATTACCATTTCAACACACCTTATAGCTTGTTCCCTTTCAAGCTCTCGGTGGTGAGCCCTCGCATCTTACTAGTTGTGTGGAGTTAGGAGTGGGGTAAGTTCATCTTCTCATCATCACATTTTTTCAAAACAATATGAAGTACCAGAAAATTGCTTATACAAACTAAAGTTCAAGATCACATAGTGTCCACATCATCATACATCAGCATCACGAAATACAAAAAGAAAACATTTGTGATATTTGTTCTCCATTGCATACATTCTGAAAATCATATAAAAACAAAAAAAAATTATAAACATCTAATATACATGTGAAAATGAATCCAAAAACTATAGGTACAAAGAGATCTAGATCCAAAAAGAGATGTATATATATAATCAGGTTTTAAGTACAATGCCATCATGCACTAGGAATGGTCAAAACGCTCAATGAGCCTGGAAAATACATAATGGTCGTATAAACAATCTAGCAAGAGTCACTACAAAAGGAACCAAGTGGCCTCTCAATCCCTATGAGATCCCTCAGAAGGTGCACGATCATGCCTATGACTCCAGCTAAACTGACGCTATGAGTGCACTAAGGGCTCGTGGTCCCAAATAGTAGCTGTAGCCTCGCTATGAGAGCGGCTCCTCCTCATCAGGCACTCTACAGTCCTATTCCCAGCTAACTCGATATGAATGGAGGTCACCATCTTGGCCACATGCTAGAAAGGGGTAAAAAACATTGGTATGCCTACCGGTTGCTGAAGGCTCCCTTGCATCCGTGGATAGCTAAGCACGAGTCTTCTCCATGGGGAGCATCAGGGTGTCATTACATACCCAGCGAATCAAGTCTCACCACTCATCAGCAGTCTCTGCAAGCAAAGGAGAAAAAAAATTATAAAATGATCCAAAGGTGAAACCAAGGATGAACAAAAAGAGACATAAAAACTAAGGCAATCCTAGCTAAAAACAAATATCAAAAGAAGAGTGATAACTCACTTGGATCTTCGGGCCTCCAAGAAGGATCTTTGGGATCCACGCCTACCACATACACCGCCACTGACCGGTGTCCCCCTCCTACATCTGGGACAACATGGCGTCCTACCACGGACTCATCCTCTCCACCTAGGTCCTGAGAAAGTAACTCCTCTGAGACTAGAGTCACCTGTTATCCAAAATTCACCCCCCAGGGTAAATTTTGATAACATGCATCAGAATACTCAAGTCCCAGGCAAATAGATTAATTCAAGGCAAAAAAGCATGTTTCTGGGGTCCCCTCGGAAATTTTCTAACTGCCCTATCCAAGAAGAAAAGAGCAAGTTCTAAAAAAGGGTGAAAAATTTGCAAAAAACAAGCTTGGGCCAAGAAAAATCGTGAAAAATGGCTAATTCCTAGTTCTCACAGTAGTCGGGACAGTTAGGACGTCGGGGCGCGGATCGGCCGAAAAGCTTCCAGGCGGTCCGCGCAGCTCGGGACAATTGGGACATGAGGACGCGGAAGGCGCGAAGGCCCGAACTAGCCAAAGGAAAAAGTGAAATCGACTAACTACCGTGCACAACAAACGGGGACATCCGGGCCGTGAGGACGCGAACCACCCGAATCGGCCGAAAATGAGAACTTTCACACTGGGACAGTTGGGCCAGAGGGACGTGAGGGATGCGGAGAGCCGAAGGAGCTGAGAGCCAACCAGATCATGCCACGTGTCATCGGCCGAAAGAGGGACAGGGAAGCCCGAATCGGGCGGATTGGAATTTTTTGTCCCAGACGGTTTGGGACAGCCGGGCCTTAGAGACGCGAGGGACGCGGGAAGCCGGCAGGCCCGCGGACAAATCAGGAAACGCCACGTGTCACAAGGGAAAGCGTCTAGAAGTTCAAAGGGAAAGGTTTGAAGGGTCAACCCGAGCCAATCAGAACAGGACACATGTCTAATGGAGAGGGGAAGTGCGGAGCTCAGGGAGGAATTGGAAAATTTGACAAAATCTAAAAGCAAAGGTCTGTCCCGCGCCCCTGTCGACCAATCAATGCATGCCACGTGTTCCAAGTGGCGGGGCGCGGGGGAAAGTGGAATTTTTTCCAAAAAGAATTAAAAAGGTCAAATTTCAAGGGAAAACCCACGGGTAAGGGAAGGAGAGAGAATTTCTCATCCAATCAGTGCCCGACACGTGTCGTCTAGGTGGCGGAGCGCGGAAAAAATTTCAAAATCCATTTTTTGCCTGTTACATGCCCTAAATCTTTAGATCGCCATATCTTTCGATCCAGAGCTCAGATTTGCACGTTCTTTATATCATTGGAAATCTTATAAAATTCTCTACATGATTCTGGGGTCAATCTTGAATTTTGGTTCAGTCTGGAGAGAGAAAGTTAAGAAACGGATCTGACACATGTTCATGGCTAGAAGTGACATTTCAGCGACCAGATTTAATGCAGAATGGGTCGCACTCTCCTCCAAATTGGTCAAAAATGGCAGGGTATGGGTTTGTAAGGTCCTCCATGCTGATTTAATGCATTTGCAGTCAATAAGGAATGGGTTCCCACGTTTTGTACATTTTCTCTCTCCTGGGCTCAACCCATGCAATAAAAAAGCCAGATTTGGCTCATTTTCTGGGGAACACTTTTGGGCATAGCAACTTCTTCTTTCACCTTCAGCAAGTGATTGTTGCAAGAATCAGACCTCTTCAAATACTGTAACAGTTTTTACCTCTCTGAGGTTGTAATGCATGGTTTTGACATTGGAAATGATAATGCAAGCTCTGTGAATGGGTTTCAATCCTTTGTTGTATTATTTGCTTCATTTCAGATCCTAAATTATATCTTATCAGCCTGTGTATGTTTGTGTTGCAATATTTGGTTTATGTCTATTTGCTTGACAAAAATGTTCACCACTCCTTTGGTGCATTACCACCTTTAGTTAGTTTCAATTTTTGCATTTCTATCCCTGTCTCCTTGCAATTTAGAGTAGGATTAAGATCTGAACCTTTGTAGTTGTGCAAAATATAGATCTAAATTAGAGGAGTTTGAGGAACCAGCCTCTAATCTGGAGATTCCTCTCTCAGTTTCACAAGTCCCACACTTGGAGAGAGGTTTCCATGTTGTGCAATCACACTGGATTCTAGAGTGATCAACCTAGAAGCCTGATCTGCATCTAAGGGTGTTGTGAGCATGCAACAACATCACCCTCTTTGTGCTCTGCTCTTCCCTCTCATCCTGTAAGATCTCCTAAGTTTCATGCCACTCGGGATTGCTATCCTGTTCCCCACCTGATTCACTGATCTCCATGTCCTCAGTCTCCTCCTCCGTCTCCCCCCCTGTGAACTCCTCAGACTTGGAGTCTATATCAATGGGATCGTCACTACTGTGGGCAGGTCCGGCGGTAATCTGAAGTAAAGTTTCCTGAGGAGCAATGGCTCTCCCTCGAGCGCGTACCACCCTCTTGGCTGCAATAGGGATGTCAGGAGTAACAATAGTCCAACCCCGGCCTCTAGGACCTCCTCTAGCCTCCCGAACTAATTTGAACATTGGCACCATTGGGGGAATCATGTCAATATAAGTAAGGCCAAACTACTGAGGCAATCAATCAAAGGGGTGTGTCCCTACCTTCCCCATCCTGTCCATAGGCTTCCCTGTAGTAGAGCAGGAAATCAAAGTAAAGGTCTCCTCACCCCACAGCCCCACCATGGCCTAATAAGGTGTGGCCTCCATATCCTCAGTAGTCAAGGAAGTAACTAGCTGGTGGGGTGCTCTAAGCACCGTCATCTCTATCCATCTAGTTGCCCTCATGACCCCAGGATCCTCCACCTCTACGCCCCTTCCATAAGGGATAATGCGCTCATAGACCTAGCTCATAACTAAGGTTGGATGGCTCAGCGACTGTCCATATAATCGAACCACCCTGTATAAGTTGTGATAGGTGGTCCCAATTATATCAACTCCCCAAGCATAAATCTAACCATGTGCCTCAATCTTTGCAATGACGAGGGCCCAGCAGTAGAGAAAAGTATCCCCTCCCTTGTCTCTGATCAATCTCGAAGCAAGGATTCCCATAATGGCCTAACAGATTAAAGGGGTGGGCAAGCCAGGAATAGAACGAACCTTCACCCCCTTCTTCAAACTAGTGGAGACAACTACGTCTCCCATATAGGTGGCCCACTGAGTCACCTGAGCTCTGGATACTGCTATATCAAATGAAAGTCTCCTCCCAATAATCAGGACTCCCAAAATGTTGTAGACATCCTCTAGGGTGATATTCCACTCACCCCTAACACCTGGAAATCGGAAGGTGTTCCGATCTGCATCGCAATAAGAAAATAAGTCACATAATATGTGACTAGAAGGTGTAATGTGGGGGACCCATGCAATCCTCAATATGCCTACCCTCTGGAGAGTATCCTACTCATCCTGAGAGACTGCATCTAACACTGTTGGAAGCCAATCACTCTCCTTCTCTCAGCTCCATCTAATGTACTCTTCCTTCTTCTGTAAAAACACCCAAAAACACACAAAAAGAAGAAAGTTAGCATCAAGATTGCATTATAAAAATCATTAAAGCAAGTAAGGACACTAAAAATGCAAAAATGAATTCAAATTAGTGTTGTTTTAGCATTCTGAAGAGAACCGCCGCCCTGAGTAGGGTGGCAGTTCCATAACCGCCACCTTGGAAGGCAGTGGTCCTGTAACTGCCGACCTGCTCAGGGTGGGGGTCTTGTCCCACGACTACAAATGGGTCGCATGCCCTAAAATGCTTAAAAATACAAAAATTTGACTGTTTTAGCTAAAACAAAATCCTACCCATTAGGCGCCCCCCTAAGAAACACGTTTAAAATTGACATTTCTAAAAATACCCCCCCATGACAAAGTTTTCATCATTTTTACATTTTGGGTGCAAAAACGTTAAATCAAGAAGAACTAACTTGAGATCTCGCGGGTCAAGGTTCTGCTCGTAGAGGCATGATCGCTATCTCGATACGAATGTTTCAACTATACTCTCATTGAAAACCATCACCGTGGGTCCCAAATCTCAAAAACTATCAAATCGACACGCACAAATGAATAGGAAAATGGTCCCGTTATATATATATAGTGTTTTGACTCATTTTGAATGCCCCTTTCGCAGGTTTAGAGCACCGACGGAGGTAATTTCTCATCCCTGTGCAAATGGTAAGTCCTCATTTCATAATAATTTAGTATTTATTTTTCGATTTATTTTATATATCTACACTTCAGTCCTCTTTCCATTTTGTAGGTAGCAGGAACTCAGATGGCGAAATTTTGACACACGGGCATAACAGGTATAATTTCTAGCTTCCCATTTTGGGACCACCATACTTGGACCCACCGTTTTACACCTCTTCATGGTTAAAATTATTCTCTAAGGGGAAAATATGTATGTACCCAAAATTATAGGGTGTTGTGCTTCCGGAACAATGTCGCACATGCCTCAATGATGATACAAGTAGCCTCGCAAGGTGTTCGGGGTCCAGAGAAGCTCACGAAGTATATGTTAGCATCCTAAATGCTTTTTCCAAGTTCCTTGTGCTTTTTTTATCCCTCGTCCACCTTTTTAACACCTTTTTCCCTTTAGTGACAAAACTGTAACCCTGACATGGCGCTGGTCCTGCAACTGCCACCCTGCTCAGGGCGGTGGTCCTTCACGTGTTTTCTAGCACGCTCCTTTGATCATGACTTGTGTAATTTTTCAACTTTCACCATCTTTTCTCAACCTCTTTAGCTCGTATTAATGTTTTATATTCCCTGGAATAGTGTTTCTTCATTGTTTAATGGTAAAAGAGTTCTAATGGGAATTACCTTTGGGTGAATGTGAAATCTATAAGTATCCAGCTTGTTTTCAAGCAAATGGCCCCTTAACTTCTCATTTCCATTGTTTAGTCTTTCAATTCCTTGTTTAGAGCTCATTTTGTTTTCATATTTGCATCCATTCTAGTTTTCCTTTGCTGTTGGAAGCCATTCGATCTTCTTGCTTCAGTCTTGTTCATTATTGTTCATGCAAATTAGTTTAGAGAAGAATAGTGTCATTTGTAAGTTGAATCCATTAGAGTTATAGGTTGTGTTCTTCACAGAAGGTAGATTCTATAATCTCTCGTACACTTATGTTGTATTCCCGCAATAAATCCCACTAGGAATTGCATACGCCAATCTCTGTCACTTACGTTGTCCCTCTCCTACTCACATTTTATTCGGTCTATATCCAAAGCTTTCATTATCCAAATTACCTTCTTCTATTGATGCTATCATATACACGCTCTTCTGGACTCATGTGAACATGAAGGAATGAGGAGATCACTCTGAGGGGACAAAATCATACACTACTAGATTCGCCACTTTTCTACAAATTCCAGGTATTATCTATCAAATTTCTAGTTAAAACATATCAAATAGAGTAGTAAAATATTTCATTTTAGTTAAGTTTCTTTTTTATATTTCCAAAGAAGTTGTGGGGATTGATAGTTTCTTAGAAACTATGATTCATTCCTCACTTCTGAGGTAGGATCGAGAATCTTTCAATTAAGTTAATCAGCTATCTAGTTATTTAGGATAAAACTCACAACTGCACATGCAAGTAGCTACACTAGGCTACCTTGTTTGTTTTAATTTTGTTATTAGATTAGTTGTCATTTTCTGAATGTATTAGATTAGTTACTCTTTCAATTCTATTCAAAATTCTATCAAAAATACAAATATATATATATATATATATATATATATATATATATATATATAGTATATATATATATATATGTTATAGATATATCTTGCATAGTTAGTTTATTTCATTTCAGTTAGGCTTATATTGATCTTGTATGACAATCACGGGACCTAGGGATCCCAGGGAATACATTTTTGAGCCAATCGTGCCTCAACCAAATATTGTTGCAGCAATAACTAACATAGATCAAAATTTCAGAATTCAGGTCTTCTGAGCAACAGAAGACCTACAAGAAACCAGCACACAGCTAGGATTATTAAACATAGAAGATGACAAAACACACATGTTCTGGTCAAATCAGACAAATTATAGACTGCCTTGATAGATATTTGTATGGCTGTAGAAGGACCTGAAAGAGAGCAAACTTACAGTTGTTATCCACAGGTCCCACAACCCAACGGGCCTACAAGTCAAACCAACATTGATGCTGGTAATCAAACATTAGTATTTAGTTCCTCTCCACTCCCACCATACATCATCACATAACTATCATTATTAAACGTAACAGCCAACCAAGCTAAAGATTTCTGGACTAGACCAGAGAATCGTGCAACTTCTTGTTCTAAACATAGAGGCCGAAAAGGCATATGACTACTAGATACTCAGACTAAGGGGTTGACTCTTCATATGACCATAGGAGGTCCACAACAACCACAAACTTATGGTTGTGATCCATAGGTCCCATAACCCAACAGGCCTACAATTCAAACCAACGTTGATTCTCGTTTGCGAACATTAGTATTTAGGCCCTCTCCACTCCCACCAGACATCATCACACAACTATCATTATTAAATGTAACAGCCAACCAAGCTAGATATCTCTAGACTAGACCAAAGAATCGTCCATAAAGCACCAAAAGATCCACTACACATTTAGCCATTCCATTTTCATGACCTTTTCGGGAGGTATATACAAAGCACACATAGGCCATCTTCCATATATTCCACAACCCATAGATCGGATCATGGTAGAGCTCGATATTGATTAGAGCCTTCGAGAAGCTATCCTCGCCGAATGATCTATCACACCATTTTAGGTTAGGAGGGCCTTCTTTTCCTTAGATTCGCAAATCCCGCTATTACATGTTGAAGAAATAAGATTACCTAACTAGCTTATCTTCATCCCACGTGTATTCCATCCCCATCGGCTGTCTCGGCACAACCTCGGGAGGTCGGGTGTGAGGAAGAGTTACTTGTAGATTCTCATGCTCACATGTCACTTTTCCATCATACAAGTCCCATCATAGCATTTTCGAGACATGGTGTTAACGAGGATGGTGTAGTGTGAGGCACGTTGTGCCAAGGATATTTTGTTGGTTAAAGTCATGTTTAGAGGGTAATATTTAGTTTGAATGAAGGTGTATATGTCATGATACCAAAGCTGAATAGGAATAACAATCTCAAAAACCATCGTGGAATCTGGAAATTCGTATTCGGGCACCAAAATGTGTTCAATAAGGAACTCATTGTGATTTTGATTATTGTCTAATGAAAAAGGGATGTGATAGTTTCCATAACATCCGCTTCTTTGTTTTATGCACGAGGAACTTGGTCAAAATTGATATTATGGAAATACCCTTTAAGACTATGAACCATGCATTTATAGGGTAAAATATTCTCATCTTTGACATGATATTCAACATTGACTTGATTGATGATGAGAAGGGAATCTCGAAAAAAATTCAATTCTTGTATGGCTCTGGGAGATAGTTTATCATAATCCTGATATCAATGCTTCATAATCAGATATGTTGTTTGTGCAAGGGATTCTGATGTGATAAGATTTAGGTATAAGGTCCCCATAAGGTGTATACAAGATAATTCCTACTCCTAAACCATGGATGTTGTAAGATTCATCAAAGAATAGAGTCCATGAGGGGATTGCTTCTATGTATAATAGGTCTTCATTTCGAAATTAAAATTTTAATGGTTTTGAACCTGACAGTGGTATTATGGCCAATTGATCTGTTAGTGTTTGACCTTTTATAGCCTTCTAATTGACAAATTCAATGTCATATTCACTGAGGAGTGCAATCCAATTGGGCATCTATCCTATTATTACTAGTCTCGAAAGTAGGTACTTGACATGGTTAATCTTTGCAATTAATTTGGTGGTATGATTCAACAAATAGTGCCACAACTTGCCAAAATTGTAAGTGACTACTAAGAAATATTTTTCAACCTGAAAATACTTAGTCTCATGCTCAAGGAGAGTTTTTCTCAAATAATACATAGCTTGTTTTTAACCCTTTTCATTATGTTGCATCAATAATTCCCTAATGGCATGTTCTATTGCAGAAGTGTACAACAACATAAAATTTTATTATATTAGAGGAATAAGTATAGGTGGAGTGGAAAATTATTCTTTCAAATTTTTGAAGGATTATTGACATTCATGTGTCCACTTAAATTGGACATCCTTCTTAAGCTATTGGTTAAAGTGATGGCACTTGTCTGTGAGTTGACATATGAAGCTTTGGATAAATTGTATCTTTCCCTACAATCTGTGTAGCTGTCAAACGTTCTAAGGAGGTGACATTTCCATTATATCTTTGACTTTAGTAGAGTCCACTTTGATTCCCCTTTGTGAGATGATGAATCCCAGGAGTTTTACCAAAGTGACACCGAAGACACATTTTTTTGGATTAAGGAAAACCTTATATTCCCTTAATTTCTCAAAGATATGCATAATAACATTTGGATGATCCACTCTAGTTTTTGATTTGGAAATAATATCATCAACATAGTCCTCTATTATGTCGTGAATAAGGTCATGGAAAATAACAGTCATGGCACATTGATAAGTTGCACCAGCATTATTAAAGCCAAATGGCATGACCTTATAACAAAATTTCCCCCATGGGGTTGTGAAATGTTTCTTATACTGGTCTTCTTTAGCAATTTGAATTTAATTATATCCTGAAAATCCGTCCATAAGATATAACATCTCGTGGCCCACATTAGAATCAACGATCATGTCAATATTGGGAAAATAGAAGTCATCCTTAACACATACCTTATCGATGTCATCGAAATATGTACAGATACAGATTCTGGGGGTCTTCTTTGAAACTAGTACCATATTATATATCCACTGTGAATAGTCTATGGACCATATGAATCATGCATCTAGTAATTTCTATAGTTCAACCTTGATAAGCAATGAGATCTTGGGGTGTATTTTACAGAGATTTTACTTTACATGTTTGGCATATGGGTACACCATAAGGTGATGAATCATAAGATAAGGATCAAGGCTTGGCATATATTTGTATAACTAATTGAATACATCATGAAAATAAATTAGAAGATCTGTGAAAGCTTTGATTTTAGTGTCTGAGAGACTAGCACCAAGTTGTAGCAGTTTGGATTGGTCTTCGATCCTGATGTTGACAGTTGTCATTTCTTCCACCAATAGCTTAGAAGTTTAATTATCTTGAAATGAATTTGTAGGTTTTTATAGGGTGTCTGATATTTTTGGATCCAAATCTCCTCTCTCTAGCACCTCTGAAAGGTTTTCACTAGGATATGTGTCCTTTTATTTCTTTTTCTTTTTCATTTTTCACTGCTCACATAGCACCTCAGAAAGGTTTTCACTATGCGATATATGATTTTTCTTTCTTCTATTTTTGATTTATTTTACCTTTGGACTAGATATTTCAAGTTCTTTTCTAAAGTATGCAGTAGAATCAAGGTTTATATTGAAACCCTTCTTATTTTGCAATAAGGGACCAAGGGTTTGCGATGCAATGATGGACCAGTCCTGAATGACCTCATACATTGTCAAATTTGAATGGTCCATTTCAAAAGTATATACATTGTCAATTTTCATTGATCATTTAGAGGAACCTAGGCCAAATATGTCAAAAGCATTTTGTTGAATGGGTAGGTATTCCAAGGAATTTCCATGTGTTGAAAAAAATTGTGTGCGAAGTCAAGATATGTGTGCAAGTCAATCTCAAGATTCAGCATTTTAAGTCCTAATCGCAAGATAATGTATTATATTATGTATTTTGGTCTCCTTTTCAAGTGTTTCATATTTACCTATATACCATACGTGTAAAGGTTAGATTTTAAGTCACTATAGGTAACATTCAAGAATGTCAAAAATCATTACAAAACAAAAACATCTAACTTGAGAAGTTCAAGTCATTTTATCCTTGAGAAGAAGAAGATGGGGTGAATGTGACCTTCATCTACATCTTGTTTCATTGCAAAACAAAACCATCTAATTTTCTACATATAGCCAATATTGATCAGTTTCCGTGATATAAGTACAATCTTATGGAAATATACAATTCATATGCAAGTGTCATCCGCACTTTCAAAAAATAAATTGATAATACTAGAGAATTTACTATTTAAATGGGTAGCGTTTTTGCTTCCATTGTTTTTAAGGTATATAATTTTGATATCATCGTCTCTTCTAATTTATAATGCATTGTAAAATATGATGGTTTACTATATAATTCTATGGGAGAATATAAAATAAAAAATATCCTTATTACATATATGCTATATAATATTAGATTGTTTTGATACAATTTAAAGTATCAGTGAGCATTTTAAGATTTATGCGTTTATTTGGATTATGAATATTTGCTTAGGTTGATTCGGTTAGAAAAGTTGTGCATGTTTTAGAGTCTGTGCTATAACAATCTCAAAATGACAAGTCCTTTTCATTAAGATTCCAAAACTATTTGGATATTAGATGCACGACTAATATATTAGACTTTCATAATATATTTGACTTGCCTATCAATACACATTAACATTAAATGAGGTAGTGAAAGAGAAGATATGGTGACAAGGTATTTTTACACCAACTGATCCATTCTTGATACATTCCTACAATTAATGCTATTGAGGTAGTCCCAATATCATGTGACATTATGAATTCACTAGTAATATTTGGAATGTAGTACTTACTAGTTGATTCTCGTTGCGATTTGGGACTTGTGAATCCAAAGTAATATTTACTTTTGGAAACATGTATAGGTTTCGTTTTGACAAATGTTTAGCACATACATAAATCCATCAGTTTTTGGAGGTCTTCAGAGTCTAGATTTTTGAATAAAAACAATGTCGTAGATGAACCTTGATATGAGAGTTACTACCAACAAGTATGGCTAGAGACCTATGGGGAGGTGTAACAATTCATTTTCTAGGCTAGTATCTCTAGATTACATAGAAATTAGACGTAGTAAAAATATGTCACTATATGCGTATGTATGTTGAAATCCATGATATTATTAGTTTTATTGAGCGTTAAAATAAAATTCAGGGTCACACTTTCTATATATATTTGGATCGTTATCTTGGGCATTACAAATCAATTTAGGAAAGTTTACTATTATTAGATGTTTATTATCAATTAGGGGTAAGGACACTGATTTATCAACTATTGCAACTCATAGTAGACAACTAATGTTTCATACTTCCAAAGAGATGGCTTTGGTCTTTCAATAATTTTTTTATTGTCTTACGAATAAAACTTGTTTATGTCATCTTGTAAAATACATGTTAGCATTAACATCCTTATTAAATATTCTAGTTCTCTTTATTTGGCAACAACATTTTCCCTACTAGTTGGTGTATTGTCCCTTCAGTATTGAGATCACTAATCTAGATCATAGGAGGTTCAATAATGACTTTAGTGGATTTGATAGACACTTGCAAATGGCCATCTGATTAATTTGGTCCGTGAGGATTTTAGTGGGATTGGACTAGTATCACATAATAGATTTTCCATTGCTCCCTACATGTTTCACTTTTTCAACGTTTGATCACAAGTTCACTAATTGTCAACCTCATTTGAGGTCCAATAACCTTTATCCACAAAAATCTCTTACACTGGCTAGGGCCATGAACCCGTCATCAACACTCATGGACAAGTCTATCTCCGTTCGCTATTCATGAATTTTTAATGTCCTAAATGGTTTTAGTTTGTACAAAATCTATCTCTTCAAAATTGGAAGGGTAATTTGTTCTACAAAAGTATCCAGGACATCCATGAAAAAACTGGATTTGCTACCCTTCCAATACATTAGATATTTTCAAATGTGGGCTTGTCTACTCATAAGGTCATTTCATTAGGCACCATCTTTTAGGATTTGGTCATCTGAGCAAAAAAATGATGACATGAATCATCCATAAGGATTTCAAATGCCTTCGTTTCCTCTAGAAGGACTATTCAACAATATCTTGTGAAATCATTATTCAAAGGATTTCACATTAAATAGGGGGGAGAAAATCTAGATCTGAAAGAAAAGTCATCCCGTAGCAAGGTGAATGTCCATGATGCCATAGATTTGAAGTGACAAAGTTTGATAATAATTTGTCAATTAGGCAAAAGTTGCATTTTGCTAAGATGGTCTCATGCCAAGTGAAGGAACAATATGGAATGATGCAACCATTGTCAAATTCATTATTTTCTACCATATGGAGGCCTGGTGAGAGTGATGACTACATGCATCTTTATCCTTCTTAGGAGTATTGGTATGCCAATGTATGCACTCACATGCATTACGGGGCATGTTTCAAATGTTAGCTACAACCACTAATAATATCTATGGTAGCATAGTGTCACACTAAGATAGTTTAGATTCTACCACAACGTTGTACGGGCACTGCTGAAAAATTGAATTCCAGGTGGCAACAGGGTGATTTAATAAAATCCAAGTATCTAATATACTAAAATATAATTTTTAGAAATTGCACTATAATGATATACAATAAGACACAAATGACTTCAACACTTTTACAAATGCAACTATGTAAGCAAATGAAAGAGATATGGTACTTATATGATTTTTACTTATCCCGAAGTGTACCCTCGAACTGGATGACAACTGATGAACAATGTTGGGTAGAAAGAACTAGAAATACTCGATCAAGAATTATGGAATCTATAAATAGACCTGGATGCAGGTGCATTGGTAGGAGTGAGGGTGATTGGGGTGCCAGAGACCTCTCCTAGGGTGCTGGAATCCACAGAAAAACCGTCAAAACCTGATTTCTTCAGTGTCGCTAGGGTTTCACACTTGTTCACTCGATAATCTGTCTATATGTCACACTTGGATCACCGAGTTACATGTAAATCTGCAACACAAATAATCTCCTACAAAACCCCCGAACTACATCAAATTCTTAAAAAATAAAGATGTCAAAATGGGAGTGCAGACTATCCTTGACTGTCAAAAAAGTGAACTTACAACCAAGTGTTGCACTACATCTCAGAACCTATGTAGCTATATGTGTTTATGTGTGCAATAGTGCTCTTAGCTTTCCCTTGGGCTGGTGACACCAAGATAGTGGGTGATAGCTAGGTAGAATGAAAATGTGTAGATGGAAAAATGAACTTCCCCTTCCTTTGTAGTGTATATATAGAATAATAAGCCCAATATATAGTCCCTTTGATAGTATGTAGATATATAGCCCTTTATATAAATTTCCCTGCCATTATAATGGTATGTATGATTGTGTTTATATAGGGATCTCTTCCTTAAATTTTGACACTAGTAAAATGACATTTCCGACTAGGACCTTGAGCATAGGAGTAAGAAAACTGAAAAGACCGACCACAAATGTAAAAAAAATGAACAAAAACAAAGAGGACAAGAGCACCTAGGTTGGACAGGAGCACCTGTGTGCACTAGTGTCCAGTCCTGGGGGTGCTGGTGTCCCGAGAAAACTGACTAATAAATGTGAGAAAACTAACCAGACATGGATCCTTGTGACATAACCAGACTGGGTGTATGTGTGATAGATGTGAGAGATAAAAACAATAGAAACAATTCAAAGCAAGCACGATGGACTAGGAAGTGTGTCACCCAGTGAATAACTTTCTTACTCAAGATCCATACATTAAATAACATACTTGGCGGGTATACTAAATAGTAGTATGCGGGTGATTTTGT
This sequence comes from Taxus chinensis, assembly GCA_019776745.2. NCBI lineage: Eukaryota > Viridiplantae > Streptophyta > Pinopsida > Cupressales > Taxaceae > Taxus > Taxus chinensis. The sequence goes on from CM034153.1 coordinate 15,248,547, forward strand.
GACTACATTTTCCCCCCTTTATTGCTATTTGAATGAAATTCAAGTAGTGTAAAGGAAGTAAGGAACACACCTGTGAGAAGTTCAGGAGAAGATCATATTGTAGAAGTACGTGTAGAATTATGAAAATATATAGCATAGACGAACCATGGATCAATGCATGTCGATCCATGTGGCGTAAATAGAGATAGAGAACCGTTGTGAAGGAGCATTTGGCAGAAATTGATGATTTGATTTTGGAGTGATTAAGAGATTTTTAAACTATCGTTGATGGATATTTGAAGGGGGTAGAGTTGTGATTAGTCCCCAAACCGATTTTGTATGTGTGAAAAATTGAAGGATTTTTGCATCCTTCCACTAGAGGAAAATTGTTAGGGAGATATCAATAGTTTTACCCTCTAACTATGCTACATCCTCAAAAGTTCTATCCGCTGCAGATGGACAAACACAAAATTTTGTTCATTTTGAATAATTTCAATCCAACGATAATAACCTATATAGGAGCAGTATAGGAAAAGCAATGATGTCTCATTTCCCCCACTCTAAGGGTGTTGCCACGATGTGTATGGATTCCATGTTATGTCATCTGAAAATGATAAAGAAAATGTTAAGTGACTTCCCATGTTAGGTCATTTGGGAAAAATAGTAGTGATGTAACTTCCAAGTTAGGTCATCTGGGATGAGTAGTAAAAAAATGTTGTGTTATTTTGATTGATTGATTTGATTTTAGTAATAGAAAATTGTTTGGAGATCAAGTGTATATGGTAGATTACTCATAGAGAGATTTTTTGCTTGTTTTTCCTATATTAGGTCATCAGGGGGAATCCCTAGAAATTAGTATCAAATGTCACATAACATATCAAAAAATTTATGATAATGACAAATTAGAAATGTGAAATGATTGTGTAGGCTTGTGAAGGGAATCATAGGGTGGCCCTGATTATATGCCCCCTTTTGGTGAAAGGGGGGGTGATAATAAGAACAAATTCTGAACTGAAAGCAGATGTGAAATGATGTAAGAGTGAGTAAAATATAGTATAGTAAATGTCATAAGATTGTGTGTATATCTAGTTGAAGATGTGAGAGATTAGATATAATGCTGTGGAATGTGTATCATATGATAGTAGGAGAAATTCTAAACCAAATGGCAAAGACGGGGGGATGAAATGGAGTAACGAAGCTCAAGATATGAGTGAAAATGCATGGTGTGTATTAGTTAGAAGAATATGCACAAAAAGTAACTATAGCCAAGTGCGTAATTAAAACTTGTTATAAATAGTAATAGTAAAAGGTGAATAGTAACTTCATTTGAAATTTGAGTGAGTGTTATTTCGAGCTTTGAGCTTATAATGATGCCGCAAATTAGAGTAGTGAGATTGAGCCAGTTCGAGATAGTGGTGGTGGCCTTGACATCGCACATGATAGATGAGCTGGTGAGTATGATTATTTTTTAAAAAAATGTAGAAAAGGGTTTGTTTTTGTGAAATTCATGTTTTTAAATTTTTAGGTGTTTCTGGCCTGGGTAGGAATGGCCAGGGTGTTAACTTCCTTCAGGATACTAGTGCCCAGATCTAGGAGCTGGTGAGTTGCTCTTGGGTTCCCGCATATTGTTATTGGGTGCTAGTGACCCAAGAGGCTGTTTTAAGCCCATAATATGATGAATGTGAACATTGGTGATTTTTGATGTTAGTAGTATTTTTTTGTAGGTATACAAGGTGTTAACGTCATGTTTTTGCTAGCATTTTATGTTTTGCAGATGTATAATCCCTTTGAGAGAGTTCCATGGAGGTCGACACTTGAGTATGCTATTAGGATTAAGCCTATCAGATGTAAAGTGGGATCTATTAGATCATGTAATCCTGCTGCACATAGCTATATTGGGGGAGGTACCCCATAATATGCCGATGATTACTACCTTATGTGAGAGATGGAGTGTAAACACTTGCACTTTTTGGTTGTTTACTGAGGATATGACATGACTTGAGAGAATGTATATCACATATTGTGATTACCTATTATAGGGGAGAGGGTTTACGTGATGGCCATGGAGGATGCAAAAAGACATATGAAGGCCACTAAGCAATATTTTATAGGGACACGGGTTTAGAATGAGACCCATATTAGCCTGGATGCCATATTGAGATTAGGTGTTCTACGACTACAGAAGTTCAGTGCAGTTGTGATTACTTCATCAGCAGCAATGGAGGGTGGAGGTGTAGGCATCTTGTATAAGATGCATGATATATGTCAGTGTATAGAGGAGAATAGTACTAGGTATGCATGGGTTGTGGTGTGTACAAACACACATTTGTACAAAGACATATATAGGTTCACGTAGGAGGACCATGGTGGTGATCTTGGAGCCACTAAATTATTACATGTATGAGCTTATGAGAATATTTCAATATTGAGGCCACTTGGTGGGATGCAGGCCGATTGGGATATGCCCAAGATATTTGGAGCGACGTGGACTAGTACATAGAGTAGGAGGCTAGTATTAACTACTTATAGGTCAATGGTGGATTGCATGGGGCTAGGGGCCATTATATGGAGGCCATATCAATCATATGCAGGGTAGTTAGAGGATAGGGTAGAGCTACAGTGTATTTGTTGTACTATGTGGTTGGAGGATCAATTTCCGGGGGTGACCAAGATATTTCATGTGGAGCGTGTGTCACAACAGTTTGGTATTGCATAGGATGTTCCCCCAGAGCCGCATGTATGGGTACGAACCACTAGAGCACTAAGGAGACCAGGGGAGAGATTAGGACCCATAGGAGTACAACTAGTGCCCCCTGGTTTGGATGAGGTAGATGCGATGATAGAGCCAATACAGGTCGACGATGCAGGATGTACTGGAGGCATATAACACATGGTGGATAGTGCACCTATGGGTGCTAATGTTTCCAATTGTCATGGATGCATGGCAGGAGTACCTACCAATTGGAGGAGTAGAGGGGTAAGATCACCTGCTCCCTGATGGTAATGACATAGTGGCAACGATATCAAAGTGTAATTATTTGTTTGTTGATAGTTGTAGGTTCATTACTTGCTTTTGTGACCATGTGTTGTATCATGCGTATGTAACTGATTCTATGTTTTAGATGGTTATAGGGGATGCTTATTGGTCACTGATTGTTGATACATTGATCTGACACATTGACCTGGAATATGTGACTACTGATGTGATTATTGGAGGTGGGATGTTAGAGTGAATGGATGCTATTGTAGGTGAGCATGCTCATTTATTCAATATAGTGGTGATAGCAGCAGCTACATGTACTGTGTTGTTGAGTGAGAGAGACGAGGTATGGTTGGCTATTGATCAGGCTAGGGAGGTTACAGGTAGAGGAGCCTTAACATAGGATGTATTTACAAAGTTTGTGGAGTTATAAGGCCATTTTGTAGAGAAGTCACTTGAGTTGGATTTATTGTGCAAACAAATGGAGAGATATAGTGGCTGTGATCAGTGGCATAGATGGAATGAAGCAGTATCTAGTTCTATATCTCCCATTATTTTATATAGCAATAGTGATGATGGTGTATGATAGGTATTGATGTAGTGATGCATGGAAGCTTTCCCCACAGTGATTGTAGTTTGTAACTATGAGATTTTGATGATATATATATAAGGATGATTGGTATTATTTTATTTTTTTGATGGGATTTGATATGTGATGCGATGATTTTTTTCATATGTGTGACTTAAATGATGATATAGATGAGAGAATAGATAGATAAATGATGATATATGAATAATGGTGATGGATGGTAATAAATGTATGTATAAAATGAATGATGTGAAAGATTAATGTGAATGAAATGATTGCAAAAATGCATGTAATCGCGTGTTAGTATGATGAAGAGGGGTGAAGAAGAGTGATTCCCCCTAGTGTATAGAATGAATGATGTGAGAGTAATTTGTAAAGGACATCAAAAATTAATTAACCATAAAGAGTATGTAATGGCATGTAGAATATGATGAAGAGTGGGGGAGAAAGATATGTGATGCACCTAGCGTGTATGTATGAGGATGCGAGTTCATTTATATAAGACCCCTCAGTACAGCCAAAAAATAAACCATAAGAAAACATGTGTGTCATCAGGAAATGGTATGATAATGTATGCTAGATAGATATGTCAAGGAAATTTGTAGCGTAAAGATGGAGTGACGTTCTTATTGTAACAAATCCCTCAACAGTCATGTAAGAGTTGTAAGAACATGAGTGCATCATCGGGTAGTGAGGTGATAAAAATCACCTACCATAGATTAAGCAGGCATGGAGTGGTGGAAGCATGTGAAGTGGAAGCAACATGAGTGTATGAGCCAAATTGAATGTTTGATGAGATGGTGTCAATGATGGGAGATGTAGTGGTGGGAAGCACAAATGCCGACATATTAGGAAGCCAATGTGAAGCAAGAGCACTATGCAGTAGATGAATGAGGTGGAGGGCGTGAATGAATGATGACCTTAGGTGGTGGATGAATAATTATCTTAGAAGCATGTGGAGGTGATAAGTGATTCAGAGTAGCAACAAGTTTACACAAAATCGGAGAAACAGACCATTCACAAGAGTGAGAGCCAAAGGAAATGACACCCTTATCTTCTAATTGTTGTAATTTTTCACAAAGGGAACAACATTCATTATAATGATGGCTATTGATGTGGTGATAATTTTAATAAGGATGATTGTGTTGTCAATGCAAGTGATGCATAGGATGATGTTGATTAGAAGGAAAGAGGATTAAGCACTTATTGATAAAAGCACGCAACACATCATGAGGCTTAGCAAAATAAGAGAAATGCATTGGCTCATGAGTATGAGATGGTGAAAACTTATGTGGAGAGTGATGCGGTGGAGGAGATGGAGGATGTTTATGTGATGGAGGAGATGGAAAATTCTTACTTAGTGGAGGAGATGGAGACCTTGGTGGAGGCTTGACAGATGGAAGTGGAGAAGAACTAGAAGATAATGCAGTAGCAATAGGAGTATCTATAACATGTGTAGAAATTAAATCTTATTCTAGATCGATAACCTTATAGCATAATAGTGTAAATGATTCACATGTATCATATTGCAATTGTTGTTTTAGAATAGGAATCAAGCCAATGAAAAATATGAATTACTTTTCTAGATCAATAAAATGAAATACTAGTTGATGCATGTAAGCATTGAAGCGTAATATGTAGTCCTGAATAGATTCTATTTTACCCTTATGCAAGCTAGGTAAACAATCATGTGTAACTCTAGGACCATTGTTTAGCATAAATCATCTGATAAAAGCATCTTCCATTTCACAAAATGTACTAATAGACCTGAAAGGTAAATGAGTTTACCATTAAAGAGCTTCATCGACGAGGCTATGACATAAGGCTTTAAGTAATAAAAAATCATTCAAATAAGAATTCATAGCTAAATGGTAATGCTTGAGATGGAGATATGGATTTCCAGTACCTTCAAAGAATGAAAATGTAGGCATGATGAAATCCTTTGGAAATTTTGAATTGTGAATTTTCTTTGGAATGGGATTTCCATGTAAAGAATTGTTATCAATAGATGCATAATAGGATTTGTTTTCAAGAGTGAGAGATTTCACATGGGATTATAATTGACCAACAACATGCATGAGTGATAAAATATCATGTGGCGGAATGGTAGAAGATGTGAGAGGTACATGGAGCGGTTGAAGCTTGTCATTATGAGTAATTAGAGGAATATCAGAAGAAGAAGTAGAGGATGTTAGATGTTATATGCACACTAGATGCAGGTGTGGAAAAGAAGTAATAGGTGGTACACTAGGATGAATAGAATGAAGTCAACATGAATAGATTCACGAGAGAGAATAAGAAGAGATAGGTGGAGAATGAATATGGAATATTAGGAGAATCATCTAGGAATAGAATCGGAAGAAATGAAAATAGATGAACCAGTTAGTATGAGAAGAATCATCATGAATGCTAGCAGAGACAATCTTAGAAGTAGATGAAAGTGGAGTGGAGAATTCACATTCAAAAGTTTTGAAGAGACGTATAATCATTATTAATTTGGTCATGCTCAGAATATATCATCATTATCATAAATTTTTTCACATGCAAGTATGTCATCAAGCATATCATCAACATTTAATGAAGTAGGAGAAAAACTAACATGAGATGTTTCTTTACAATCACTAGAAGCATGTTCAGAAATAGGAGAAGCATGAGATAATACTTTACATTCATCATGACTAGTATGAGATATAGCATCATGTGCATGTACATTTTCATCATGATTTCTATCTATAGTATTGCATAGTCAAGACCAAACATATAATCAATAATAACATCATCAAGAGTTTCATCAAAAATAAAAAAATCCAGAGTAGTCCTAGTGCCTATGGAATAACGAGTACAACAAAAAATGTTTTGTTCTTTAGAAACAATGCTACCAGAAGAATGGGTGAAACTAGTAGGAATGTTGCATTCATTAGCCAAAAGCATTCTTTGAATATTATCATCAACATGAGGAGTGCAATAGAGAGTGCTCATTTGAGCCATAGTAGCCTCATCATAAATAGGGTTTACACTCTCAAGATGCATAGCTTTCCTATGAGAAGATCTAATTTTTTCCATTTGGGTTGAGTGGATCCTAGGGCAAGGAGTTCTAAGATACGGGTTCACCAAAATGATTTAATAAAATCAAAAATCTAATATATTAAATCTAAATTCAGAAATCACTACAATGATATACATCAGGATACAAATGATTTAGCACTTTTATAAATGTAACTATATAATAAAATGAAAGATATAGGGAACTTATTTGATTTTTGCTTGTCCTGAAGTGTATCTGAACTAGATGAATAGATGAAAAGGTTGGGAAGAATGCTAGAACTATAAATATAAATTATGGAATCTGTAAAATTTCCTGCACGCAGGTGCCTAGGTAGGAGTGAGGACACTTGGGCTGCTCGAGACCTCTCTTGGGTGTCAGAGACTGCATAAAATCTCGTAATCTAATTTCTTCAGTGTCGCTAGGGTTTTGCACTTGTTTACTGATTATCACCTATGTGTCACACTTAGATTGCTGAGGTGCTTGTAAACCTGCAATACAAATAATATCCTGTAAAACCACCAAACTACATCAAATCCTAAAAAGAAATATACAAAATGGGAGGTCCTAGTCGGATTGTCCTCGACTATCAACAAAGTGAAATTACGACTAATCATTGCACTACATCTTAGAACCCATGTAGTTCTATTTGTTTGTGTGTGCAATGGTGCTCCTAGGTTGCCCTCACGTCGGCAACCCCAAGATATCGAGTGATAACTAGATAGAATGCAATTGTGTAGATGGAAAAATGAACTTCCCCTTTCTATGTAGTGTGTATGAAAAGTAATAAGCCCAAGATGCAGTCCATTTGATATGTAGATAGATAGCCCTTGATATAAATTTGAAATTTTTTACGAGAATCGTATCAAAAAATATGCACCACGATGAAGTTGCACTCCAAAGGAAATGTAATATCTCCAGCATAATCACAAGGAGGAATTGATCAATCAATGGAAGAAATTTCATAACAGAAAAAAGATTGCACATATAAAGAAAGACAGTGAAGTGTCTTGGCATAATCATAAATGTCAAATGAAGGGATACATATAGGGTGTTGAGTAACCCTAGTGCATGACACACAAGCAACCCCTAACCTAACCCATGTGAGATGACCCTCCATATGTGAGCGGAGGACACATAGGATCCCACACACCAACACCCCCCCTTCATCAAAGTTGGGGTAGTGGCTATGATGATTCAGACAGAACAAGAAGGCACTCCTAAACAACTAAGAAAGATGTGTCGGTGGGGCTTGGTAACTAAAGCCCTGATAAGGTGCCCATGTACAAACAACATCTTCCTAGAAGAATAAGAAGAAGATAAGGACTATATATCCTGAAGAAGATGAGTAGTTGCATAAGACCTCGCCCCGAGAAGAGACCGCAAGTGAAGAAACTTCACTTCAATGAAGGGCTTGGTGAATATATCTGTAATATAATTAGCTATCTGAATGTACTGAATGTTGATAATACCATCATGAATAAGCTCTCGTATAACGTGCATATGGATCTCAATGTGCTTCGTCCGCTAATGTTGAACTAGATTTCTGTAAATTGAGATAGTTCTCGTGTTATCACAATAGATAATGGTAGGCCACCAAAATTGGATGCCAAACTCTATCAGAATACCATGTAGCCAAACAGCCTCTGTGGCAGTGTTAACTGCTTCTCTGTATTCTACCTATGTAGAAGATATCGCAATTGCATTCTTATTCTTGCTAGACTAACTAATAGGACCCAAACCAAGAGATAAACTATAGCCAGAGGTAAATTTTTGATGATCTAAGTCACTGGGCCAATTAAAATCTATGAACCCAATCAAGTCAATATCCACCCCTCCATAATAGTGAATGCCATCAGTATAGGTACCACGAACATAATGAAGGATCGGCTTAGCTTCTTTCCAATGCAACTCATGTGGCTCTTGTATGAATCTGGACACGATCCCAACAATATAAGATAAATCTGGTCGAGTGTGAGTCAAGTAAATCAATCTCCCCACCAACTGTTGATAAAGGGTACCATCAACCAAGGGAGTAGAGCAATCAGAAACCAACTTAACCTCGTAAAGAAAAGGAGTATGAGAAGACTTGTAATCATCTAAAAATGAACAAACAAGTCAAGAGCATACTTAGGTTGTGAAATCAAAATTCTCGAGTCATATTGTGAAATCTAGATCCCAAGAAAGTAATGAATCAGACCTAAGTCAGTCATGGAAAACCTATTGGCCAAGGTGATCTTCACATAATCAATGATAGAGGAAGATTTTTCTGTGATCAACATAGAGAACAAGAATGAGTATGGAGTCATCTTGTCATAGAATATAAACATTTGGATCAAAATGACACCTAGTAAACCCTGACGTAAGTAAAAAGGAGTCCATCTTGGCATACCAAGCCCGAGGGGATTTTTTAAGGCCATAAAGAGACTTCCTTAACTTACAAATGAGGGAGGTATCATGGACATAACCTAATGGTTGTTCCGTGTAGATCTCTTCCTCTAGGTCACCATGAAGGAAGGCACTCTTAACATCCATTTGATGTACTTTCCATCTATTATTTGCAGCTATTTCACCTAATTCTTAGACGTTTCTTTGAAGTATTGATGAAATAGATAGGGTAACGATCATAAGAGGAATACATGTTCAAATATTGGTTGATGGGTTACTATGCACATATGACTTATGAATCCACAACTGATTGTCAGAGCTTCCTTTTGGATAGGAGGAACTACCTGTAATGAAAAACAAGACCACCAGAAAGAGTTAAACAATATGTGCAGTGAACTACCTAGCGTGTACTAGATCCGGGAAGTGTGATACTTCCTAGATGATTGTCAGTCCATTGTTTTAAACAATTTAATGTGGAAAATTAAGTAAATCCTATTGTCATTTTGAAATGATTTAGGCATCTCACTTAAAACACAATAAGAAAGATCTAATCTAATAGGCTAGGTTAAAATAAGATCCAAAGGTCAAGTAACTAGTTCTAGGTCTCTCCAGGTCTGACAGAAGTCTTAGGTAGATCACAAGTGAATGAGGGTGATGTAGAATTAGGTGGATAGGTCATTGTTTTGGGTTGTATGGGAAAAAATAGAGACCGATGCTGGTTAAGGGTGACCGATGGTGGATGGGTGTAATTTGTGCTGGTTACTGTGGAAAATTGGGAATGCCACAGAATGGGTTTTGGGTCACCTTTATGATTACACAAAGGATTTTGGTTGGTCAGAATGAGGTATTTGGGAGCTTGGGTGGGATTTAGTGAGGTCTTAATGGGTATATGGAGGGGCAGTGTTGAAGGAGGTCAATGGGTGGTTAGGTAAACAATAGGTGATAATATAATAACGAAATGAAATGAATCAAAGAAGTATAACATTTTACTTACTTGGATTCTGGTCCTGGACACCTATGAATAAGGGATGGAGGTGCTGGTAAGAGGTTGAAGGCTACATGTGATCACCAATTGTAGGAGAGCTTCTGCATGGGCTGCATGGGCATTCCTTTTTCTTGGTAAGATTAGATCATTAGTGGGGTGAGTGTTGGATGGCTGTGGAGAGAGAAAAATGCTTGATCTCCTTCCTTGCATGCAGTGTTCTCGATTGAAATTCACTCTCAAAAGATGTGATATCTCTTTGGAATGTGCTTGTGTTTGCCAAATTTTTCTAATCTTTGCCAACATTTTCCAATCTTTGCCAATCTTGAAAATAAGGTTATTTTGGGGGTTAAAAGGGTAACTGGCGGTGGTTCCAGCCTAACCGGTGATGGTTAGGGGTAATTAGGCATCAACCAAGGTGGGATTTCCTAGGTTTACTAAACTAAGGAGATCCTCTTGATTTTCTCAGATCTCGTGTCAGTAACCCACGGATTAAACTGGAAGCTTCTTGTAAGCATGCGAGAATGTGGTTAGAGGGAATGTAGGCATTGATTTTTAGGGTTTTGGTAAGTCTTAGTTAGTTATGGAAACTTACTAGGAATAGGTTTTAGGGTGAGTTTGCCTTGATGAGGTGTCTAGGTGAGGTGTATATGTGGATATTATCTAAATTAAGATATTTAAATAATAAATATGGTGAGAATAATGAATTAATTAAATTAAATTAATTAAATTAATATTTGTGAGGTGAAGGGAACTCATGGCTAGGCTGAATATGATGAAGGGTGTTTATTTATCAAGGGACCAAAGGGGAGTGTGATCTAATTTTAGTGTCTACATTTTTCCCCTTTTTGTTCCATAGATTGTATTGGTAAGCGATGCTAATAAAAATAAGATGTGGTTGCCCCATGTGTGGGTGAAGGTGATCCCCCTAAAACCAGGAACTGACGAGGGTGAAGGTAGAAGCAGTGAGTTGTTTGATAAAAGGTAAATGTGAGGAAAAGGGAAGGTGGGGAATGGGGGAAAAAAGGGTTAAAGGTCTACTCAGGTAATATCGAGGTAATAGGTTAGGGTCACGGGTAGCAATAGTCAAATACATCCACACATATAAACTGCAGCACGCTACCGGGTTGAAGAGCAATCAAACTCTACATTGTCTAAGGTTGATAGGTTTATCCAAACGAGGTTGAAGTGATTCCAGATATCCAAGATATAGGATATGGCCAGGAAACACAACATAGTTTAGGTGTAGGAACATGGTTAGGTATGTTCCAATACACCAAAGGTAGGGTCAGGATAAACGGTCACAGAAATAGGCTAGGTAAGGTCATTAGGTCAAAAACATAGGTAATAGTGCTCACAAGGTATAGCAAACACATGAGGTTAAAGGTCACTAGTTATGGTCCATGTCCAAATATCTAGGTCATGGAATGGGTAAGGCCAAGGTAGGGGTAAAATAATGAATCCCAAAAGGAGGACAAAGGGAGGTAGTTAATGATGAGGTCAAGAAGGTGAGGTAAATGGTTTGGGTAAAGGTAGGGTGGGGTAAATGATCAGGGTGAAGGTTGGGTGAGGAAAAAAAGGAGGCAGGGGTAGGGTAAAAGGGTAAAAGTTAGGGCAATATGTAGGTGAGGGTGACTGATGCTCAGTCAAGGATAATCGACGTCGGTATAGGTCAACTGATGATGGTAAGGTAGGGCACGCGAATGATGCCGGTCAAGGGTAACCAACGTCGGTTAGGTCAGGTTTGTTATAAAAATAAAAAATCTGTGTTTTTTGTTATTCATTTGTCATTTAGCTAAGTGAGAAAATGACAAAAAAGAGAGAAAAGAGAGAAAAGTGTCCAGAAAGAATAGAGAATTAAGTTAGCAGTGTGAACAATGGGTGATTGGGTGGTGAGAAGCGGGTCCATAGGATCAGTGTGAGGGATTTGATTGGGTAGAGGTTGCGAGTAGCAATTTGGCTATGGTGGAGGCCAGAGAGGGATCATGGGTGGGCCACTAGTATGCAGTGGCCAGATGTGCCACCGAGATGACGGTAGCGTGACGAGGTAAGTACCCTACTCTATGTGTACTTGATTAGATAGATCAGGGGAGTAGTAAATTGTTTTTCGTAGTTTTGGTTTGTGTTTTTGTTTTTATGGGTGGGAAAAGATTAAATTTGGAAATGGGGGGAAAAGTGGGTGAAAAGAGGAATGGGGGAGGGTAATAAATGGTATAGGGGGAGTGGGTGGAGGTGCAAGGGTAGTTTAGGTCATTATGGGTGGGTAAAAGGGGAAAAGGGGGGAGGATTTATTAGAAAAGGGGGGTTCGGGGAATTGTGAATTGTTACCGTGAAAGTGACTGGCGTCGGTCAATTATGGCCAGTGTTGGTAAGTTTGAACTGGTATCGGTCACCAAACAGGTGACCGATGCCAGTTAAAGGGTGACTGGGGTCAGTTAGGTTGAATTGGTATCATTCACCAAACAGGTGACCGATGCCAGTGAAAGGCTGATCGAGGGTCGGTTAGGGGGAACCAACACCAGTCAGGTTTTGGGGGACACAGGTCAAAAAGTGATGTCGGCTAGGTGGTTGAGATGGGTAGTGTGAAAATAGGTTGTGGGAAGATGATAGTAGGTGAGTATGGGTATGGTAAATGTAGATTAATGTTTTTGTTTGTATTGGATGCAGGGGAGAGATCAGCTGTGTATGTGGGACAAGGTTCTGCCTCTTCTGGTGACAGTACATGGCATAGCAACCTCAGAGGAGCTATAACATGTGGAGGTAGTGGGATTGAGTGAAGTCCAGTGATATAGACATGTAGTTTGGTATCCCATTTTGATGGTTTTCACTCATCGATAGATGGGATTCCATGTAACCAACATGTTCTACTTTCTGCCAATGGGTGAGATTACTGTCACCCTGGAGGACGTGTTCCGGATTATACGGTTACCCATATTGGGTACATAGGTCTACTCTGTCTCCTCCGAGGCCTTAGAGGAGCTGATTATGACTGTTTTTAGAGAGGGGATGGCCGAGATGAGATTCTATAGCACCAGCTTGAGCTATGGAGAGATGTACCTAGCCTGTGCGAAGGAGGCGAGGCTAGTTGTTCTTTTGATGGAGGTAAGTGTGTTGCTTTGCACTGCCAGATGCAGAGGGTGGATGTTTTCCCCAATCGTTGATGGGGGAACTCCATGATATGATGATAGAGGAGACCCGATTTACTTGGGCAACAACATTCTTGGTGCAGTTGTATAGGGAGTTGTGGGCATATGGGTGGCTGTGCAGGTCCAGCCTGTGCTGTACATTTTTACTGCACTACTTGGGCTTATAAGCACATAGTGTCTGTGTGCAGCTTATAGGGATGCCCCAAACAAATGTATTCCCATCTGAGATTTGTGTGGGTGGGGTATAGGAGATGGGTGTTGGCTATTAGAGAGAAGCATATCTGAGAGGCCCACACATGATGTGGCCTATTTTTGGAATTTATTGGAGGGTTTTTCTAGAACTGGACATTATCTGGAGGCCGTATGTGGGATTCCCCTCATATAGGCATATGCACAAGGAGCTAGCTAAGCTTCAGCTGGTGAGATGGATACAGGGTCACCATGTCGGGGAGTACGAGATGATCCCGGTGGAAAGAGTCCAGTGACACTTCGGGCTTTTGTAGGACGTACCTCCGCCCTTCTCATAATACCAGAAAGACGACATGGAGAGGCCCTTACCTCTACCACATCCTACAGTGCCCACAGGGTAGGAGGAGAATGTAGTGGAGTGGAAGATAGATGATGTCGAGGTCACAGACAGGTATAGATAGTGGTGGGTAGCTCACTTACAAGCCATACCACCTAGACTGGGGCAGCCAGATCTAGCCACCATCACGGTGTAGAGAGACACCCTACAGGGGCAGGTGGCTACTCTCATTACCTAGTTGGGTATACTGCAGACACAGATGGAGAGCATTGAGGTAGAGGTAGTAGAGCTACATGTACATGTAGCCAAATTACATGCCCAGATGGCCAGTGGAGGAGATGGAGATGGAGAGGAGGGCGATGGTCAGGTGACAGCGTTACAGGCTCAAGTGGTAGGTTTACGAGGCCAGTTATCTAGAACCCAGACATAGATTGGGGTCTTACAGGCCTAGATATAGGCATAGGGGTAGGGGGCACCACCACAGGCATCGAGACCAGGTCCCAGTTCAAAATTAGGAGTGGCGCAAGGTCCCGTAGGACAGGTACAAGGGCCAAGACCTTTTGATGTAATCCTAAAAGGTAGCAGCATTCCTAGCACTTATTACTTCAGTAGATGTTTCTCCTCCTTGTGAGCTTGAAGAATAACCCATCATGCAAATATCATTATTAGTACCATCATCATTATTAGCTTCACCTTCTTGTTGGTTTGCTTCACATGGAGGATGGGGCAGAAAACACATATCACACCAATCAATATCAGCAACCTCTTCAACAACATCAGCCCTAGCAGTTAAGGGATCAGGCAACACTCTTCCTTCATGTGCTTGAGGATGTCTATTTATAGATCCAACAGGCCCTTTACCTTTTTCATCAAACCTCTTCTCATTCCTATGGTGATTTCCAAATCTATCTTGTGCTTGCTGCCTAGGCTAACCTTGTGAATTCTACCCAATTCCTTTCTCAACTCTTGCCAACTTGTATGAGATTTCTTTGACAGCCCTGGCCAAATTTTTCACAACCTCTTCTAAATCATCACCTTTGCTAGCTTGAGGTTTTTCAGGTTTTATCAATTTTACACCATCTCTCTTGAGAGGTTTCCCAATAGCCTTGATATTGTTTTCAATTTAAAGTGCCATGGTGAAAGCTTGTCTTAGATTGGTAGGGTTCTTGTCTCTTAGGTAATAGGCTTCCTTTTTATCAAATGCATCTGCATATTTGATTAAACAAGATTCATCAAAAGGCCTCAAACCAGCAGGGAACCTTCTCAAAAATTTTTTAAACCTTGTGTTGAAGTCATGGACTGATTCATTAGGGTTCTTCTTAATATTCTCAAACTCATACAAAAGAAATCTAGGGTCAGTCTTGTTACCATATTGCAACCTAAATGCATTTTTCATTTCAGTCCATGAATCAATAGAATTATCAGGTAGAGTCTTGTACCAATCCCTAGCATCCTCTTCTAGTGTATGAATAAAAAATTTGACATACACATCCTCAAACTCTATCTCAAAATCTTCCATCATATTATCAAAAATTTTGAGATGTTGATCACCAGTAATAGCATTGTTACCCTAGAATTTGGCAACCTATTTCTGACATCTTGTGGGATAGCATTTGGATAACCATCCATTCCTCTAAAATTGATGGGACCAAAGGTGTTAACAACAAATGGGGGTCTAGGCTGAGCCATATTATTTGGTGGAGGTGATCTTGGAGGTGAAACAAAATGATGAGGAGTGAGAGGTCTTTGGGGAATGGGAATGAAATCTTCAAAATAGATCTCTCTTAAGGGCTCTCCTTATTGATGATCTCTAGAAAATTTAGAAAATACAGGAGCAGATTTAGGAACAAGCCTTTCAAATGCACAAGAAGGTCCCTCACCTGATGGGGAATTCAAATCAGCAATAAGATTGTCTGAATCAGATCCACTTGAAGAAGAATTTTAGTCCTCAATAACATACTACTCACTTTCAAACTCAACAATAGGGATCTCATTTCTTGCAGTCAAGCCTCCAACAACATTCCACACATTTCTCCCCTCTAACTCTGAGTTACTTGAATCTGTAATCAACTTCTCAGTAGAGTCCTTGATGAAGAGAGATCTTCTTCCTTCCAGTTTTGTAGATTCGAGCAACAAATTAGAAATGACAGAAAGGTAAGACAACTGATATTTTCAAGATCAAATCAGCATGGAGTCGCCACTAAGGAATTTCGCCTTAGTTGTACAAGAATGCACTAAAATAATCTGTCAAATGTTTTCTAGTATTGAAACCTTTGCAAGGCTTTATAAATCAAACCTTCTTCTTCTTAAATCAATCAATCACAATGCACCCAAAGTGTATGAACTGCTAGGAAATGGAAAAATGGCAGAAAAAACTTGAAACCCTTATTTCAAACTTGCATATATGAAGCATAGAATGTTATTTTAACAATGTAGCAGCTCAAATACTTGAATACACAAATGCTCAAACTCTTCAAACACTCCACAAACACCAAAAAATTCCAAGAACTCCCTGGCAATGGTGTCAGAAGGGTGTTGGTACCCAAATTTGTTATCCTTTTCAGTCTGAGCAGCATCAGAGATATGGCATGAAGCTTGAAGTCAGATAGATCATGATGTGTGTCGTTTTGTAGCCAAGGATGTGATCTAACTGACACTCAGATTTGTGGAGAGATGGATAGCACCTTGAAAGGATCTGATCTGACCCTCACTATTTTAGGTTGTGCCTTTCAACAAAGGTAAGAGAACCTATATTGTAACCCCCAAATGGTGAAGGAGATGAAGACATCCCTCAATTTATGCAAGTAGTATAAAAAGGCCTTGGGAAAATATGATCAACACTCCAAATATGACTTTCACAAGTTGTCACTCCCAGATTATGGAGATATTTTCAATGCAAGGCAAGGGTTACTGAAGACATTGTATAATCCTAATTTGCTTTGTGCATTTTTGTAAATGGATTGTATTCTTTTGTTGACACACAATGTAGATGCAGGGGTAGTATGGGTGGGATGGGTGGTTTAGAATGATTTTTTGGTGGGGTATTGATGAGACAAACTGGGATATATCAAATCTTTGACAACCTCTACAATACTTGAAACAACTATCAGATAAAATGCTTCAAATAATCAAGACATTATTTCAAATAGAATAGGCATAAATGGAAGCCCATGCAGCACTCTTCACACAATCTTTGAGAACTCACCACAAAATATTGAAGTAAAGAACTCAATTAAACACAAAAATCCTTGATCAAACCACACCTAAGGTTCCCCCAAAGGCTTACAAGAAATCAAGGAAGGTAAAGTGATTTTAAATTTGTTTATCTCCTTATCAGATGAAGGCTCTTCTTAATATGAGATTGCAAAAGCCACTAAACTATTAACCAAAAATGGAGATCCTACGTGATTTCTAAATACTTTCAATGCAAGATTACAACAAGAACAATAAAAACTATTTGCATGCATTTAAAAATGATAAAAAACACCATATTGCCCAGAAAAACACAAATTAATTCCAAAGCTTGTTAGATTCATCAGCGGGGGAGAGTTTCATAAACAATCTCAGAGCTGTGTGATGGTTATACACTTGTAACCAACTCACATACATGAAGATCCAACACAAAATAAATTATCCTGGTTCTTTGGTGGGTTTCTCAGAAGATGAGCTTTCTCTCAGAATTTGCTCATGATTTTCAATTTTTTTCCCGACCTCTTTTTGTATTTCTCCAAAATGCATTATATATCTCTTGTCACATTTCATCCTTCTTTCCCAAGAAAATAATATGCCAAGGGATCAATTTTGTTACAACAATCCTTCATGATTCACTGAAAATGACATTTAACAAATTTACAACGAGAGTTGTCATGTGTTTCGAAAATGGCAAATCATTACAAATATTTGGATCATTATCCTTCCTGGAGGCACGTTTTTCATCATTGAGGCATGCAAACATCTTTCCTCTCATCATTTCACCTTTTAAAACTACCTCTGCAACTTTCAATTTGACATTCCACGTGCTTGCTCAGGCTGAGTAAAAATTTATTACAAAATCACCTCAAATCAAAGAATTAAGCCATGAAAGTGATGCCAATGATCCTGGAACGCCAAGACAACACAAAATCACTATAAATTTGATGAATTTTGATGCAAAAATCGTGATTCCAAGCTTCCTAGAGCTCCCATGGCGGTCAAAACAAATGGATGCACACCAACTGTCAATCTTATCCATATTTTAATCATGGCCTTCGACGTGGAAGATGCGGACTTAGAAATAAGCTTGAGTTACCTTTTTAATGTTTTGGATAAGGCTGGACACGTGGTAAAAAATGATTGGAAATCAATTCAAGTTCGTCTTTTTTCTTTTTGACATTTTTGAAAAAATGGAAAAATTTGACCTTTTTCTCCGCCCCTCCACCCTTGAAATTTGGAGCTAACACGTGGCACATGGTGGGTCCCATTGGGATCGTGCTTCAACTCTACGCATTTTGACCTTTTTTGGAAATTGGGAAATTTTTCACGTTTTTCCCCGAGGACCCGCACCTCCAATTTCTCCCTCGCCACGTGTCTCCTGATGATTCACTAGTGGGCCAGTGCTTCAAATTTTCATTTTGAGTCTTTTTTGCAAAAGGGGAAAAATTCCCTCCTGCCTCTGCCGGCCCACCGACCTGCTCTGTTGGACATGTGTCCACCTATGATTCGTTCACAGGGGCGCACTAAATTTTTTTATTTTAAAATCTTTTGTGAAAAAGGGAAAAAAATCCCCTTTTACCTCTGCGGCCCGCACTTCCATTTTGAAACTTTTAGGACACGTGTCTTCTTCGGGCCAAAAATTTACTCTAATATTTTTGCTTCTGAAGGCAAAAACCTCTACCATCCACGTCTCCTCTGACCTTGATGTCTACCACGTTTCCTCCTCTGATTGGAGTGAGGGAAAAAATAATTTTGAAACTTTATAGAATTAGATCCAAAAAACTCTAAGTCCCCCCTCGGCCTGCACTTCCATTTTGAAACTTTTAGGACATGTGTCCTCTCCCGATTGGCTGCAGGGTTTCGGGCCAATTTTTTACTTTAAATTTTTTACAAAATAAAGTCAAAATTTTCTAAGGACATCCAACTCCCCGCTATCCCCCTACCAATCAGAACATGCCACGTAGGCAAATTTTGAAAAAACGGGTCCCTGGGCCCGAAAATGCCACTTTGCCAAAAAATCAAAAAATGACAAGTTAGAAACATTTCTCACCGCACCTTAGCTAATGAAAACCTGCCACGTTTCCAATACCTTCTGAGGATGAATTTGACGGAAAATGATGCCCGTCTGAACATCAAAACATAAAAAATTCCAGGGATGCCCTAGAATTCAATTTTTTCATCAAGGATGGCAGATTTTTCGATTCTGAATCAACTGAAGCATGATTTCCGAACATTTTCGATCTAGGAATTGGATTTTAAAATACAAACAAGTATGATTTGATCAATTTCAATTTTTCCATGATGTGGCAAAGGGGGAAAATGACATAGCCCACAAAATTGGAAAAACTAGGGCACAGAAAAAGGTAAACTTGGAATATTCCTTCAAATTAGGGTAAAACAACAAGTTTGTGAGCATTTTAAAACATTTAACTGGAGGGGAAGAATTTCAGACCATCAATCAAAGGATAAAACATTTTTTGAGCAGATACAGATTTGAAAATTTAGGGCAACATGGTGCAAGATCAAAAATGGCACTAACAGGGTACAGGTGATACAGAGATGGAGGACATCTGCCGAGATGCCTGATATGTGGCACTTGGTTTTTGATGTATGGTTGTCTTTTTTTTATGATATATACTGGCCTGCATGCCAAAGACAGTGAGGATTTATGAGAGGTTTTGTATATTTTGAGCATATACCGGCCTACGTGCCTAAGAGATTCTGTATTGATTCATTATTTTATTGTATATATGAGACCAGCCTACGTGCCGATGACATTTTGTATTGTGTATCATCCTGCGTGCCGATGATTTTGAGATAATGTACATGAGGAGATAGTCATGTATATTGTATGGAGATACACATTTATTTATATGATGAGATACATGTTTTTTTTTTATTTGTTGATGTGGTGATGATATTTTTGATTTACTAGTGCATTGATGAGATTTTTATTTTTTGTTGTGATATAGATGGAAATTAGGTGAGTTAGGCTTGCTGGACTCAGGTTGGTTTAGGCATGGATCGAGTCATGTCATAAGTATGGTTGAGTTATGTTTATTAGGCATGGTGGAGTCAGGTTGTAGGCATGGATCGATTCAGGTCATAGGTATGGTAGAGTTAGGTTTATTAGGCATGGTGGAGTCAGATTGTAGGCATGGATCGAGTCAAATCATAGGTATGGTTAAGTTAGGTTTATTAGGCATGGTGGAGTTAGGTCTTAGGTATGGTTGTGATTCATTATTTTATGCAATGAATGATAATATGGGTCATATGTGAGATGTGGTATAATCTATGTATAGTGATGATAAAGAAAGGGTAGGAATAATAAATGTATGTTGTGATAAGGATTAAAATATGAAACAACGTGTTATGTATGTGGTTTAATTTCCAATGTTCGGTAAAAAATGTAAACTAAGTGAGGTGTGATGTAATGTGAGGAACATGGAAGATGAATTGTTTAGGGTAGAGAATGGTCAAGCTAACCTCCAAGGGCCCCATGCCCTCAAATTGCTACCTACATAGTCCCAGAGAAAAGGGACCTCGGGCCGATGTAGTTCTCCCATGAGCTAGGGAAGAAGATGAGGAGATATGAAAGTGAGTTAGTAGGTTTTAGGCATGGTGTGGGTTTAGGTTTGTTTAGGTGTGGGTAGATTATAGGTGAAGTGATGTAGGTGGGTTGATTGTGGCAAAAGAAGAAGATTACCCCAAAGGTAAGCATTGAGGACCAAGTCCTATATAAGGCAATCAAAACATAAACAAAGACAATTGAAAGATAAGAGGGGGCAATAAAACCACCTGATTGGTTACGATTATACCGAGTAGATCACACCCTGAAAGAGGTGATGAACGTAAGACTCTAAAGACATTGCATGATTGATTGTTCTATGGTGAAAATTAGTCACATGATCACCAAATGTTGTAGTTTCTGAAATGTCCCTTGAGGTAGTAGGAAATGGGAATGGGAATGGTAAGAAGGGTGAAAGGTAGGTAATTTTTATATGGTATGAGGTAACAAGCGCTTCAGGAAAGAGATCCAAGGTCATAATGGGCAAGTCCATGACTAAAGGTTTGTTGTTTTGGTTTGTATTTGAGATAGACTGATCAATGCGGGAATTCTATATGGGATGAAGAAAATTTAACTTCTTGAGGTCTTCGTGAAGCTGATCGATGCAGGAAGCTTCGGTTGCTCTCATTTTTTTAGAGCTTTACATAGTTATCCTTCAAGGGAGCAGTCTATTTACAACAGTAATTGTCGAGAGGAAGATGTCCTTTTTAGGAAGTCATCTTTTGATTGGAAGTTTGACTCAAGGAGGTATATCCCATGTGAGGGCTTTGAATTCATGGACAAGACCAAGGTGGAGGATAGGACTCTCATGCAAAAGGAAAGGTGAAACGACCATGGGATCTCATCTAAAGGTAGATGAAAAGTATCCATGAGAATCATGCTATGTGTAGCACCATGGTACACATATACAAGAGAAGATAAAAAGTGACAGGTACTCACATGATTATTTTTTAATCATTTGTGAGGTGTATGAAGTGGATAGCACTCAAGGTACGAGCATGGAAAGAGACAAAGGGTGAGGTAGGACTTAAAATTCAACAATAGAATGGTTGAAGATGTAAGGCGTTAAGGGCCTCATGTTCGGGTTTACCATTGAGTGAAGATAAAAAATAAGCACCTGATCCATAAGTATGAGTCATGATGTATGGTTCAAGCCAATTAGGAGAAAATTTGCCTCATTTGCTTTTTTCTGCTTTAGTTACATGTTGATTTTCTTTCAGGACAAGGTCACCGACTTGGAAGGTTTGTGCATGGACACGTTTGATACATTTTTGGTAAACTTGAAGGTGATCCAAAGTGTTAAGATGACGTTCATCTAATAACTCTAGTTGTGCTAAATGGTCTTGATGAAATTCATCATCATTGAGCATGTCATGGAGAGAAATGCGGAGTGAGGGAATCTGGACTTAGAGAGGCAGGAATGCCTCTGTACCATAGACCAGATAAAAGAGTGTGGTCGCAATGGAAGTGCCTATATTAGTGCAATATGCCCATAGGGAAAAAGGAATGTGTGTGTGCCAATCCTTCCCAGTATCATTAACCACTTTTATGAGAATTTTGTTGAGGGTTTTGTTAGTGGATTCGGCTTGGCCATTGGTTTGTGGGTAATAAGGTGATGAGAAACTAAGCTGAATGTCAAAGGCATCACATAGTTTTTGCAATGTTTTATTTTTGAATTGTTTTCCATTGTCAGTGATGAGGCGATGAGGAACACCAAAGTGACAAATGATGTGATGATTGATAAACTCACATATTTTCTCTAATTTCATGGAGATGAGTGGAATGGCTTCCACCCATTTTGTATAGTATTTAGTAGCGGTGATGATCGATTGATGGCATGCTGGGAAGAATTGGGATTGCTCTCTCCGACAAGATCCAAACCCCATTGAGAGAAGGGCTAAAGGTCACGGGTGACTTGTAAGGTCATGACTGGGTGGATGATGAAGATTGGAATGTTGTTGGCATTTTACACAACGTTTGACATAGCCACAACAATCATAGTTAATGGTCGGCCAGTAATAGCCTAGGTGAAGAATACATGCTTAGCAACAACAAGGCCATTGAAGTGACCTCCGCATATGCCATCATGAACCTCCTTAATGGTATAAGGGATTTCATAACTTGTGAGGCATCATAAGAGAATACCATCAAAGCTGTGCTTATAGAGGAGGCCCCCCATGATGACATAACGAGAGACATTTTTAAGGAAGGCGCGTTGTCCATTACGAGTGAGATCAGGAGGTAAAATGGAGAGAGAAATCTAGTCGAAGTACTTTTTATACCAAAGGTCACTCGGGTCCCGGGGGTAGCGGTTCCGATAGATGTAAACTCTCACATGGTAAATAAGAAGGTGATTGGAGTCATTGTATGGTGACAAAGATTTTAGAATCGGTGGGTGAAGCGAGGTATTTGGGAAGCCAAGTAGGCCATGGTATCTGTAAATTTGTTAGTTGAACGTGGGATGGTTTGAAGGGTGTAACTGATCAAAGGTGGTCAAAAGTACATCTACATGATGTTTATAATTCTAAAGCAACTTATTACAACATTGGTATATACCATTGACTTGGTTTACGACCAATTGAGAATCACCAAAGATGTTGATTGATTTGACATCTAGGGCATAGGTGGCTTGAAGACCTAATACGAGTGCTTCGTATTCAGGTGATATTGTTTGTGCATTATAAATCAAGTTTAAAAAACAAAGGCATGGGCTCACCATCAAGTGAAATGAGGATAATACCAGCCCCACCCCCATGCTGACACTTGGAACCATCAAAGAAGAGTGTCATTTGGTAAGGGGGTTTGTCCAGGGAAAGGGTAGTAATTGACTCATCTGGAAAGTCAAAATTAGAGGGTTGATCCCTGGAAATAGGTGCGTTGGCCAATTGGTCAGCGATAGCTTGGCCCTTGATGGAATTTTTGTGAATGAATTCCAGGTCAAGGTCAGCTAAAAGCATAAGCCACTGTGTGGCACACATGTTTATTTTGATAAGGTTTGGCGTACATGAAGTGTAAGGGGTCGGTGTTGGTCACAACATAGGTTTTTTGGTTGAGTAGGTAATGGTGGAGTTTCGCGGAAATGAAAACTAAGGCTAAGCAGAGTTTTTCGGATGGGTGTATCAGGTTTCATAGTCCAAAAGAGTATGGCTTATGTAATAAAACTGCCTGCTCCCTATGTTGTTCATTGCGATGAGCAAACATGGCTCCCAAGGAGTGATCGGTAGTTAAGATGTGTAGGTAAAAAGGTTGATTGTCTTTAGGCAGAATGATTATGGGTGGTTGGAGAAGGTATTGTTTTAAGGCCTCAAAATATTTTTGGCAGTCATCATCCCATTTAAAGGAGACATCCTTCTTGAGTAGATGATGAAATGGTTGGCACTAATCTGATAATTGTGAAATGAAATGGTGAATAGACTGCAACTTACCTTGCAAGCTACAGAGTTGTCTAAGGTTAGTGGGCAAAGGCATTGTCAAGAATGGCACTTGAATTTAGCAGGGTCAACTTCTATACCATGTAGGGAAATAATAAAGCCCAGGATTTTTCCTGAGAGGACCGTGAAGATGTAATTCTTAGGCTGAAGGCAAACACAATATTTAATGAGGCAATCAAAAATTGTTTTAAGGACGGCATGAGGTGTCTCAGAGTAGATGCTTAGATTTGGCCAAGAGATCATCCACATAATCTTCCAATATGTGATGCATGATGTCATGGAAAATTTAAGTCATAGCCCACTGATATGTGGCACCAGCTTTTTTAAGGCCGAAATGCATGACTTGATGGCAAAAGGTCTTCCAAGAGGTGATGAATGAGGTCTTGTGTTGATCCTCTGGGGCAAGCAAGGATATTTGGTTGTAACCCGAGAAGCCATCCATGAGTGATAGCATTTCATGGCTAGCGGTAAGGTCAACCAGTTGGTCAATACTGGGTAAGGGAAAGTCATCTTTCAAACATGCTAGGTGGAGGTCACGAGAAGTCTATGCAAATACAGATCCCCCCTTTCACCTTAGTGACAAGGACAATGTTAGAAATCCAATGAGGATAATCAATGGGTAAGATGAAGGAAACAAAAAGAAGGTGCACTGAAGTTCTTCTATTGACAATAAGGGAAATGTGAGGGTGCATTTTCCTTAGCTTTTGTTTGATGGGTTTGGCATTGGGAACAATTACGATATTGTGGACCACTATGGTGGGGTCAATACCGGGCATGTCTGCATAAGACCAAGCGAAAGTGTGGTTATGATCTCTGAGAAAAGAAGTGATGGCTTCATGTTCAGCAACATCTAAAGATTGATTGATCTTTAGGATGTGTGGGTCATCCTGAGTATGAATGTTGATCTCGATAGTCGATTCATTTAACATGGTTTGCATCTCAGAAGGTAACGACCGATGAATATATGAGTCTTCTGCACCAAGGTAGGTGAGTATAGATTCATCATCTTGACATTGAATGATGTTAATTAAAGGTGTATCATCATTGATCATTTTAGGATACAAGAAGGGAAGAGTGGAAGGGGTCTTGCCCTCGCGTTGATAAGTTAGA
Source organism: Taxus chinensis (assembly GCA_019776745.2). Lineage (NCBI taxonomy): Eukaryota > Viridiplantae > Streptophyta > Pinopsida > Cupressales > Taxaceae > Taxus > Taxus chinensis. The sequence continues at coordinate 15,273,481 of CM034153.1, forward strand.
GGCCCCAAGGAAATGGGGTTTATGAAAAAAAACTTAGGAGGGATAGATTTAGGATCCATCGACTCCGTCTATGAGGGTGGTTATGAAGGTGGAGCGGGTGAAGAAGGTGGAGAAGGGCTAGTGTCCTTAATGAGTTCAATGCGGGCTTATTTGGTGATGTGGTTCAGGAAAGCCGATACCACTACGATCGTTATGTTTACGGGTGGTACATGGAATACCATGATATGGTGGCCTTGCTCGTAAAAGCCAAAACCAAAACGCATTCCATGCACATCTGTGTAGGAAGGTGTGGGAAAAACGGATGATTGGTAAGTGATTGGAAGTCAGCAGAAAATGGGTGAGTTTGTGACGGTGGTTCGGGTGTGTAAGTGGTAGTATCAAGTCCCCCATAGGTGAGACTAGTACAAAGGTGAGGAGGACCATACAAGAGAAGTTCTCCTATACAGTGATCATAACGTGGGTGTTAGCAAAGGCTTTCGTACTCTTGTGGAGTAAGGAATGCGTTGACACTATATAGGTGGTACTCCCCCAGAGTGCGACGTTGAAAAACACCTTCCAAGGGATCAGTGGTTGGTATGTAGGTAGTTGAGATGGATGAAGTATCGGAGGTCACTGTGGAAGTAGAGTTAACAGATTGGGAAGCTGATGGGTCAGCCGTGGAGGTTGTGGCAGCAGTAGGAATGGAGGAGGTATGTGCGGTTGAAGTAGCGGTTGTGCTAGTAAGTGGAGGTGTAGGTGAAGAAGTAGCGGCTACAGAGGTAGATGGATTAATAGGTATGAGCACATCATTGGGTTGGTAAAGCATGTTGCATGTTTTAAAAGTTGATGGGTCAGCTAGAATGTTATAGGTGTGTCCTTCATGTTCAAACTTTACACAATTATGTAAATTGGAAAGAACGCAACCCATGACACGAATCCAGGGTCTGCCAAGCAACATAGTTATTTTGGAATTCCCCCTCCAAGACATAAAATAACTCTGGAACAGTGCGGGGGCCCACGCGAACATGGAGGATGACGGTGCCTAGTGTAGAGGTGATAACGTCATTAAATGAACACAACATGACCAGATGTTTATGCATGTAATTGTTAGGTATGCGCATTTGAGCGAATGCATGGGATGAAATGATGTTAATGCTAGCACCCCCATCAATCATCACATGGCGTACCCATATGTCATCGATGTGGATAGAGATGAAGAGAGCTGGGTCCAGGTCATCATTTTGGTGTGGCACGATCTCTTCCTTTGAGAAGCTAAGGGAGGTCTACTTGGTGAATAGGGTGGGGTGAAGATGAAGGTGGTAATTTAGTGAGAGAGGCTACATGATGGGGTGTGATAATGGTGGCTACATGGTGTAGGATCATTGGGTAAAACCTCAATAGATTGAATAACCTTCATGAGAGCTTGACGATGGGATTCTGAGGTTTGAATGAGGTCATATAAGGAAATTTTGAGGAGAGACTGGTGTAATTCTTTGAGCATGGTGCGATGTGTGACTCCATTTGAAATAGGGTATGTAGGGCCGCGGATAGTGATTTTAGGTATGGGTGCAGATGGTATGTTGGGTATGGAATTAGTTGATGGGTCAGATTTCCTTTTCTTTACCTTTATCCTTCTGATCACGGGTAGTGACGTGTATTATGTTGATCTGAGGGGAGTTGGCAAACAAAGAAGGTGTAGGGTGAGTTATATAATGACATAATGGGAAAAAACCTACTGGAGGAGGAAATCCTTGTGAGGTAAGTTGGGCCCAACGACATTGGGGTGGTGGCGTGGCAAGTTATCTGATGCAAACCATGTTAATTTCGAATCTTGGGGGTGGCTCTAGGAGCTGTGAGGGTGGAGGTCATGGTTGTTGAGTGGGTAGTGTGGGAATGGGTGTTGGTGAAGCAGGGTCCTTGTCGAGAAGGTCATCATCATCAAAGTTGGCTTCAGGAGGACACAACTGGATAAGGATGGCTTTCAAAGCCTTGCAGTTATCCACATCGTGCCCTGGAACACAATGGTATGCACAAATTTTGGTGTCATCAAACCCTTTTGGCTTGGGTTTGAGGGGGTCATAAGGTTTGAGTGGTGGTAATGTGATGACAAAAGTCTCAAGGAGGTTGGTTAAAATTTTGGCATAAGACCCTACTAGTGGATCGCAATGGGAAGTGAACGTGGGTTTGGGTGTAGGTGCATGGTTGATTGTTGAGGAATGGTCTTTGGAAGAGGAGTAGTAGATCGAGTCGTGATGGTTTGGGGTGCTGGCGTGGTTTTGGGTGTCAGTCGTGTTTGTTTAGGTGGGGGTATAGTAGATGGATGGGTAAGAGGGTGTGTGGTTGTTCATGACTACCTTATTGTGAGGTAGTGGATATTTGTCTTTTGGTTGCACCATCTTGGGTAAAGGTGATATGGGTGTACAAGGTATAGAAGGAAAGGCAGATGGGGGAAGAGGATGAGTTACCCATGGGGATAACGAAGGTGCTATGAAGGTAGAGGATGCGGGTCGTGCAGGAGGTGTAAGGGACAGAGATTGAAGTGTAGTGGGTAGTGAAGGAATTGTTGAAGGTATTGGAGGTATGGGTGGTAAATATGCTATGGGTGTGGGTGTAAGTCCTATGTCGGGTGCACTTGGGTGCATTAGAGGTTTACGAGGAAGGAATAGGTTGTTGTGTTTTTGGTTTATTGATGGGTGGAGGTTGCTTGGCCATGTTGGGAAGTTGAGGTCCTAAGGCAGACAGGACATGTGTAGGTGTGATTGGTGCAGTTGGGGTATGAGTTTTATGGGTTTGGTGCTTATGTTTGGGTGTTGGAGTAGGTGTGGTGTTGACTTTGGAGGATGTAGCTAAATCCAATTTGATAGGTGGATGAGTAAGGCTAGTGGTCGGGGTGACCCCTAAAGTGGTAATAGGTTTAGTTGAGGAAGATGCCATAGGTGTGGGTTTAGGTTTAGATATAGGTTGGTTTATGGGTAAGGGTGTATGTTTGAGTTATGATGGGTGTCATGGAAGGAATGGTGATAGAGGTGGTTGTATTCTGGTTCGATTGGTCGGAATATTTTTTGGGTAGAGAGTGGAAGTATCAGTAAGTGACATCTGCATCTGTGTTGAGACCGGAAGCAGAAGACGCACCCCATAGTAAAGCCCTATCCACATAATCTAAGTGATCGGCCAAACGTGAGAACGACACATCCGTAGGTGGAGTTGATGAGGACCTAATGGTAATTCCCATAAAATGTGTTTTAGAGACGGAGAAATTGGCTAGCTTCAGCTTCCGTGGGTAAGAGAGCCAAAAGTAGGTCTGCAGGATCTTGGGTAGCTAATGGAGAATGTTCAACAAGAGGAAAAGGTATTTTGACTGGGTCTATGATAGGTGGAGGAGATGATGGGTGCTCCTTTGTAGGTGGAGGAATGGATAGGTGCTCCTTTATGGGTGGAGGAGATGATGGGTGCTCCTCTGTGGACTGGAGGAGGTACTGTGGGTATCGGTTCTCTAAGTGGTGAAGCTAAAGGTGAAATGGTCTTGATGTTAGTTTAAGACTCCTTTGTAGATGATGAAGGGGATGAAAGGTGTTCCTCTGTGGTTGGAAGAATAGGTGCAGTGGGTTCTAATGTGGAAGGAGAATTTTGGGTTAGGATTTCCTCTATGGAAGGAATGTGAGGTAATTGGGTAATAGCGGATGCATCACTAAAAAAAGCGTGGACCTCACGGGTATGGGTATCATGAGTTGAGGTCTCACCGGTTTGATCAGACGAAGGGGCATGGTTGGGAAATGGTTTCTTGAAGATGTGTAGGTTTTGGTTAGCAAGTGCGTTAGGATTATCCACGGTTAACTCGCCTTTCTCAAGCATTTCTTGGACAATGTTTTTGAAAGTGATGCAATTGTCTGTCACAATGACCCTTTACTCGATGATAGTTGCAAAAGTTATGTTCTTTATACCACACGAGCGTGGGGCGAGTAGGGTCAAAAACACTATGTGGTTTTATAGGTGGAAGGGTGATGGCTCCAGAATTTGATAAGATTTTCTAAGATAGAAGAGTAAGGTTCCCCAATTGGGGTGTATTTCTACGTTGTTCTTGTTTGAATTGAAAAGTCTGGATGGGTGAGAGATTAGATGAGGGGGTAGCCTAATTTGACGGATGAGCTGGGCCAGCTTTGAGTATCACCGCATTAGCGGTTCCCTTAGCTTTTGAATAATTGTTTTGTGGTTTCGAAGAAGAAGAGGTGTCATTCGACTTGAATGTCTGAATTCTTACTGTGTAATTAGTATTTTCTTCTCTTTGATGGCTTGAATCTCTAACTTCTGTGCCATGGTGAATGCTTCATCTAATGTTTAGAAGGTTTGGACATGTAAGGTCAGTGAGATATGTCTAGCACAAGCCTATGTGAAGAGTTCGATGAGTTATTGTTTACGGCAGTTAGAAGGTGAGTTGATTGATCAAGCTACGCCAGCGAGCGACAAAATCTAGTGATAGATTTGTCTTCATACTGACGCATGGAGTATAGGTCGATTCATAAGTAACCTTCTTGATGATATTGATATAGAAATGATCCAAGAAGGCTTGGGCTACCTGATTGAATGAGAATATAGAGTGTCTAGGTAACCCACTATACCAATCTAATGCAGGTCCAGTCAGAGACATGGGAAAGGTTTGCAATAGCAAAGCGTCATCGTGAGCGATTAGATAACACCTATTTTTGAACGACCGCAAATGTTGTTATGGGTATTCTTTTCTATTAAAACAATTGAATTTAGGCATTTCCCAATGCATGGGGTATGCACGGATGGGAATGGATGGGTGGATGGGTTCATTGCAAATCTTGTCATAGGTGAGAGTGTTACGGGAGCCAGAAACCGATGCCTCCAATGTCTGCATCTTGTCCAACATTAATTTGATTAGGTCGTTGGTAGGTTGCGATGATTGGGTATCTCTTGTAGCGTGAGGGTTGGTTTTGGGCATATAACAGGGGTGGCACTCCAATGTATGGTGTTGTCATGTAGGTTGATTGAGAAGAAGGCAATGAAACAGGGGTACATACCCAAAGTGAATAATAGATGAAATGGGAGGCTGCTGATAGTATGTATATGGAGGTGGAAGGGTCGTGGTGACCCTAGTGGCAATGGGGGCTAATGATTGTGGAATGGTAAGGACCATGTTCTGAAAAGGGGTAGGGGTCACCGACACCGAAGGTGGTAGTGTAGCTACGGGTATGTGCGAGACATTATGGGCAGATGAGGTCACGTTTTGGGTAGTTTTCGAAGGTATGGTGGATGTGGTGGGTGCCACGGAGGTGGTAGATGCGATAGTCATAGCTGTTATAGGACCTAGCTACGAAATGACTAGGGGTCAAGTAGATGTGGGCAGCACAGAACCATATGGGGCCGATGTAGGAGTGGGAGTGAGATTCGTGGGGATAGATACAAGCATGTCGTATATCAACTGGCCCAAGGCATCTCGCGTGGATGAGTGGGAAAGGTAAAACTGTAAGGCGGTAGGGTTTTGGTCAAGGATTCGTGCGAACTCCTCATCTCCGGTAGCGATAGTGATAGGCTGGATGGGATACATGGCTGGTGATAAAATGGAATGTGGTGAAGGACTAGGTGGGAGTGGTTGACAAATGGTGTGAAATACAAGTGCGTTTGCTTGTCTTCGGGTCAGCACCATGTGAACAAGTACTGATCAGGTAGAGTTGCTTCTCTATAAATGACATAGAAAAATAGCAAGAACAGGTTAATCTGACGGTAAAAAGTGGATTAGATACCAAATGTTGGTGGGAAAGTGAAACAGGCTAACCGATGCCGGTTAGGGAAAACTGACGCCGGTCAGGGGTAACCGCTGTCGGTCACTGTAGAAAATGGACAATGAGTGAAAAACAAGGTATAAGGTAAAATCTGATAGGAATGCTGAATCTAATGAGGTTTACAATGTACATGGGAATGATAGCAATGACAGGGACTGTAAAAAGTGGAAGAAGATGAATAAATAACAATAATTAAGATGAATAAATGTCCCTTTGAGTAGGTTAAAAAAAAGACCTAGAACTGACACTGGTTGGGTATAACCAACGACGGTAAGAGGGTAACTGACGATGGTCACTGGACCGACACTGGTCGCTGTGAAATTGAAACAGTGATGAAAGAATAGTGGTTGTGAATTAAAATATGATGTGGAATCAAACCTAGAATTCTGAGAATGATGAGAATATGGTCCAAGCACACTTAGGTGAAGCCATAATACACCAGCTGTGATGAGAAGCATGCAAGGATGAACAAGAAAAATGAAGAATGTGATTTTCACCTCAAAACACAAGCCAAGAAGAAACACTAAGAAAAATGCAATCCTAGGAGTGCCTTTTCTATTATGTTTTTTTAGCTTATGCTATGGAAGGACTGACACATGAATTGTGAAATATATTTTTTTGGTGAGGATGGCTTCCTACGAAGAAGGAGATCTAAAAGGTGAGGTTTCAGGTATGTTATGGTGGGGGCGGGCCTCGCTCTGAAGTATGACTTGATAGAGCAGCGATCTAGGTGCACAATTTTCTGTGATCATGTGATCACCTACAGCTTCTTCCAGGTAATATTTCGTTTAAGAATGTGTGTATTCTCAGAGAGAGAGAAAAAGAAAGAAAGTGCTTTCTACAGTTCATTTGTCAACCATTAACTGGTCATGACTTCCAGCATATAGGTTACCCGCAATTAATGTGAGCTAATGTGATAAATCAGAATGCAATGCACTTATTTTTAAGCCCAAATCGAAGTGTGAAGATGGATGACACAAATAAATGAAGAGGAAGAGGGACGCTCTTTCACTACAATGCAGAAAACATGAAGAAACGGTTCTTTCTAATTACACCAAAAGAAAGGTTTCCTTTTAGAGAAAATAGAAAGAAAAGGTGGGTTACGAAGTAAGAAAATTAATGCGTATGCTTTTGAGAAGGGAAACAAACACACAACTTTTCCTAGGAATGAATAAAATGCAAGGAACCCCGAATGGGTCCCGCCGAGCAAGCCAAAATGTTTCACCTGATTCTTAGATGTTTCTTTGAAGTATTTATGAAACAAATAGGGTAACAGGCATAGGAGGAATACCTGTTCAAATATTGGTTGATGGGTTGTTGCACGCGTATGACTTTTGAATCCACAGCTAAATGTGAGAGCTTCCTTTTGGCTAGGAGGAACTACCTGTAATGAAAAACAAGACCACCAGAAAGAATTAAACAATATGTGTAGTGAATTGCCTAGCATGTGCTAGATTTGGGAAGGGTGATACTTCTAAGATGGCTATCAGTCCACTGTTTAAGACAATTTAATTCGGGAAATAAAGTAAACCTATCGTAGTTTGAAATGATTTAGGTATCTCACTTAAAACACAATAAGAAAGATATAATTTAACAAGCTAGGTTAAAATAAGATCCAAAGGTTCAAGTAACTGGTTCTGGGTCTCTGCAGGTCTGACAGAAGTCTAGAACAGATGACAGGTGCATGAGGGTGATGTAGAATTAGGTGGATAGGTCACTGTTCTAGGTTGTATGGGTAAATACAGAAACCGATGCCGGTTAAGGGTGACTAATGACAGTTAGGTGTAACTGGTGCTAGTTACTATGGAAAGCTGGGAATGCCACAAAATGAGTTTTGGGTATCCTTTGTGATTGCACAAATGACTTTGGTTGGTCGGAATGAGGTATTTGGTAGCTTGGGTGGGATTTAGAGAGGTTTTAATGGGTATATGGAGGGGGGGTATTGAAGGAGGTCAATGGGTGGCTAGGTAAACAATAGGTGATATTATAATAATGACATGAAATGAACCATAGAAGTATAACATTTTACTTACTTGGATTCTGGTCCTGAACGCCTGTGAGTGATGAATGGAGGTGTTGGTGAGTGATTGAAGGCTGCAGGTAATCACCAATCAAAGGAGAGATTCTGCATGGGCATTCCTTTTGCTTGGTAAGATCAGATCATTACTGGGGTGAGTGTTGGATGGCTGTGCAAGAGAAAAATTCTTGATCTCCTCCTTGCATGTGTGTTCTCATTGGAATTCGATCTCAGAAGATGTGATATCTCTCAGGGATGTGCTAATGTTCGCCAACCTTTTCCAATCTTTTCCAACCTTGAAAATAAGGTTTTATATGGGGTTAAAAGGGTAACCGACGGTAATTATGGCCTAATCGGCAACGGTTAGGGGTAACCGGCGTCGATCAAGGTAGGATTTCCTAGGTTTACTAAACTAAGGAGATCCTCTTGATTTTATCGGATCTCATGTCGTTCACCCGCAGATTAAATTGGAAGCTTCTTGTAAGCATGTGGGATTGTGGTTAGAGAGAATCTAAGCATTTATTTTTAGGGTTTTGGTAATTCTTAGTTAGTTATGACAACTTACTAAGAATAGGTCTTAGAGTGAGTTGGCTTGATGAGGTGTTTAGGTGAGGTGTATGTGTGGATATTATCTAAATTGATATATTTAAATAATAAATATGGTGAGGATAATGAATTAATTTAATTAAATTAATATTAGTGGGGTGAAGGGGGGCCATGGCTAGGTGAATGTGATGAAGGGTGCTTATTTGTCAAGGGACCAAAGGGGAGTGTGACCTAATTTTAGTGTCTATAGCGGCAATGGAAAGGGTAATTCGAATAGAATTCCTCTTCACAACCAGAGTAAATGTTTTAGTATAATCAACCCCAACTATCTGGGAGAAACCCTTAGCTACTAATCACACTTTAAACTTTTTGATGTCTCCATCTACTCCATACTTTGTTTGGAACACCCACTTACACCAAACGATTTTTCTTCCTTTTGGAAGAGGGGTGAGATGCCAAGTATCATTCTTCATGAGAGAGGAATACTCCTCATCCATGGCAGAATCCCACTCAAGAATACCAAAAGCCTCCTGGAAAGAATGTGGATCAGAATTACAGGCGAAGAAGGAGTGGGGTCCAACAAAATCTGAGCGATTACATTTCATATCCAAAGTATCTCCAACTAAATCTCTATAACTTTGCAAAGTTTTCCTAGCCCAAAGAGGACCAGGAGGAGTAGGCTCTAAGTCGGAAGATTCGTCACTCGAGTGAGAAGGGACATAGTCCTCATCATCACTAATATTAGAATTAGAAGACTCAAATGTCTGATGGTTAGGAGGATCAGGAAGAGGAGCACGCTCAACAAAATCATCATCTGATGAGTCAGAATCCAAATCAGTAAGTTGAAGAACCTTGATAGGTAGAGAAGTAGAAGTTGAAGAAGACTCATCAAACTTAACACTTCTCTCGATATGAATCTCATGAGAAGTAGGATTCAATAATTGATATCCCTTCACACCATCAGGATACCCTATAAAGATACAAGGCTTGGATTGTGGTTCCAATGCCTTTTCTTTCTTCCTGGGAATCCAAGCCATAGCCTTGGATCTGAAGACTTGAAAGTTCTCAACATTAGGTTTGCGTCCAAACCATACTTCAAAGGATGTCATCCCTCTTACTACCTTGTGTAGAACATGGTTCTGAATGTAATTAGCACAATTCACTGCTTAAACCCAATACTATGGAGGAAGATACTTCGATTGAATCATACAAGTGGCCATCTCCTTAAGAGTATGGTTCTTTCTGCAACTCCATTCTGCGAAGGGCTATAAGAAAATGTATGCTGCAAGGAGATCCCTTCAAAAGTACAGAAATCCATGAACCTATTGTTTACATATTCACCTCCATTGTCGGTTTGAAGAACCTTAATAGACTGTTCCGCATGTTTTTTCAGCAAGAGCCTTAAAGTCCTAATTTTTTTCAAAGACTTCAGACTTAAGCTTAAGAAAATATACCCAAGTATATCGCGAATAGTCACCTTATGGACTAGAAATATTGTTGTGAACAAGATCCAAGGGATGAGTAGCTCTCCAGGCTTTTCCTTTGTCAAAGTTCTTTTCAGGATGCTTTCCAAGGGTACAACCCTCACAAAGACCCTTAGAAAACTTGACACGGGCTAACCCGTTGACCATTTTCTTTTGGCTCAATTGTTCAAGGTAGCGATAATTTAGATGTCAGAAACGCTCATGCCATAGCTTACTAACCTCATTTACATGAGTGAGAAAAGTAGTGGGCATAGAATTATAAGTAAAGTGGGAAAAGTTATACAATCGTGAATAGTGATCCGCCTTTCCCTCGGCCACTGTAGTGTCATCGTTAAGCTCACGAATAATCACCGAGTTAGGACCAAATTCCACTTGCATTCCTTCACCAAGGTGAGTAATTTGGTAAACCGATCGGAGATTAGTAGAGAGATTAGGAACACTCAACACTTGGTTTAATGTTTTCCCATCCATCTCTACTGATCCACTACCGGAAACTGACATGGTCGTGTCATTACCCATCGTGATTTGGGGCATACCACAAGGATCGATGTTGGAGAAATCAACATGTGAAGAAGCCATGTGGTGCAAGGCACCAGAATCTATAATCCATGTCGATGAAGGAGTAAATTTGGCTACAAGGGCCTTTCCTTTCTTCTTATTAGATTTAGAACCTTTTGTAATAGAAGACTCAGCTGTCAGAGCATTTTGTTTGATAGACTTAGGAGCACCTATTTGATTTTTCTCAAGAAAATGAGTAAGGTGATGAATTTGTTTTCTCATACATAGATGCTCTTTATGACCATTATTCTTACAATAGGAACACAAATACTTGTATTTCTATGCTCTAGGCTCAGAAGTCAAAGCATTCGTGTTAAATTTAGTTTTGGTCTTGGTTTCCTTCTTAGGTTGATCCTTTATTTCTTTCTTATTTTCCTTACTAGTACTCGCTACAAGGGCATGAGACTTGGACTTGAGAGACACCATTTGAATGAGTTTTTCCTTTTCTCGAATGAGTTGGGACGAAAAATAGTCAAATGAGGGCATATTCCAATCCTTCCCCAAGGCAGCTTTTGTATTGTAAAAGTTTGACACAAAGACTGAATATTTAGGACCTAACTTAGAGAGAATCAACAAGATCAGTTGAGAATATTTCTTCTCTACTTGAAATTCCTTTAACAACAATCTAGTGTGGAAAAACTTAGAGAAGAATGCTCGTAGGTTTTCAAAATCACTAGGATTTAACCCTAGTAATTCATTTTCCAACTCATGCGCTCTCATGTCATCTTGTTATCCAAAAATTTCATCTAACGTTTTGCATGTAGAATTAGGTGTTTCAGACGACTCAATGTGGAAGAGCAAGTCAGGAGAAACAGACATGTAAAGAAGACCTAAAGCTTCATCACTATGGTTTAACCACTTATATTTTTTAGGGTCGTCATCTATTTCAGTCTCAATTCCCATGGTGATGTGGAATAACCCTTTACCCCTTAGTTTCATAATCATTTTTGATCTCCATTCGAAGAAGTTGAACAGCGTAAGAAAAGGAATTGAAAGTGCATCCATACTGAAGAGAGAGAGAGAGAGAGAAAGAATGTAGAAAAGAAACACAAGAATCACAACCACCCAGGAAAATATAATAACCCCCTGCTTTTGGCACTTTATAGTTTAGTGTGTTGAATACAATCAGTTTCGAGCGTGCATCTTGAAGCAGTTGGTAACTCACCTTGCAATTAGCGTAATAACTCATAAGAGAGGAGACCACAATTGTGTTTCATGGAGCACAACAAAGTGACACCGTATACAAGCACAACTTGTAAAAAACTAGGAAGGAGGAGAAATCAAATCCTGGTTTTGAGAAAAAGTGTCTCACTTCATAATGGATACCCCCTTGCTGCAAACTGTGGCAGATGTGTTCACTAGTCGCAAGCAATAATAAGGATAAATACAAGTTTTAGACAAACTCAAGATGAGTCCTGATGATCTTCAAAATGTTGGAAAGGCACGCGGAAGACAAATAGGTGCTCAGAGTGTCACTACACACTTGAGCACACTATTAGTAAAAAATCGACAATAACGCCTAAAATTTATCATTTAGAAACGTCCAGTTTAGCTAATTTTAGAGCTATTTGGACTCAGAAAAAATGACAATAAGCGTTAAGAAGAATGATTTTTAATGATTTAACTAATTGTAAATTAAGGTCGTAATTAATAAAACTAGATTTAATTAAATTAAATATAATTAATTACGAATAAATAAATCCTAATGATGATTCAGATCAAATTAAAATTAAATACTAATTAAAATACTCCCTTTTCAAGAAATTACCCCCTTACCGAATATACCCCACTTTAAAAAAACATTCCACTTTAAAATTATTCCCACCAAAATGAAATTTAAAAAAAATTTGCCTTAAATAAATTTTAAATGAACTTACCAAACTTACCCAAAAAAAGTGGCTCGGGTGGTTGGGCTCGGTGTGGATACAACGGGGTGAATCCCGAGTTGGGCATGGGAAATCATGGAGGAGGGAAAGTAGGGAGCGCAGTTTGAAGCCGTTGGAAGGTGGGTCGAGCAGGAGACAGAGAGCTCGATCATGGGTGAAGACCCTAACAAGGAGCTTAGAGCAAGCTCAACACATGGTTGGAGGGAGAGATCTGAGGTGTTGGTGTTCGACACGTGGGAAAAGTTGGATACAGTTCGGAGTAGAGAACGACTTGTCTCGGCAAGGAGAGAACCAGAGCCAAGGAAGGGAGACAGAGCAGGGAGCCTGTGAAAATAGTTTGCAAGCGGTGTGGCAGGGAAACCACGTAGAGAAAGTCAGAGAAGGGCTTGACTCAGAGGAGGGTGCGGATTGCAGGGTTTGAACTCAAACTTGCCAAAATGACTCACAAAAGAACTCGGCAGAGGGTAGCTCGAAGGAGTTTGAAAGGAGCTCGTAGAGGTGAGTTAAGGAGCTTAGAGGAGAGCTCAATTGGGAGAAGTGCACCAAAAACACCAAACACCAAACTTCAAACCTCTTATTTTAACCTGAATCTCTGCAAAACCAGCATGCAAACATACAGAAACCAGAAAAAAAATAGAGATCCAAAAAAAAACACATTTAATAAATGATTTTTAAAAACTAGAAAATAACCTCTTATTTTAACTGATCTACCAGATTTAGTTGTAGTTAGCTAAATGTAGCTGTAAACCCCCTGAAAGCTTCAGGAATACCTGCACATGCATGAAGAACACAGCAAAACCGATACAACTTTCTAAGAACAGCTTTTTAAAAACAATAGCAAAATTCTAAAATCTAATGATAAAAAAAACTTGCACGAGGAGTAAAAAATAACAAAACCAAGTGTAATCACAACTCATATGACGAATGCATGTTTACCTGATCTCAACTCTGATACCAAATCATTTGGTATCAGATCCAGATAGTTAAGCACGCCAGCCCTAGAGTAGTGCTGGGATGGGTGACCTTCCAAAAAATTCCCGGTGTCACTGCCTCCTAATGTTGTTGGGCCTGATTGGGTGCATACTGGGATCCATCGTGCAAGAGAGTGTTGGCATAGCAATTGTTTAACATGATGATATCCCTCTCCACCATCAGTTTGATCTTTTGGTGTGATGGCAAGTCGTGCAGCTCTGATACCAGGTAATTAAGCGCACCAGCCCTAGAGTAGTGTTGGGATGGGTGACCTCCCAGGAAATTCCCGGTGTCATTACCTCCTAATGTTGTTGGGCCTGATTGGGGGTATACCTAGATCCATCGTACGGGAGGGTGTTGGTGTAGTATTTGTTTAACACGATAAGATCCCTCTCCACCATCAGTTCGAGCTTTTGGTGTTACGGTAAGTCATGCAGCTTTGATACCATAAAAGACTTTGTAAGAATCATATCGAAAATTATGCACCATGATGAAGTTGCACTCCAAAGGAAATGTAATAGAGGAAGAAAAATGGAGAGAGAATTGATAGATGCATGTCAAATTCTAAAACATCAAATATCATAAAAGGCATACAATAAACAAATTATTTGGTAAACAACGCAAAATACAAACCCATAATAAATAAACACATAAATACTCTAACATCAAAGCAATTAAGGGCATTAGTCCTTAGATTATAGTGTCTAATTAATTGGTGATATTTTGATAATCTATGAGCACTAGAAATTGTATTTTGATATTTACACGCCCATGGTCGTGAGAAAGGATCAAATTTGAAAAGGTCGACCACAAATGTCAAAAATGTGAACAAAAACAAAAAGGATGGGAGCACTATGGGAACTAGCCCTGTCCAGTTATGAATAGCAATATAGATATCCTTACACTTCATGATGACAAAATGTGAGAATTCAGTGATGGACAGGGATCCATGTAAAGCTTACCAGAACATTATTTTAAATAAGTGATTATATGTGATAGCTCAAAAATAGTATGAATACTTCAACAGCATTCAAATGTTCTAGGAATTGTGTCACCAATGAACAATTTTCTTACTGAAGATCCATTCAAATTCAACATACTTGGCGATATGGAAAATTCTACCCATGAGTTCATAACCTATCTGTCTACATAGGATTTTTAGATCCAATTTTGATTGTGTTGAACATCTAGACTATTAATTTCTAGAATGGTAGAGGCTCACATTGTGAGTAGTGTTTTCAAATGTGTTTCAACCATCTAACAATCATGAATGCTATAATGTGTGTATTGAAGATAGTTTCAATTCGATATACTGTATCTACTAGTAAGCTAAATGAATCCAAAATGGAAAGAGGGTTTTGCCATTTTTATTTGTTATTGTGGTCATAATTTTAGAAAAACGTTAAATGCTAGAATGGAATAGGGTATGAAATAAGGATTATAATCGTATGTGATGCACTCAACCCTTAACATGGTATCATATTTAAGAAGGAAGAGACTAACTGAAAATATAAGACGTCACAAACCCATCAACATAAATGCATTGGGGATAGAGAGAGTCATTATTAATTTTTCTAAATAAATACATCATAAAACATTTATGTCAAGTGAGACCACGTCAGCCAAGGGAAAATGAATATTTCCTAGTTACATAATTCATGGTCTCCTTAATAACTCCTCGAGTCTTCAAAGAATATAGGATGAAATCGAATCAAATTACCTTTAAACTTTTATCAGCTACAATGGAATTGATCATGATAAAGTGAGATATAACAATGTCAAGACATGATTCGTAAGATGAAAATGCTTGAGCAAGGACATAGATATCCACAACTCAATACATGATGTCGAAAAGGAAGTGGAAACTTAAACTTTTGGAAATGTAATTTGAATATTTAAGTCAAGGTTGAAATGGGGATAAACTCAAAATGAGGTAAGTTCAAAAGATAGGGGAATTTGATGATCTCAAAAAAGGAAGACTCAAATGGGAAAATGAGAACTCCAAAGGAATGAAAGAAGATCAAATGGGAAGTATGATGCGAATGAAAATATTTAAAGGATAAAAAAGAGACAAAAGATATGAAAAGGGGATGTTTTAGAGTAAAACAAAAGGTAGTGAATGACTAAAAATGAATAGAAAGGACGGAAAAAAAAGAGGTGAACGATAATTTCAAATAAGAATAAATTTAGAGATTAGGGAAAGAATTGAAAATGAGCCCAAATAAGGATTATTTGGGATAGCAAAAAAGATGTGAAAAATAATCCGAGTAAAGAGTTCTTGGAAAGATGAAAAGAGGATTAAAGATGAATCCAAACAAGTAGTGTTTGGAAACTACAAAAAGTTACAAATGTGAAATATGAATCCAAACAAGAAGTTTTTGGAAAAGGTGGAAATATATGAATGCGAAAGATGAAATGAGAGTGTGGAACACTACTATGAAAAAAAAAAAGAAAAAAAAAAGATATTTTTTGTTTTTGGTTTGTTTTGGCCTCTACCTTAGCTTGGCTTAGACAGTGTTTGGCTTCCTAGATGGCTCTCTTAACTAGGTGTCAGCAGTATACCCAAGCAATCATGGTGACAGTGTTCTAGTTAATGGCAGATCTTTCTTTCATTGAGGCCGATATTCAAGAAGTTATTGGGAGCACAGATCTTGCTCAAAATGAATCACAGATTTGGTCACCACTAATGGATATCTGTGACTCTAATCTCCCCCTGGTGTGGCATCTTCATTGTTGCACTTGACAGGTACATGTAAACTTTATAGCTAAAATTCCCTAATAAACTTTCCTGCCTGACAAATTATCTAAAGTTAGGCTTAAACTTTAGCATACCCCTATAAGTTATATAAATATATGCAAGATATGCCGAGAGGGACATATTACATAGTTATAGCGATTATATAAATAGCCTAGGCAACCTCACCAACTTTTCCTCTCGTGCAGTATCTTACATAGATCTTGATATAAATCAAAATTCCCTGTACATATAGTATTAGTAGTATTACCGATATCACAATATATAGGCAACCTACAGTTAGTATTTCCCTCTCGACATGGTCTTCGGAATATAGTCTTATATAATATAGAGTATAGCTATTAGCAACCATAGGGAGTTGCATTAGAGAAAATGATGACCAAAACATCACAATCAGGAAAAATAAGTGGGATACTCAAGATTTATCTTATAAAACTATGATTTTACAAACTTTAGAAAACAACATTTTCTATGGGCATGGTGTATGTTTCCTTTCTTTCACAAAAATGAAACAAGTGACAATGGAACATTTCTGTAAAAAATACCACAATAAAAATAACCACAAAGCATTAGTTGAAGTTTGCAAATTGAGTAAACAATGAACCAATTTAGCGAGAAAGAACATTCAAAAACTGGATTAAAATGTCCTCATTTTTATAAAACTAAACATTTTCTTGAATGCGAGTAGAATCAAAAAAATCAAATATTACAATTTTCAAATATATAAAATATTGAATAAGAAATCTATTATCATGAATCATATATTCCAATAAAAGTTGTCTTACGACCAAATTTTTTGTCTAAAATTGACTTATCACATACACCCAAAAATTGGACAAACCTATTAGTCCTCATGTGAATCCTTCGAAACACAATGTCAACACAATCTAAAATGAGAAAATGTTAACCGTAATCCTTTATAGACTCACCCTAGTGATCATTTCAATTTTGATGAACTATCACTGTCTTCAAAATGCACAATTTCTAAAATGAGAAAATGTCATAACAATTAATCCTTTTATACTTCAAGATATAACTTCTACTGAGGGACATTTCGACTTAGAGGGATTTAAGGACAGAGTTCCATCTCTCTAAGAGTGTCATAAGTATGAGTAATTACTCTGCTCTTCTAGGTCTATAACAGAAAAAATTCTTAGGAGCATTTCAATTTACTTAACCATCATTATGGCATGCATTCAGGGGCATAAATCATTATCTTCATATGAATCAATTTTGTGTTAAATTTACATCACGTTTACTTTTGAAAAAATCACTAAAATGTAAATAGTGTGATTACATCAAAGAACATTATTTTATATTCCTGAGGACTTACAGTCTTTCTATTCTATGCCTTACATTTCGAAAGTAGTTTTGTCTTCCTCATCCTTTCATAGCACTCATACATAAATGGTGGAAATATGTCTTAGACTTTGTAATGACACTTACTTGAGAGATAGCCACAAATGTTCACCCCATTGTTTCCCTATGTCCAATAATCAATGGTGATAGCTCTATTGTGTAAAAGAGTCAAAACTAAGTGATTTATGTAAAATCATTCTCCAAATAATGCCCATGCTACAACCATATCAGTAATTCCCATCCTGTGTGTCAAATCCCTCTGTATTGGTGTAATCAAGCAATGGTACATGGAGTTCTGTCCATGTCAACCACCCGTATTCCAAAGTGCATTATCAAATTCAACCATCCTACATATGTTGGAGGCATCCTAATGGCTTAAATGCTTTCTACCCGCTACTCTGCAGGTGTGTATATTATACTTTAAAACACTATTACTTCCCAATAGCTCTGTTTCTATCTAAAGATTGGAAAATGTTAGACATAACCTGTGCATCATTAAAAATTAATAATTCCAATACTACCTGAGTTCACTTTCTAGCTCGGACCACCTGTGCAGTCTGTTGGGGATACTTGTTGTAGTCTCAATACTACGTGTATACAGGTCTCTTCAACGAATGCAATTAATCCTTTGTACTCCTTGTGGTTAGTTCACGTTAATCATTTAGTAAATGACCAAGTGAGTATTAATTAATTGAAGCATTGTTAGATCTGTCCAACTGAATTAAGTTTTTTTGTCTCATTAGGAATAACATCCAATCATCCTAGTGTCAGACTAGGCATCTCTGAGATTTGCGAGAAGTTGTTGAAAACACTTCACTGGTCTTCGTCAACCTCACTTCTTGAATCCTAAATAAATTTTATCCAGTGTCAATTGCACACTATTGTAACCATGCTTTCCCATTACAAGTTATGTACAATCACTTACTATTAATATGGTTCCCTTTAATGGCATTGAAATAGGAGGAAGTTTCCCCAAATATCCTACCAAAATCATAAAAACATAGCCAAAACTGCATGTCCGCTCTTTTAGGGAATTCCAACTGAGTCCAGGAGCCTCTGTTTTGTAGAAAACTTTGTCCAATACAAGCTCATTTTATCAATCAATATCCTCCTTTAATGTTGGCAAGATATCTCTGTTGGAATGTTTTAAGTCTTGAATCTTTCTAATCTGTAAAATCTGAAATAGTAGATTCGAAGTTGTGACATCCCCATTGTTGAGGCATCAATATCAAGAGCATGTAGGAATCTCCTATTGCTGTAAGTAATAAAAGAGGAAAACGTTATGGACAAGCTAATGCTTTCATAAAATTGTTTGACGAATTGCATTGGGAAGCTACAGGAAGGTTTGCATTATTTTGTTTGTCTTCCATTTTTGTTTAGTTTTTCACTGCTAACACTTTCTTCATCAAAATCTACAAAATTGTGTGATCCCAAATATTAGTATCAAATACTATTATGTTCTTGCATATCCCAAGAAGTCAAAAAAACAATCCTCTTATCAAATTCTAGGCCAAAAAATTAAATTGATATAGTTTTGGTAAGAAGTTGGGTAAGTGCACAAAGTTGGGGGGCCAAAAAGCGGACAAGAATCCAAAAAAAAACAAAACGCGTACACGTTTTGCTAAAATGCACTCGCGTTTTAATTTGTTTGGCTTGGGAATCACCGAACCATAACGCATACGCTTTTTATTATTTCTTATACTTTAAATTTATTTTAGTAAATATAATAAATTAGGGTCACTCTGCACCTTATGGAAGTGGTCTCGTAGCTCCAACAGTTATAATCTAGAAGATAGTTTTTCAAAATCTAATCTGGTCAGTACTTACTCATTTTCAGGATTTCAGCAAACAACCTAAAACTTTCAAGGCATATATATTGTAGTTGGTCTTTGTTTCGGGAAAGTATATAGTCATTTTTTAGGTTTTTTACCTTCTAAAATGGATTTTAGCCCTACCACTGCTTGAATTGGTACTAATTTTTAAATTTGGTCTATAATTCACTTTAGTGACCATGAATTAACTCTATGATGTTTGTCTACTTCTTACTAAAAAGAGATCCTCACTTTGTAGATAGAGGATTGTTCCCTGAATGGGATTCCTATCCTATGGCCAAAATGAGGTGATTGTAATGTGCCTCCTCCTTAAGGTGTGATAACACTACTAGGTGTTGAATGAGTTGTTACGAATAGTACCAAGTGAATTGCATCAAGTGAACTCAGATGATTGCTCATTCTTAGAAACATGGTGCTCCATATAAAGATCATCCCCTCACCTTTCCTAGCTCTAAAAGCATCCTTTCATGGAATCAAATTCATGATTCTCATACATTTTTTTTTCTCATATGTCTCTTATGGAGACAAACGATGCCTTAATACTTCACAAATAATGGTCCTTGATAACTTAGTGACATGACTAGCTCATTTTAGCTTGTTCTGAAGGGTGTTCAATTAACTACAAAATGGCCAAAAATGCCTTTTTAGGCCTTCAAAGGAAGTAGTCTCTCATAAAAACTAAATGAGTCGATCGATCACCTTAAACACTATTCCCTACACATTGAAACACGCTGAATGATCTTTTGAGGACTTTCCTTTATGTGAGGGTTTATGATATAGGGTTTAGGGTTTAGGGCTTGGGGTTTAGGGTTTAGGGCTAAGGGTTTAGGACTCAAGGTTTAGAGTTTAGGGTTTAAGATTTAGTGTTTAAGGCTCATAGTTCAGATTTTAGGGTTTAGGGCTCAGGGATTAGGGTTCATGGTTTAGGGTTTATGGTTTAGGGTTTAGATTTTTGGGTTTATGGTTTAGGGTTAAGGGTTGAGGGTTTATGGTTTAGGGCTCAAGGTTCAAGGTTTAGGGTTTAGGGGTCAAGGTTGAGGGTTTAGGGTTTATGGCTCAAGGTTCAGGGTTTAGGGTTTAGGGATCAAGGTTAAGGGTTTAGGGTTGAGAGTTGAAGGTTCAGGGTTTAAAGTTCAGGGTTTAGGGTTAAGGGTTTATGTTTGAGGGTTCAAGGTTTAGGGTTTTGGCTTAGGGCTTATGGCTTAGGGCCTAGGATTCATGGCCTAGGGTTTAGGGTTTAGGGCTTAAGGTTTTATTATTCAGGGGTCAGGGTTTAGGTTTTAGGGTTTTGGGTTTTGGGTTTAGGATTTATGGGTTAGAGTTTAGGGTTTAGGGCTTAGGGCTTATGGTATAGGGTTTAGGGTTTAGGGCTCATGGTTTAAGGTTTAGGGTTAAGGATTTAAGGTATAGGGTTTAAATTTTAGGGTTGAGGATTTAGGGTTTATGGCTCAAGGTTTAGGAGTTAGGGTTTAAGTTTTAAAGGTTAGGGTTCAGGATTTAGTGCAAAGGGTTCATGGTTTAGGGTTAAGGGTTTAGGGTTGAGAGTTCAGGGTTCAGGGTTTAGGGTTCATGGTTTAAGGTTTAGGGTTGAGGATTTAGGGTTTAGGGTTTAGGGTTTAAGAGTTAGGGTTTAGGGTTTAAAGGATTTAAGGGTTTAGGGTTTAGGGTTTAAGGGTGAAGGGTTTTAGGGTTTTGGGTTTAAGGTTTCGATTTAGGGTTTAGGGTTTAGGTTTTAGGGTTAAGGGTTTATGTCACAGAGTTCAGGGTTTAAGGTTTAGTGTTTAGGGCTTAGGGTTTAAGGTTTAGGGTTTAGGGCTTAGGGTTTAGGGTTTAGTGCTTGGGGTTTAGAGTTTAGGGTTTAGGGGTCAGGCTTTAGGGTTTATGATTAGCTTTTAGGGTTTAGAGATTAGGATTTAAGGACCTTTAGGATTTAACATTTATGTCTTAAGGTTTAGGGTTTATGAATTAGGGCTCATGGCTCAGGGTTTAGGGTTTAGGGGTTATGGTGCATGGTTTAAGGTTTATGACTCAGGGTTCGGGGCTTAGAGTTATGGGTTTAAGGTTTAGGGGTTAGTTACGGGTTTAAGGTTTAGGGGTTAGAGATCAGGGCTCTAGATTTAGGGTTTAGGGCTCAAGGTTTAAGGTTTAGGGTTTAGGGCTCAAGGATTAGGGTGTAGGGTTCAAGGCTTAAGGTTTAGGGTTTTATATTTTAGGGATTAGGGTTTAGTGTTCATGGTTCATGTTTTATGGCTTAAGGTTCGGGGTTCAAATTTACTGGTTTAAGGTTCGAGGGTTAGAGCTCGGGGCTCTGGATTTAGTATTTAGGGTTTAGGGCTCATGGCTCAAGGTTTAGGGTCCAGGGTCAAGGGTTTAGGGTTAAGGTTTTAGGTTTTAATATTTAATGTTTAGGGTTTAGGATTTATTATTTTGGTTTTAGGGTTTAGGTCTCATGGTTGAGGGTTAAGGGTTTAGGTCACAGAGTTCAAGGTTCATCGAATTTGTAGGCAGAACATTCAAAGAAAGTCATCAAAATTTGATGTTTTTCATTTGTTGATATTTTGAATGAGGGAAATTTCATATTCCTGACTGTCCAATCCTTCCAAATACCCCAGTAGTCCTCAATCCTTGTATGTACAGTGAGACATTGTTACTTGGCTTCCATTTATATGATGAAGATATTTGTAAATTCGTGTTATGACCTCTAAATCTATATGAATTTCAAGTTTCTTGGAAATCACATCACACCCTTCACTAGGATTTATGACTACCCCTATCTTTTTGTTCAGGGGATTTTGATAACATCCATGGGTTTATCATATAAGGAATTATCAATGAATGGAAGGTCACTAAGTCATAGGCCAGGTAACTCCTATTTAGAACTAAACAAGAAATATTTACTAGGTGATTGATAACCCCTTGGTGTTCTTAGCCATTCCCCTGTTTCTATGCTTATTTTGAACACTTTAGGAAGT
Source organism: Taxus chinensis (assembly GCA_019776745.2). Classification (NCBI taxonomy): domain Eukaryota; kingdom Viridiplantae; phylum Streptophyta; class Pinopsida; order Cupressales; family Taxaceae; genus Taxus; species Taxus chinensis. Next base: position 15,295,645 of record CM034153.1, read on the forward strand.
TCTATCAAATTTACTATCCATTCCAGTAGAACACTTGAACTTTATCTTTCTCCAGAGGAGAGGATACTACAGGAAATTCAATTATGATCCTACACCTCTACATTGATATATTCTCTATGTTTATTTTGTTTCCTTTAAGATTAATTTTTTTGTTGTGATGGTTATTTTTTCCAGCTTCCAATGGGTCATCCTGGCTTGCATAATACCATACATGGAAATATGAGAAATGTGAAATTTGTTTCAGAATGTGAATAAATTTACATTTAAGAGCGCAAGTATATTGGGGAGAAACAAGTTTGGAAGAGATGTGTAATATATGCATTACAAGGCACAAGGTAGATGTCATATCCATTTAGTTACTTGTCCTACCTCTCATAAACAAGGTATTTCTAAAAGCAGACTCAATGATGGTTCTAGGCACGAGACTAGGAAATATTGATGAAATATGGTTTGGGGTTTAGGGTTTAGGGTTTAGGGCTCATGGTTCAGGGTTTAAGGTTTAAGGTTTAGGGTTCAGGGTTCAAGGTTTGGGGTTATGGTTTAGGATTTAGGTTTTAGTTTAGGGTTTGGGGTTTAGTGTTTATGATTAGGGTTTACGGATCAAGGTTAAGGATTTAGGGTTTAAGGTTTGGGGTTTAGGGTTTAGGGCTCATGGTTCATGGTTTAGGGTTTAGGGTTCAATGTTTAGGGTTATGGTTTAGGATTTAGGTTTTAGGTTTAGGGTTTAGGGTTTAGTGTTTATGGTTAGGGTTTACGGATCAAGGTTAAGGATTTAGGGTTTAAGATTTGGGGTTTAGGGTTTAAGGTTTTGGGTTTTGGGTTAAGGATTTAGTGTTTAGGGATAAGGGTTTATGGTTTACGGTTCAGGTTTTAGGGTTTATGGTTCAGGGTTCAGGTTTTAGGATTTAGGATTTAATGTTTATGGATTAAGGTTTAGGGTTTAGGGTTTAGGGTTTAGGGCTCGGGGTTTAAGGCTTAGGGTTTAAGGCTTAGGGCTTAGGGCTTAGGGCTTATGGTATATGGTCTAGGGTTTATGGTTTAGATTTTAGGGCTCAGGGATATGGGTGTAGGGTTCAAGGCTTAGGGTTTAGGATTCAGTGTTTAAGGTTTAGGGTGTAGGGGTCAGGGTTTAGGATTTAGTTTTTATGATTCAGGGTTTAGGGTTTAACATTTAGGGCTCATGGTTCATGGTTCATGGTTTAGGGTTTAGGTTTTAGGGCTTATGGCTTAGGTTTTAGGGCTTAAGGCTCAGGGTTTAGGGCTCACGGGTAAGGGCTGAATTTTTAAGGTTTAGGGTTTAGGGTTTAGGTTTTAGGGTCTAGGGATCATAGTTAAAGTTTTAGGGTTTAGGGTTTAGGGCTTAAGGTTTACAATTTAGTGTTTAGGTTTATGGCCTATGGTTTAGGGTTTTGATTGTAGAAGTTAAATGCTAAAAGATTTAGGTTGAATGCTGAAATCATGAAAATTTACCTATGTACTGACCAGATTATACTTTAAAAAACTATCTCCTAAACCATGACTCATGGAGCTGCGAGACTAATTCCATAAGGTGCAAAGTGACCCTAATTTCTTATATTTACATAAATAAATGTTAAACTATAAATTTTATAAAATATAAATAATAATAAATGAAAAACTTATATACTTTAACATTTATTTATGTAAATAGAAGCATATCAAAAGCATACATAATGCTTATACACACATAACGCGTACGCGTTATGTAATGCGTACGCATTATGTTTATACTACACATAACGCGTACGCGTTACGTAACGTGTACGTGTTACGTAACACATACGCGTTATGTAATGCGTACGCATTTTTTGTTTTCTCTTTTCCCAAGCCATGCCTCAAGGCTTGGGATCCGGTTTGGATCCCCAAGTCTGAGGCATGGACTTGCACAAACACAGCAAACAATGATTTTTTACAAGAAAATGTAAAAATGACACTTCCTCTATGATAAATCAAAATAAAAAAATCGATCCATTTTAAAAAAATTATACCACAACGTAGAGCAGAGTCTCTTCTTTCTAAAAATATAATTTTTCAAATTTTCTGACTAATATAAGGTTTCCATATTATTTATTTTCTAACTGTCTTTTTATAGCTATTTTTTGAAGTGTAAATATGTTTATCTTTCATGGTGTATCTATTTTTTCGGTGATCGAAATTTTAAAAAAATATATATTAGCCCAAACTAGGCATAATTCTATACATGTTCAAAAAAAAATCTAATTTTTGATATTTTTTGAGGTAGTTAGGGGGGGCACGGTCAGAGCTCCGTTATGTTTATAAACATAAAATTTTTGTACTAGAAAAATCATAAATAAAAAAATATTCACTAAAAAAATCTAAAAAAATGGAGCCCAAACTAGATGCTCCTAGCTATCTTTTTACCAAAGGGTTTTCAAAAATACTAAATGGTGCTCAAAAAATGGTGGGGGGTACAAAAGTCACTCTATTGTGTTTTTTAACAAAAACAGGAGCATCTGTTGGTATTTTAGTTGTTTGACCCACTTAAACTTATCCGTTTTCAATAAAATTTAGTAGCTTAGAAACTAGACTCAAAATGCTACGATTCATATTTCCACAACATCTTCCAATTTTGAGTGTAACTATTTTGAAAAACTCGTACAAGTTGAAGTTTTTTTTTCAGAAAAATGCGTCCACTTAAGACCCCCTTTTGGCCCCCCAGATTGGTGTACTTACCCAGTTCTACATCAAAAAAATCATCGTATGATTTGATTGATTTTTATCATTGGTATGTTGACAAATACATTAATTTATTATTAATATATTTCTTTTTATTTGATGTGTTTGCGACTTAATTTCCTATATATATGTTTACACATTAATGTGTTCTCTTGAGGGTTATGTGCGTACATGGTATTTGATAAGTGATGGAGGGGTTTGAGTTTTTGGGGGATTTCAAATAGGGTGAGCATATCCACTAGATTCATCTATTGGATCCCTTTTGACTCCTCTCATATTGTGTGCACCTTATTCCTTGTGTGAGAGGATTCATTAAAATATAATATAGGGCACAAACTCTCAAATCTTGCATCATCAAATTTGACATTGTCTAATGTTTCATTCCTTGAAACATTTATGCTTCTTTATTTTCTGAATTCATTGAATTTATGTGAGGTTGAAGATGAAAAACATTCCACTGAAATTGAAATTCTAGGCTATTAGTATTAGTCTAAAAAACCTTGCGACATCTTGAGGTCTCGCTTTGAAATGCTAACTCCATATAGTTTCGTCCCATTTCGGAAATAAGGCCATTTGATTTCAAGTATCATATCTAAAAGACAACAATTCTCGTGAATAGCCACAACCCTCATGAAAAATGCATACAATCCATAATATTTAAATAAGCATATTTATATTGGTTTCTTCATGGTATCTTTTATAGAATATTCTTATATTATAACAATGGTTTTTGTCAACTATTAGAAAATTTCATTTAATTGATCAATGGCTAGTGTGTATTTAATTTTGATAAATATAAAAAATAGAAACCCTAAATATAGTGGTGAAAAAGTCGGCTGTAACAGAGCACTTCCTTGGAGATATAGAAAATTCTCAAGCCTTGTGCTAACAAAATAAAAAAATTGTGGCCACCCAATGTCAAATGCCTTGAAAATTTTATGCAACTTTCTTCATCATAATCAAAAATAGGTGCATTGGTGAGACCAAATGGCATCACCAAGAATGCATAGTGCTTGTAGTGACACCTGAAGGCGAATATGATTCTAAAATCCTATTGTGTTCTCACATAGCCCAAGAAGCTGAAAAAACATTCCTCTTATCAAAACTATAGGTCAAGAAATTAAGCTATTATGGCATTGGTACAAATTACGCCAATGTTTTTCTAGGATACAGTTTTATTAATTTTTCATCATTGGTTTTTTGACACATACATTATTTGTATTGTCAATATACTTCTTTGGATTTTATGTGTTTGTGATATAATCTCTTGTTTATATGTTTTCATGTTAATGTTTTCTCTTGAGGAGGATGTGTGTATGTGGTCTTTGATAGATAGTGGAGGGATTTAAGTTGTTTGGGGATTTTAATTAGGATGACTTGTTTGTTAGATTCTTATTTACTCCACTCATATTTTGTGCACCTCATTCCGCATGTGAGAGGCTTCATTAGAAATATGATGTAGGGCAAAATTATGAAATCTTGCATCATTAAATCTATCATTGTCTAATGATATATCTAAAAGACAAAAAGTTTCATGAATAGCAATTGTCATGAAAAATACATTCAATCCATAATATTCAAATAATCATATATTGATTGGTTTCTTCATGGGATCTTTTATAGAATCTTGTTAGTCTATAACGATGGAATTTGTTGACTATAACACCCATGGGATGTCGTTAAAATCAACTACCCTTCCTATGATTAAATATATATACTATTAGAAAGTAACATTTAATGAATCGATGATTAGTGCATTAAATTTGGATAACTATATAGAAGAAAGAAAACCTGACTATATTGGCAAAATCCATGTCTTTGACTAAGAAACAAGCAAATAGTTCAAGAGCAGTGTTAGGTCGTGTGTTCAAATCTTGATGATAAAATTTCTAACAACGGTGAAGTCGACGAAAGCATGTTGACTTTGTAAAAACCTTACAAGATATATAATATTAGAAAATAATATTTAATGAATCAACAATTAGTGCCTTTACTTTCGATGACTTCCATATGAAATTTTTGAGAATACCCATACACTTTGTCCTCTCTCATCTTCATTGACCACTCCCTCATATACTAGAAAATGCTTTATTGTTCCAAAATTTAAAAAATAACAGGAATAAGATTATACATTTGACAACAGTTCAAATGTAATGAGTGTTAAGAACCTGAAATGTTCAAGAGGCAGTGTCAAATACAAATCCACATGAAAAACTATTTTTGGCTAATATTTGTTGTTTCTTGGGAAAGCATGGAAAATGGCCTAAAACATTGTTCTATAAGCATGGCACAAAACCTACTGACTTGTCATGTATTGTGGTCATGGAATTCAACTACTACATTGGCTAGACATGGGATGTTAAGTCCCCTCGACATATTCTCCTCTCTAAAGTATCAAATGACACTATTAAGTTTATTCCGCTAAAATTGTTGTGTGCTCTAACTATCCACAAAACACAAGCGCTGACATTACAAAATGTAACTTTTGACATTGCAAGTATTGATCGATAGAAGACTATTTTATGAGATATTTCCAAAGTAGTTGCATTGACTATCTATGCACCACACTCCCTTTCTTCTTCAAATGATTGACAAAAATGGCAAATGGTTCATATGTGTCTTTAGTGAAGAAAGAAGGGTTTTTCCACATGTTCCATGCAATATTTTCCTTGGACTCCTCCTCCCTCAATCTGGACTTTCTTCCTCACCCCTCCTACAATATTGCACTCTTTCAAATATTAGTTCTTTAACACATCCGACATGTAACTTTTATGAATCAAAAATATTACCGATGGAATCCGTCGAAAAAATGTTAAATGTTTTCACAATGACCTTTTCAACAGAGTTTTCTTGTTTTCCACAATGAACTTTTTAACAAAGTTTTCTAGTTTTCTTTCCCGCGTGTTGTTCAATACACGTGGTTTTCGCTCTTAATTGTTTTATGGTGAATTCGAAAATTAAACTGTCAAAGTGCTTCCTTATTAGTCCCTCTTCACCAGCTACTAATGCAATCAATATTTCTTGCTTAGCTTATTTAGTCATTAATCTATATACTTTATAACAATAAATTTTTTATTTTATTTTTACAATTTAAAATTTAAAATGTTAGAAGTTCCAATCTTACAATTTACTTAAAAAGTTACATGTAAAAAATGATTTAATTTAGTTACATGCGATTGGTTACAAATAGTACTGAGATGTGACAACCCACTTTAAATTTCATGATAAATTCTTATGTCGGTTTATAAATTATATCAGCAATCCTTGTTAACAGTTACTGTATTTACGTCAATATATTCATACATCCCATCTTTATATATATATATATATATATATATATACAATTTTATGACAAAATTCTTCATATTCTTGAATGAGACACATGGAAAAATTTAGTCATCTCCGGTACCTTTGAAAAAAATGTATCAAGCCTTATTAGGGAGAGAGTGGTCAATCGGGTGTAGAAGAGGAATCTTCACCTCTCCTTCGTATGGAGGGGCTTCTTTGACTGAAATGAAAAAAATTCTTCAAATTTTCGTCGACCCATAAAAAATAGTGTCAATTTAGTGGCACACTTGTTTCAAGTTTAAAAATTTTTACTTGTACGTTACTTATCTTAGGTTCAAAAAAATTACTTAGGAAAAAAATAGGTTTTGAATTCCATATCGGTCATGTAGACTTCAAATTCAAGGTTATAGATTAATTGTTAATAATTTGAGTAAACATTATAATCAGGAACCATCCTCGCCCCTCCACCTTCGATTACTATTAGAAAATTTTGATCGACTTAAAAATATCAATACAACAATTATTATATTGATGAATTGGCCACCGATGTTTATTTTATCTTAAAATCTATTAATCAAAATTTTATACATTTGCATGTGGGGTTTGCATTAAAAAAGTGGTATGTTGTCTTGTTAGTCCAAACGTATGTTATAATTGTTAATTAAAAAATAGTATTAAGTTTAAACGTAACAACCCAGAGGGAGGAGGGGGTAGCTCATTTTCAAGTGGAGAGAAGAGGGTTTTGTTGAGAGCAAAGAAGGGAGTACATCATTTTGACAGTCAAGAAAAGTTCAAGAAATGGACTCCCGCGAATGGTAGATCTAGGAGGCACTTCCAATATATAAGAAATATATATTATTGTGGGTGTGTTGCTTTCGGTCTACATAGTAGTTTATAGTAAACGAGACCACTTCTATTTTCAGTATACAAAGAGCAATTATTATGCTTCAAATATGAGGCATACATACCCTACCCCTCAAGAAGATGTCTCGCTCCTCGAAAGAATCGCCCATCCATCTTAACTATCATCTTTAAAAGGGAAAGGAAAAATTGTTTAAGCTCCACGATATTAGGTACCCTCTTTTAGTTCTACAAGGAAAAAACCTTTATTAAAACACATAATATTCACTCCCTTATTTTGAGTCCAAAAAATAATTTATAACATATAAAACCACCTCATACTCATAATACCCAAAAAAAAATATTTAAAGAATATTAATATTAAAACACACATAACCCCCTTTTTATAATTGGACTTAAATATACAAGCAAATAAAGTAGAAACAAACTCACATCAATGCTCGAGCAATTTCCACACGTTTCTCACTATTTGAAAATAATACCATTTCTTTTTTAAAGATGCTTTAAAAATTTATTCCCATCCACTAACAGAGAGAAAAAATTAAGAAATGTATCCTTTTCCCTTACCTATCTCCATTTAGTCATTAAAACTTCAGGGGGGACCCTATGCCCAACCCTTTCTAGTTTAGTCTACCCTGCCACAACTAGACAAAATATGATCTGTTTATCTGCACCCCTTAAAAATAAAAAATCCCCTCTCCAACGACCCACTAAATGCAATAGGAATTGTCGTTTGATCCAATTTGACTGGTAATGTGTATGGTGAAGTTTGCTGTAAAATTGATAAGCTTTCAACTTGCTCATATACAACCAAATTATTCAACAAAACTGTCAATTCATTCGGCGAAAAAATCAATAAAAATCTATTTGTGTCCATAATTGAATTCATTGAGTCAAAAGATTTGGGCGGCTCTATTATGGAATGGAAAATTTGTGGAAAGGTTTTTTTTGTTAAAAAACATGAGTGATGTAATCTTCCACCTACCCTTGACTGCACATGCATTCTTATGTTTATCTATGGGAAAAAAAAAAAAACATTTTAGTAAGCATTGTTATATATAGAGGTTAAGGGCAAGCCAAAATACCACCTGCTTTGCTTGGTTGAGCCCTGTCTTCCCCTGTAAAATTATTTCTCATATATTGCAGAATGGCAATTATGAGGATTGGTATGCTTTTGCAGTTGTGCTTTCTGTGGCTTTTAATGTCTTCCATTTTTCTTAAACCTGCAGATTGCCATAGCTTTAAGAGGAAGCTCCCAAAGCCCTGCAAGAATTTGGTGCTGTATTTCCACGATATAATCTACAATGGCCAAAATGCTCATAATGCAACATCTGCTCTGGTTGCAGCCCCTGAAGGCGCTAATCTCACTATTATGACTGGTAATAACCATTTTGGAAATCTGGCTGTGTTTGACGATCCCATTACTCTGGACAATAATCTGCACTCTCCTCCAGTTGGGAGAGCTCAGGGATTTTATTTCTATGATATGAAGAATACTTTCAGTGCCTGGCTTGGCTTCACATTTGTGCTGAATTCTACCCACCACAGAGGAACTATCACCTTCAATGGAGCAGATCCAATTCTGACAAAGTACAGAGATATATCTGTTGTGGGAGGAACTGGTGATTTCTTGATGGCCAGAGGAATTGCCACCATTTCTACTGATTCATATGAGGGAGATGTTTATTTCCGTCTCAGAGTTAATATCACACTCTACGAGTGTTACTGATCATAAATTTTATCCCTGTTGCTGGTTGTATTCAGTTTTAAATGATTATATGTCATAAATTTTGATTTGACAGGGTTCTTATATGTAATAAAAGTTTCTCAGAAGTATGAAATAATGAATTATGAGATGTTCGTATATAATAGTCTTATATATTAGAAGTTGTTTTCTCAAATTTCTATGCTCTGTTTTTGCCCTGTTGCAGCTCTGTTTTTTTATTACACCAGGCTTATTTTCTTAATATTATTTCACAAGTTATGTTCCCTCTCAGGCACTAGATCTTCCCGGCACATGGATATAAGTTTTATTTCGTTTTTTTATATATGTGTGAGAGAGGGTATATATACACATATATGTATATATGTATATATGTATATATATTTATTGGGATTTATTTATGCTGATTTTTTAATTATCTATTTAAGTAATCAGAATTGAATTAAAGGTTAGAAGCGCCTTACACAATAATTGAAGTGGATATTCTTTTAAAAAAATTAATTAATATTTTTTCTCCATCAAATAAAAGTTACATATATTATTGTACTTTATAATTTTCATAAGGATCATAATAAATCATTAATTTAGAGAAATTAGTATACAAAAGGAATAAAAATATGCTATAAAATTATCAAATAAGGACAAGTAATAATTTATAGATGGAGAAAATTAATCTGAGGTAACTTCTATGATTTTGTGAAGAGCGGGAATTGCACCAAGCTTATTAATTCTTCCATAAAAAAGATACATTTCCCCCCAAAACATTAAGAATAGAGAATTAAATAATTTTTCCTTCCAATTATACTTGTCTTTACTAGCTACACCAGTGACATTATAAAAAACTATAGGAATCTTATTTAGAGCTACATTAGAGAATGGGTAATAATACCAACAAAATTGTATGAGTTTGAGAAAATACTCTTTATTTTTAAAATTATACCTTTTTATGTGTATGTATAGAATTTATATTACTTTATAATAATATCAATGCAAGGGTCAATTAACATAGACTTAAGAGAAAAAAATTTAATTTTGAAATTTTTTAGATTTAGGTATCCCTAATTATTAGCACCTAGACAATTGTCTAACCCTCCCTAGGACTTATCCCCTTGTAAATAATGTGAATAAAGAAAATGGAGGGCAACGTGTCTCAAGCTCCCAATCAATCAAATATGTGATTTGAGTGAAGAAGGCCAATGTGTAGCAACATATTCCAATTTTGGAAAGCTTTAAATTGGATTCTGTTAATTTGCATTAACATAATAATAGTTGTACATTAATCTAATTATTACCAACCAACATATTATAGATCTTGGTTGGTAATAATTAGATTAATGTTCAAGAAGGAAGCGGTAGGGCCCAACGATGGGACCCTATGTTTGGTGGTTCATTTTCTTTTCATAAAGTCGGAGAAAGAAACATGTGTATTTCAGATTTACAACTGATTTGATTTTAGATTTTAACATTTTCACAAAATTATTTGATGTTAGCTTTCACGTTTTCACACTTCATCTTTGGTTTCCATTAACCTTGCGATTATCTATGAATTTTTTATTTTTTTATTTTTGACTTTCTTTGTTCTGGGAGTTGATAGTGACCGTCTTATCAACAAAACTGTATAAGAACAATAAAACAAGTCTAAAGGTAAAAGAAATGTCTACCACGGCAACTTTCACTCAATCCATTTTTCTTAGTTTCTTCCAAATTGAGGAAACATTAAGAAATTTCAAAGTTCAAATCAAAATCCAATGGTGGAGCCATGAAATTTTTTATATCATCTAAATGTATGTAATTATTGTGTTGCTTATAGTGTTACTTGCAAACTAAATTAATGTCGAGATTGATAGGAATATATTCAACTTGACTATATATTGGAGACATAAAAAAAATCTCTATATGGTATGACAATTATTGGAATATGGTTGGATTAAATATTTAATAAAAAATTATAAAATAATACAGTTAGTATGGTGAAGAAGGTCAGCCATATACATATAATGATCTATTGTAGTGATATATACTAAGAATCATTCATAATATTGAAGTATTTACAACCCTTACCCATTAGGCCTTTATGGTTGTTCAGAAATAAAACACAAACAAAACTTACATGGTCAAGAGTTGAATCGAGAGCAACTAATAAAATCAAAGAGTTCAAAGGCATGCTTACAATATCCATACATTGCATATCCTACAAGTATTACCATCTATAAACAAATTTCCATTATCCACTTTGTCAAACAAAATTGTGAGTTTTATGTAATTTTCCACATTTTGCGTAGATGTCTAACAGAGCATTTGGAACTACAACATATGACAAAAATCCACATTCAAATATTTTGTGGTAGATCTCCATGTCCAATTCCATAGCTCCAAATTTGGCACTTTGTTTACGCATTTTGTTGACGCATTTAATCTTCCATATTTTGCATACATGGTTATGAAATCTTTGAAAAAATAAATTTGACGATAATCCACTTTGGCAATTACATATAATTGAAAATTTCCAAGGAATTATCAACAAACCCATTGTGTGCATATTTTACAATCATTGCATTCTATGAGACCACATATATAGCAAGCATTTGGTTGTACAATTCACATGCTTCCACATTTTGTAGATATATCTCCAAAGGAACTTGCAACTAAAACATTTGCCGAAAGTCCCTTGTTCATAATGTTTGAACGGATGTCCACGCCTTGGTTTGAAGTTTCATTTTTTGCTCATGTCTTTCCATTATAATTTGTTGTATGTCTATACCTACTCTAAAGCTCCCATTTTGGCACAAGTAGGGAGCATGTTGGAAAGGTTGTGAAGTTTGACTTTACACTTTCCAATTGCATTTACTTTAAAATTTCGAAGGCTTTTTCAACACATCCATTTTGTGCATGCCTTGCCATCACAGCAATCCATGAAACCACACATGGTCAAGTTGTGCTCTAAAGTGCCTTCATTTGTTTTGAAAATAAATCAAAAGCGTCCTCACAAAATTCATTTTGTTCATAATTACAGTCCATGGGTTCAAATATTTTTGAGGATTTTTTTCAAATAGCCCTTTTACACTATGCATACATATCTACAAGGGAATTTTAAATGACAACATATGACAAGAATCCCCTTTTCATAATATTTTGATGGGTATCCATACCTTGTTGTAAGACTACCAATTTGGTAGAAGTTGGGAGGATGGTGGAAAAGGTTGTGGAGTTTGGCTTTACACCTGCTAATTACATTTGCTTAAACTTTTCCAGGGCATTTTCAAAAAACCTATTTACTGCATACCCTCTCATCATGGCAGTCCATGAGACCACGTTTCTTTGAAGCATTTTGTCAAATAGTTCACATACCTTGTGTATGCTTTTACATATTTAGAAGACGAAGATTTTCTGTAGAGTCAAAAGAGTCGTGGAAATACATAAAAGAATTAACACTTTCAAATATTCAACAGGTGAATGATATATTGTTTGATTGAGAAATATATCATATGGTACATATTTTAACCTTTCATTCTTTTTGTACATGCTCAATCGCTTAAATATCGCCTTTTGTCCATTTTAGCTGCCTCTTCTTTCAAGTAATAATAATTGCGAAAATAACCAATTGGATGATAATTGAAAATTCATTCCAGCAATCATTATAGTCCAAGATACAGGCATCCTCTTATCACATATTTTTTCAAAGACCAAGAAAGCACCAGACAACCAGACAAAGTGGGGAAGATTGGCATGCATGACATTTGTTCTTATCCCTACGGAAACAATTAGGCCTTTACAACATTAGATGGAGAGAATTTGCAAAAATGGATCTCTTTTACCTGTTAATTGAAAATCCGTGCTGTGCAATCGTAGAAAACCTAGAAAAAGTGAATCCATTGGGTTCGATTCCCTCCTGCTACATTTTAAAAAAGCAAATTCAATGCTTCCTCAAAATGTCTATGCTTATAAGAGGTCGCAATCATGGCAGTCCACAAGACCACATTTAATTTTGGCATTGCTTGCAGAACTGTATGAACATCTTATAATCTCCAAAAGTTATGTTTAAATGCAACTCTTCTAACGGCAAGGGCAGGGATCTAGTTTGATGTAAGTGTGGGTTGAACAAGGAAGGAGGATGGTGAAATATGCCAAAGCCAAACCAAAACTTGGAAACACATAGCTGCTGGAAATCAACCTTGCCAAAGAAATGGTCACCGAAAACCTGCACCAGAAATAGGACGTTATTCAGGAGGACGCCACCCGCGTAATTAACAATTTAAAATAGGTCAAAGGTCAAGGATATATCACAAGGATTATGGATTGTGGACTGGGTTGTGTACAATTTTAAAATGACAATCCTTTCATTCAAACATCAAGTATTGCACTTATATGTCTCTTCATGGCACCAAGAACCTTCTATAACACCTTAAATAAATAAATAATTGTTGAGATAATGTGTTCTTATTTCTTCATATGATTAAGGGGGTAGAAACATGTACTGTATTCAAATTATTAATTATATATGCACAAATTAGAATATAGTATAATAAATAATTTGCAAGATAGAATATTAGAAACGATTGCTTAGAGGGTGAAAACACAAGCAAGAGAGTGCACTTGGCTAATTACTGACTCGGGAAGTTTGTTTGGTAGTGTTGTATGACAATAGAGGATGGAAATGATATGCAAGTGCTACATCTGTGAACTTGGGAGTGCACACTGAGCAAGGGCCAAACTATTTGGGATGTATAGAAGCATCAAATGGTTAAATACTTGGAAATGGTTTCGTACAATGATGTTTTTGTGTCATGTAAACTTCTATGTCGTTGCGATTGACCGGGATGCAATTCACTCTAAAAATCTAGGCGTCGCACATGTGCAAAACCCTATGTATGATGTGTAATCACTTCAAACCCTAACAACAAGTAGGAGACCCTGTAGAAAGGTTAGTGGCTAGGTTGAATTGCAATCTATACACTTCTTATGTTGGTAATACTCATAAGAGGCCTCAAACCACATGTAGTTATCCACTTAACATGTGATATATATATGGATGCAACTAGCTTTAACAATTTGATCACTTGATAATGCAACAATGGCTAAGTCTGCTTAATTTAACCTGGCTTGGATGGACTCTATCTTGGGAAGTGTAACTCTATAACATGATTGAGTGTGATTCAGTCCTTTGTAGGGGTTTCTTCTAAAGTGTGCTACTACTTATATAATTTGTTAGGTTGTGGAGCCTGTTTTCATGTGTGAAAGTGTTGAAGATTGTACACTAAGAGTACTGTACACTTTTCATGTATCCTCGCCGAGGTTCGGGGCGGGGCCGGGCCCCGAACAGGGGTCCGGGGGTGGCAGCCGCCAGTAGCAGGGGTTCGGGGGAGCAGCCCCCGAAAAAAAAAATTTTAGGCGTAAATTTTTGGCCTCGAAAAATTGCACCTGAAATATCGAGAAACGTGCTTTTCTCATATGGGCGAATTTTTTGACCCATAGGTTTATGGGACGGGTTTTGTCCATGGTTTTGATACCCACGGTTTTGTAAAACTGCTTAAGCAGTTGTCTATTTATATGGTCTTATGCATATGATAGATGTACAAGCAAATGTATTGCAGATGTGTTTTGAATTCGGGTGTGAATTCTGTAGAGTTTGTTGAGCATAGCTCCAAACGGATCTGGGTATTGTATTGAGAGAGCGATGGCTTGTAATAAAATCTGAGCAAGTGATTCTTGGTGGACGTAGCCCAAATTGGGTGAACCACGTTAAATATTGTCTCTTTGTGTTGTGTTATTTTATTCTGCAATTTTATTTGAGATCTATAATAATTTCTGCATATTAGTTTCTACTGTTTCGATTCTGTGAGGGATTATTCCGCATATTTTATCCCTTATTTCCTAACAATTGGTATCAAAGCCTGGTTTGGTTTGCTGAAGTGTTGAATCACAGGGAAAGTTTTTAGCTTGAGTGGGAGCTATGGTAGATGAAGGAAGATCTAGGGTTGATAAATTCAACGGGTAGAATTTCAGTCTTTGGAAGATGCAGATGGAAGATTACCTTTATCAGAAGGATCTTTATACTCCGTTTTCTAAGAAGGTGAACAAACCCTCGAGTATGACAGATGCTGAATGGGATTTGTTGGATCGGAAGGCACTTGGAATGATCCGGCTGAGTCTTGCATCTTCGGTATTATTTAATGTTTCAAAGGAAAAGACTACAAAAGATCTAATGGATGCATTAGGGAAGTTGTATGAAAAACCCTCTGCCTCTAATAAGATATTTTTAATGAAAAAGTTGTTTAATATGAAGATGTCTTAGAATAGTTCAGTAGCAGATCATTTAAATGATTTCAATACGGTAGTGAATATGCTAGCTTCGGTTACAATAGAATTTGATGAAGAAGTTAGGGCTTTATTAATTCTGTGCTCTTTACCTGAGAGTTGGAATAGCTTGGTAATGGCGGTAAGTAACTCGATTCCAGCTAACTCGAAGTTGAAGTTTGAGGATGTTGTAGGGGTGATTCTAAGCGAGGAAATGCGAAGAAAAAGCTATGGGGAATCTTCTACTTCATGGAATGCTTTGATAGTGGAAATTAGAGGGAGACAGAAGAATAGAGGAAACCATGGAAATTCAAAAGATCAGGCAAGGTCAAAATCCAAGAACAAGATTGTATGCTGGAATTGTGGAAAGCCTGGGCATGCAAAGAAGGACTGTTGGGAGCTTTGGGATAAGAAGAAACAACAAGAAGAAAAAAAGGAGGCAAATGTGGCATCGGGTAATGTATGCCAGGATGCTTTGATTCTTTCTTTGCATAATATTACTGACTCTTGGGTTTTAGATTCAGGGGCTTCTTTTCATGCTACTCCACATAGGCATTATTTTTTTGATTATGTTCAAGGGGATTTTGGGCATGTTTTTCTTGGTGATGATGAGCCTTGTAGTATAGTTGGAAAAGGTTCTGTTCATGTTAAGATGTAGAATGTGAATACATGGCTATTGAAGGATGTCAGACATGTGCCTACATTAAGGAGAAATTTGATATCGGTGGGGCAATTGGGAAGTGATGGTTGTACTGTGATATTTACAACTAACTCTTGGAAGTTTACTAAGGGTGTTCTTGTGGTGGCAAGAGGTAAGAAGGTTGGAACCTTGTATTTAACCATTGATAGTACTAATGATTGTCATCTTGTAGCTTCAGATGCAGATACAACATTATGGCACTATAGGCTCGGTCATATGAGCCATAAGGGCATGGACATCATAAAGAAGAATTTGCCTGGATATACAGAAACAGGTTTAGATTTCTGTGAGAACTGCATATATGGGAAACAAAAGCGAGTAAGGTTTCTCAAGGTTGGACCTACAAAGAAAGAGAGTAAGTTAAAGCTGGTACATTCTGATGTGTGGGGATCAGCTCAGGTATCATCTCTTAGGGGTTCAAGTTATTATGTCACTTTTATTGATGATGCAACAAGGAAAGTTTGGGTTTATTTTATTAGAAACAAATATGATGTATTTGAAACTTTTGTTAAATGGAAAGCCTTGGTAGAGAATGAAACAGGTCTTAAGCTAAAATGTCTCAGGTCAGATAATGGAGGGGAGTATTGCAGCAATGAATTTGATGATTACTGTTCTAAGAATGGAATCCGCAGGCAAAAGACGGTTCTAGGAACTCCACAACAGAATGGGGTATCAGAAAGGATGAATAGAACAATAATGGAACGTGCTAGGAGCATGAGGTTACATGCAGGACTGCCTCTTTCTTTTTGGGCATAAGTGGTGAGCACAGCTGTGTACTTGATAAACAGAGGACCCTTAAGTGCCTTGGATGGAGGCATACCTAAGGAGGCTTGGTCCGGTAAGAAAGTTGATTATTCATTTCTTAGAGTCTTTGGATGTGAGGTGTTTGTTCATATAGAAAAGGATGATAGGACCAAGCTAGAGGCTAAATAAAAAAAAAAAGTACTTTCATTGGTAATGGTGGTGATGACTTTGGATTTAAATGTTGGAGTATTAAGGACAAGAAAATCATTCGGTCTAGGGATGTGGTCTTTAATGAGAAAGTCATGTATAAGCAACAGTTGCAGGAAAACATGGAAGAATCCAAGAAAGAATATGCAGTGGTAGAGGATCTTCTGGATGGGAAAGTGACCCATGAATCAGTTCAGGAACCTACTCAACAAGAACCCCAAAATCCTACAGTGAGGAGGTCTTCTAGGGTAAGAAAAGAACCTGAACGTTTTTCTCCTTCTCTTTATTATTTATTACTCACTGATAGTGGAGAGTCAGAGAGCTTTGATGAAGCAATGCAGGTAGATGCCAGTAAGAAGTGGGAGCAAGCCATGGATGAGGAGCATAAGTCTCTCATGGAGAACCAAACTTGGGATTTGGTGAAGCTACCAGAAGGCAAAAGAGCATTGTAGAACAAGTGGGTGTATAGAGTTAAAGATGAAGAAGGAGGAAAGAAAAGATATAAGGCCCGGTTGGTGGTCAAGGGGTTTACACAGAAACAAGGTATAGATTTTGATGAGATTTTTTCTCCTATAGTAAAAATGACTTCTATCAGAACTGTTCTTGGAATAGTAGCAGCAGAAGACTTGCACTTAGAACAGTTAGATGTAAAGACTGCATTTCTCCATGGTGATTTGGAGGAGGAGCTATATGTGCAGCAACAAGAAGGATATGAAGTCAAAGGTAAAGAGGAGATGGTGTGCAAACTGAAGAAGAGCTTGTATGGCCTAAAACAAGCTCCATGTCAATGGTATAAGAAGTTTGATAGCTTCATGATGGAGCAAGGTTATATTAGATGTCATTCTAACCATTATGTGTATACAAAGAAATTTGAGGATGGAAGTTATATTATCTTGTGTTTGTATGTAGATGACATGTGGTTGCAGGTAAAAACATGCATGAAATAAAAGTACTCAAGAAACAGCTAAGTGAATCCTTTGATATGAAGGATTTGGGGGCAGCCAGACAAATCCTTGGTATGAGGATAACTTGGGATAGGAAGGAATAGAAGCTGACTTTATCTCAGGAAGAGTACATTAAGAAGGTATTGGATAGGTTTAACATGCAGGATGCTAAACCGGTTGGGACTCCTTTGGCAAGCCATTTTAAGTTATCAAAGGAGCAGTGTCCCAAGACAGAGCAGGAAAGAAACCAGATGTCCAAGGTACCTTACTCATCAGTAGTTGGTAGTTTGATGTATGCTATGGTGTGCACTAGGCCTGATATTACCCATGCAGTGGGAGCTGTGAGTAGATTTATGAGTGATCCAGGTAAAGAGCATTGGCAAGCAGTAAAGTGGATCCTTCGGTATTTGAGAGGCACCATGGGGACATTTTTGTGCTACAGTGGATCAGACAACACTTTACGTGGTTATGTAGATTCAAACATGGCTGGAGATGTAGACAGCAGGAGGAGCACGACAGGTTATATTTACATTGTAGGTGGGACAATAGTGAGCTGGATTTCATAACTACAGAAGCTGGTGGCTTTGTCAACCATGGAGGCTGAGTATGTTGCTGCCACAGAGGCAAGAAAAGAGATGATTTGGTTACAACAATTGCTTGAGGAGTTGGGGCATAAGCAGGAGGAATGTAAGCTGCATAGTGATAGTCAGAGTGCTATACATCTAGCTAAGAACTTTGCTTTCCACTCTAGGACAAAGCATATACAGTTAAGGTACCATTTCATCAGGACAACTTTGGAGGAAGAGAAGTTGAAGTTGGAGAAGATTCATACCAGTTAGAATCCTGTAGACATGATGACCAAGGTGGTCATAAGGGAAAAACTAAAGTTGTGTTCAACTTTGGTTGGTCTTCACAGAAACTAGTGAAGGGTTGAGAAGCTTGCTCAGAGGAAAACTAGTCTCCAAGTGGGAGATTGTTAGGTTGTGGAGCCTATTTTCATGTGTGAAAGTGTCGAAGACTGTACACTAAGAGTACTATACACTTTTCATGTATCCTCGCCAAAAATTTTTTAGGCGTAAATTTTTTGGCCTCGAAAAATGGCACCCGAAATATCGGGAAACGTGCTTTTCTCATATGGGTGAGTTTTTTTGACCCATAGGTTTATGGGACGGGTTTTGCCCATGGTTTTGATACCCACGGTTTTGTAAAACTACTTAAGCAGTTTTCTATTTATATGGTCTTATGCATATGATAGATGTACAAGCAAATGTATTGCAGATGTGTTTTGAATTTGGGTGTGAATTCTGTAGAGTTTGTTGAGCATAGCTCCAAACGGATCTGGGTATTGTATTGAGAGAGCGGTGGCTTGTAATAAAATCTGAGCAAGTGATTCTTGGTGGACGTAGCCCAAATTGGGTGAACCACGTTAAATATTGTCTCTTTGTGTTGTGTTATTTTATTCTGCAATTTTATTTGAGATCTGTAATAATTTTTGCATATTAGTTTCTACTGTTGCGATTCTATGAGGGATTATTCCGCATATTTTATCCCTTGTTTCCTAACATAATTTAGGAGAGCTTAAGCACTTTTAGAAATATATTTTTAATAGGCATCATTCAAAGTGCTAGATTAATAAATAATTTCATTAGACTTTCTTATATACAGTTTGTAGGTATAATTTTGCATTTAGGATGACCCATGAATGAATTAATGCCCCATACAAAGATATAAAATTGAGAAAGTGGCCATTGGGTGGTTTGGGATGAAACTGCCAATTTCAGACTAAACCATCAAGGGCAATTTGGTCCCTATTTGGTGGTCTCATATAGGTAAGTCATGAGATTTTACAAAGTTTTGGGAATGATGCCTCGGAGGAATGTATTGCTTTGGACTAGTGCAAGTATTTCTATGAGAGACTAGGCAATAGTAAGTCATGCAATACGACTAAGAGTATACAATTAAGCTTGGTATGTGCACATAAGTAATGATTTAGAGATATAACCAATACTTTAATTGCCAAATTTAGGTGTCTACATTTCCCCCACTTTAGGTATGAAATGAAATTGCATGCTTAAAGGAAAAGATACCTAAGTGTGTAAACATAATTTGTATTCATTCGAGGTGCTTGATTATTCTCGAGTGTTTGAACAATCTCTAAAGTGAAACCTGCAACACAGAGTGTAGTTAATGTCCATTCAAATAATTAAACGTTAACTCAAAAGTGAAAATGTAATTGAAACATTATAAATTGAAATTGATACTTGTAAATTTACAATGTAACAAAGTAAGGAAGGAGTACCCATGTTTATCTTTCCAAAGGAGAAGTTCCTTTGAATTTTTTCTTAGTTGGATTAAAACTAAGCCGCTGGAGGATTCATGGTGATCAACCTCTAATTTGCTATTGGAAATGTCAAAGCTATAAGGAGTGACAAAACATGAAAATGAGAGTATCATAGGGCTTTATAGTTGCCATAAGAAATTTATAAAAAAAAAACATGGGTGTCATAGGGATTTCTACTTTCCCCAAAATCCTCCCTATATGAGTATGAAGAAGGGCGTCACATGGCTTTTTGGTCACCCTAAAAGATTATGTCCACGAACAACATTATTGTCGACAGATCTTAGCCCAAGTGTGTAAAATAGTGCACATATGAAAGGGAATAACACATACTTACCCCCCCCCCCCCCCCCCCACTGTGTGATGTTCCATATGTGTTAAGTATGCAATGTTGAATATAGAATGAGGAGGAGGTTGTTTATACCCTAAAATCAATAATAAGATGTTTAAGGGTTTGATAACCATCCAAGTTCCTTATTATATTCAGGTGTAAGAAATTTATAAGTAGAATATTCTAAATTTAATCAACATTAAACATACAATTCATAACAAATCTATTAATATAATAAATGATGATAAATCGATGAAGCGATATGTGAAACACAAGAAAGAATGAATACTTAGTTGCGAAGGGAGGTACAAAAGAGATATGGGTGTGAAAATTAGTTAAAAGCGATAATATTAACTTGTAGATATGCTTCGTTCTTGATATTGCAACTAAAAACTACTCATGTAGATAATTGTACAAAACTAGCTAGGGCGCAGTACAATTTGGTCCTAATTTATATAATTTCAAATATACAAATAGTTGAGATTTTTAACTTCACTTGAATTTCATTTGTCTAGAAATGGTTTTCATTGTCTTTCACTAGGGTTTGCACACATTTGACACCACTTGCAATGATTTGCAACAAATAGAAACACTAGATGCCTATAGCACACTTCATGAAATGATTAAATAACAAAACTAACATGTAAATGTAAGTCTGCATGAAAGCACCAAACTATGATACTTACTAAGGCACTTACAATAGTTTCACTACTTATAGCCACTCTCAAACAAAGGTTTAAACTTGCATGCATTCCTTAAAAATTAGGTGACACAACATTGGACATGCATTTTCACTAACATGCTCTAAAAATCTACGTTTTGTCCAGAAATCAAACCCACATATTGGATTGGTCCACAATAACACATAAACCCCAATATATCATGGTCCTCACATCAATAGGGGTGATGTCGCAATGGAAGCTCCCCTCTTACCAACATAATGTTTGACCGATTGCAAGCTCGGTATGCTTCCGTCCTCGGCCTTCCCTTTTCCTTCCTTGTAGTTTCATAAAAAATAAGAGCATCCTCTACAAGTGCCTCTTGATACACTCCTTATTAGCCGAGTCAAATATGTCTCTTTAGTGCATCTTGAAATTGCTTCTACGACTCTAAAAAATCCTTATTCAATTAAAAATAATAATCCCACATTGGTTGGTTGGCTTGGTCTGTGGTAACATATAAACCTCAAGATATCATGGTCATTATGTTAATATCAGTGAATCAACAATAAAAATGGCTCTCTCACTAAAATAATATGTCAATAGCATGACACCTCATATTTGGCTATTGGTGTAAACATTACACCTCCTTTTGGTACAAGTGTTAGTATATAATTACATTGTAACAAGTATCTATGAAAAAAGCATGAAAGCCTAACATTCTAGAGGGGAAACTTTATGAATGGAAAATATTATGGATGGTAGTCACCTTATGTTACATCCTCACTCTTTAAAATTATACGCCATGGCATATTTGCCCATCCCTTTAAATTACTCAACACCTTTTTTTACAAAACAAAGAAACATAAAATAAACAAACATTCTTTATTAATTTTTAGATTGTGCCACTTCTTGCAATGGGTGTGTTATGTATTTCTAAGGTATGGACAAACAAGCCATAATTATAGCGTGGAGAAAATGCAATTAAATAATCAAAATGCTTTTAAGTTTTTATTATTACGTAGTAGAGTTTTTCTTGTTTCCTTAAAAGTTGTACTATTTTTATTTTTCATTAAAATGGGTAATACTTAAATGTTTGAAATCTGATTAAGGAAGTCACTTCATTCGAGATCGTAGAAAATGACATCCACGTCATGTTAAATCAAACATCTACAGGCCATACAAGAATTATCTTTACAAAAAATTGATGTTGTCGGTGAAAAATATATATATGAAGCTTCGCCTCTCCTCCGTGTGGGGGGGCTTCTTTTATGGGGTCTTAAGTACTTTTGACTGAAATGAAAGGCAATACAAAGTACAGTTTGAAGGGGATTTTACCCTCTGTAACAACAGTTCTTGGCCAACCTGTGTTCAATAGGCACAATCCACACTTTGCAAGTCTTTATGTAAGAGTGAAGAGCACACCTCCCAGCTGAGGGCTTCTTGTTGAATTACACTGTTGATGCCATGTCAACGGTTCCACAAAGAAGTAAAATCGACAACGGTTCCACAAAGAAGTAAAACCCAGACGTCAATATACAATTTTTGATTGAGATGATTGGGTGGACATCAAATTTAAGGTCATAAAATAATTGTTAACAATTTTAATAAAGATTATAATCCCTCACCTCTCCATCTCTCACTATCATTATAAAACTCTGATGAACATAAAAATATCAAAACAACAAGCATTATATCAATAAGGACTAGTTGCTCCACGACAGTTATTTTATTTTAAAGTCTATTAATCCAAATTTATATATACGCATGTGAGATTTGCAATAAAAAAGTGGTATGCCAGTCTTGCTAGTCCAAATGTATAAATGTTAATTAACACATAAAATAATTTATTAAGTTTATGTACACGTGGAGAGAAGTTTAATAAGAGGGTTTTTTTGAGAGGAAAGAATAGAATATATTATTTCTAGGGTCGCCAGAAGTTCAAGAAGTGGACTCCTTTGATGGCGGATCTAAGAGGCACTTCCAATATGGATGAGAAAGATCCATTATTGTGGGTCTCTTGCTTTGGGTCTGCATAATAGTTTATAGTAAATGAGGCAACCTCTATTTTCAGTATACGGAGGCACCTATTATGCTTCAAATACAAAGTGTACATACTCTACCCACTCAAGAAGACGTCTCACATATCCCAAAACTATCTATCCAATTTAACTATCACCTTATTTAAAAGGAAATAGATTAACCATTAAACTCCACAATATCTAAGTGCCTTTTTAAATGGTACATGACCTCCCTTTCATAAACACATTATTTACCATTAAATCAACTGAATAAAAGAGAAACAAACTCCAAGAAAATTCTACACAATTTTTAATTTCTAATTTTTTTAAATTTGTAAATATGCTTTCAAAATTTATTCCCCTCCACTAAGGAAAGAAATTAATTGGAAAAGTGCAACCTTTTCCCTTACCTATCCTCATTTAGTCATTAAACCATTAAAACTTAGTTGGGGTTGGGTGGGGTGGGGAGTCGAGCCTGCCACAAAAAGACTAAATATAATTTGTTTGTGTGCGGCCCTCACTTTTTCCCCTCTCCAACTGCCCACTAAATGCAGTAGGAATTGTAGTTTGATTGAATTTGATAGCTAATGTGTGCGGTGTAGTTTGCTGAAAAATTGATAAGCTTTCAACTTGCTCATATACAACCAAATGTATTCAACAAAACTGTCAATTCATTCCCTAAAAAAAAATCAATAAAAATGTATTTCTGTCCATTATTGAGGTTTTTGAGTCAAAAGAAATGGGCGACGTGTGGAAAGAGTTTCTGAAGAAAACATAAGTGACATAAGCGTCCACCTACCATTGACTTCAAATGCAAACTTAATTTTATCTATGAAAATAATAATTACATGTTAGTAAGCATTGCTATTATTATATATACTAAGCTAAAGGGCAAGCTGAAATACTCGTCTTCTTTGCTTAGTTGAGCCCTGCCTTGTCTTTCCCTGTAAAACTATTTCTCATACATTGCAGAATGGCAATTATGAGGGTTGCTATGCTTTTACAGTTGTGCTTTCTGTGGCTTTTAATGTCTTCCATTTTTCTTAAACCTGCAGATTGCCATAGCTTTAAGAGGAAGCTTCCAAAGCCCTGCAAGAATTTGGTGCTGTATTTCCACGATATAATCTACAATGGCCAAAATGCTCATAATGCAACATCTGCTCTGGTTGCAGCCCCTGAAGGCGCTAATCTCACTATTATGACTGGTAATAACCATTTTGGAAATCTGGCTGTGTTTGACGATCCCATTACTCTGGACAATAATCTGCACTCTCCTCCAGTTGGGCGAGCTCAGGGATTTTATTTCTATGATATGAAGAATACTTTCAGTGCCTGGCTTGGCTTCACATTTGTGCTGAATTCCACACATCACAAGGGCACCATCACTTTCAATGGAGCAGATCCAATTCTGACTAAGTACAGAGATATATCTGTTGTGGGAGGAACTGGTGATTTCTTGATGGCCAGAGGAATTGCAACCATTTCTACTGATTCATATGAGGGAGATGTTTATTTCCGTCTGAGAGTGAATATCACACTCTACGAGTGTTACTGATCATTATTTTTACTCCTCTTGTTGTCTAGATTCAGTTTTGAGTGATTATATGTCATAAAAGTTGTTATATGTAAGGGCATATGTATCAAAATAAAAATTTCATCACAGTATGAAATAATGAAATATGAGATACCATTTGAACATCAATGAAGATTCTGTTAAGATTCTGTTTTGACTCTGTTTTATTTTGGGGGGGAATTACTAAGTAGTCTCATATGTTGTACAGAACATACACATTTTAAACCTTAAAAATCTCTGCATACAGTTTTTCTTTCCTTTCCCAGATAATTCTAATCTCTACTTTCCATATTTAACTTATATGTGCATAAATGAATTACTATTTATTTACTTATTATCACATTCAATTATAACAACAATATTTCAAAATCAATTGAAGGATAAACATTCAAAGATTGCAGCTATTGGAGTAGGGTGCATGAAATCTACTTGAGACTCAAATCACTTTCATTTCTTTTTTATATCTTTTAATCAATTGAAGGATAAACATTCAAAGATTGCAGCTATTGGAGTAGGGTGCATGAAATCTACTTGAGACTCAAATCACTTTCATTTCTTTTAATCTTGTACCTTTATTAAATCATACTTGCAAATTGAACAACAATTCTTTAAATCTGTTACACTAATTTAAATGAGCTTTTCATAAATTTTATGGAAATCATATATGGCTTTCTTATCCCCTGTTTTTTTGTTCTCATTTATATTAATATATTTGAGAATTATTTTACAACTGCATGACACTACAACACAAATGAGTTTTGAAAAACAAAAAAATTAACCATCTCTAGAATAAATCTACAATATATAGAATCTTAACAAAAACAAAAACAGTTTTTTTTGGTACAAATCCAATAATCATTACACTATGATTTACATTTTAATTTTTTTTAAATAATAATTATGTACTTGAATCTCTAGAACATTTATTCCAAAATAAAGGGTAACCCACCACTCATCCAAACTAGTCACTAACCTCTATAACACAAACGTTAAGATCATAAATAAAAATGCTTTAATCTTTATACATTGTATTTGAAACAATCCTATGAAATAATGAATGTTGCCGCACTTTCTCACGTTGACATTTTTTAGCTTACTAATTCTGTAACTTTCTAACTTAAACCTGCAAAACATCAACATATGCATTTAAAATGATTGAAAACTCATGAAACAAGAGCCGTGTCTCTAAGGATTCAAAGAAATAAGACATAAAATAACTAAGAATATAATAATGTGTAAGTATTATACAGCAATGTTTCGTTGTGCTTATATTGACACGTATGCTACTTTGTTAATGTAACAAGAAGTTTATTCAATTGTTAAAAGATGTTTATTCAAGGAGAGTTTTAAAATGTTGTTTAAAGATTAATTACAACTATTTTTAATGTTTGAAGTCTTTAATATATAAATATTTATTGAAGTGAGAAATTGCAATTCACAATATTAAAAAAATTATAATATAATTAAGTTATGATAAAAAAATTTGAACAAAATTGAGTGTGACATGCTTGATAAATAAGTGAATAATATTTATATGAATAGATGACATGTATTTTTAATATTTTATTTTGAAACTAAATAAAATACTTATTTGTACACTTATTAAATGTTGATGTTAAAGTTATCATAATTGTTGTGATACTAGTTAATTGTAGATTTTTTCTTTCAAATATTATTGAAAAAATGTACTTGAATAAGACCCAAAATTTGTCTTATCATGAAAAAGTAACCAATAAAATATCAAATAAATCATGTCTAAAATACATTTCTTAATCTATCCTCAACAAACCTAGCATAATAAATATTAAAATTTCCCTTGAAGCACATTATTTTAAATCCTAAGAAAGAAACTTGAGTTCCTACACATCCCTTTAATTTATTACATTTGCCCATATTAAACTGGTTTTTAAAAATTCGCAACTTAATAAAGTAACCCATGATAAAATTAATTAAATAACCATCCTTGTAATTAAAAAATTCCCCAACTAAATAAATTACCCACACATCCGCCATAACTCTGATGAGGTTCCATTAAATTAGGATTTCCTCAAGAATTATAATCTTCGGTTTTTAAAAATTATTCAGGGCATTAGTGAATTTTAGGAGGATTGAATCACATAGTAGGATTGATTCAAGTTCCTCTCCCTCTAGATCTTAGGTCATTCCTAGACTACCCTGACAATTTTCCTTATGGATTCCAATATGATTAATTTGTAGACCCTAAATGCCTCCATTTGCACAGATCAAGCTATAGGGAGGAAAAAATGGAGGCAAGGCGAACTAGATGTGAAACCGGTATGTGGAAAGAAGATGTTACAGAGTTAAGACATGCAGAGGAATTCTCTCCCTAATCCTTTAAGTGGTATTTTCAAAGGCAACAGACGTGCGTCAGAAGATTTGTTGTTCACTAGGGTACAACAAATATTTCGACTTGCAATTTTATTTCGAATTTCTTTTACGCAAGTTTTATGGTCAACAGGGTTGTTTATCCACCCTTTGTCAGTTTTTTTCTTCTGATAAGAAATCAAGTTTTTTGGGTATCAATCTTGTTTACAGAGATCTATGAATGATTCAAACCTCTAGAAAATATACATTTTCATTTTTATTATATAGTATTGAATTTGTTTACAAAGGTAGATAGATGGATTATACAACAAATGTGAGTATCTATCCATACATATACTTATTGGTGGATCTTACTAGATCCATTATCTTGTTTTTTCGTGAGTTTAAAGATTCAAAATTGGTGTTTCTGGGTCAAATCTGGACCATCTAGTCAAAAAATAGTTTTATAGGGTGACCATGTCGTCGGTCGGCTAACCGGTGTCAATGAGGCCAAGTCTAATGATGTTAGTTACTCATGCCCAGCGTCATGTCACTGTAGAAATCAAGCCCTTTTGTTAAAAGAGGATATATATATACTATGATATACACAATATACCCCATGTAATATGAGCGATATAGTAGTGTTCTACCTGATGTATATATCTTGGATATATATACACCATAGTTAACAATATGTCTTATACAGACAGCTCCAGATGCTTACAAGTAAATACATTAAACTGTAGATTTTTAACCAATTATGCAAGAAAAGTACACTGACCCACGCTAGAAAATTCACCTTTTCTAATTTTTCAAAAATACAATATTCGCCACTAAAATTATCCCTGATTTTTGTGCTTGTACGAATAAACATGTGAACTTACTAAGAATAACAGGTTCTAGTAAACTGCTAAAAATAGTAAATTTCACCACTTAGAGTAGATTTAGTCAAAGATACTTAGAGTTTGCTTGGAAACTCGAGTTGGGAGTTGTTTTCTTATTTATGAAGCATTATAATTCATGATTAAATAACGAAGAAGAAGATTTATTTTCTTTGAGTTCAAAATATTTGTAGTATATTGAGTGTGTGTTACAGTTTGGCTACATTATTTCTATTCCAACATTGAAAAAAATAAAAGTATTTGATTGGTAGTGTAGACACCAAATTTGGGTCACACTCCCCTTGGTCCCCTTTCGAGCAGTTAAAATAACGTGTTCACCTAACCATGACCCCTTTACCCCACATTCATATTAATTTAATTACTTACGATTGAATTAATACCCATCCTCACATTATTTATTAATTTAATTACTTTAATTAAAATAATTTACACCTCACCCAGCTACATCACCTAAACACCTCACCATGGACTTATTCTTAGCCTATTAATTAACTAAGACTTAGTCTCTACTTATCTTAACTAACTGAGACTTAGTCTAACCCTAACATTAAATTCATATTCCTTCTCCAACAACATTTCCGCTTATCTAAGCGCTAACCATCACTTGAGACCTGGACTAACAAGCAGAGCACACCAAAAATAGCCAAGATCTGTTATTTTTTGGTAAATCTAGGATTTCCCGCCCTAACTGACGCCGGTTAACCCGCAACTGCCGCCGGTCACCTTGACCGTCATCGGTTACCATATATATAGTTTTGCAACCTTTTTCCTGGGTTGGTCATTTTCACTCAAGATCTCATTCTTCCATAGACTTAAAGCACTCGAGTTTCTTTAGCACTCAGGCAAAAGAAGACACACGAGAGCATTACCAACATCAGTCACCACTCATCATCCTCGTCACGATCACAACTTCACAACAGAGAGGCATGGAGGTTTGAACCACCGCGACATGAATACGACTCTTCTCTCTAGATCTCTATTGTCACCATCTTCATCACCTACATCCTCCAATCTATTTTCCAATAAGTATTTAACATCTCTACATTTAATATCTAATTTCCTTGTATAGATTTATTTATTCATCTCTTTAGTCTATTTCTCTCCACACCCATATACTTCCTTCCTTCCATCAACCCATCACCGGATCATACCCAGACTTTTCACCCATTTTCACCCTCTCTAAATCATCTCTGAGTCTTCAGAACCATTTTACGACCCCACCCTCACCATTTCCAACCTCTGTGCAATCATAAGGAGTCTAGAAAACCAATTCTAAGAACTTTCTACTAATTTCCTCTACCCGACGCCGGTTAGCCAACCAACATCGGTCACTCTTCCTAACTAACATTGTTCAGTCAACTGACACCGGTTACTGTGTCTGGAAATATAGCTCAGACCAACGAGCTAATACCCACTTCCCAATAGCCCAAAACCATTTCTAATCCTTACCAGACCTTACCTAGAGCCTGTACCAGACATGCAACTCAACACCAACCAATCAACCCTCCCGTTTTGACCTTAAACAACCTTTTGCATGACCTTTCTTATTGTTTTGTATGAGATACCTAAATCATTTCAATTCCAATAGGATCTTTACTTCATGTATGATTTAACTAGAATTAATATTGTTATATAAAAGTGGATTGACATCCTGTTCAGGAAGTATCACGCTTCCTGGATCTAGCTTCCACTAGGTAGTCCTCTCATTGTTTTGTTTAATTCTATTTGGTGGTATTGTTTTGTATCTACAGGTAGTTCCTCCTAGCCAAAAGGGATCTCTCACATCCATTTTGATATGGAAGTCAAATCTTTGCGTGCATTCAACCTTCAACCAGATATTACAACAGGTATTCCTCCTTGGCCTATTTTAGCCTTATCTATTTCATTAATCTACTAAGAATCTGGTGAAACATTTTGGCACGCCTGGTGGGACCCATCAGGGGTACCTTTGCATTTTTTCATTAACTAGGAAAAAATTGTGTGTTTATTTATCTTTGAAAAGTATTCACATTAATTTTCTTCTTTGGAATCTTCTCATTATTTCTATTGTCTAAAATAAATCGTGCTTTTGGTGCTTTAAAAAGAACATGTTTTTCTTTCTATTGCATTGCATTAGTGAAAGAGCATTCCTCTTCCTGTTCTCCACTTGCTACATTGAACGTAATTGTGGATTTGGGCTTAAAACACTTGCATTTCATGATGGTCTGTTGCATTGTAGCTCACATTAATTTGAGGGCAACCTATATGCTAGAAGTCATGCCCAATTGATGGTTGACTAATTTAATCGTAGTTCACTTGCACACACTCTCTCTATACCAAACCACTTAAATAATTTACACATCTTCTTAAACATCATCCTACTTGGAAGAAGTTGTCAACGATCACACGATCAGAGGATTGACAGTGGACGCCCATCTGGTTTCTCTGTCCATTCATTATCTCAGAGAAAGGATTGCCCCTACCAAAAACTTTACCTAAAACCATCCTTAGATCTTGTCTTTTCATAGGACACCTTCTATCAAACCAAAAACTTTGTTTTATTCACAAGTCAGTCTAAAATAGCATAAGCTAAAACACTAAATTCACCCATAGGATTTTTTGTTTCTTTACTTTTGCTTTATTTGTGTTTTGATTTGTGAGGTCATGTTCTTCATTCTACTTTCTTCCTCTCACACTCCACAAGTATAGCTTGTGTATTCCAACTTTTTCTAAGTGTGTTAGGGTCCATCACTATCATACTCAGGTTTCTAGGTTGATATTTTATCTGATCTAAGTCACAAAATTCAATTTTTTTCCATCTTTTCAAATTTCACAGTGACCAACGTCAGTTTAGCAACCGTCATCAGTTCATTCATCTTATCGACATCAGTTTACCTAACCGTTGTCGGTTGCATGCTTTTTTGGTCATTTTACCAAAAATAACACTCATCTATTTTCTGTTCATTCTGAGGTACCTCAGACATACCATCATACCCTTGGATCTTTAAGTCACTATCAAATCCAATTTTGTCTCACTTTCATCAGTTATTGCCCCATTTGCAAAACTTTTGATTTTCCACAATAACCGGTATTGTTACCTTAACCATCATCGGTCACCATTTCACCGTCATCGGTTAACCCAATTGCCGTCAGTTCCTGTGTTTTAATTTTTAATTAAAACAACAACCATTTTTATTTTCTGTAACCTATTTTTCTCCATTCCTTTTGTTTTTTTGTTTCATTTACAGAGAGAAGATTACTAGGTCTATGATAACTCACATGGTTTTGACTTGTAGCCAAAGCAACGCCCTTTTGTTTCACGCTATCCTTCATCTACTCCCATCTAACCCATCGCCGCCTTTCATCATGTCACATATTGATCCCACTCAGCCCATTATCAACAACACTGGTGATGAGGAGTTTGCAAGACTCCTTGACCAGAACCCCGCTGCCTTATAATATTATCTCGCCCATTCATCTACTCGAGACTCATTGGGACAGTTGGTATACGACATGCCCATGTCCATTCCTCCTGCCCTTACACCCACTTCCGCATTAGCTACCACTAGCTTGATGTTACCTTCATCCACCTTACCACCTGTGGTGTCCCAACTGGACCCCACATCGTTTATATATATTGCACCTGCAACATTTTTCACACCATTGACATCAGTTTCTCCCATAGTGTCAACCATTCCTTCATCAGCCACCATGAGCATAGCCCCGTCTGCACCCGCCACCTCATATATACCCATTGCATCACAACCACCCATGATGTCAGCAACCCATACACCTATCCAAAATATCATCCTCTCCATCCCACAGTCCCTACCCCCAATCACTACAAGAATCGTTGCATCTACCCCACCTACTTACACATATCACCAACAACCCCCAATCTCGTATCGTTAGGTATTTTTTGTTATCCGGGAACAAGTTGTTTGAGAGGAAGGGAGGTAATGTAGAACATATTCCTTCAGTTTTGTTTTGTCCATGTTCTGAAAAAGGGTTTCCTACATACACATCAAAAAATGTAATGCTCGATGAATCAAATTCCAATATAACAATTGCATTAACATGTAGTATTTGCAAAACATTTTTATTATATTAAAGAGTGTATTTCAACAGTCCATAAAATAAGATGAAGATTTCTGGATAAAAATTTGCATAAAGTTTTTTGATGACACCCGTGATCCATCATAAGGATGTAAAAATAGTATGATCACACTCAGTGATCTATAATAAGGTTTTTATTATTATATGGCATATTATTAGTAGTTTACCAAAGAAATCAAAGAGAAGAGGATACCCATGATGTGAGCTCATTTACTTGTTTGTATTATATATACAAAGCTAAAGGGCTAGTTGAATACTCATCTTCTTTGCGTAGTTGAGCCCTACCTTGTCTTTCCCTATAAAACTATTTCTCATACATTGCAGAATGGAAATTATGAGGATTGGTATGCTTTTACAGTTGTGCTTTCTGTGGCTTTTAATGTCTACCATTTTTCTTAAACCTGCAAATTTCCATAGCTTTAAGAGGAAGCTTCCAAAGCCCTGTAAGAATTTGGTGTTGTATTTCCACGATATACTCTACAATGGCCAAAATGCTCATAATGCAACATCTCCTCTGGCTGCAGCCCCTGAAGGTGCTAATCTCACTATTATGACTAGAAATAACCATTTCAGAAATTTGGCTGTGTTTGATGATCTAATTACTCTCGATAATAATCTGGGTTATGAAAATGTGTCAAGTATCCAAAGGTGGTATTTTAAATCCTTGAATATGTTGGAAGTAGTTTAGGAATATTTAGGAAAGTTTTGATCATTCAGGGGTAGTATTTTCAACATCAGGTTTTTGGGTGCAAGGAATGAGCAGTCAAATTGTGAACATTGACTTCTTTGGCTTATTCCAGGAGCTCCGTAAGGAGTTAGGAGGAAAATAAGTAGGCACCGGAAATATTGAATAATCCTTTACATTGTGGGAGCATCCATTTTAATCTAAGGCCATCGAAGGTGATGCTATAAATCATCGCATACTCTCAAGCAATACATACCTCCCAAGAGTGTTTCTGGACACTTAATTAGTGCTTGGTAATGAGCTCAATACATTGTGGAGGTTGGGAACATGTGATTAACCTTCAAGTTCTATTTCCACATGGATATAATTGATAAAAATGGTGTTCTCCGTAATGGTATCAGAGTCTTTCCTGTATCCACCTTTCAACCTTACATCCACCTTTCAACACACCCATACAACTTACTCAAGCACACCTCAATGCTCCATTACTCCTTTATCCATCATCTAGCTAGATTTTCAAATTTTGGATTTTTAAGACTCCTTTTTTGCTCAAGCTCTAAACAATCTTCTCAACTTTGGTTTTCACCTTCACCTTGAATTTTACTCAATCTTCTTTTCACTCATCTTACTGTGCTTACCCCTCTCCTAATCATTAATGTAAACCACTCAAATCTTCCTCTTTTAATTAAGGATTTTCATACAAGCCATTACTCTCTCTATACTTCTTCATGACATTGTGCATGACAGTCAATTTAGGTCTTCTTGATTAAATTTGTATAAGGATTTTCCCCTGTTACTCAAGGATTCAAAACATTGTAACACCACTCCCTCAATGATAGATATAACTTCCTTATGAGTTTCTTTCCTAAGACAACTATTTCTTAATATTGGTCTTGACATTCACAAGAAATAAACATGATTGTACATTGCTTCCTTTACCTATTAACCACTAAATACTCTATCCTTATGTCCTGATTTTATGATTCCTTAATGTCCTTAGGCCTTCCTCCAACTTGTCAGAGACTCCACCAAATTTAAACACATGGAATAAATACTATTTTTATAAAAGTACATCCTTCTTAGCCCTCAAAATGGGCATTAACAGATTTAGACTGAATTTACAAATTCCTTTGCTTTTATTCTTATTCCAACCTGTACTAGGTATTTTGAAACTCTTGGTCTTCTTATTACCTTCTTACACACTTATCAAGGACTCTACGAGTCATAAGTATTAACTTTTACAATGAATATTCTACTATAAGCCATTAATACTGGGCACGTACAGTTAAGATTGTGAACACAGATTTAATTTAAGAAATCCTCCATTAGATGTCTTGTTACCTTATCTTGACTTTTTCAACACCAAGTCCTCATGATCAATGCCCTGAAACAGTGTCAAGGATTTCATTGAATCATTATGTTCATGTTACATACTACTAAACTTCTAAAACATGGTATACTCTAGTCTGAGTAAGTATTTCTATCTATCTTCCATTCCTTGGACACTGTGAGGGTTCCATAAAGCCTCGAACACCATTATAGATAATAAGACAATCTAAAACAAGATATTTACACGTAAAAATGCTTTGCAAAATAGTCTCTAACCTCCAAATTTGATATCTCGGCCTAAGAGGACTATGCAACTTAACACCTAAGCCTATAACATACCTATAGCTGGTTCAAATATTCAAATTATACATTTGGAGGGAAACTCTCTATTCTTTCCTATGGAGTCCAAATGGACTAGTATAAGCTATGACCATCTCAAATGGACCCAAGACATCCCTAGTCACCTAAGAAATCTAAAATTGATTATTAACAAGATGCTTCTACATCACCAGAGGAAGATTACATAGTGAATGGGAAGCCTTATTTTCAATTAAGGGCTAAGTTTTCATGCTTCAAAATTTTCAATTTCCATGCTAGTTATTTTGGCCATTATGGAGCTAATAAAACATAATCCGAGAGAGTTTAGGAAAGATCTTAAGCATCAAGAGGTGATTTTGGGGAGTATTGGAAATGTTGAAGGTAATTTAGGTAGATTTAGGAAACATTTGATCATTCAAGGACTATCTTCTCAAAAAATGGATTTTCTAGGTGCAGGGAACAAACACTCTAATGTTGAAACCTTACTTATCTGGAAGATTTTAGGATCTCTATAAGGAGTTAGGAGGAAAGTAAATAGGAATTGGAAATCTATGTGAATATTCTACATCTTGAAGACATCCATTTTTCTCTAAGGCTTGAAAGTGACATGAATAATTTCAAAACAGTGAAGATGCCCCTTTTGGTTCTAAAAGAACACTTCACTAATGTAAAACTTCATGACACCAAAATAAGAAACTACCAATCAACCTTTATGCTTCTTGATGATTGACATCTCGTGTTGACTCCTATACCACCTACACATCCTTTTCCATCAATGCAACTTGACATCAATGACAACACCAATGACACTATGTCCAACAAATGTGTTTTGATTTGTTATGTATTATAAGGCATTTTATGAGTGCATATATTTGAGAAGATGTTGTTTCCTTTGAGAGTTTTGAGGTATGTAAAGTCTAATTTTGACACATCTAACACTCCTACAAATGTCAGTAAACAATCCAAAAGGCCCCAAAACCTAAAAAATGACTATATTTGTTTCCAAAATAGACATCAATTGTAGAATTTAAACACTAAAAGCTTTCGGATGAATGTTGAAATCCTAAAAAACTACCTATGTACTAACCAAACTATATTATAAAAAACCATCTCCTAAACTACAACTCATGGACATGTGACACTAGTTCCATAAGGTGCAGAGTGACCCTAATTTCTTATATTTACCAAAATAAATTTAAAGTATAAGGTTTTAAAATAAAATAATATACATATTAAAAACTTATACTTGAACATTTATTTTTGTGAATAAAATCCTGCCACAAACACATATAATGCATATACTCTAAGGAACGTGAACGCTCTATAACGCACTCGTGTTCCCTACAATTATACCCCCACACCAATATTTTATAGGCTTCAAATTGCTTTGGTTTCCCAAACCTGCGCCTTGGGCATATAGAAACACAACCTGCATTATTTTGATAAAATATGTAAAAACTTTCCTTCCACTATGTTAAATCCTACATAAATGTTTTCTATATTTCTTAAAAATTTGCCTACAGTGTCAAGAAAAATATCCTCTTTCTAAATATATACTTTTTATATTTTTCTAACTATTCTAAGGTTTCCATTTATATTGATTTCAAACTATGTCTTTTATACCTCTATTTTTTAGGGATTGTAAACGCTTATCTTTTGTCATGTATATTATTTTTTCACTTCTCTAAATTGAAAAAAACAAAATACAATCCCAAACTAGGCCTAATTTTATACATATTAAAAAAAAAAAAAAATCGATATTTTTTGAGGTAGTTAGGGGGCACGGTCGGCTATCCATTATTTTTTAATTTTCAAAATATGTATACTTGAAAAATCATAAGAACAAAATACTCACTAAAAATTCTTTTAAAAAATCTATCCTAAACTAGATGCTCCTATCTATCTTTCTACCAAATAGTTTTCAAAAATACTAAATAGTGCTAAAAAAGGGGGAGGGGGTATGACCGACTATCTACTATGTTTTTTTACAAAAAATCAGCACCTATTAACATTTTATTTATTTAACCCACTTACACTTAACTATTTAAAAAAAATAGTATTTTAGAAACTAGACTCGAAATACTACCATTCATGTTCTTATAACATCTTTAAATTTTGTGTGTAACTATCTCAAATAAATCGAACTAGTTGAAGTTTTTTATTTTGTAGAAAAAAGTGTCCTCTTAAGACCCCCTT
This sequence comes from Taxus chinensis, assembly GCA_019776745.2. Lineage (NCBI taxonomy): Eukaryota > Viridiplantae > Streptophyta > Pinopsida > Cupressales > Taxaceae > Taxus > Taxus chinensis. The sequence goes on from CM034153.1 coordinate 15,331,893, forward strand.
TTGCACCCCCTCCCCATTTACATGCACTTACCCATTAATGAAGGACCTGCAAAAGAAGATCGAAAGAGTAGTCAAAGTTCTACGTATAAAAAGTATGAATAAAGTATGTAAAAGTGTGTAAAAAGGAAAGTGTGCACATGATATGTGAGAAAGTAAAAGGATAAAAATGTGTCATGTTGCCTAAAGCTGCTGATTTGAATGCTAAAGGTGAGGTTTTTGGGCAATCTCACGCCAAGGGGGAGTTTTTTGGCGATCTCATGCTAAAGAGAAAGTGTTGGGGAGAGACATTTGGTTTTACTCTCCTTCCATGACTCTACCCAATAAGCACCACTGCAGATGGTGTGTCCCGATTTGTTCCTATTATTCCTTTTGTTTTGATTGTTCTGAATTATTCTGATTGTAGGAGATAAAATGCATTTTGTGACTAGAGGCATGTGCATGTAACTATAGAACTGCTTTATGAACTAGTGTAGACTGTGTTGTATTGAGAAAATACCTGTATTTACCCCCATGACATTAGCTCCCATGGAAGGATAGGGGTGCCCATGCGCTAGTGTCTAGGTCTTGGCATTGGTTTTTGTACTATGCGTTGGACCCAAGTCATATTTTTGGCCATTTTGTGACTTTGTTCTTGTGTTGTTCTTGTACTGTGTTGACATGAACTGTAGCTCTGAGTTGTTGTAGGAGGATGCGGCCCAAAGGAGAGGACCTGATACGGTTCTGAAGTGGATACCTATAATGGGTAGGGGATGTGCATAGTAGAAACCAAGGCACATGCAAACAAAGTAGGCTAGAACTAAGTGTTAGTGCAAGCATGTAATAGAAAACAATGTAACAAGCAAGTGAGCAGACAAGATAGACCACGAAAATCAAGTTTCAAACCTAAGAAATCACTCTCAACGTCACAAGACAATCATGGCAGAAGTAGCCAAAAGAATAAAATGATCACACAAGACATAGGGCATAGCCCGCGAACAATAACATACAATGTAAAACAAGATCAAGAAAAATGTGTAATATAACTATGGCATCATATAATCCTGTAAGGAAATTGATACACATGACAGCACCTGTCAGCATGTTAGAAATACAAATATTATGTCAAAGTGTGTATTATAAGTGAAAAGTAAAGTGCTAGTGAAAATAAGTAGTAAATGCCGAAACAATGGAACCTGTAGTGTGTAGAATGTGGTAGTAGTGAAAGTAAATGCCCCCAAGAGACTCAGTGGGATTGGTAAAAGGTACAATGCCAAACATAATTGCAGCATGTAAAAGCTTATAAGAGATTTGCATTCACATTAAAAGAACAAGTGAATGTGCATGTGTATGTATATAGAAAGAAGATGACATACTAAGAATCCGTTTAACATGGAAAAAAAGTGTAACATGTAAATATAATAAGCTAGTAAGAATACATGCAACCAAGATATGCAAATGCAATGTATGAGTGTGATGGTATGGAATGCAAAATGTGAAGATGGTAGGAGTAGCGTGCCCCTAGCGGATGTGTATGAAATGTGGTTCATTTATAGGAACCCTCAATAGTCAAGAATGAACCATGGAACATGATTGTGTCATTGGGTAATGTGTTGTGTAAAAATAGATGCTAGATATGTACCATGAAGCATAGATTGTACAATGTATATGATCTAAAGTTCATTTCAGAATTAGAGCCTCAACAGTTGAGTATGAACCATGTAACTACAGTGCTTCATAGGGTAATAACGATGCAATGTGTGTATCAAAGGGTTATGAGAGTGTGTAAAAGTTAGGATGCATGAAGCAAAAAGGGTACTAATAGTCATTAGATAAAATTGATAGTGATGGGATGGGCGTAAGAAAGCATGATGCTCTGCAAGTGTGTAAGTGATAGAAGACTATCTGATGATAGCGAAGGGAGAGGACCCTCAACCTGAAATCTAAGGAGATAAAGGCATGTGACAATGCTCTAAGACCAGGGGTGTGGGAGAGTAATTGTGCACACGTGAAGGAGATCTATGTGGTGGAGGACGTGGTGAACACCTATATGTAGGGGCTTCCTAAGTATGGGACTTAGGTCGACGAGGTTGGCTAAGAGAGTGATGAGGATGACAAGGTCATGGTGTTAGTCGTGTGTGAATAAGAAAGCTAGGTGACGAGGTAGCTTTAGATTTGAGAGGAAAAGGAAGCCTAAATGTCATGAGTGGTGTATTAGAAAATGTGGGTCGAAGAAACGGTGTGTATGGTAGAAATCCTTTGATAGTAATTAGTTGTTTGTTGTGAATGAACTTGAGGCACAAATGATTCATGGAAGGGATGGCTTGGGCGGCGTAGAGCCAAGAGAGACCGAATGTTCCTGAAACCTGCAAAGAGATAAAGATATGCAAAACCCTCAAACTACATCAAATCCCAAAAGGAAAAGATGAAAAATGAGGAGTCAGACTGACCCGGGTGGAGGTCACTTGACTAAGTGAGCTTACAACCGAGCGTTACACTATGTTTTAGACTCTGTGTAGTTATTGTGTGTGTGTGTGTAGAAATCGTGCCCTAAGAAGCCCTTGTGCAAGTGCATGTGATAGCGGTCAATAGATATATGTAACAATGTAAGTAGATGTGTGGATGACAAAAAGAACTTCCCTTCATATGCGTGTATGCAGAAAATGCAATCCCTTGTCCCTTGAGTGAAAGCTAGATGGATGTCGTGATGCTCTTAGAATTCCTTTGGATGCAGCCTTAGGTGATGATGATAAATGCTTAGTGTTTGGTCCTTTATTATGGTCACATAGCTTTGTATTTATATGATTCCCTTGGTTGAATTTCGTAATTGACATCTGAAAGGCTGACCCATAAGAAAATAAGATAGCTAAAAGATAAAAGAAACCTAAAAGAAGCGAATAAGATAGAAAAGGGTCAGGGGCATCGGGGCGCTGGCCTCTTTTCTGGGCACTGATGTTCAAAGCCGTAAAAGATAAAGGAAATGAAATACTGACTGGGCTACACGGTGTGCAAGACCAACTAAAAAATAAGAAACACCGACAAAAGGCCAAAGATAGTTGTCAATCGCTAGTTTTCTCACTTAGGAATCATATGAATAGTAGTATGTGACCAAGACCTAGAAATGTACCCAAGTGCATGATTTTATGTCTACCATAACCTCTTCTTCAATCCAATCGATGAAGATGAATATGTCATGTTTAATTCTCTCTTTGTTTCCACAAGACCTGGGAATTATTGGTTTAAGAAAGATATATTTAATAACAACACTACCGATGTTAATCCCTTTGACAATATTTCAACTCCTATTACAACATATTGTCAATACTTTAGATTCTCATACCACCCTATAAATCATATTTACCATCTAGTCGTCGCCATCTCAGTATACCCTGCACAATTTTTTGCATATCTTTACTTGATCGTGGTTTTCTCACTTTTACATTTTAAGTGTAATCATCTCTACCCTTAATCTCTTCTCACCAACCCATGGTATCCCATTTATGCCACTATCATCACATTTATAGACATGACACTGACCATTGTCAATCATTTGACCTGCTTAATAAATGAGCTTAAAACACATGATACATATTGTTTTATTAGCTTGCGCCATACGCTTCCTCCTTCCCACAAATCATCTCTTACCAATGTGCATCCCATCTCCAGTGTGTTGCCACCACATTTTTGATACCTTTACTAGCTAGTGTTTACATTCATGGTTAATATTGGCCACGTGTGCCACTCCATTTATATACAAGTAAGAATATATGTATTTATGAGGCATTACCCTACTTTAAGACTTATACCTTCTGATATTACACCCGTATATCTTACATCCATAATACCGATTTTCAAGGATATATTATGTTTATGACGATTCCTTTAGGCCTTTTCCTCATCACCACTAAAGTTTGGGCCTCTCTTCACCTCCCCAACACTACACCATTAACCTTTAAGACAGATCTTGGTTACAACGTATCTTTGGAACACTCACCTCTGCATAACTCTAGCATTGACCTTTCCCCTTGTACTTACTAACATGATTACTATGTTCATAATGATTGTTCCCCTAATTATCAAACATATAGGAAACATATATGGTTTCATACTATGAAATCCCAAGGCTACTCCTTACACTAATGAAGAATATATCATGGATTTGCGCCACCTTCATGAGACTGCAGTATTCCTTCGGATCCTCATTACACTAAGCTCCATAATATGGAAGACCCTAGTCCCTGTTGGGTTTTACCCTCGGTATTGATGATCTGGAATAGGTGATACTCTGGTAGCTATTCTTTCTATCCATGTATATTTTTGTAAATATCTATACATTGTGATAGTATAAACAAATACATTCAAATATTTAGTAAAAAACACAAAAGCAACACCTGTGTATTTTCACTTGAATTATTAGTATTTTACATTGTACATGTTGTTTGTCAAATTGGGTTGATAGATAGCATCCTCTTATTTCTTTTACACACATGCATTCACTTGATATATTTAGTTGGATGCATGCCACATAGATTGATTCATGCTTATAGGAACACTCATCGTCTCCTTACATTTGTATCATTTGGGGGTAATCCCTCCATATCCTACAGGTGTTATTGTTTTATTATAGTTCATCTTGCTACTTCCTCATTCACACTCAATTATCATATATTGTGTACTTGTTACTTTTTAGACTAAGAGGACTAACACATGTGTCTTGTGCAGAATTGACATCATTTTTTCACATTTTTCACCTATATTGACTACTATATCATGTTATCATGTTTTAAAAATTATGTTTCATGCATACTTGCTTGTGGGTGTATATTAATACTTGCTTGTTTTAATTTCTTGTGGCTTATGTGCCTTGATTATCTTGTGACGTCATGGGTGTCCCATGTTTATTGAATCATGTATAACTTGTTTACAAATTATTGCTCTTATTTGAATGATCCTACAAGCCTTGATTTTCTTGTAACACCATGGGTGTCCCATGTCTGTAGGCTTTATGCCTTTTGTGCAACATTGTTTGCATATTTCTTGCATCTAACTCCACTATTTTTATATTTACATACGTTTAGACTATTTTTTTATCATCTAAGTGGTTTCTATCTATTGCTAGATCATTGATTTTCTTGCACGCCGTTGTTGCCACCATGCACAAACATGTTCCTTTTTTAGGTATAGGTTATTCCAAGTGGACATCGCTTCAACATTATACACTCTACTATAGCTTCTTATCCATATCCTTCATTAGTAAACATTTATTTCTTTTGAGAAATATGTTCAACATCTTTTTTGCACATGCCTCGAAAGAGAGGGCATCCATCTGAGTTCATTTATACACTTACAATAGACACACAAAATTTTGGGGGCACACACAAGGTAAAGGCACTCAGAAACACAATCAAACATATAAATTTAGAAAAAAAATCACATGTTCAGGACTGTATATAATGGTCATGGCCGTATAGTATGGTCCTTCCCTTCCCATAGATTTTTTCCAAGGGAAAGAAACATCAATATAGTTAGCAGCTTCAAGTTTTTCGCTATGTATTCTAATTTTTTTTTGCATAATTTCAAGCTCAGTTCATAAAATTTAGATAAGTATAGGGGACATGAGGTACTTCACTCCTTCGTTATGGCATTCAGTTTATACTACATTTTCAAAGATCTTGGGGGCATGAGTATCCTTCATTTATTGGCACTTTAGTAGCACATTTTCAAATTTTTACATAGTAGTTATCAATTGTGTGGCATATGTGGAGAGTTTGGGGGCACCTATCCTCTCTTGTATTATATGCCCTTATTCACAAAATTAGGTCTAGATCCATATACTGTGTGATCTATGGGGCTATGGAAGGTATCAAAGAAACTAAGGTCTTCGTAGGAATCTCTTCCTCTCCTCTCACATTCAAAGGGGAAGATATCGGATTTGTTGAATAACTTTGAAACTCGGTCTTCTTCCTTCACAATGGTCCATTTGTACCTCTTTCTTCTTCTCTCTTCTTCACATCTCTATGTTGGGTAGCATGCTTCTAACACTCTAATTTCTTCACATAAAAAATTGGGGACTAATCACCCCCAATATTTCGGCATCGGCAATACAAATCTCCAAGCATAAGCAAAGCACAATGTTCTCTTCTTTTGTAAAGAAAACATGTGTATTCTTTCCTTGTTTACATCCTTTCATTTCACTTACATCCAAATGTAAATCTTTCACATTACAAGTTATATTTGAGTTAAAGTTTAATTCTTTATCATGGACATTGAATACACTCTATGTTGCAAGTTTCATCATGGAGCATGCCAACACCAAGCACAACATGGACAACTGCAAAACAAACATTCAAGCAAAGGAAAAGTGTGTTTACACACTCAAGTACATTTTATTTTAAGCATAAAATTTTCAATTTCATACTTAAAGGGGGGAATGTAGACAATCAAATTTCATAATTTACACTTTGAAAACACTTGATTTGACAATTCATTCTTGTTATGATAAATACCACATGTCCATTCTCACTCAGCACTTTTGGAGGTCTCTTGTTTAGCTTATTTATTCTTACACACTGATATGTCAAAACATGTTGAGAGCACAACGTATAAAATCCACAATAACACACTAAGTAACAAGTTTCAAACTTAATTTGGCATAATTTTTACCTCAGGACAAGGGTGTACAGTTTGGTCAAGATTTCATTTCCAGTCTTGGCAAACTTATACAATCTTGGACCGACATATCTTCCATATTTACTTTCAAGTTCACATTTTTTGTTGGATCTTTTACTTTATCAAGGTTGGTCTTTCTTAGATAAATCATATGCGGAACCCTATATAAAAAATTAAATACTACCTCATTTACTAGCTTGGAAATCCTATGGAAAAACACTGATACACTCACTTCCTACTATGGAAAAAGGCACTCAAAGATCCCTAAATCTCGTAGTAGCACATCTACAGTCATTAGGGTAACACCCACATCATGTATGAAGCTTCTTACTAAGTCGAGACAACATACTCTCTCATCTGCAAGCACTCAAATATCCCTATTCCAAGTATTTTAGCAAGATCGAAAGTCAAAGAAGTTTCCAAATATGTTTGATATATCTAGATATCACATTCTAGGTGGATAATGATGTGTAGTTTGAGGCCTCTTCAAGGAAATATGAAGTGTTATTGTCAGCAATGCACGAGGGTTCCCACAACCCAACTAATGTTTATTTTGCATGCCTATTTATCCATGGCTAGGGTTTGAGATGATCCTCAGTATGTTCTGATAACAGTGCATGGGGATGCCCACAACCCAAGTAATGTTTGTTTTGTAGGATTATTTATCCATGGCTAGGGTTTGAGATTATGTTCAAAGAGCCTCGTTGCATGATCCACAACTAGGGTTTGGAAGTGACACAGAAATCCAGAGAGACGACAAATACAAATATTTACAAAGTCAAAAACAAAGCAATTTTAAGACCATACAGAAGGGTGAAGACCATAAGGTATGGCCCTAGAAGATTGGTACGGTCCTTTCCCATGACAATTCACAATAACAGTTCCATTTCTGAGGCTCCTCCATGTTCAAATCTCCCTGTTCCAACATTGCACGGTCCTAGAACTTCCCCAAATCCTCTATAACAAGCTAAGTGCACTCATTCCCTTATGTTTTTAAGTTTATATTTTGTATTTGCATGCTTCAGAACACTATTTTGATATTATGTAATTAATGTTGGAAGTTAATTAATCAAAATAGCCACTTGTATCTAACATACATCCATTTAGTGTAAATTTGTCTTCGCTGCATCAAAATTTATATCAAACAAATCATATTGGTCTTAATCTAAAAAGAGTGTAAACAATAAGAAACGTACATACCTTAAAAGAGACACTAACTCTTTCACATACATATCCTAAGAGTCCATCATTTCTTAATATCAAAAGTAGAAACCTTAAACACTATGGTATCTCTTTAAGTCTTTCCCAACATCTTAGACAACAAAATTTCTCCTACTCATGAGATATATCCTTCAACCTTGTAAAACAATACCAAAAACTACCAATCTAAGCTTCATCTCGACGAAAGAAAATAAAACATTGCAAGCATTGTTCAAGAGGATGAAACATCTTATGAATTAATGAAAAGATAGTAAAGAGACCTTTAAGTTGCACTTGTTTTTCCTCCCACTTGACGTGATTCTAGGCATGAGAACCATGGATTGAAAAATCCTCAAAACTAGTAATAAATTTCCTTTGCATATGTTGACTATTTCTTCTAGCTCAGTGGGTGATTCATTTAAATTACGATATACAAAAAAGACTCAATAAAAAAGAGGACGAATCATCGTAAGGAAAGACCCAAGAAAAAAGACTCCCACTACGATTTGAGTACTAACTATTCTTGAACAACAAGAAAAATACAAACACCGCACACAAAACAGATACTTCTATACTTGGCATCATACACCACAAAATTCCACAAGTATCTCACTACTTTAAAAGCTAAATATTTATATAGAAATGCTTTGAAAATTAGTTTGACCTCCACTATCCATCCTTATCTTACCCATTTCCAACAACCCACTAAATGGAATAAGATGTGTAGTTTCATCGAAAAGCTTTAAACTTGTCCATATACAACCAAATTCTTCCACAAAAACAGTCAATTCCTCCATTTCTAGCAATTATTGCATTTAGTGAGTCAATGCTGTGAACGGCTGTATCACGGAACCTGTAATGCGGTGGAAAATGTTTCTTCCCAAAAAAAAAAAAAAAAAAAATGTTTCCACCTACTATGGTGCGAAAGTCTATGAAAAAAATTACATTCCTTTTGTAGTATGTCAGTAAGTGTTGTTAGTTATATATAGAGGTAAAGGGCGAGGTGAAATACACACCACCTTTGCTTGATTGAGCCCTGCCTTGCCTTCCCCTGTAAAACTATTTCTCATATATTGCAGTTCATGGCAATCATGAGAATTGGTATGGTTTTGCAGTTGGGCTTTCTTTGGCTTTTAATGTCTTCCATTTTTCTTAAACCTGCAGATTGCCGTCGCTTCAAGAAGAGTCTTCCAAAGCCCTGCAAGAATTTGGTTCTGTATTTTCACGATATAATCTACAATGGCAAAAATGCTCATAATGCAACATCTGCTCTGGTTGCAGCTCCTGAAGGCGCTAATCTCACTATTATGACTGGAAATAACCATTTTGGAAATCTGGCTGTGTTCGACGATCCGATTACTCTGGACAATAATCTCCACTCTCCTCCAGTTGGGCGAGCTCAGGGATTTTATTTCTATGACATGAAGAATACTTTCAGTTCTTGGCTGGGCTTCACGTTTGTGCTGAATTCCACAGATCATAAGGGCACCATCACCTTCAATGGAGCAGATCCAATTCTGACAAAGTACAGAGATATATCTGTTGTGGGAGGAACTGGTGATTTCTTGATGGCCAGAGGAATTGCCACCATCAACACTGATTCATATGAGGGGGATGTTTATTTCCGTCTCAGAGTGAATATCACACTCTACGAGTGTTACTGATCATAACTTTTACTCCCGTTATGTGCATTCAGTTTTAAGTGATTATGTAATACAAGTTTTTAAGTAAAGAGTATGAAATAATTAATCCCGGACTTTAATTAGCTTTTCATTCCTTCCTCACATAAGTGTATTATTTTAGCGTTAAGGTTTTTTAAGTGAGTAAAAATTATTAATCTTTCGTGAGTTCTTTGTGAGCTAAGTAACTTTTAATAATAGATTAATAACTTTTTATTATTGGAACTGCCTTTTATATTAATTTAAAATAAAGAGAGTTACATTAGTAAGGGGCAACCTGAAAACTCACGATTTCACAAAACGTCACAAGGGCACCAACAAAACAAAGAACGCCACGTGGGCTACATGAAAACGCCCCAAGGGTAAACAAAGAGCACATGACAAAAAGCAAACCGAATAGAATCAAGCACATGCCACAGCACCAGGAGGAGGGGGAGGGTCATCCCAGGAAGGGATAAAAGCTCCACTATTCGGCTTGGCTGAGGGAAGATCAACCTGTCAACCATCATGATCAGGAAACTACATTTGTAAAGGAACCATAATACCCCATCTAGGGGGAGGCAATCCGGCAATAGTCTATAAGTCCGGCGGCGGAGAACTGGAAATGCCCTTCTCCCTCGGATGCGGGCTCCAGCCAGGTCTAGACGAGGACGAGGCTGAAAGGCAGCCCCGAGGAGAGGCATACCAGTGGTTGCATGAGTGGCTTCTACGACGTTGTCCTACAAGTGGCGATCGGCAGGGTGGCGATGGACAAGGTGGCAGCAGTAAAGGATCTCACGGGACCTGACTCATAGTACAAGGCACACTCCCCTAATGATAGAGAAGCTCCTGTAGGTGAGCGAACTCCAGGGTAACCTTAGCAGCTTGGGCTTGATTCTGTATGTGCACAATAGACAAAATGACTACTTTGTCATTAGTGGAAAAAAAAGTAACAGAGTGATCTTGTTTGAATATTAAGGCATTGCGAGCTTTCCAAATATGAAACAAAATACAAGCACAAAACAATTGCCAAAGAGTATCAATATAATGAGGCCAAGGGCTAAAATCACAAAACAAGGTCAGACGCCAATGAAAGAATTCAGGGTGGTAAGACTGAAATAAAGAATGGATCCAAGTATAGATCACTTAAGCATAGGGACAAGACTAGAAGATGTGTTTAAACGACTTAGAGCAAGAACAAAAAGGACATTTAGGATCAAGGATGCAAATATGCCTAAGTCGTTCTCCCACAAAAATTCCCTGGTAAAGAAGAGAATTCCAGGTACGAGAAAGCCGACGAAGCCAAGTGGAATGCGCGGATTACAACCCCCATTAGGCATTGAGCTTGTCAATGTTGGGCGAGAGAGGGATCAGAAGATGATAGATAGATTTAGTGTTGTACCAGAAGAAAGTAATTTCCCAATTCTGTGCCGCCAATCGCGTCACCAAACTGTCAGAGGTTTAAGCCCCAATTTCTGAAGTATAACATCCTGCAAGAGCTCCTGAATTTTTCAAATAGACGGGAGGTCTGAATTAGAAAGATTGAACTTTGTCTTGAGCTCGAGCCAAGAAATACAGTCTCTACGAGTAACCTACTCCTGAATGGTATGAATGCACTTGCGATAAAGTCAGAGAGATTTGATGCCCAGAGTTTTAGTAAGTGGAAGATTACCATCAGTGATGATGGGAGACCACCAAAGATTATGAGAATTAAAAGAGAGCCTTGTGCAAAAACCATCGCCAAGCCAGCGCATTAAAGGATTGACCATCTCAAAGGCTTTCCAGATACTTTTAGCAACAAAGGTACCTATAATTTTGATAGGAATCAAAGTGATAATAAGAGTATGTAGCCCGATATTATTCCAACATTTCTTTCCATATGGGGCTCCAGACACAATGCGATGCCGAAGCAAGATTTTCCAGGCCTGATCACCCGTCAAGCACCGAATCACCCATTTATAACATAAAGCCACACTTTTCTGGTAGACATTGATGACTCCCATACTACCTTGATCACGAGGAAGACCGCAGAGTAGTAAACATGACTTGGAATTTACCAGCCAAGGATAAGGGTTTGGAAGACCACTTAGTAACTGTATGCTCCACCCTGTTAATAACATATTGCCACAGTTTCATGGAGTCACTATCAAAGGCGAAGGGAATGCCCAAAAATTTGAATTGTTCGCCACAACTGATCCATTTCCATGGGTAGGCCTTCAACCAGTTTGGGAGAGGAAAACAACTCTGTCGATAGCCCAATGTTTTCACCAATTGAATGTTGGACCCAAAATCTAGACAAAATGTTTCGAGGCATTCAAATACCCTGGCAACATTCTTCTCATATTCATCAATAATAGCAAAAGAAACATCTGCGAAGTGACCATTGATAGGTTACATCGCATGATCCAGAAGAAAAATCCCCTGAATGTGACCTTGAGCATCCTGATGGGAAATTAAATACCCCAAAGTGTCAGCAACAAGAAAAAACAATGCAGGCACAAGAGGGCACTCGTTCCTAATAGAGAGGAAAAGGTCGATGATAGTGGAATGGTGACCATTGATAGTGAGTCAGGTTGAAGCATTAGAAAACAAAGTGCTTACGAGTGTTCTAAAGAATTCACCAAAGTTGATGGATTTGAGCATGGCCAGAATGAAAAGCCATTTAATATGATCGTAAGCATGAACTCGAAATAAATTTTGAGGAAAAGAGGCCATTGTGAGGAAACACGGGCCCATTCCATGCCTTCCAAAACTGCAATGAGATTATCTAAAATGTACTGGCCTTTCAGAAAACCAGTTTGTTCAAGACGAATAATTTGGGGCAGAAGATTGGCAATGCGAAGAGCCAAACACCTTGTCAAGAAGTTTATAAGAAACATTCAACAAGGTGATGGACCATCAATTATTTATCTACTCAGGGTTGTCATTTTTAGGGATGAACTTTATGTTTCCTTGATTGATGAAACTCCCAAGAGAATAATTTTGGAGAGCTTCATTGTAGACACGAGGTAGATCTAGTCCCAAAAACGACTAATTCTATTTGTAGATCTCACACGGAAAACCATCCAGAGCCGACGACTTTCTGTTAGCTAAATAGAGCAAGGTTGCATGGAGATCCTCCAAGGTGAGAGGGGCATCACAATGAGCACGATATGTGGGTGAAATATTAATCGGCACCACATCAACACATCTCTGCAAGGCATCTACTCGCTCAATTGAATCCTCCTAAACTTAAAAAACTAGAGGGTAGTGTTTAACAAAAGCATGAGTGATCTATGGGAGCTTTGTGAGCCGCTAGTGCGAATCATAGATATTTTTGATATGTTGACGAGCAGCTTGGCTCACAGGGATTCGAAAAAACTTTTAGAGGCTTTGTCTCCCACCCTAAGCTAATGGAACCTCTACCGGAACTACGCACCATAGGCTAAGTGAGATTCAATGAGCTTGAGCTTATGCAGAATATCAACTACTTGGAGCTGAAGATGAGTGTCAAAAGGGTTGTCCTCGAGTAACAAAGAAATCCTTTTGAATTCTTTGTGCAAATCTAAATCGGCTCACTTACAGACACGGGCCACCTGCTTACCAAACTGACGGAGGAACCAGGTGGTGCATTGAATCACTGCCTCCCACCAATAAATCCAACTGGTAGTAAATGGCAGACATGGCACCATGTTACAAACTTTGGAAATGAGTGGGACCACTCCAGAATGACTCAGCAAAGAGACATTCAGATAAAATTGATTGTTGGGCATCTTGGGAGGGCCCCCCTGCCAAACAACCTTACATGTGATCGGATGGTGGTTTGAAAAAAGCACATTAGACCACACCTTGACAACAGAGGAGCCTTGTGTGTTAAAATAAAAAAAGGTCTGTTGTGAAAGAAGTGCGCAGTCAAGTCTTTTTAAAGCCCAATCATATCCTTCTCGAAGATTGGTCCAAGTAAACCATGCTTGGGCTTTAAATTCTTGTCGTCGTCTGAGCAAAGGATCAGAAAAGACCGCAACAAATTTTAAAGTAATACCAGGGTGGACGTTCGCCGACACACCAACGCATAGGAAGGGCACCACATTTATCATCTGGGTGCTCCACCATATTAAATTTGCCACACACTAGCCAATAAGCAAATGGTAAGCTATCACGTAACCATTTCCATAAAGTTGTTCTTTTGGAGTCGTCATTAGGGGCATAAACATTAAGAATACCAAAAGAAAGATCATTAATACTCATAATCACCCAAACAACCCTATTACTAGGATCCTAGCCCGAGGTAGTGATTAATGCCAAAACATTTGGTGCAATGGAAATGCTAGCACCACCTTTTCCATCAATATGTTACATGTGAAAATGCGTAAAATCTAGGGCAATGCAAGTTAGAGTATTCTGAAGCAAAAAACCAGAAAATTTAATTTCATGTAAAGAAATAATATATAAATTGTCAACAAGCTGGCAAGCTAAGCGAACAAATAATTTTCATGAGGGATTTGTCATAACCTGAACATTCCATGACATGAAATTCATAGAAAATCAGACATATCAAATTCCCCTTTCCCATCAGGAAATCCATCCGCGGAGCCGACAATAGAAAAATTATTGGCAAGAAAAAGTTGGTCTGAATCATAATGCTCAACATGAATGGAGTGGCGTTTGGCCTCATTATCCCATTGCACATCATGTGAAACCTCTCGGGGTGGATTGTGTGAGCGTCGCAGAGGAAGAGAGGTTGATGCAAGAGTCCCAGTATTCTCTGAATTGGACAGAGTAACCTAACTTTGCGAGGGTTTGGAAGGAATAGAAACTGACGGGTAGGGTGGCTTCAATCTTAGAACATCCCTGGATGAAGGAGGGGTAGAGGTGGTAGGTGGAACCTCAACAGAAGTTTTCACACTAGAGCTCTTCTTATTCCCGACCTCAGTCCAACCATCAGCCAGAGGGTCAGCTTTGGGCTTAAAGGCCATGGGTTACATTGTTGTTGGCTTGGAGCAAGCCCAAAGTGGACAGTCCCAAATGCGATGGTCTAGGGCCTGACAGTGAAAACACATGTTGGGGAGGTTAAAATAAACCACATTTTGAGATATACACAAGGACCCAAATTGAATATCCAGATGGTCCTGCAGATATTTCGCAAGGTCCACTTCGACACCACATGCTTGTTAGGTTGAGCGAAAAAAAATGCTCTTGTTCATGGAAAATCACCCTTCCAATGGGTTTCACAATCTCTAGCAGGAATGACCAGAGATGAATGGGAAGGCTAGGAAGTTCAATCTAGACTGGGATTTTTAATGAGACTTGGCTAGTAGGATTAAAGTATGGGGTCCATGGTGAAAGCACAAGAAGGGTATTTCCTAAGTACCAACATGACGCCTTAAGGAGAAGGGCTTGGAGCTAAGAAGGCTCACGAAAGGAGAACAAATAAAACCCCTTGGTGAGGTTGCAGACACCTAAAACTAGGATACCATTAGACACCCAATGGTTTTTCATCCAGTTCTGCAGGTAGGCTTCTGAGGGAATGCGGCCACAAAAATAAGCAATAAGGAAATGGTTTTGATACCACTTGAGCAAAGGATCTAAACATTCATTATAAATAATTACATCCAGCGGGGGATTCAAAGTCCATACCTCATCATAAAGTTTGGGCACAAACTTCCTCTCGCGCTTGGGAGCCATTTCCACCAGTTACAACAATTGTTGCAATGGGAGGAGAGTTGGCCATTTATAAGCTATACACCGCCTCAGCGGCGGGAAAATGGCCGAAAGACACTATGATATGACCGACATGATACCTCTAAAAAAGCTATGGATGCACAATTTCCGCAGCAAAGTGTGGCAAGTGAAAGCATGATTAACGAATTTTTCATTTAGGTTAGTTTTTGAATTTTATTAGCTTGAGAAGGTATTGTACTTTTCACTAAAACACTTACTTGCTTTATAATGTTTGTACCATGTGTTGAATTTAAAGTTTAGATTTTTTGTTTCTAATAAAAATGTACCATCATATCTATTAATACAAAATAGATATTTAAAAGTACATAAATAGTCTATATAATAAAAATATGGCCAATATTTACATCTCAAAATATCAAATTTTGGAAAAAAAAACAAAATTAAATATTTGAGATACAAATAGTAATTATAACTATCAATTATAAAAAACAAAGATAATTAAGCACATGCAATAACACTTGAAGGAGGAGGTGGTGGGTCATCCTTAGGAAAAAGAGAGACCCGTAGGGATGGCTCCTTCGACATCAGATCAAGTATAATTGTCCCATCATTTCCAAGACATGACATGGCCAATGGCATTAATAGTATCCCCATTCAGGGGGAAAAGAAGCGGGAAATCTAGCATCATGCACATGTGAAATCTAGAAAGAGGGGCCAATAGTAGGTTTTTCACTGTGGCAATGAGGGACTATATGGACCCCTTCAAGGAAGAGCGAAAAAGTGGCTACTTTTGCAAAAATGGTTGTATCGTCATCAAGGAGGTGGTTAAGGAGGATCATTAACCAATAAGATTCGCAGGTGGCATTCTACTCATCATGCATGAAGCACTCCCCCAATTTTTGAAAAACTCCAACAAATTCTTAAACTCTAGCAGAACATTTCTTTCCTATGTTTAGATCTAAAACAAAGCAGAGGTAAGAAGATGAATCTAATTATTTTGGAAAAATCCTAAAAATATTAGCATGATTAAATATGACATAATTTATATCTTACCAAAGCTAAAATCAAATGACCAGTATCTTTACAAAATATTCCATATAAAACTAATTTATGAAGGTCACCGCACATAATCTCTAAACAAAGCCACTCTCTAGTTGATAGGTTCTCGATGGAAGGGTGACAAAAGAACACATATTCATTTGTAAGCTTCCTAAGAACCAAAGAAAGTGTAGAAAATATCCCTCAAGGTTAAAGACTTGATCTTTATGATAGGTGAGGCATCCTTGGAAAGGCTCTTTCCCTAAGTGGAAAACCTTGATAAACCATATTGTTGGCATCCAAAGGTGTCCCACTGCATTTTGGGGGCCTTAGAGTTAATTTTTGAAGCTACTGACGAATTCAGAGCTTCTTAATATGTTTTAGTTGGCTTAGAGGTCATTCATGTTGTCAAAATGAGACTCCTACTTCATATTGATCAACTACAACAAGATGCACCTGTTTTCTTACGGTTTTAATTCTTTCATGGTCTCCTTTTGGGAATTTTATGGTCTAAAAAGCTTCTAATAGTATATTCATTGGTGTTGTGATGTATCTAATATTTTCCTTGCTCTTACAATCAATTTTTAAGTGCCTCTACATTTTCATATCTCTGTGTTAGCATATTCTTGGCTTGCAAGGGTTTCTAATGACCGTTATCATCAGTATGGGGTGCATATGAAACTCTTCAATGCCTTAGAAAATGAGGGGAAGCCTTTGGGGGAGCTATATTTCCTTTTGGTTCAAACATAGTTGTGCTCAAAGTTCTCTAATGGTGGTTGCCTGCATTTTTTAGCTTGAGGATTTATCGCACATTCTATGGGAAATGGGGAGTGGTTGGGTTTAAATATAAAATAACTTCAGTACTTAAGTGGAGAAAATGTTCCACCCATTGAGCCATTTTTCCAAGGTGAAAAATGAATAAGGTTGGGATCTTTTAGACTCATTTTTTACATTTCGCAAGCTCTACAAAGTATAAATTCGAATGAGGAAAATTTTAAGGTCGAGAAACATGGGTACACTAGTACATATAATTGCACAAAGTGGCACAATTCTTGATACATGACACTTAGGAGAGTCAAGTGAAATGACGAATAAAGCTTGTGATGAGCCTGAGAAATAGGAACCCATGATTGGACCGTGTGGCCCAATCACAGGGGCTTAGAACCTACAAAATTAGTGACACATGATTGGGCCACATTGTCAAATCATGGGTGTTCGATTGAGCAGGTTGAGATCAAATGTAGAGAAGAGACTAAGGTGATGAAGGCATGTGGTTGGGCTACATTGCCTAATCAGGGGTCAACTATGAATCATTGTGAGATTGACACATGACATAATTGTTGGTGTTTGAGCACATAGGAAACAAAGATGTTGAGAAAACATAGAGGAGAGGCTTGAGAGATGAAGACATGTGATTGGGCCATGTTACCTAAAAGTGGAGTACAAAAAAGACCTGATAAAAGTGTGACATGTGGCCCAATGAGAAAAATAAAAGGTGACTATAGTTGATAATTTTCTTTTGCACAAATGTAATTGTGGGGGTTGGGTAACCAAGCTTTGGTGTTTCACTAATATTTTTTAACTGAGAGCTCCATTTTACAAATGGCTTGATACTGTCGGAATTATCTCGTAAATATTTTTACAATGGTTATAATCTTAGGAGGAACTTTAGAGTGAGTAAAGAATAGTTTGTGACATAGTTTTTAGAAGGTGCTTATCTATTAAGGAAATTTGTTATCCAAATTGGTGATCATTTAATGAAGTGCACAATTTTTTTTATTATTATTGGTAAATAGATTTTTGAAAGGGACTATACCCTTGAATACAAAAAGGGGCCTAGAAGCCAGAATAGGAGTGAAAAACATTATAAGAAGGATCTTAGATCTCAGATAAGACATAAAAATCTCAGATGTAACCAAAGAGCAGTTATCCCAAAAAATCTAACTAGTTCGATCACTGCAGAAGAGCAGTTCAAAAAAAACAACAAAACAGCAAAAAACACGACAGAAGTCAGCAAGAATAGCGCATATCCACAATTGACTTCTTGAAATGGCTTTGGCAAATCTGGATTTGATAGTCTGTCAGGAGGTGAACATAGCCAATCAGTCGTCATGTGAGTAGGGTCAGTAGTATCCAGTCTGTTGAATGAGTTTATTTGCTTTCTTTTTCCGTGCCCCAAAGAGTAGCTGGTATGCCATTGAGATTAGAGATATTTTGTGCAAGGACCACATATACAATTAGACAAATGGTGACCTCTTATATCTCTAATCTTCTCGATAACACTTGGAATTTCATTGTTCTATGATCGACGGTTTTCACCTTGCCCAATGGTCTTGGACACGGCCAAAAATGCACAAGTATATCCACCATTGATTGAAACGACGCAAGAAAATCTAGTTGTAAAAGTAACATGTATCAGCGTAATAATTGGTTATATAGTCTATGAGAGACTCTTTTTAATCTTCTATAAAATATACACGAAAAATACAAAATACATATACTCTTATAAGATTGAAACTTATATCCTCTTATAAATAACACAAGAAGGAACAAACACTTTTACCCTCACAATCATACACGACCAAATTGCACAAGTATATCACTAGATTAAATTAAATATATTACTAAAAATGCTTTAAAAAATTGTTCCACTCCACCCTCCATCCTTTTCTAGACTACCAATACAGAGTAAAAATATAATAATTAGTTTGTATGCCCACCTTAATCTCTTTCTAATCTCCAACAACCCATTAAATGCAGTAACGAATTTGACTGTGTTTATGTATATCATCAGTTCTTTTTCTTTGTTCTTATCAGAAGATAATTTTTAATCAATAAAACAAAACTTTGCCTCTTATTTGTAGCAATTATTGAGTCAACGGTGTTGTCGGCTCTATAAAGGAATCTCGGTACTGGTGGAAGGTGTTCCTTAAAAAATATAAAGTGATATACCTAAGCATCCACCTTCCCTTGCCTGCACATGGAAACTTAATTTTAAATTGCATTCATTGTGTAATAATTGTTATATATATAGAGCTAAAGGGCAAGTTGAAATGCATACCTTCTTTGCTTAGTGAAGCCCAGCCCTGCCTTGCCTTCCCCTGTAAAACTATTTCTCATATATTGCAGTTATGGCAATCATGAGGATTGGTATGGTTTTGCAGTTGTGCTTTCTGTGGCTTTTAATGTCTGCCATTTTCCTTAAACCTGCAGATTGCAATAGCTTTAAGAGGAAGCTTCCAAAGCCCTGCAAGAATTTGGTGCTGTATTTCCACGATATAATCTACAATGGCCAAAATGCTAAGAATGCAACTTCTGCTCTGGTTGCAGCTCCTGAAGGCGCTAATCTCACTATTATGACTGGAAATAACCATTTTGGAAATCTGGCTGTGTTTGACGATCCCATTACTCTGGACAATAATCTGCACTCTCCTCCAGTTGGGAGAGCTCAGGGATTTTATTTCTATGATATGAAGAATACTTTCAGTTCTTGGCTGGGCTTCACATTTGTGCTAAATTCCACAGATCACAAGGGCACCATCACTTTCAATGGAGCAGATCCAATCCTGACAAAGTACAGAGATATCTCTGTTGTGGGAGGAACTGGTGATTTCTTGATGGCCAGAGGAATTGCAACCATTTCTACTGATTCATACGAGGGAGATGTTTATTTCCGTCTGAGAGTGAATATCACACTCTACGAGTGTTACTGATCATAATATTTATCCGTGTTGCTGTGTGCATTCAGTTTTAAGTGATTTTTATGTCATAAAATATGATTTGACAGGGTTCTTATATGCAAGACCATAGATATGTAAAAAGAGTCTTAAAAGTATGAGATACCCTTGGAACATCAATGCAGATTGTGTTTTGACTCTGTTTTCCGGAGGTATTAATCAGTTTCTATATGTTATAAGGTTTTTTTGTCGACATAACACATGCCTGCATACATATTAGATCTTAAAAAAGGACTTTTTGTTTTAATTAATTTCATTTCCGTAATATTTTCATAATTGTAATATTTATATGAAGTTTTTTTCTTTTTCCACATAATATTTGTAATCTCCATCTCCCATAGCTTTAATCTCTTCTAAAGTAATTCGTATGATTAAAAACACAGTCAATTATTTATAATTTTTCTTTTAAAACATAACTTGCATTTAAATAAATTAATTAATGTTTATTTGTTCGTAATTGTTTTCAATTTTATTAATAATATTTCAAAATTAATTTATATATATATATATATATAATAGTTGGAATAAGGTGTGTGAAATTTATTGGTGTATGACAAACCTATTTTATCATTACCCGTATCAATTGAATTATAATCTTTTAAATTAATTTACAATATTTTGACTAGCAATCGTACGTGAAATGTACGATGTGAACGCCAAAAGGGATATAGTGAAGAAGCGAAAGTGGGTAGAGAAGAATAATCGGAAAGGAAGATGGGTGTAGCAAATGGCGTTTGAGGGTGGAGAAGTGCTTGGGGAAGGAAAGAGGAAACGAGTAGCCAATGTGAAAACAAATTATCTACGAATAACACGACACATAGGTCAATGGAAAGAAGGAGAAAACTCGGTGTGGGAAGACATAGATGAAACTGCAAAGGCTACAGATAAAAAATCGATATGAGACAAGGAACCTCATAAGAAAAATAGCTACATTGATATAGAGAAATGGGCATGCTCAAAAAAATGGTACATCCTTCCAACTATTGCAATCCCCAAAAAATGCAGTGAGCTCCATAGATGTATATAAGACTCCAATGCCACTGCGGAATAGATCTTATGTTGAAATTCAATGAAAAACATTTATCTTTTCAATGTTGAATAGATTAATTGAAACACTTTCAAATTATATAAGTGATAGGGTGTCAATAATTTTACAATCTTTATTATAAGTGTTTGGGTGACTAAACAAAATAATCTTGGATGACACTTAATTTAGTTTATAATTAACACTAATTTACAATGAATCTTTACAAATTAGAGAGATTCATTCTCCCTCTTTGTCATCCCCTGGATCAACTATGAGAGATCGACATTAGAGCCTTCGGTCATGTGGTGAGAGGTTTTCTCGGCTCGAATCACTCCCCTGTACTAGAACTGCCTCCAACATAAAAGACTCAGATTTACCCATGATTGGCCCTTCCTCCACATAAATGTTGTCAAATTTAGCGTCGAAAGAATCATAAGTGTGACGTTTGATTCGTCCCAAAGAAGAATATCCTAAATTTCCTTCCTCGTGCTTATTGTTTTTCTTCGTCTTCTACCTTGTTGTTTTTATGATGCCTTCCCAACATTAATTTATTGAGCTTAGACAAGTTACCAATTTCTTTGATGGTTGTGTCAGCACAGACTTGCTTCCAGGGCTTCACCCCATGCGGGGGTTTCATTTTATTGTGACCGATACAGTTGAATTTAGGAGACATTAGCTCCTTTGACTCGAACCCGTGATCTCTAGGAAAAATTATGGAGACAAAAAAAATTCTATTGCAGTCAACCACTGAATAATTACATTCTTCGGGCAGGAGAGGTCACGGTTAAAATAGATACAATTTCGAACACATCAACGACATGCTATCTCTGTTAGAGTGCATTGACGTCTATGTCATCCCCTTGATCAACTGTGAGAGATCCACATTAGAGCCTTCAGTCATGTGGTGAGAGGTTTTCTCAGCTCAAATCTCTCACTTGTACTGGAACTACCTTCAACATAAAAGACTCGAATTTAGCCATGATTGGCCCTTCCTCCACATAAACGTTGTCAAATCTAGCATCATAAGAATCAAAAGTGTGACGTCCAATTTGTTGCAGAGAAGGACACCCTAATTTTCCTTCCTCGTGTTTATTGTTTTTTCCTCGTCTTATGCCTTGTTGTTTTTACAATGCCTTCCTAGCATTAATCTCTTGAGCTTAGACAAGTCACCAATTTCTTTGACGGTTGTGTCAGCGCAAACTTTCTTGCAAGGCTTCATCCAATGCGGGGGCTTCATTTTAATGTGATCAATATAGTTGAATTAGGGAGACATTGGCTCGTGCAACTCGAATCCATGATCTCTAGACAAAATTACAGAGACATGATCTTGTCTTTTGTAGTCAACCACTGAATAATTACATTCTTCATGCAGGAGAGGTCGTGGTTAAAACAGATGTAGTTTCGAACACATTGATGGAAGGTTATTTCCATCATAGTGGGTTGACATATGATGCCACGAAGGTTGTTGATCCCTATCATGCATGTCAGTGATATGAGGTCTCGAAGAGGTCTCGAACCCCTTTGGAAGACACCTTTTGGCGTAATGAATTTAAATTCAAATAATTAAATATTTTACAATTTTATTCAGCATGACAAATTATTATGTAAATATTTTGTGGGGCATGTTACTTTATTCAAACCATTACTTATGGCAGGGTGAGATGAAACAATATATTAATATTAATATTAATATTAAAATACCGAAAGTAGGGAAAGTGTGGAAATGACATGTTCCATACTCCGCGGCTTGAGAATTTAAATGTCACACATTAGCTCATTAACAAAATTTATAGTTTTCATTTTCTACATTTCACACTTCTTTAAATAGATTTGCAAGAGGAATCTCTATATTTACAGATTCTACATGAAACAATGTAACTACTTACAACATTTAATTTTTCTTTAAAAGTAAAATTAAACATAACATTACTTACATAATATTGAATGTGTATGAGATTTAAACATGTGAATGGAACAAAAGCTAAAACCCAAGTTAGCATTGTAAATTTAGCATTAATTAAATAAATAAATAGAACGTTACGGGGAACTGTGCTAAACAGAGCTCTCGCTAATAGCCACCCTGAAATCAACACCATTATGGGTTAAATCAGACCTGCACACAGAGATAAATTTTTAACCCTAATATCTCCTCATTTTACTATATAAAAATTGATTGATCTGAATTTGTATCTATATTTGAAGTGGGTTCAACTACCTACCACCGTTTTATTTGTTATATGCAGAAGAAGAAGAAGATTGAGGATTAGGAGGTGTTTCATTCGGTCCTAATGTCTGGTTATATTACCTAATGAGACACCCTAACACGTGGTGGATAGTGAGATGAGGAGTCCAATCAAATGCTAGGCCATGTCCCCTGCCAAATCTGAAATATTTTCTATTTGGGTAGTGGGAGTGCACGGTGCAAGGCATGTTATGGAATATTTTATTGATCTCCAGCAGAAGACTACCATGCCTGACTCTATGGAGCCTATCTAAACAAAGCAGGTGGCACATCCGAGAGGTGGACTTGCAACTTGCAATGAAATCCATGGTGGTCTTTGTTTCGTATTTCACATCGATGTACACTGCAAAGGAGGCCGTAGATTTTGTTGAGCATGTCAACCATATGAGGTGCCTCTCCCCCTTGGAAACGCTTTCCCCATAGTTAAATTTTTCATAAATATTATAGAAAACATACATACTTTTCTTCTCCTCTACTTTTTTTTAATATTAACATTAACAAAATTTAAATTTTTTTTTTGTACAAACATATTTACATTAGTACACCATAAATTAATCATTATTATTTTTTCTATGATGTGATTCTCCTCTCTTATTTTGACTCTATAGATATACAGAGAAAGGTGGGGGTTCTCCCTCTCTCTACTATATTTAGAGAGGGAGATGGTTATAAAGTAATGACAATAAATTCCCCCCAAATAGAGATAAGGAGATGGGGGTCCACCTTGCCCAAGCCTCACCTAGGTTCTCTTTCACACCTAGTCTCTTGACTTACGTTTTTTCTTGTCTTTTCCCTTTATATCTTTATTACTTCTTTCTTTCTCAAGGAGTAACTTGTCACTTCTGATACAAATATCAAGAAGGAAACTTGTCAGCTCAAACAACTTCAATCAACTCATTCAAATTCACAAAACACCTATATACATATGCTTCTTTACAAAAATCAACTTTACCTCCAATAAGAAAACTTCAAATTTCTTGATCTTCCCGCTCTAATACGACTATGATGCAGAATACCCTACATTTAATATTCTCAATACACTGAATGCATTACCAAACAAAGAGTTAGGTTGAGCGTTTATCAAAAATCAACTTGACATGTTATAAACACACCTTCTCAAGGAGCATGAATCTTTCTCAAAACACTAAAATAGATCAAAACACCGAATCAAAAGCTATAACTACTTCATCCATTGCTTAAAAACATCAAACAAATATGATTAGGCCCTTATCACAATTTCAAATCACCATTTCACATCAAACTCCTTGTAGACCTCAAAACTGCCTTGTAGCCCTGCAAATAGACAAATTCTAATGAAAAAAAACAAAATACAAACTTCCAAACCCGACTATCAATATTTTAGGTTACCCATTTATCCTATTAAGAATACTACCAAGTTTTAAGACCCAACTATTTTCCAATCCAATTTTATTCTCATTTTAGCATTTTCAATTAGCCCTTTTAGCTCTACTGAGCTTCATGTTTAGAACAACTTGCAAATTACCATACAAAATTTATTTGATATCCTAATACCCTTTATTGAGCTTATGCTTTGTACCAAATTTCATGCCCCGACTCCTTTCATAACTCACCCAACAACACTTTCCCTTTTTTAGGCTTGTTTACATTAGATCTCTTAGGGTTTTACAATTGTACAATTGTTTCACACCTTTGAACACATTAAACCACCCATTTCAAACTTGTTCAAGCTATTTGCAAGGTTCAAACACTTCTTCATTCATCAAATAAGCAATTTTCCTATTTTTGGCTTCTTAAGCCACTCACTAGCTTTTAGCACATAATAATCCACTTGCCCTGCTTGATCCTAACCTTTTATTTCCTTTTAAACATACTTATCTCTCTTGACTTCCTTGTCTTATACACCTCTTATTTATCCCTTAATTCATTCAACTACACTTCTTCTCCTATGTGTACTTGTTCTACTATATCTTCGCTAAGACTGTGACATGACAATCACAAATCTTCTTGAAATTTTGAGTCTAAGAGACTTTCACACTCTCCAAGGTCTGGAAATCTTGGAAATTAACCTCTCCAAACTCCTTATTACCATTCTATACTTCCAATCTTCACTAATTGTCTAGTTCATCAGTCATGCCCCTAAATCCTTGATTGTCACAGTTTGACTGTCTTAAACTCTTTTGTCTTCCAAACACTTGTGTCCCTCTTTAATCAATGACTTACAACATTCTTAGGACCTCTAATCCTAATCTCTAGGTTCCCCAAACCACGGTGAAAAATGTCTTATTGAAATGTTTATATATCAACCATCCCTTGGTCCATTAAACAAAGTAATGTCTAAATGACTGTGTTTTACTTGTTTTGGCCAAAATCCCTTCCTCCAATCATCTTAAAACTTCACATACACCTGAAAACGTTCTATCATACTTAGCTCAAAATTTTTTGTCCATTATCTATGGATTGAAACCAATGTACACTCCATTGTCTACACAAAACCCTAGACTGGGGTTTTTTATGACTGCGAGTTCTTATTTGGGAATATTGTTTTGTTTTTCAATCTTTTTTGGATTGTTCATGAGTTGAAAAAACCATACCCACCTTGTTCCACCTCTACAGACCCTCTTGTAATCCTTAAAAACCTCTTTTCATGGTGAAAATGCTTAGTATTATAGTCATTTCTTTAAGACCGATTTCTCCAACATTGTAAGTGCTTATAACCCCTGATTTCGCTAGTTCAAATTATTGTAATTTCTTAAATGTGATTGAAATTTTGATTTTCATTCCTAGCACCTTGATAACAATTTATATCTCTTGACAACATAACATAAAATCATGAAAAGAACATAACTTCACAAAGCACATTTTCTTACCTTAAACTTGACTAACATTGTTTTTCTTCCAAATGTATGACCTTTTGTAGCTTCACTGTTATGTAATCATTACTTATTGTCCTTCACAATCCTACATAAACAACTAAACCTATAGGATTCATTCACACACAAATGATATTCCTTCATAAAAACAATCACAAACACTCATTCTTGATATTATCATTAAGCAATTGTGCATTGTTTTCTAAGAAGAAGCTTTTATTTAATAACTCCATGTCTTTACATAGCTTCATGATCCATTTAGGCTCTGATTATAAGATGTTCCTCCTCCTCACTCTATTTTCCAACCTATACCACCTCTCAATACCCTTCTCCATTCAAATACATTGCATTTTTCATGAGAAAAAGAGGTAGTTAGGGCTTAGACTAATAACCCATCTAGGATTAGACTAACTAGGTGAGATTTAGGGTCATGTTAGGATCAAATGAGTCATTTTACACGTGAACATATGCTCCATGACCCCTTATTACACCTTTATTAGACATATACTAACTACTATACCTATAACACATTATAAGACTATTTGAAATGTGGTTTTGGAGGGAAACCTCCAAAGACCACTTATTACATACCAAAGGAGTCCAAATGGACTTGATACACCTCAAGGATAACCAAATGGACTCTGAAAAACCTAGAAACTATGGAAACCAAAACTTTTGAGTATGTATAAGTGATGTTCCTGCATCATTTTGGCAAAGTGAATACCAAAATACAAGACTAGGAAATTAAATTGATCGACTAGTCGATTCTTAACAAAGTGAATGTTAATATAGAAGAGTTTAGAGAAAATATGATTGATTACTCAACCGTTAATAACATGAATGTTAAGATGGAAGAGTTTAACAATGAAAATCAAGTACTCAACCCCTAGCAAAGTGAATTATAAGATGGAAGAGTTTGGAAAATAATGTTTGATTACTTGACCCTTAGTAAATTGGATGCTAAGATGGAAGAGTTTGGAGATGAAAATCAAGTACTCGACCCTTAGTAAAGGGAATGCTAAGATGGAAGATACATATGATTTATTTCTCAACCCTTTAAAAATGAATGTTAAGATGGAAGAGACTTGGGATTGTTTTCTCAACCCTAAACAAAGTGAATGCTAAGATGGAAGAGACTCAATTAGAAATGAGAGTGGATTACTTAACCCTTAGCAAAGTGAATGCTAAGATAGAAGAGGATAAAAATAAATATTGATTACTCAACCCCTAACAAAGTGAATTTCAGGATGGAGGAGTTCAAAAATGAGATTGATATAATCTACTCTTAGAAAAGTGAATGTTAAGATAGTACAGTGCAGAAAGTAGATTGATTTGTATGTGATAAAAGTGTGAAACACAAACTTGAAAACAGGTAAAATAGGTGAAAGTAATGTTGTTTAAGGAAGGTCTCTAAGCTTAAGTTGGCTTGGTCAAGTGGGGATTCCTATAAAAATGGTTCTCTCCCTAAGTACCAAAAATTACTTGAGTGTGTAGTCACAAAATCATGCACTTTAGACATTTATTTACCCTGGTCTCATACTACTATTTAGAAGGTTCTTAAGTAAAGAAAGTACTAATTAACCCCGGTCCTTTTGGCCATATTATTTATTTTATTTCATAATTTGTGACCTATTGCACCCTTATGCCCATCCATTTTCTGACATCCCCCAAATTATTTTAGCCTCGGCTGGGGCACCCAGATTTAGTACTGGGGCACCCATGGGCACCCTGGTCCCACCTGGGGGCGCCCTAATCCTTCTAGCACTTTCCCACCATTTTTTGGGCCTCTTCTAGACATTTTTCATCTTTATATTTATTTTGGTTTGCCTTTTCGGGGTTAATTACAAAATTAGAGCAAGAGAACCCTATAAATATAGGGTTATGAGACCATAACTAGGGACCTAACATCATCTACTACTATCACTCCATCTAGAGTTACATCCATCTATTGCATTAGCATCCACATAGCTCCATCATCAAGGCACAAGCTAGTATATCTACATCACACTTCATAAGGGGGGGATTTTATTCTATTCCATGCACACATTCTATTACATTTTCTACATTTAGCTATTGATTGTTAATTCACAAATTGTGACTAACACAAGAGCACCTAGGGGATGACATGCACACACTCACCAGAACTACATTTGGGTTTGAAATGTAGTGTAACGCTTAGTTAGTAAGTCCACTATTGTGGTAGATCAGGTCAGTCTGACTCATTCATTTTCATCTTCCTTTTTTTAGGGTTTTAATACTTCCTTTTGGGTCTTTTACAGGTTGTTCATCCTCTTGGAATATTTGGAGCATTCATAGAAGTACATAAAAATTAATGTGACAAGTAGCAAAGGTTATCAGTCATCTTCAAAACCTATGAAGACCATCTCCAAACCTTTTTCCCAAACCATGGCACCTATTCTACTTACCAGAGTTCCTGTGGGCACCCTAGTCCTCTCCCAGGTGCTCTAGTCTAGCTACTTCACCCATATCTGTCCTCCGCGGGACCCCAACACAGTCGCTCCTGCTTCTGATTTATCCAGCTACATCTATGACATTGTCCGACAAGCATCCATTATTAGCTGAGCTCTTTCCTCTTTTTCCTTACACATTAGGGTTTATTATTTCATTTTACATAATTACTTAGATCCTTAAAATTATTCTTTAGTACATTTATTTACTTTAGTACAACTGTTCATAGCTTAGATTAACTATCCCCACACTACTTAGTCCATTTTTAGTTAATAATTTTGGTGAACCCGACTTTTAGCATGGATAAAAATCATCCTTCTGAATCTCTAATCATCCTACAATTTGATATCTTTGATCAGGCCTTTTTTGATACTATTTTTTATACTTTGGGCTATAGACCTTGCCCTTCACTTATTCAGCGTCCATCTTCTGATATAGATCATAAAGCTTTAGATGATGCTATTGTTTCTTATATGTGTACCATTTATCCTAACGTTCTAGCATGGATTCTAAAAGAAGCACAAGCTCCTCAATCTGACTACTTAGTTGCAGCTCCTCCTATTGCTGAATCACAAGATAGTTTTCATTCGCATTATCCCATTAATTCTCCCACATTATATATAGTTGAATCTCCTAATACAATTTTTTTTCCTACATCCCCATCTTCTACTCTTGGATCACAACCTCTCGACACTTCACGTGACTCTGACACCATTATTGTATGGTTGATATGGTTCCTCCTACTTCGTCACCATCCCCTGATAGCATGAATGCTATGGTACTTTATACGTGGTCTGCTCCAGAATGTTCCCTTTCTTTACTTGCCCCTATATCACCTCAACTTGTGGACAACCCACTTCACTCATCATCATTTGAGGGTTCCATTTGTATGATAGATGCAGTTCCTTTTATGCCTCTTGTTACTACTATTGTTGTTATTCCATATCAGGGGCCTATCCAATACATGGACATCACTCTATCTTCCACACCTCCATCGCCATCACCATCAATACACCCACCATTCACTTGTACTCTCTTCATGAATGATTATTATTGGGAGCACATACCTCTTGATACTTCTTGCAAAGCCTCCCTATGTTCACACGACAGTCTCCTTCAGTTTGGTTTTGCCTTCGAATATCTCCATTCTCCTTTATATGATTCACATATGTATCATGGCTCTGTTATTCTCACTAATGCCTATGGAATTCATGTTTTTCATCTTGTTGTTCACCTTGCACGTTATCATACCTCCTCTCCACTTACTCTTGGCTAATCTTGGTTAGATTACATTGGAGGCACACTTGATCCTAGTCATATTGATATAGCTTTTCCTATTCCATTTGGTACTATGCACATTTGCAATAGCTCTTTTCTTTGTTACTCACTCAATTTTACTATTTGGTATACTCATGGGTATCCATTTCCTCCCTTTACCGATGAAAAATATGTCATAGCAATGTATAACTTGTGTATTCATGGTTATTTAAATGACCAGCCAGAGATTATTACTTATCAAGTTTCCCACATTGTTCAATATGATTTCGAGAGTGACAGTAATGATCTTTTAGATGATCTTACTTGACCACTGATTTTATATATATCCTAGGGGAATTACACCTAATATCCCCCCCTCATTTCTAGCATCATTGCATATTACTACATCACGCTTTCAATATCTATTATCTTTGCATTTTCATTCTAATCATACATACCTACATTGTCATTTCTCGATGACACACTCTTGTGCTTCATTTCACACTCGACTGTTGAGGGATTAATACCACACTGAACCCCACACACTGCACTATAGGCATTATACATTTCATTTCATCACACATGTCACATCATACAGTATACATGATACACTCTCCACACTCATCTACAACATTGTGTCATTCCCACATTCGTACATTATACATTATACTAGTCCTCCCCTTACGCATTTTCCATCATACACCATTAGGGTATTTACACATATTTTCTTAGATCATATACATAGTTGTATACTATACATCATACACTGCACGTCTTCATGTAATATATTTTCTACATTCTACACTAGTCTTCGTCGCATATGATTCTAGCATTACATTCATCCCTACATGCTACATTACTCATATATCTACATACTATGTGATTATACATTACATTTTATACATTCTACACATCTTGCATTTTCAAATTCTACACATAGCATATTTATACATTCTACTCATCACATGGTCATCACATATATTGCATTGTATTCTACGCGCTACGCTCACCACCCTATGACACACTTTAGTTCCTCGGTCCATACTCGACTGCTGAGGGTTTACAAATCAAATGGGCCTTACACTCATCACACATGCAACAATTCTAGGCTAGTTATATACGCTTTAGGATAAATTGTCACCTATTCCATCATTTTGGAGTGGTATACACCTTAGGTTACATCACCACTCCCTCTTTTCATCTTATAGTGATATATTCTTAGGGATAAATCATCACTTATCCATTCATCAAGTCGTGATATACACTGCGGCTATAGGTTTCACGCACACCTTTTCCACATGTCACATTTCATCACATACTTACACCTCCATCACAACGGGGTAGATACATACACCACTCGACCATTTCTTGATGACGCACTCTTGTTTATGGTTCATTCTTGACGTCTTAGGGGGTAAAAATGAACCTCATTGCATACACTTCCATCCACTAGGGGGCACGTGGCTTCTATCATTACATCTAGCATTCCATTCCATTCATCCACAACATATTGCATTATCTTGGAGCATTTACTCTTGTTTGCTAGTGTTTTACATGATCACTTTACTACACATGTTAGATTGATTTCTTATATTTCATTACCTATACCATCCAAATATGTGCGTTCACACCTTTATTTAGTGTGATCGCAGATACAGGACTCCTACACATGGCACGGATGTTTTCCTTCTACCCTTTCTACACTGGTCGTTGAGGGCATCCACATTCATCTCTTCTAGGTGTTATTGTTTCATTTTGTACTTATCATCTTGCATTACTTGATCATACACGCTCTTGATATATTGGATATTTATCTAACATACTATCAGGTGTTCCATTTGCAGCACTTGTTTTGAAGGATTTTGTGTGTCCATCACTACTTGTTTTTTGTTTATACTTGTCCACCATTGTTTGCTATTGTCTGTTGGATTTGCCCTATGTTTGTTTGCACACTTGCTTATTGTTTACAACCATAATGGCCTTGCATTTCTTGTGACATTATGAGTGATGTCCCATATTTTCAGCCCATTTTGTGCGGCTTACTTTCTTACGTATTTACATTTACTATATTGTATGTGTAGCTTACATATGTTTTCTATATACATGCATTGTTTGTTTACACTTGTCTTTGGCTAGCCTTCTTGTCCTATGTCATACCTTGGTTTTTACCAAGCACTTTCCAAGGGTTCCATAGCATACATGTGGTTAGTCCTATTTTGGGGCCACATGTCTCATATCAGAAATTTCGCATGCACCCCTAAAGAGGGGGCGCATAATTTGGGGGTTTGACATACTGACACAATAGAGATTCTACACTAACATGGTTCAGTTCAGTACACTTTCTTCCCTTGGAATTTTGGGTTACATATAGTGACTGGGTTCTAATCTATGAACCCCATTCACAATGGATTTTTTAGGACATGATAGTCCTTAGCATTCTAGCAAAGAAGTTATAGGATTGGATGTTACCGTGGATGTGCCTCCCTACAAAACTTCGGCTAGTGGCATCAGAATTACACCAAAAAACTAGGACAGATACAAAGATCTCTTCATACACATTTCAGAACAAAGTAGGTTAGAGCTTGAAGGACATAGAGTACTTTCATCCCTACCCTTCTTCAGCTAGGGTGGTGTGAGATTCACTGATAAAACTTGCACAGTATAGGATATCCTTCTATAATATCTCTCTCAACATGGATCAGGTGCACATGTTCCATTTACCTTTACATTTACATTTCTATTTACACTTTTTCATTAGCATATTTTACATACAAATGTGTCTTTTACATAAAATTTTTACACTTATATTCATACATATTTGATTACTTCATCATTTTCTCCTTACAAGTCCGGTCGTATGATAAACAAGAATTCAAATGGGGGCAACAATAACAATGACAACAAAAACAACATTCTGTTAAAGCACACATGATTTACTAACCATGTAGGTACACTACACACTATGGATGCTACACACTGCGGAAGATACACACAAGCATTCCTACCCTAGGTTCAATCTCATCACTTTTTTTTTCTTTATGCATTTTTAATTTATAGTTTCAACGTTCCTCCATATTTTTTTCATTTCACATTTTTATCTAGTCCTTTGGCACATGTTTTCTATTAAAATATGCATGGACATCAGGTACACATCTCTATCTACTTTATGTTATTGATATTTTCTCGATCACCAACATAAAGTGGGGGCAAAATGTAGTCACAAAATCATGCAATTTAGAAATTTATCCATCCCAGTCTCCTACTACTATTTAAAGTGTTCTTGAGTGAAGAAAGTAATAATTAACTGACATCATTTGGCCATCTTGTTTATTTTTATTTCATTATTTGTGACCTATTGCACCCATATGCTCAACCATTTTTTGACATGCCGTGTTATTTTGGCCTCAGATGAGGCACCCTGGTCCCACCTGGGGGCACTTGGATCCCTTCTAGCATTTTCCCGCCAATTTTTTGGCCTCTTCTAGCCATTTTTCATCTTTATATTTCTTTTGGTTGGCCTTTTCATGGTTAATTATGAAATTATATCAAGAGAACCCTATAAATATAAAGTTATGAGACCATAATGAGGGACCTAGCATCATCTACTACTATCACTCCATCTAGAGGTACATTCATCTATTGCATTGGCATCCACATAGCTCCATCATCAATGCACAAGCTAGGATATCTGCATCACACTTCATAGGGGGAGGGATTTTATTCTATTCCTTGCACACATTCTATTACATTTTATACATTTAGCTATTGCTAGTTATTTCACAAAGTGCGACTGGCACAAGAGGACCTAGGGCACGACATGCAAACACTCACCAAAACTACATTTGTGTCTGAAATGTATTGCAACGCTCAGTTAGTAAGCCCATTATTGTGGCAGGTGAGTTCAATCCAACCCATTCATTTGCATCCTCCTTTTTTAGGGTTTTTATACTTCATTTTGGGTGTTTTTCATGTTGTTCATCCTCTTGGAATATTTGGAGCATTCAGAGCGGTACAGAAAAATTAATGTGACAAGTAGAAAAGGTTATCAGTCATCTCTAAGACCTCTGAAGAACATCTCCAAACCTTTTTCCTAGATGAGGGCACCTATTATGCTTACCAGAGAGCCCGTGGGCACCCCAGTCCTCTCCCAGGTGCTCCAATCCATCTACTTTACCCAAATCTATCCTTTACGGGACCCATCACAGTTGTTCCTACTTCTGATTTATCCAGCAACATCTATGACACTGTCTGACAAGCATCCATTATCAACTAAGTTCTTTCCTCTTTTCCCTTGCACATTATGGTTTAGTATTTCATTTTACATATTTACTTAGATCCGTAAAATATTTCTTTACTACATTTATTTACTTTCATATAGTTGTTCATTGCTTAGATTAATTATCCCTGCACTACTTAGTCCATTTTTAGTTAATCAGAGTGAGAACATTATATTATTGTTATTTACCACATTTACTTTACCTCTCTTGATACGATAAGTCATATTTTACTCCTCTCAAAAGATCAATCTAAGGATGCCACTTTGGATAGTTTTGGCTCTAATCCTCATAAAAGTATATTATTCACTTTGGTGGGGATCTCGTTTCATTGGCTAGTTCACTCAAGGTACCAACTACTTTGGGGATCCTATGGTACTCCTCACAATGATTTTATAGCCCCTAGCCATGCACTTCCCAAAGTTACAGTTAGAGGGGGACCAAACTCGTTGCAAAAATTTAATTAAGAGAATTTTATGAAAATTAAAAAAATTGTGATAAAAGTTTGCTTAACTCTACAAACAAGGCAACTTGCAATTAGTAGTTTAAATGCAATGTTTGTAGAGATGGTCCTATAAACTACGAAAATTATTACTTTTTCCTAAGGTAAAAAGCACAATGAAAAACACAAAAATGTAAATACATCGTTTCTGATTTTCAAGATCACTTAGAAAAGTGTGATAAAATAACATATGCAGTGTTTTGTAAGTTAGATTAAAATGATAAGTTTTGACAAAATAAACAATTAAATTGATTAGGTATCAAAAACATGCTTGAAATGGACTTTAAATGTGTCAAATATAGTGGTCAAAACAAAATTAACTCGCTGGAAAAACACAAAAGTAAGAAAAATGCATAAACAACACACTAGCGCAGATAGTAAGACGATAGCGCATGAAATAGGGTGCACTAGCATGATAGGTGATACTATAACGTGTAGGTGAACGTGTCTACATAACAAATAAAACATGTTGAAATAGAGGATAAAAACGCTTAATGTTAGTGTAGACACCAAAATTGGCTGACACTCCCCTTGGTCTCTAGTCACATAATCGGCTCAAACATACTCACCTAACCAAGGCCCCTTCCAACTTACACCACTATTAATTTAATTGATTTAATTAAATTAATATATATCCTCACAATATTTATTATCTAATTATCTTAATTTCTAACCCACCACCTCACCTAGACACCTCATCCAACCACCTCACCCTAGACCTATTCTTGGCATGTTTCCATAACTAACAATAACTAAGTCTTACTTGCCTTAATGAGTTAAGATTTGGTCTAACCCTAAAATCAATCCCTAAAATCTCTCTAACCACATTCCCACCCATTAGAAGGGAAGTTTCCATTCTAATCCGCGAGAACAAACTAATTGGGCCCAAGAAATCATAAAGATCTAGAAAACCTAGGGAATCCCACCTTAACCGACGCCGGTCACCCCTAAACCAACGTCGGTTAACCCGGAATTGTCATCGATTGCCATTTATTCACCTAAACAACCTTTTTTTTTGGGTTGGCACATTCTGAGAGCAAGAATACGAGAAGAGAGTTGCATGAAATTGAAACCAAAGTCTTTCTCACGCACCCAACACCCATAACTAGCACCAGGACAGATCCAGAAGCATTAGTACTCACGGTAACATTCCAAGAAGCATCACTATTGCACCAAGTTCCATTCCATCAACCGATCATCACCACCACCCAACCATTGGACCTGCAACATTAGTAAGTGTTTTATCATTAATCTTTTTCATTCCTATTATGTTCATAGAGTTGTTATCAGCTCTGTTACCATTTGTCTATTAACATTCCCATTTCTCCATAGCCATATTTCTGACAAAACCCAGAAGCCTCACCCACCCGTTTATCAGATTACCTATCCTGGCCCTTCCACCTCTCTGAGTGTTCTCATCATTCCCACAAACCTTGCCATCCCCTTCTTTAGCCTCATCCAACCTCACCTAAACTCTATAATAAATTTTTTCAATGAACTACTGTCACCCTACTCTACCAACACAAGTTACCCATAATCGTCGTCAGTCTCCCTTAAATTTTTGTTGGTTATACCCAACCGACATCGGTCTCTATGTTTTATACCCTACCTAAGAATAGATTCAAACAACCTTTCACCAAATAACCTAAACAACCAAGAACCTGACCCTGACCAGTTCCAATATCTCGATACCTACCAACCCTTCAGATCTGACTATAGCCTAGCCTATTATATTAGATTTTTTTATTGTGATTGAATGAGATACATGTTAGTGCAAAATCACAGCACCCCTGGATGTTGATCAAATTTCTAGGTTGATCATACTAGCATCCAGTGTGATTGCACAACATTGAATCCTTTCTCCAAGTGTGGGACTTGCAAAAATGAGAAAGGAATCTCTAGAGAAGGTTGGTTCCTATTCCTCTATTCAGATGCACACGAAAAACGCAGAGAGGTTTACTCAAAATCTAATCTAACTTGCCGAGGAGACAGGGTAAGAAGATGCGTAAAAAATAAACCTAAACTAAAAAAGGTGATGTACCGAGGAATGAAGAACACCTATCTTGTCAATAAACACAAGCCATTAAAATGTGATGCAAGATCATGCACAGATAACAAAATTTGCAGTGAAAGATCAGGAGGATGCAAATGAACACAGAGAGGGTTGAGAATCATCCACAGACATGCATTACTTGCTCCAAAGATTGATACAATACACTACAAAATGCCAAGAGGCAAAGTCGAATTACAGTTTTAAATGGGAGGTTCGAACTCCACAAATTCACCTGCCAAAGAGAAGAAGGGAGGGGCACAACAGGAATGTTCGACCTTTAGAAAGAAGCCCCTCTTTACAATTTATAGGAAGAATGAGAGAGGGAAGAGAGAGGAAATCCAAATCTACCCCAACCACTTCTAGGTTGCATTTAATTCATCTCATTATGGCGGTGGGTGAGAACCCTAGCAAAAGCGACGAACTGTGTTTTGCATTAAAGTTGGTTGTTGAAATGTTAGTTCTGGCCATTACTATGTGCCAGAGATGTTTCTTTATTTTATCTCTCCAAACTGAACCAAAATTCAAGATTGACCCCAGAATCGTGTAGAGAATTTCACCAGCTTTCCATTGATATAAAGAACGTGAAAATCTGAGCTCTGGATCGAAAGTTATGGCGATCTGAAGATTTAGGGAAAAAAGAGGACAAAACGGATCGGCGGGAAAATATTTGAATTTTTCCCCGCGCTCTACCACTTGGAGGACACGTGTCAGGCTCTGATTCGTTTGCGGGTTCATCCTCTTAATATTCGTTTCAGGCCCTTAAACTTGGACACGTGGCACTATTTTAGTGGTTCGGGCCTGAGGGGTGCACTTAACAACTTTTCAACCTTCTGACACGTGGCACGTTCTGATTCGTCCGCGGGCCTCCTTGTCTCTTTTCGTCCATTTCACTTTTTCGCGTCCCGCGCGTCCCCCGTGTACCTTTGGCCCAGATGTCCCGGACGAAAATCTCCTGCCTTGGCCGATTCGGGCTTCCTTGTTCCTGTTTGAGGTGAAGACACGTGGCGAGATTCCATTTGTTGGCGGCTCTTTCGGCTTTTCGCGTCCCACGCGTACTTTTGGCCCGGATGTCCCAAACTGTTTGGGAAAAATATCTCTAAACCGCCCGAAATGGACCGACTTGCGCCAAACCGGCCGATCCGCGTCCCGCACGTACCTCGCGTACCTTTGTCCCAACTGTCCCGGACTACGCGAAACAAAAGACTTAGGTAATTTTTTCCCTCTTTCGGCCGATTCGGCTTTTCGCGTCCCACGCGTCCCGACGTCCCAACTGTCCTGCAAACCGCCTGGACTAGGACTTAGCCGATTTTCTTCATTTTTTCGACCCCCAAGCTTGGTACAACGAACCTCAGTACGACCCGAACCCTTTAGACCCGAAATGCCATAACACAGTCCTGCAACCTTATTTTTTGCATTTCTTCCATTTTCTCAACCTGTCGGGATTTCTTCTTGGGTGGGGGAGTTAGAAAAAGGCCAAGGGGACCCCAAAAAACATGATTTTGGGCCTCGAATCAATCTTACTTGCTCGGGACTGAATAATCTGATGCATGTTATCAAAATTACCCTGGGGGTGAATTTTGGATAACAATTTGGTGACTCAACGGGGTCATCTTCCTGCTAGATGAAGCTACCAGTTTCCTGAAGCATACATTGGGCATGGAGTCACTTGATTCTCTGTTTAATACCCCAACTGACTAGAGCGTTGCAAGGAGGATCATGGAAAATCACCTGATGGAGCAAGGCCTGCAAACACATTCCCAGGAACAGCAAGCCTGTGCCAAAGCACTTAGGGAAAGCAAAACAACCTACAGCAAAACAGTGTGCACAAGCACTTGGAGGAATGAAAACCTAAGCTAATATTTACAAGATGGAGAATTTCCCTTTAGTAGCAATGCTTTAGATAGATTCCATTGACTGGAATCTGCAGTTCTTCGCCATCCAATGAAGACAATTGGAAGGCATTGTTGTCCTTACACTTTGTGACCATGTATGGGGCCACTCCAAATGGCATCAAATTTTGAATGCCTTCCCGGTTTTGCTCTATCTACATCCCATTTTAATACTAGATCTCCAACTTGGAAAGATCTACTCTTGGCCTTCCTATCAAAGGTCTTCTTGATCAAAGCTTGATCCTTTTCCATTGCTTGGGATGCCTGATCTCTGATCTCTTGGAGCTCCATCAACTCTGCATATCTCACCTCCATGGGCCCAAACTCTAGCAACTCTAACTGCTTCATGAGTTCCAATGTTGGCAACTCAAGTGACATGGGCAAGATTGCCTCTCTTCCATAAACAAGCCTGAATGGAGAGTTACCTATGGATCTCTTGGGAGTTATCCTATCAGCCCATAAGGCTGATTTCAATTTGGTATGCCAAGACCTCTGATTATTATCAAGAGTCCTCCTAATGATCCTCAACAAGTTCTTGTTTGTAGATTCAGCCTGACCATTACCCTGAGGGTAGTAGTTTGATGAAGTACTTAGGTAGATCCCATTCTTGACAGCCCACTCAGTCACCTTGGATCCAATGAATGCTAATGCATTATCTGAGATTATTGTAGCAGGTATGCCAAATCTGGTTACTATCCCCTCATAGAAGTCTAAGATGCTAGACTCATTTTCTTCCTTGAGTGCTACTACTTCAGTCCACTTGGTGAAATAGTCTGTGGCTGTCAAAATCCACTTATGCCCTTGGCTTGAATTGGGATTAATGACTCCAATGAAGTCTAAACCCCATTGCATGAATGGCTGGTCAACTGAAATTGGATGCAACGGGAGGGCAGCAAGCCTCTCTTTACCTGTGAAGAATGCACAATTCTTGCACCTTTTGATCCATGCGAAGCAATCACTGAAAATCTTGGGCCAATAATAACCAGCCTTCATGATTTTTAGGGCTGTCACTCTTGGTGTAAAATGACCACCAGTTGGTCCACCATGGAACTCTTCCAACACCCTATGAATCTGATTTGTACCAATGCATCTCAGCAGTACTCCATTCACATCTTTCTTGAACAAAACACCGTCTACTATGGCATATGGGACAACCTGCAATCTGAAGTGTCTTCTTTGGGTCTTATTCATCTCTGGAGGGCATAGGCTCGTGCTTAGGAAGTGCATTATACCTTGGGTCCAGCAAGGAGTGGGGACAGCATTATCCTCTTCTTGAGTGCTACCTTGCACATGGTTGTCTTGAACTATCAAAACAACCTCTTCTTCATTGCATACTCCCTTTTGCTTGCCCAGAATTAGCTACTCACACAATCCTTTTCCTCTTACCAGCTTGGTGACCTTGATCTCAATGTCATACTCCATGACACGAGTGATCCAACCTGCTCTTTTCTCATTCAAATCCTTGTTGAGGAGGAAGTCCTTTACTCCTGCATGAGAGACCAACAACTGGACCTTGTTGTTTGAGACTAAATGCTTGAATTTCTTCAAGCTTCTGATTACTGCAAGAACATGCTTCTCAATAAAAGAATACCTCACCTCATAGTCCTCCAGGCTCTAGCTGAATAAAGTAATTGGCTTCTCATCATTGTCTTTATTCTGTTGTACCAAAATTGCAGAGATAATATCATTACCCCCAAATGCATAGAGGATGAAATCCTTGGAGAAATCCGGGTTGATGAGAGTTGGTGCTTGGGAGATGGCCTCTTTGATTGCTTCAAAATGCTCCTTGCCTTCTGTTGTCCACTTGAAAGCCATGCTTTTCTTTAATATTTTGGTGATGGGTTTGACAAGGGTTGCAAAATCTGGGACAAACCTCCGAACAAAGTTTATTCTCCCCAAGAAACTCTGAAGGGCCTTCTTGTGGCTTGGCAATGGCAATGCTCTTATGGCTTCAACCCTCTCTGGATCAATTGCTAATCCTTCTTTGGAGACAATATGGCCAAGGAGCTTTCCTTCATGTGCTAGGAAGATACACTTCTTAGGATTCAAAGACACTCCAAATTTCCTGCACCTTTGGAAGACTTGTCTCAAATGAGAGAGGTGGTCTGTAGCATTCTTTGAAAAAATAGTGATATCATTAAGGTATATCAGCACCACGTTGTTAATCAAACCTTTGAACGCCATGTCCATTGCTCTTTGGAAGGTAGCTCCAGCGTTGGACAGCCCAAATGGCATTTTCCTGTATGTATAAGTTCCCCATTTGGTTGTGAAGGCTGTCTTGAACTGATCTTCTTCCTTCACCATAATCTGATTGTAGCCCGAGTAGCCATCAAGTAGTGAAAACCTCTCGGAGCTAGCCACCACTTGAAAAAATTTCTCCATAGAAGGGAGTGGGTAATGGTCTTTGAGAGATGCTCTATTCAAGTCTCTGAAGTCAACACACAATCTGATCTCTCCACTCTTCTTTCTGACTGGAACTAAGTTGGCAACCCAACTAGAATGCTTGATTGGGAATATGATTCTTGACTCTATCAACTTATTCAATTCCTTCCTCATGAGAGGTTCCATGTGTGGATTGACTGGCCTTTGTTTCTGCCTGATGGGCTTAGTATTTGGATCCAACTCAATGGTGTGCTGAGCTAACTTGGGATTGAAACCTTTCAAGTCTTCGTAGCTCCAAGCAAACACATCAGGGAACTCTTGACACAGTTGTATGAACTCATACTTTTCTTGTTCAGTTGTCATCATTCCAATTTGCAATGGTTTGTTCTCTTCCACCAAAATGGATACTGAATCTTCTCTCTTGACCTGAATGTTTGCTTTCTCTTTCCTAAACTGATCATTGGGATTGAAAATGGACTCCAAAGTGATAAGTCCCTTGGGCAACTTGTTAGTTCTCAGCTGTACCACTTG
The DNA here is from genome assembly GCA_019776745.2 of Taxus chinensis. Taxonomy (NCBI): domain Eukaryota; kingdom Viridiplantae; phylum Streptophyta; class Pinopsida; order Cupressales; family Taxaceae; genus Taxus; species Taxus chinensis. The sequence goes on from CM034153.1 coordinate 15,373,310, forward strand.
GTCACCATACTGCTGCTCCAATTTTTCCTAATTTTTTTAGCTGAGAACTCAGCTTCTTCTTGCAAGAAATGGATGATTTTCTGGTCATTCTCAAACACTTGCCAACTTACATTGTTGTCCGGCACTAAAGGCCTCACAATCACATGGATGTTTGGTTGTACCTTGTCCTTTTGAATGCTCTCCACAATGTCAAAGGCTGCCCCAACTGTTGCAAGCCTGTCAGCAGCTTGGTTTTCTTTCCTAGGAACTGATTTGATGCCAAAGCCCTCAAAATCCTCAATGAGGTCCCACACCCTGTTCTTCTAACACTTGAGTAGATCATTCTTGGCAGCATGCTGCCCTTTGACCTGATTTACAATCAACTCACTGTCACCAAAGACTTGCAAGTTCTTTATTCCTCTCTTTATTTCCCAATGCATCCCTTGCACCAAGGCTTCATATTCAGCAGTGTTATTGGAGCATGCAAACTGAAATCTAAAAGCTGAATAGTACTTTAATCCTTGAGGTGAAACTAGCATGGCTCCCCCTCTGGCACCTTGTCTACTCCTTGATCCATCAAAAAACGTCTGCCATACCTCATTGTCATCCTTGTGGTCTAGCTTGGTGATGCTAGGAATGGGATGATCTTCTTCATGTATGCAATAGACTCCTAGCTTAGATTCTTCTACTTCTTGATAAGGATCAAAAGTATGCACCTTGTTTGCCCATTCATCAAGAGTTAGATCTGGGATGCTTCCAAGCTTGGTGTCAGTTTCATCAGTGCTTGGGTGATCTTCTTGATCAAATGCCGAACAATTGGAATTTATCTGACTTGGAGTGTAGGGCTCAATGTGGAAGTTTGCAATAGGTTCAGACCTGATTGTAGCTTTGGTTCCATACCTCATTCTGAACAACAGGTGTGACCAATCAGCAGATAAATATCCTCCAATCTTGGCTGTGAAATCTCTTGACAAACATAGGGCAAAGAGTGGTGGAAGGTCTATAACTGATACATCTTGTAAAACAACAACATTTGGACATGCATGCAAGGTAAGACTCAAGTTTCTAATTACCCCAACTTTCGTTACTGCTGTCCCATCCAATTGCACTACCCCTTTAGATATGGTTTCATATTGAAGTCCTAGCTGATCAGCTATTTGCTTGGGCATCACTGAGCTACTTGCCCCAGAATCAATCATGCAATTGTGTACCAATTGGTCCCCAATGATCAATGAAACATAAAATGGAGGGGGCTTCAACATTTTACCTTGTTGTCCTCCATGATTCCCTTCAGGTTGGGTAGCATTTGTGAGTACCTTCTCTTGCATTTGGACCTGTTGATTTGAATTTGACCAATCCTTCATGGCAGCTTCTAGCAAATCTCTTTGGCCTGGGATGGATAGTGATTCCCACATTGATATGTTTACATTTTTCTTCTTCATCTGATTAATGATGTTGAATGGGGATGAAGCATCCCTCTATTGTCCTCTAGCTTACACATTTCTTCCTTGCGAATGAGTGGCAGTAGCTGGCATCTGAGTTGGTTTAGGAGCTGGTTTGGGTGCTCCTTGCATGTTTGGGACTACATTTTGTTTGCCAACAACTTGTGGAGTGACAGAAGGTCGTGGATTACTTGGGGCCAATGGTTGTTCTTCACCCAAATTTCTCCTTTTTGACCTTGTGTTGGCTGCAACACTTTGAGAGGGTATTTGATTCATACCACATAAATCTTCAGCCTGCCAATTGACAAGAGTAGTTTCGTTCAGAGATGTTCCTTACTGAGGTGCTTCTTGTTGCTAATCCTCTTCGTGGCTGGACTCTTACGACCCACCAATGGTTTGCACCATAAGATCCTGATTTAATGCACCGTTAAAGCACATTGATTGGTTATGTGGCTGACCGCACGGGAAACACCAATCATATTCTTGGGCCATGTTATTTTACACCGGTACCAAAGCTCTGGATGTGGATGCAACATTGGGGTTATCGAGCTGAAATGGTCTGTTGGCAGGAGGCCTTGCTTGATTCTGATTTGCAACTAGATTGGGTGGTCTCTGAGGCTGATATGGCTGTCTGTTAGGTTGAGCTCGAGGTTGATAAGAAGGTCTAAAACTTTGGGCTTATTTCCTCTTGAGTGTAACTAGCTCATTTCCTAGATTTTGCAATTGCTTCATGACTTCTTGAAGTTCGTTTGAGGCACTAGAAGATGAAGTAGAAGCTTCATTTGAACTCTGATTTCTAGGAGTGGGAATAGGAGCTAAGACAGGTGCTTGACTAGTACTTGGGCTCTCTAATCTTGGAAACAATGGCATGGGAGGTCTAGGGGCTAGTTTGCCAGCTTGGATCAAACAATTTTCAGCCCTAATGGCAATGCTATAAGCCATAGGGATAGTTATGCCTCCCATGAACTGAATCAACATAGAAATATCAGAATTTAGAGCTTTGAGATAGTAAAGAAAAGATCCTTCTGCTGTCAGCCTGACTGCCACTGGAATTCTTTCCCAAGTCCTTTGAAATCTGAAATTAAAATCAGTCAACTGCTCATTGGGAGCTCTTTTGATAGTTGTCAGCTGCTCCAAAAGGGACAAGTTGTCTCCTTTCTCCCCAAACTGCTCATGGAGAGCAATGCATAGCTGGTTCCAGTTTTGAATAGAACCCGAGGCAAGACTTCTGAACCATTGTAAAGCTTTCCCTTTGAATGAGGATGCCAGCAATTTGACAGCAACTTGCATCTCATTGATTTCATGAATTGCACAAAGGTTGGCAATGTCTTTAACATGATCACCAGGAGTAGTCTGGTTTTCTCCGGTGAAGTATGGAATGTTCTTCAATGCTGCAACTGGGATTGGATGTTGTGCATTGAGAGCAAGTGGGCTGCTGCCAGTGAAATTGACGTATGGATTTGGTGGTTGTGCCATTCTGATTGGCATGAGAACCCTTGTTGATTGGATGAAAGGCCTACCAGGTGGAGGTGTTGACAAGGTTCTATTTGGTGGAGACGAAGACCTTTGAATCCTTCTTCCTCTTTTCCTTCTTCTTGGAGATAACTGCAGATATTCAAACGGCACCTCTTCTTCTCCAGCTCTTGACCTTGTAGTGATTCTTCTCATGAGTTTTCAGGCCTGCACTGCTAAAACCAACTGATTCTTCCCTTTGGAGTCGCCAGATGTGCAATTTATAGCTTTTTTAAGCAACAAAGTTGCAGCAGATGCACATCAACTTTTCTGCAATGAAAATGAGACCTCTAAGGTCCCACCGGGCGTGCCAAAACTGTTAGTGCAAAATCACAGCACCCCTGGATGTTGATCAAATTTCTAGGTTGATCATACTAGCATCCAGTGTGATTGCACAACATTGAATCCTTTCTCCAAGTGTGGGACTTGCAAAAATGAGAAAGGAATCTCTAGAGAAGGTTGGTTCCTATTCCTCTGTTCAGATGCACACGAAAAACGCAGAGGGGTTTACTCAAAATCTAATCTAACTTGCCGAGGAGACAGGGTAAGAAGATGCGTAAAAAATAAACCTAAACTAACAAAGGTGATGTACCGAGGAATGAAGAACACCTATCTTGTCAATAAACACAAGCCATTAAAATGTGATGCAAGATCATGCACAGATAACAAAATTTGCAGTGAAAGATCAGGAGGATGCAAATGAACACAGAGAGGGTTGAGAATCATCCACAGACATGCATTACTTGCTCCAAAGATTGATACAATACACTACAAAAATTCCAAGAGGCAAAGTCACATTACAGTTTTAAATGGGAGGTTCGAACTCCACAAATTCACCTGCCAAAGAGAAGAAGGGAGGGGCAAAACAGGAATGTTCGACCTTTAGAAAGAAGCCCCTCTTTACAATTTATAGGAAGAATGAGAGAGGGAAGAGAGAGGAAATCCAAATCTACCCCAACCACTTCTAGGTTGCATTTAATTCATCTCATTATGGCGGTGGGTGAGAACCCTAGCAAAAGCGACGAACTGTGTTTTGCATTAAAGTTGGTTGTTGAAATGTTAGTTCTGGCCATTGGCGGTGGGTGAGAACCCTAGCAAAAGCGGCGAACTGTGTTTTGCATTAAAGTTGATTGTTGAAACGTCAGTTCTGGCCATTACTATGTGCCAGAGATGTTTCTTTATTTTATCTCTCCAAACTGAACCAAAATTCAAGATTGACCCCAGAATCGTGTAGAGAATTTCACCAGCTTTCCATTGATATAAAGAACGTGAAAATCTGAGCTCTGGATCGAAAGTTATGGCGATCTGAAGATTTAGGGAAAAAAGAGGCCAAAACGGATCGGCGGGAAAATATTTGAATTTTTCCCACGCTCTGCCACTTGGATGACACGTGTCAGGCTCTGATTCGTCTGCGGGTTCATCCTCTGAATATTCGTTTCGGGCCCTTAAAACTTGGACACGTGGCACTATTTTAGTGGTTCGGGCCTGAGGGGTGCACTTAACAACTTTTCAACCTTCTGACACGTGGCACGTTCTGATTCGTCCGCGGGCCTCCTTGTCTCTTTTCGGCCATTTCACTTTTTCGCGTCCCGCGCGTCCCCTGCGTACCTTTGGCCCAGATGTCCCGGACGAAAATCCCCTCCCCCCCCCCCCTCGCCTGCCTCGGCCGATTCAGGCTTCCTTGTTCCTGTTTGAGGTGAAGACACGTGGCGAGATTCTATTTGTTGGCGGCTCTTTCGGCTTTTCGCGTCCCACGCGTACTTTTGGCCCGGATGTCCCAAACTGTCTGGGACAGATATCTCTGAACCACCCGAAATGGACCGACTTGCGGCAAACCGGCCGATCCGCGTCCCGCACGTACCTCGCGTACCTTTGTCCCCATTGTCCCGGACTACGCGAAACAAAAGACTTAGGTAATTTTTTCCCTCTTTCGGCCGATTCGGCTTTTCGCGTCCCACGCGTCCCGACGTCCCAACTGTCCTGCAAACCGCCTGGACTAGGACTTAGCCGATTTTCTTCATTTTTTCGACCCCCAAGCTTGGTACAACGAACCTCAGTACGACCCGAACCCTTCAGACCCGAAATGCCATAACACAGTCCTGCAACCTTATTTTTTGCATTTCTTCCATTTTCTCAACCTGTCGGGATTTCTTCTTGGGTGGGGGAGTTAGAAAAAGGCCAAGGGGACCCCAAAAAACATGATTTTGGGCCTCGAATCAATCTTACTTGCTCGGGACTGAATAATCTGATGCATGTTATCAAAATTACCCTGGGGGGGCGAATTTTGGATAACAATACCTAAATGATATCAAGTACATTAGGAATTTACTCATTTCTCGCATTAATTTATTTTGAACAGTGGATTGACAGCCATCTAGGAAGTATCACATTTCCTGGAAATAGCATACGCTAGGCATTCCACTGTCATATATCATTTAACTTATTTTTTGTGGTCTTGTTTTTTATTACAGGTAGTTCCTCCTAGCCAAAAAGAAGCTCTCACAATCATCACTGGATCAAGGAGTTAAAATGCACGCAAAAACCATCAACCGACCAACATAAACAGGTATTCCTCCTTGGGCCTTACCCTTATCTATTTTGTCATTAAAAAACGTAAAGAAAATGGTGAACAATTAGCTCAGACAGGCTTATGCTAACACATGCCTAAATACAATAACATGTGCAGGGAAAACAAAGTACTATGCTAGTGCACAAAGATGTTAGTGTACTCCTTAGGTGACGTTAATGCACACATTAGGATGCTAGCACAACCTACTTGTATGTGGTTACAAATTGGTTAGTAGTACATAAATTTGACTTTTTTTTATATATTTCTCAATTTTCTCCACCAATTGACCTCAAAGTTGGACAGTACATCTAAAATGAAACATAGAAAACATCGATAAATTTATATTAATCAACAACAAACTAGAAATAATAGAAGAGGTGGTGTGTGTCCCTCTGGGCATGTTGGAAATGTATACAAGAAAAACTTGCACAAGTGAAAGATAAGCAAATGATAAATAGAAAACCTTCCTCCAAGCTCCTCTTGCAACCTCAATGACAAAATTGTTGAAGTGCACATGCACTTTTTGAATTTCTTCTTGCTATTGGATTGCGGATATTCTAATTAATCTCCAAATGAAGAAATGGCAATGCTACGAGAAAATTTGGACACAAGGAATGTAATGTCTGAATAACAATTTTGGTAGAGGTTGGCTGCAATTGCACAAAGATTCCAGGGATTGTTTGTGAAGGATATTTCCTATTATTTATAATTATAGAAGAAGCCTTGCAGTGTTCCAGGATTCATAATGAGATTTGAATGCATATTATTAAAATAACATTAGAGGAAGTTGCAACAGTTTGAATGGATTGAATATCCATAGAGGTGCGGTAATTTTTCAGTTGGCTATAAGTTTGCATCTGGGAAGGTGGTTATACGTGAAACTTTGTTGCCCCGCCTTTGTAGGATTCTAGAAGTGGAGTTGAGTGTACTGACTAGAATAGTGAAGTGGAGCTTAAGTGGAGGATGAGGAGGTAATTAACCATTTAATTAAATAATTATTTAATTAAATTAGCTAAAAACCATAGGAGTATAGTGTAAGTGTAATTAGAATTAATTTAATTAATTTTAAAGAGATGTAAGTATAATATAATTACTTTAATTAATTCTAAAGGAATGTGATTGATATAATTAAATTAAATATTAAAGGGATAAATACTCAAAGTATGAATTAATTAATTAATTCTAAAGGGGGTGTGAATAACTGAGGATAAACTAGAAATAAGTATGTATATTTAGGGTGTCTACACCACTCCATACATATAGGTGCTTGTTTCCCTATAATCTAGGAAATACCTTTACCCACAAACCTATTCTATGTAATAGATTATAACCGCTCACTAACAATATAACAAATATATTTGTTCACTCATGAGAACACTAACACATGATTTTCCTAACAACCTTGATATGAAGTCTCCAAGGTATTCCATGCCTCACGAGCATTTTTTAACTTTCCAATAATTGTGGATAAATTCTTGGGTCTAAAGCACTTTGGAGATAGAGAAAATCTTAGGTATTTGCCTTTTCTTCTTTGAATTTTTTAGTCTCTTGTGATCTCGAGAAAAAATATTTCAAATTGTAGATAGAGTTTATTCATTGATAACATTCTCTCAAACTCCCTTCCAAATAATAATCGTCTTCATTTAATCTCTCTAATACTCAAATTTGTATCCTTTGAAGATGGAGATATTCATATAAGCACAATTCACTGAAGCCATGATTCTCTTGATAATGGCTAAAAAGCCTTTTGAACCTTTCTAGAATGAGGATCTGATACCAAATGAAGGTTTTGATGTGGAAGGAATGTAAATGAGATTTAAAATGCCTTTAAATGAAGATAATGATTATCAAATATTTCCCATAATAACTAGCCATTAAACTAGTATTGTTGTGATTGAGATTGATGAGAAAATATGTAATTAATAACTTCGAATATTAAATCTCAATCTTGAAGTTTTTTTTGTAAACAAAATCAATGAAAAAAGTGTTACCACTTGGAAACAATTCACCCCATTATTGCTTATTGAAATTAATTAATATACAAACCTATAAGCCATTACAACAAAACTTGTCTATATTTGATGAAAAATTAAAGACTAATAATATCTACAACTTCTAAGTTAGCTAAAGTCAACTCAATATGACTCAAAATATATTCAAGATGACACAATTTGATCCATTAATAAGATATGGTCAACATGCAAGAAGTTGTTATTAGTTTAAGTGACACATGCACAATGATCATTCACCCTAGTCAAAGTAGGCACCTCAACCTCTCCTCAAACGATAAATGGACTTCGATAAGACTAAAACTAGTCATTTATATCTAGAAATGGTGCCCCACCTCTTGTAGATTAATGGATAATGATTTGAACTCAATTACTTCTAGTGAATTGCACTCTAACAGACACTTCCAATCTAAAAATAGATTTATAAAAATAGAATTTTACACTTAACCAAAAAATCACCTATAAAATAAAAAAACAACTAAAACTAATTCTAACACTTAATTATCAAGTGCCCATATTGGCATCATACCCAACATTTATATGTGTATGTATGTACGTACGTAAGCATGTATGTATGTACGTACGTATGCATGCATGCATGTATGTATGTACGTACGTATGCATGCATGCATGTATGTATGTATGTATGTTTGTATGTATGTATGCATACATGCATTCGTATATGTATGTATGTATAGTAACTTATTAACAGTCAATCATTTTTTACAAAAATTGTATCTCAACAATCTATACATCATCAACTATGCTTTAACAACAATATATACAATATTTTGTCTATTCCTACATGCGATTTCATATAAAAATATATTTGTTACTTTTCCACAAAAATAGTACGGTGTGTTAGAACTATTCATTGATTTTAGAAACTTTTATCACCTCAATATTAAAAATAAATTATATATTTAGATTTCACAATTCATCTTCTTTCATTATTGGTATTATTTTTTCTACAAGTGTCTTTAAAAGTTGTTCCAATAAAATTTAACTTTTCACATACTCCAGAGTGTATGTTGATTTGCATCAAGCGTTGACTTCGATTTTGTTCAATATAACAAGGATCAATAATAACACAGAAATAACAAACACCCCACTAGCATCCCTTATTTGTATGGGTTTTACAAGATATTGATATTAGATTGGGTTTTGGCTAAGAGTAGAACATTTCGACTGATTTGTAATAAAACTAGATAGAATGAGTGAGGTTTTTGACAACCAAAACTAGATGATCATGTTCACAAATTATTTTCATATCTGAAAAAATTAGCCATTTTCATAATCATTTCAACTTTAATTGACCAATTTCATAACTATTTCTAAAATGGTCAATCGTATTCTAATTCTCACCTTTTAATGGTTGCCTTTTCTCGTTGCCTAGAAAATAAAACCAAACACTAATTCTCACCCCCCCCCCCCCCCCCAACATGTTTAAATGCAGGTATTTTAATAACAATAATACAATTTAAAGGGGCAAGAAATGCAAGTGGAAACATCTCTATCTTAGAAAAGATAGTGGCATCATAATGGTTTTTTGTTTGACTAAAATTATGGGAGGATGAAATTTTTCTTATGGCGGTTCTTCTAATCTCATAAAGAGATGTTTTTTTATAGATGAAATTTTCTCAATGTCACCAACCCACTACATATGGCCCCACCTATTGTCTAGTCGATGGAGCAAAGTGGACACCCAAAACAATAAAAAAATAAAATGAAATTTAATGTGTTTGAAATTAAGGATCATTTTGTATTTAATGATTGTTGGTTATTTTATTATATATTTTTCTGAGTTTTTATGGTTTATAAATATTAGAGATGTTTTTTTTTAAGAAATATTTAATCTAAAAATTTTTAAGTTCATATTGCACGTTGAATGTAGAAAGAAATCTCTGGATATATTGCATGGAGAGGATTAGCACCAATGTTTCGATTCCCGTACCGGAACCATCATTTAGGTGAATATTTAATCTTCCATATTATTTATCATCTAAATGATCATGTATAACTTTCATCATATTTCTTCTTTAAAATTAAATAATCAATAAATATAGAATTATACATTATTTTCTCTAATTTTTAATCTCTTTTAAATTTGATTGAAATTACACATAACTCTCTATTCCTTATTTAACATTGTACTATTTTTTTAAATCCCATTAAATAATTTAATAATATTATTATTATTCCTTTCTATCCTAATTGATGTAGAGGTCAAATACAAGATCAATTCTTACACAACTCTTAAAGAATATCTGATTGAGGACGGTCCATTTTATCCGGACTTTTGAAAGATAGTTATTTGATTTATTTTTCTACATAGCTAAATACTATATATAGAGTTGAAGAGAATGATGAATTGTGCACCACTAAATTTCATAGGTTTGCAATTGCATTGATGGCTTCCAGAGTTTTGCATTTGTGCTTTGTGTGGCTCGTATTGTCTACCATTTTGCTACATTATGCAGATTGCCATAGCTCAAAGAAGAGGCTTACAAAGCCCTGCAAAAAATTGGTGTTATATTTTCATGATATAATCTACAATGGCCAAAATGCTCATAATGCAACATCTGCCCTTGTTGCAGCGCCTCAAGGAGCTAATCTCACTATCATGACTGCCAATAATCATTTTGGCAATCTGGCTGTGTTTGATGATCCGATTACTCTTGACAATAATCTGCACTCTCCTCCAGTGGGGAGAGCTCAGGGATTTTATTTCTATGACATGAAGAATACTTTCAGTGCCTGGCTTGGCTTCACATTCATCCTTAATTCTACTCACCACAGAGGAACCATTACTTTCAGTGGAGCAGATCCAATCCTGACAAAGTACAGAGATATTTCTGTTGTGGGAGGAACTGGCGATTTCTTGATGGCCAGAGGAATTGCAACCATTTCTACTGATTCATATGAGGGAGATGTTTATTTCCGTCTCAGAGTGAATATCACACTCTACGAGTGTTACTGAATATAAATTCCAGTTTCTTAAAAGAGTCTTTGCCCATCTAGTTGGTATAAAGTGTTCAGAGTCTGTCCTAGTCTGTCTGAGAAATATTTATTCCCTTAGATTTCTCGTATGAAGATGATTATTGTTTTCTGATAAACTTATATATATATATATATATATATATTTTATGTATAATTATTTTTGACATCAGTTTGTTGTTTATTTCATATAATGTCAGTCGCGTGTCTCCTCTTTTCCACTATATATATAAAAGATAAATAAATAAATTTACCCCTCGTAATAACTTTTCATAAAGGCAAGGGTTTTTTAACCTTTTCGTGTAGATTTGTTGAATAAATGGAAAATGTATTGGCTAAGAGTTTTTCTCCCCAAAAATTGCAGGCGTGTGTGTGATAGTTCTGTATATCGGAGAAGCACCATGGATTTGTTGGTTCAAAGAATGTATATGTGAATTATGTGAGACGTGAATTGATCCAAGACAAAACAAAGTATGCATAGAAGACTGCAAATTACGAAAATACAAGAGAGATAATTGTAATAACGCAAAAATAGCTCCAACTCAATACTTCATATATTAGAATGATGAAGTGATGTACATATATAAGAGGAGGAAAGTGTAACCACCACATAGATCGGTGGTGAATAACTATCAGTATCAATGGTGAATAACTCTCACTAACTGATAAGCTAACTCTACACAAATGCTAAGCTAACTCAACACAACCAATACACCTAAGAAAGCATATCCCGTGAGTGTAGGAAAGTTACAAGTAAATAAAAAAACACAAGGAAAATGAATGTTCTACACTAACACCCCCCATAAGCACATCTTAGGTGGGCAATGCAAAAGGAAAGTGGGACCCGACAACAAGGCATAATGAGGTACCCACGTACAATGTAATATCTCATAAGATAGAGTAAAAAGAGAAAACCCAGTGGGAAAAAACTCCCCCCAAAAGAGAGATCTGAAGAAGTGAAGAGGCTAGAAGGCCCCCTACAGATGATGAATTTGTTGATGTAGACCACACCCCAAGAAGATCACGTAGATGAACGAACTTAATCTCACTGAATGGTTTAGTGAAAATGTCAACAAGCTTCTCTGAAGAATAACAGAATATCAAATCGATGACCCGCTCATAAATGAGCTCCCGAATGAAGTGCATGTGAATCTCAATGTGTTGGTCCTTTAATGAAGGACTGGAATCCTACATATCTAGATGGTGCTCTAGTTGTCACAAAAGTTGATTATAGGTTGTCTGATCTGGATGCCAAGCTCAGAAAGAATCCCCTGAAGCCAAATAGCCTCAGTAGTTGCGTTAACAACCCCATGTACTCTGCCTCTGTGGATGATAGAGAAATATTATTCTGCTACTTGGTCGACCAACTGATAGGACTAGAACCCAATGAGAAACTGTAACCTGAAGTGGACTTACATCACTCGGTATCACTAGCCCAATCTAATTCTTTGTAGCCGGCCAGGTCAATGTCTGAACCAACCCTATAGTGAATGTCATATTTGTGTGATCCCTGAATGTAGTGCAAAATCCTCTTAGTTTTTTTTCAATGCAACTCATGGGGTTCCGGCATGAGCCTCGAAACAATACTAACGGCATATGAGCTATCAGGTCTGGTTTGAGTCAAGTAAATAAGGTTGCCAACAAGTTATCAATAGAAAGTAGCATCGACCAAGGGTGTGTAACAGTCATCCTCAAGCTTGAGTCTAGATAAGAATGGATTCGAAGATGGCTTATAGTCAACCATGTGAAACTGATCCAAAAGATCGAGAGAGTACTTGGGTTGTGCAAGTGAAAGCCCTGAATCAGACCATGTGGTCTCAATGCCAAGGAAGTAGTGCAGTAGACCCAAGTAAGTCATGGTGAATCTATCATGAAGAGTTACCTTTGCTACTGAGATAGATGATGAAGTACTCCTAGTGATCAAATGGTTATCAACATAAAGTACTAGTATCAGTAATGAATCATCCCGTCGTAATAGATATACATTGGGATCTTAATGGTACTAAGTGAAACTAGAAGCCGGGAGGAAGGAATCCAGTTTTGCAAACCAAGCTCGAGGGGCCTTATTGATGCCATAGATGGATTTCCTAAGTTTGCAAACTAAGGATGAATCCTAAAAAAAACCAGATGGTTGCTCTATGTAGATCTCCTTCTATAGGTCTCCATGAATAAAATCACTCTTCACATCCATCTAGTGCACACCCCAGCCATGTGCTGCGGCTAAAGAAACTTTGAGTCTAATCGAATTCATCTTGGCTATCGGTGCAAAGGTCTCTGATTATTCTATGTCGGCTACATGAGAGAAACCCTTGGCTACCAAACGAGCCTTGTACTTATCAACTGACCCATCTGTTGCAAATTTGGTCTGATATATCTAGCAACATCAAACCATCTTCCTTCCCTTAGGAAGTGAAGTCAAATCCCAAGTGTGATTACTAATTAAGGATTTATATTCCTCATGCATAGTACTATCCCACTTAGGTATACCTGATGCCTCTCATAATGTTTGTGGATTTGTCATTAAATCATATAAGGAATTTTTCCTACTCTGATAGTCTATCGAAGTACATTTGTCATCCTTTGGATTGTCTGCCCAAGTGCCTGCACTCTGAAGTGTCTACCTAGCCCAAGGAGGGCCTGAAGTGGGTGATTTATGTGTCGAATCCTCATCCTTTGAAATATGGCTATAAGTATATGAGTATGACTCCTCATTACTCTACTCGCTATCAAACTCACTCTTAAAACTAGAAGAAGTAGAAGACTCTACCTCAAGATCCTATTGTGGATTATCTGAATCCTCAGAATTCTCATCAAAAGTGAGTGAAGTCAAAATAGATGGAGAAGCATCAAGTAAAGATTCATTAGGACTCTCATGAAACTCAACACTTCTCTCGATGAACAACTCATGAGTAGTAGGATGGAGAAGTTTGTAGCCCTTTACCCCCTCTAAATACCCAACAAATATGCAAGGTTTGGATTGAGGCTCATTTTCCTTGTGTTTCTTTTTGGGAATGTGTGTCATTGTTGGAGATTCAAAGACCTTGAAGTGCTTAACTTCCATTTTCTCATTGTGCCAAGATTCAAAGGGATTTATACCTTTCAAATATTTGTGGGGAACCTAGTTTTATATATAATAGGCACGATCAATGGCTTCTCCCCAAAACTGTGAAGTCAAATATTTAGAGTAGATCATATTGTTTGGTATCTCTTTTAAGGGCTGATTTTTATGTTCTTTTATGTCATTCTACTGAGGAGTGTAAGGCAATGTCCATTGTAGATCAATACCCACTGTGGTGCAAAAATTCTCAAATATGTTGCTAACAAACTCCCCCATTATTTGTTCGAAGAACTTAGATGCATTTCCCATATTGTTTCTCAGCAAGTTCCTTAAAGTCCTGAAAGTAATTGAACACTTCATATTTTTTCCTAAAGAAGTAGACCCATGTATATTTGGAAAATTCATCTATGAAGGTGAGAGAATATTTGTCCCTGGTGAAAGAAGGGTGGGTAAAATTCCCAGTGACATCACTATGATTCAATTCTAAAGGTGTTAAATCTCTCCAAGCTTTTCCTTTGTCAAATTTCTCTTCATGGTGTTTCCCAAAAGAAGAACCCTCACAAAGTCCCTTTAAGAAACAAACTCTAAGAAATCATGTAAACATGTCAAGTTGACTGAGCTACTCAAGGTAGTGGTAGTTAAAATGGCCAATCCACTCATGTCATAATATAATAACGCCATCTGAATGTGTGAGAAATGCAGTAGGTGAAACATTAGGTGTAAAGTGTGAGATGGTATATAACCTAACATTGTGATCTATCCTTCCTACTGCTAGTGTAGTGTCACTATGAAACTCCCTGATCTCAACTAAATTTGGATCAAATATGACTCTCATGCCCTTGCCTATATGAGTCATCTGATACATTGACAAGAGATTAGTTGAAAGTGAAGGTACACTGAGAACTTTTGTGAATGTTCCACCTTCAACTTCAATTGACCCTCCCTGAAACTGTGGCTATAGTATCATCACCCAAAGTGATAGAAGATATGTCGTAGGGCTTTATGGAAGAAAACTCAACCTATGATGAACCCATGTGGTGTGAAGTACCGGAGTCGATAACCCAAGAAGGATTAGATGAGGATGCAACTGCAACTAGTGCCTTTACCTTAGGTTTTTCTTTACCTTTTTCCTTTGCCTTAGTAGATTCTTGATTTGAATAATATTGTTTGATAGATTCATGGACCCCTATGGTGTTCTTCTCATAGAGATGAATAAGGTGATCAATCTGCTTCTTCATACATTTGTGCTCATTGTGCCCAAGTTTGTTGTAATATAAACACTTAACCTTTTCCTTTTTAGGTTTCCCATTTGAACGGGAGGTTTCAGTGGTAGACTTGGAAGAGGTAGTGGATTTATGTTCTTTCTTCTTTTCTATATCCTTTCTCTTTTGTTTCTTCTCTTTGTTGCTAGAGGATTTCTATTTCCCATTCCTGATAATTAGGGCTTGAGGTTTGGATGACTTCAAGGTGCCCATTTAGATTAGCCTGTCTTGTTCCTTAGTAAAATCAGCAATAAAGTCATCTAAATATGGCATAGATCATGTGGATCCAAGAGTCGTCTTGGTAGCATAAAATGTAGAGACAAAGATATAGTAGTCAAGACCTAGTTTGGAAAGCACTGAAAGAACTAGTTATTCATCCTTCTTTTCTGTTCCACAATCCTTCAACTACAATTGTAAGGACTTGAGCTTGGTAAAGAAATATTCCAAAGTGTCAAATTTTCTAGGACATAATCTTATAAGTTTTAATCCTTGCTCATGACCCCTCATAGTGTCAAGTTTTCCAAACAAGGTTTCTAAGGTTTTCCACACCTGATTGGGAGATTTGGATGACTCCATGTGAAAGAGGAGTTCAAGAGACACTAAAAGACATAAGATACCAAAAGCTTCATCACATTTAGTAAACCACTTAACTTTGTACGTGTCTTCACTAGGCTCAATTTCTAAACCCATTGTGATATGGTACAAACCTTTACCCTTAAGTAAAATGGTCATCTTTTATTTCCATTCCTAGTAGTTAAAAGGTTGAAGTGGGTTAATTTTACTTAGATCCATTAGTGCGGAAAGAGAAGGTGACGTAGTTGTTATAGAAAATAATGAAATGTGCGGAAAGAAAAAAGTGTCGAACAAAGGAGAAAACACAGTGAACACCCCCCTGAGACTATATCAAGCGGCCCGCCACAGTTTTGGCACTTTATAACTTAGTATATTTTACAGAATTAATAGGTCAAATGCACAGGAAATGAAAAATAATTAACTTTTTCATAACATGGAACTCGATTTTGAGCTACTGATCAAAAGTTATTACAATAATTATTTCCCGTAAATAAGCCCCATTTTAAATGAATTTGCACTAAAACTTGAAATGCACTTTTTTAGCAAAAAAAGGTGGGGAGTGCTGAACCCAAGATTAGTTTGTATTGTGGCCACGTTGGATCAAGGATATCTACACTGTGGCCCTTAAATTTCCACAGATCTAAGTATAGTGAACAACTCTACTGTGGGACTCAAAACAATAACTCAAGTAGGATCTTTAATGCATGTATGGGCTATTGGAAACTTTGTTGTAGGTCTGAAACAACTCTTGGTCATAAAAATGCCCTTTCCAAGTCTACAACTCAACCTCTAGATATGGATAAATATTCCAGGGAGCCTACAATAATGCTTTAGGGCCTGCAAAATACCTCAGAAGCCTGCAAAAAAAACAATCTCCAAAATTGTATATGCACTATGTGGGCCTATAAACATCATAATCTTTTAAATAGGCTATATACCCATAAACCAGGAAAAATCAACACCAAAAAACACCCAAATGTTGTGCAAATAATGACCTCAAATGAAAATAAACTTGCAGAATAATAACCATACAATCTCAATACCAGCTCGACTCTGATATTGTATAGGAGAAGTGCCACAGATCTGTTAGTTTGGAGAATGCACAAGTGAATGATGTGAGACGTGAATTGTTCCAAGACAAAACAAAGAATGCATACAATACTACAAACTATGAAAATACAAGAGAGATAATTGCAATAATGCAAAAATAGCTCCAACTCAATAATCCATATATTAGAATGATGCAAATGATGTACATATATAAGAGGAGGAAAGTGCAACTACTACCAAGATCAATGGTGAATAACTCTCACTAACTGATAAGCTAACTCAACATTAATGGTAAGCTAACTCTCCACAACTGGTACACCTAAGCAAGTATATCCCATGAGTGTAGAAAAACTCAAAGTAAATAAACAAATACAAGGAAAATGAATATCCTACACTAACACTGTAGACACCCTAAAATGTCGCATTACGCATTCTAAACATCCAAAATCATCATGTAATCACTTCACGGCACATTACAACCATTACCACTGCTTTTGATATATTATGTTATTTTACGACCTTTGATGAAATTTTATGACATTATCCCAAATAAATTTCAATCATTCCTATTGATATTAAAATAATTAAATAAATCCTACACATATCCATTTCCACCTCACCTCTTATCCACTTTCACTTCACTAATTAACATCTCAAGTTAACTAGAGCAAAACAAATCAATTAAAGATAAAATCATTAAATATGTGCAAGAGGAAAAGTTTAGATTAAATCAAATCATGCTTTCGAGTTATCTAAATGTATCTCATAAAGCATGGTATTCCAAAAATAGAGAAAATCTCCCCAAAGCTAAAACTCACTTTTCAGTGAATAAAAAAAAAGACATGAATTTAATATTTCAATGCAAAAGCTAAAAATATTCAAAAGGCATGCCACCTTTTCCAACTCAATGATAACTCACTCAATCAAGCTCAAAATAACAGTTTATCTTGCCAATCAAATTGGAAACTCAAACAAATCTCTCTAATCATGCTTTAGTTAGCTTTAGATCAGAAAAATCAATCACATAAATCAAGGATTTGGGATTCTCTTCCCTCGTCTATAAATAAACACTCATTCCTCTCCATTTATCATCTCTAGAAGCTTAAGAATTTGCATCCTTATTGTGTTGAATTGTCAATCAATTTTACACACCATTACATTATCCATTTGATCAAAAAAATTCTAATCAATTCAATCATCAATCATTTACATTTCTCGTAGCTTAAATCCACTACCATTCGGAATATTTATTTGAGCATCCACATCCAATTGGTCTAGAGATTCAACAAGCTTAGTGCTTCTTTCCAAGCTTCAGTCAATATCATTTGAGGTTGCAATGAGGTACGAAGGAAGGATCGAGTTTGCATTGTGTTTGTTTTTGTCCCTTATTTTGCATTTTCTTTTTATACCTTTTTGGCATTCCTAGTTGAACACCCACACATTTCTAATATATTTTTACCATTCTCACTTTTTTTCATGTTTTTTTTCTTGTTTGAGGACTATTGACCAAATTTCAGGACATTTCATGTAGTAGATTGCAAGAAGTTCCAAAAAAACTAATCATTTTGGTCATGATCTAACATTTTATGTGTAAGTACAGGTGATCTACGCTTCCATGACATCATTTGGGCTAGCGTAGCACGTAATTTATGCTAGCATCACGATATTTGCATTTACGTCACACAACATGCACTAGTATGTGTTTGTTTGCATCTCCATAATTAAACCTACATTTTCATCATATTATATGTGTTACTATTTTATACTAACTTGGTTTGTTGTGCAGATATGCATCTACATTCAATTCAATGTGTCAGCATGATTATGGATGAATTTCCATTGTATTCAGTGTGCCTTTGTTTCTAATATAATTCAACTATGTTTGTTTTCATGTCATCATCTTCATTCTCTTGCATGTATTAGTGTGATATCATGTGCATTTTCGTTATCTTACATACGCTAACGTTTCTATTTTTAACTCTATAGTTGTAAGTTTACATTTCTATGAGCTTCATGTGCTACAGTTATGTTAAGTGTGTTTACATTCTATTAGGTTTGTTTCCACTATAACAAGGTGCATGTGTATTGTCTTAGGTGTATTTTTGTTCACTTTAACTATATTTTTGTTCATTTTCATTGTGTTACTATTTTGTACTTAATTTATAGTTTCCAGATTTTAACTAATTCTTTGTTTATTATTTTTATGTTCCTTTCCTGATTATATCCTACAAGTTTATGCAGAAAAAAAAATCCTAATTCATTTCTTAATCATTTTTTCTAACCAAGATACATCATTTCTAATTTTTATATTTCATTTTTTACATTTCCTGAAACTATCTTTTATTTATTTATTTATTTTTCTAAAAACATTACTACAACTTTATCTCAATTTTTACCATTTCCCAAGGGTTTTTGGATATTAAAAATTTGTGAAATTTTTTAAGCCCCCTTCACATGATAGATCTTATTCTAATATTTCTAATGATATAACGTAGACTTCAAACGGAGTAACAAGAAAAACGTCATGCCTTCTGCAAGGTACCCCTATCAGAACTGAAATTTAAAGTATTTCATTTCACTTCAATTTCAATTTCTAATCTATCTCTTTTCTTATTAACTTTTCTAATCAATTTTTCTTATTTTCCATGTCTTTCTTGCATTTCTAACATCTATATTTTTATAATCAAAATTGTGTATGCTCTTCTCTCGCACCCTTTTTGGGCAATCTTGAGAATCAAAAACAATTGAGATTTTCTTCATAATCTAATCTAGCACAAATATAACAGATTTTCTAAGTTTTTAATTTTTCAAAACCAAGCCGCATATCTTCTCTTGTACCCTTTGGGTGAACTTGAGAATCAGAAATGGTAAAGTTTCTCTTCTTGTGTTTGGATAACTTGTTTTTTGCAGGATCTAAAGAGATTGCCATGAAGAGAAGCAGAAATCAAGAAACAAACTACTAACACATTTATATATAGGTTTCATTGGTCAAAGAAAACTAAAAATTGTAAAAAATATGGTATAAGTGTACTTAACCTTGTCAATTACGCAATTATTTTACACATTTCAAAGGTTGAAAGAACCTTGTCTTCTATACACTCGTATTTACACGTAGCAACATGGATCTCATCACCACTTACCTACACCAATGGTGTGGACTTCACTTCCACGCACCTCTCATACTACATTTAATTCTACTTGAGACCTAGTCTCAAAAGAACATTCAAAACTTTCCTCGCCTCTATCCCCTGCTTACAGGTAAAGATGGCATGATTGGGGTTATTGTGAGTATATGCCTAAAATAGATGTAACAACAAAGTCTGTGGAATCATCCCTATAAATTATTTACAGATAAGTAAGGACACCATGCTTAATCACTCCCTCATTACCCTACCATCTAATCACAAATTCCATCATTAGAGTGGTGATTCACTCCTTTAAGAGGGCTCATGATTAGGTGAGATTCTTTCAGCATTCTAAGGGTTCCCCATACTACTTTTGTCCCCATACAAATTTGATATAAGGTTTGGAATATATAGAAAGATGTTTCTTTTTGGAGTGATAATAGTCTTCCATCCACCCATTTCACAACATTCTTCTTGTTGCATTTTCATAAAAACGCTACAATTCCCGAACATATTTTTCCTATAAAGCCAAAACAAATAAAAATAGCATTGATTGTTTGTTATTTGAAAACACTCTTTTTATAGACCAAGCAAACAAACTTGTTAGTTTCAAACCCAATCAAAATTAGAATTTGTGTTCCACAACACAATTTAGTCAAAATGAGAATCAAACCAATCCAATCCTATATCAAAATTTAATCAAATAGACCAATCCAAAACAAGTCCTACATTTTTGGTACATAGTATTTGATCAGCAAACCAATCCAATCCGGCTGAATCTACTTAAATCAAAATCAAACTTTATCCAAATTTGAATCATAATCTTATTCCTTTGGATACACAAATCCAAAGCCAATAAAAATTTGTCCAATCCAAATCCAAAGAATCCAATAAAAACGTATGCTTTAACAATCCAATCAAGATCAAAATTTGTGACTCAAATCAAATCCAAATTTGATCCTAAAATCAAATCAAATCAAATTATTAGACTTTGGATACTCACATCTAATTTTAAGCAAATCAGTCTAAACAGACTCTAAAATCACATCTAATCCATCAAAAATATTATACTTTAAATACAAAAAATCCAAAGTTAAGTAAATAATTCCTAACAAACTCTAAAATAGAATCAATCCAGTCAAAGCCAAATCCAATTTAAATTTCAATCAAAGTCTTATCCTTTAGATACCTGCATCCAAAGCTAAAAATATCCAAGTCATTCCAACCAGACTCTAAAATCAATTCAAATCAAATCAAAAAGTCCTATACATTAGATACCTACATCCAAATCTAAGAAAATCCAAACCAGTCTAACCAGACTCTAAAATCACATCAATCCCAACCAACTCAAATTAAAATCAAAATATCAATCTATTTGATCTAAAACAAAGTCTTTTATTCCTTGTAACTTAACATCAAATCAAGCACCCCTTGATCTCAGATGTGGACATACAAAAATAAAACAACATGTCATTTAAATGACACAACTAATGATGCTTTATTAGTAAAAATTCATGAGATGTCAAAATGGAAACTTTATAAATGATGGGATCATTGATTCTTGTCAAGTCCAAAATGTTTAGAACCACCAATATAACAAATCAATCAATCAACCAATCATAATCTCTAGTAAAGAAACTACTTCATGTGAAATCAAATGAATACAATTCACACCTCTAGGAGAAATTATTTCTAGTGTACTCCATCAATTATCAAAATCTAATATGGTAACCTACCCAATCACAAGACCCTTCATAGCATGGCAACCAAAACCTATGTGGTATAAAGAATCAAAATATTGTGAAACCCATTGTATCAACGAACACCATACATATTTTTGTTCGAGGCTCCGTCATTATTTCCAATATTTAATTGACATTGAAGATATTAAATTTGAATACACATATAATTCCAAAATGCCAAACAATAAATTGAAATTGTTTCAGGACCCCTTTCTAACTCATGGTACAAATAAAAAATATAAAGACAACAACCAGTCATCAAACAATGTTGAGTTTGATTATATCATTTCATTGCTAGATCCTATGCATCACACCCCTAGTTGTGTTGTAACAACATGAAAAAAATAAGTTTGGAAACTTTTAGAAAATCATTCTTCCATATCCATAACACCTCAAATGCCTAATCCTAAATCTATTTCTAATCAAAAAACATCCAAAGTTAAATCTTCCTCTGATTGTTATGACATTATCAAACAATTAGATAAGACATTTACACAAATATCTCTCATGGAGTTACTCCAAACTTCACCTGCACTTCCAGAAATCCTTACTCGCACACTACATGATGCACATGTTCCTAAGTATATCAATACACAACAATTTCAAGTTTTAATCGTAAATACTTTGTCAAAAAATATAATCTTATCATTTGGTCCTCATGACCTTTTGATTATTAACATCATAAACATCAGTTTCTTATACATTAAAGCATTCATCACTAATCAAAAAAGGAAAAGAGTGCTTATAAACAATGAAGCAACATTGAATATTTTCTCTATGAAACTGTTAATATGCCTTAGATTCCCATATGCAAATCAATCCTTTTCTCTCAGCATCCTTATATTCATAGACGATAACCACATTAACGCTTAGATCCTTTTAAAACTCCAACCATCTGCATATTCTACCCCATCTACGCTAGAAATCATTGACAAAGGTATTGGAGAATATAAACTCCAAAATACTCTCCACATTGGAAAATTAACTTTATCTACACATAGCCTCTTTGATGAACTATCCAATACAATCATATTAATTAAGGACCTTTCCACCCACACTGTGGACTTGGACCTTGTCCACCCAAGTCCCATAAATCAGGACTAATCAAATCACATAATCATGGACCTCTTCCAAAATGATGAGTCCATTATGGACCGTAATCCACAAAAAATAAAAAAAAATAAAAAAAAGTGAATATATATATATATATATATCCCATAGCCAACACCTAATCAAAGCGCTATTTTAAAATTAAAAATGGAAAATAACAAAATACTTATACTTGTGTACTCTCCACACTAAAGGATGTCGCTTGTCTAAACATTTCTTAATTTTTCGTCCATTGGAAAATATCTCAATCATATCATCATCATATTTTCACACTCTTCACCTATCTATTTCATGGCATCATAACACACGAGTAAATAATGGTTCCTTTTTAGGTGTTGTGCATCTCATCCCTCTTATGGTTTCTCCCATTTTGGATACTTTCACCTATATTCCTATCTAGAAGCTTACTGATGGCAACTCCTTCTTTGACAGAAACTCTCTCCTTAGCAAACAAAGTACTAAAATTATTTACCCGTATCTTTTGATCTCCTATCTAAGTCTTCGGTGTTGAGATATCGCATCCTACTAGTTTTGTGGGGCTGAGATTTAGGGGTAAATGTTCCTTCCCAATAAGTACAATTTAAACACACAAGGAAAAATAAATTTTCAAAAATATTAAACTTACAAATCATTACTCCTTTCATCCTTCACAATCTTCGGTGACGAGCTTACACTTCTTACTGGTACTATGAGACTGGGAAAGGAGGGAGGTATCATTACTCACCTACATTTTGTCTTTGGTGTTGACCCCTTGCCTCTTACTGGTAACATGAGACAAAACATAGGGGTCGTTTCAAAAACAAGAAAAACAATAAAAATAAAGCCTTCAAAATAACAAGTCCTTAATCCTATAAAATCCCAAAAACTAAATTTAGTTTCTCATGTTAAGAGAGACAACCATCACTTCAACCAGATCTTGTCAATAAGTAGGCTACCTACCGGTCTAATTCTAGTCAAAACCTATATAGTTAATTCATCTTGGAATCAATAAGATAATCTTACTTAGAGATGCATCACATTTTCCCAAATGGACCATTGTTAACCTCATATCATTACATCCATCATCTTCATTTTCACATCACTATCTCATTTGTCTTACATCCTTCTTAGATCTTGGTGTT
Organism: Taxus chinensis; assembly: GCA_019776745.2. Lineage (NCBI taxonomy): Eukaryota > Viridiplantae > Streptophyta > Pinopsida > Cupressales > Taxaceae > Taxus > Taxus chinensis. The sequence goes on from CM034153.1 coordinate 15,396,859, forward strand.
GAGCCCTCACATCTTACTATTTGTGTGGACTCAAGGGTGGAGTCATACATCCTATCACTATATCATATACAACATTCTACCAATGGAATGAAATGTTTACATTTGTTTTAACATGAGTTCAGACAGTGCACCCTTTACCGAGTCAAAAATCCAAATAATCAAAAAATACAAAACAACAAATATTTTTATCCAAAAATCTAAACATCTAAAATCGTTCCAAAATTAAATAAATAGGACAATATATTGTCCACAAAATCATAAACCTCTACAAAACTAGCAAACATCAAACAAACACTAAAATATTATTCCAAATAATACTAAAAAATCAAAATTACAATCTACAAAACATATATAGAAATTTGTAAACAAATTAAAGCATCTCAAATCACAAAACATTTGACTTATATCCTTGGTGTCTGTTCCAAATATCCAACAACAATCAAAATATCCCACACTCAAAACCCTTACATGTGTCCTTGCTTGGGGAAATCTTGGCTCTCAGTTTCTCCCTTTACATGTATCCTTTCTTGGGATTTGACCCAATTAAATCAATCTTTATCCATATCTAAATAGTGTCACTCGACCCCACTCCTCAGTCTGATACGATATTACCCCTTTTATGCATCCTTACTAGGGGAAAAATTAATAAATCAATCATCACTATAGAACACATTAAGGATAAAGTTAAATATATTTATTTTAAGTTGTTCTGCATTGTTACTTTTCACCAATTACAAGTTTAATGTTGATCATCTTGGTTTATTTGTAATCATGGTGCCAACATTTATTGTGTATATTAGGTTTTTTTACCTCTATGTTTGTTGTGTGTATATATTTTTATGCGCATAATGGTTTAATCGTCATGGTTGTTTAATAATCATGGTGCTAACTCTAATGTGAAAAAGTAAAACAAGTTGCTCCAAAATACAAAATCTAAATGGAAGATCAAGTTATGAGCAATTTTAGTCATACCATTATTACAAGCATTAATGTATTTGATTCAAAAAATAAAAACAATCATGTGAACATAATTCCATTAATCACATAATTCTCATCATATGTTTATCATATATAATCTACCATCATCAACTCAACCACTTCTATATTTAACCCTTCTTCCAAATTCACCTCTCAAACCCCTAATTTTGGTCTTTGATCCTCCCTTTCCCATTTTTTGAGCCCATTTTTCCTGTCTCTAACATGACAGTCTCTTCTTCCTCCTATCAATTGGTTTTCTACCACTTTATCACGTCACCCACTCGCTCGATGGGTCACCCCCTTAGCATAATCTATACCCACCAGGGAATCCAAATCCTTCATTGGGGAAAATCATCAAGTTCATCACACTTCCTCATCTTCCATCATCAGGCATTCACACTCATATCCATTCACGTATCTACATGTGTCTACTATCTTTAAAGTGTTATTACTTCATAATAACACTTTAAAGAGGGGAAAATGTAGACACCCTAAAATGTCGCATTACGCATTCTAAACCTCTGAAATCATCCCATAATCAATTCATGACACATTACGACCAATATGACCAATTTCCAACACTTTTGATATATTTCACTATTTTACGACCTTTGATGACATTTTATGACATTGTCCTTAATAAACTCCTATCATTCCTATCACTCACATAAGGTCTTAAATTATTAAATATTCATACTATAAACCTTATTACACTCATATCTCATTCTTAGGATTAATTAATTAACCTGATCACTCTTATTATTCGTCCCCTATCCCATTAATTAATTTTATTAGCTACTTTTATATTAAAATAGTTAAATAAATCCTACACATATCCATTTCCACCTCAACTCTTATCCACTTTCACTTCACTAATTAACATCTCAACTAGATAAAAAAAAATCAATTAAAGATAAAGTCATTAAATATGTGCAAGAGGAAATGTTTACATTAAATGAAATCATGCATTTGAGTTAGCTAAACATATCCCATAAAGCATGACATTGCAAAATTAAAGAAAATCTCCCTAAAGCTAAAACTCGCATCACTTTTTTGGATGAATAAAAAAAAAGACTCGAAATTAATATTTCAATGCAAAAGATAAAAATATTTAAAATACATGCTACCTTTTCAAATTCAATGATAACTCACTTACTTAAGATTAAAATAGTAGTTTATCTTGCCAATCAAATTAGAAAATCACACAAATATCTCCAATGATGATTTAGTTACCTTTAGATCAAAAAAATCAATCACATAAATCAATAATTTGGCATTCTCTTCCCTTATCTATAAATAAACACTCATTCCTCTCCATTTATCATCTTTGGAATCTTAAGAATTTGCATATTTATTGTGTTGAATTTCCATTCAATTTTACACATCGTTACATTGTCCATTTGATCATGAATATGCTAATCAATTCAATCATCAATAATTTACATTTCTCGTAGTTGAAATCCACTTCCATTCAAAACATTTCTTGGAGCATCCAAATCCAATCGGTCTAGATATTTAATGAGATTTTTTCTTCATTCTAATCTTTAGTTAATCTCATTTGAGGTTCCAAGGAGGTATGAATGAGGGATCAGGTTTTCATTGTGTTTGTTTTTTCCCTTATTTCACATTTTCTTTATATACAGGTTCTACAAGGTTTTATTAGATTCTCTGAGGGAGGAAGAACATCTTGGGTAATAAAAAACTTAGAACAAGGAGAAAAGCACAACACCACCACCGCTAGCTAAAATATCATATCCATGTTCACAGTTTTAAGCAGTAATTTTATTATGCCGAAAGGCATCCAATTATGAGGGTCATTTCCCAGGGAGTGTACGTTTTTTCCAGGAAATTACCATTACTTTTCCATACCACATATTATGTTTTCCACATGGACATATGTTACTTACATTTGGTGAAACACGCATATTATTTGCATTTGGTTTTTTGCGGTTCTTTTTCAACGACGTCATTTCACATCCATTAACAAAACAAATGATTCAGCCCACTCCACCTTTTTGGTTGACATTGTGTCTCTAGAAGGCATAGATTTATAGTTTCTAATGTCATCCGTGGATAATTAAGTTTAATGTGTGTTTTATTTTGTTATCTCTACAACTCCATTTTCCTGTGCTACTGTAATTTGGGTTTATGTCTATCTTCGCTGACCATACAAATAAATAGCGGTGACAACTGATGAATGGGACTCCTCTAAATATGTAGGTAGACTAATCACTTTTAATTGTGGTGATGCTCACTTTTGTAGTTGATTCTACCTTGCACGGCTTCCCTTGACACAAAAGCATGGGATTCTACTATTACTTTGTTTCAACTCTTCCTTCCATATAAATAATGTTCTTAAGAATAAGGCATGCATGAGGAATGAAATATGCCTTATTATATTTTTAGATATTTCCCTATCATTTTTGTACATTTTTTATAGGGATCACTAGTCATATATAATAACAAGGGTTGGGTTGCAGCAGCAATACCTGCCGTAAAAGCATAAAAGCAAATTGTTTGTATGCGAAGAAAGAAATTGGTAAACTATTATCATATTTTCCGAAGTCTAGAACTTCTGTGTTGGTATTATTGGCATGGGTAAACTATGCAGGCCCATTTTATGCCATCACCATATATACAATATATATCACAAAAACAAAGACAACAGAAACTGACACCTGAATCCACGTTGATGACATTGTGCTAGGAGGCATCTGTAGCTTCTTCATCATTAGGTGGGTCAAAGATAGCATCCTCAGTAAGGCTAGAGCACAACCTTTTCATAACCTGCAGAAGAACTTTGAACATTTTTGTTGTGAATCTACTCGCTATATCAATTTCAAAGCCTGGATTTGAATAAAGGAAACGATATTTATTTAGTTTACAGCCTATTTCGAATTCAATATAGCTAGAAATGCTTACATGTTCAGATCTCATCATTAATCCACATGCATTAAGTCATTTCTTTGTAAATTACATGCAGTTAGAATAGAAAATGTCTATGGTAAAAAGAACTTTAAGACCTAAAAGCAACTACAATATTAGGAATGTAATTATATAAACATGACTAGAATTTAAAAAGGATAAACATGATCAATTCAAAAGCATATAGCTAAAATGGAGATATTCCAGCAAGTTATAAAAAATAATTAACAACATCTTTATTCTAATAAGCTCAACACCTTCTTTGTTGTTCCAAACTTCAACTACAAGTAACAATGTCAGTTAGCTATATAAGTTTCCACCTTTTCTTCAACCAAAGTGATGGTTCATCTTGGCCAATAAGGAAAGCTTTCACCAATTTGAAAGATCAATTTAATTTAAACTTTGGAATGGATAAATCATGATACAACTGTCACCGGAAAAGATAAAATGGGATAATCTTCAAGGTACTTTCGTAACTACAAGAAGTTCAGATAGCATAAGGGTAAATGCCGAAGGCCAAAAACAATAGTATTGTTATTTAGGATTCAATGTAAAAGTTTGTTAATCCATGCATATTAAACAAAATGTGTTTGAAATGTATAAATATAAGCATATAGCTTATTGTTTTATGTATTAAACTATGATGATACAAAATGATGAGAAGTAATAATTTATGCTATTACGAATTTGATTTTAAGAAATGTTGTGGTGTATGAAGTGGAGCTCCAGTTTTAGATCTACAAAAGAAATATGGAGTAGTATTACAAATTGTGTTTCATTTGTATTTGAAATGAAATAGCTGAAACATATGTGTGTATGGGATAACTGATTTACCTTAAAATGATGGCGCTGACAGTGTTTGGCTTGAAGATGCATAGTTGCTTTCTTGTGACTGAAATTGAGATGGAATGCCTACAGGAAATGAATGTGAGTATTAGTATGAGTATAGCATATAGTATTCGCAATGTTGTTGATTATTGAAAAGTAGGTGAAGGCAACATACTTTCATCTGGAGTAGTTGTCATTTGTCTGATGATATTATTTTTGTCTATTGTAAAGATGTCATGCAATGTAAAGTGTGATAGTTGTTCTATAACAACTTCTTTGTCTTCTATGTATTACGGATATGTTGTAGCAGTAAGAAAGGTATCAATTCAGTTCGAAACTTATTTTTAGCTATGCATTGGATGGATGTTTTGTTTATGCTTTTAATGTTGCATAGAAGACGGTGACAATATGCATATAGGCATTCCTATTCACAGTTACTGCAATATGCTATATCTACATGCAATGGTGGTATACGGCCAATAGTCAAGTTACGTTTTTTACAAATTGGTTCAAATGGGCTGGAATAGGCCTTTATGACGGTCAATGTTCCTTCAACCTGTGCAACAACAAAAACAAGTTTTGGTGTAATTTTTTTTTTGGAATTGATACACTTCTAATTTCAGTACACATATACATTGACATACATGTGTTTACAACTACTACATATGGAGCGCTAGAGTAAGCAGAGAAATACTGGGTTGTATTGATGGCTATGTGCAATAACTAATTTGTATTTGAGATGCAGTCAAATGATATAAGAAAATGTATGTTATAGCTAAATCTATTGCAATTGGAAGACTCAGAATACTGGGTCATTATTGCAAGGATACAAAGAATTTAAATTCTTGTTTTGATTATATACGTATATGCATGTACTGCACAGTTATTAAGCTTTGATTTGGGTTTTACTGTGTTGCTGGAAATTATATCTATCAATTAAGAAAATGTGGAAATGGATTCTTAAGATTAAATTTAATTAATTTCTTCTTTAATTTGTGTTAAAATTGAAGACGAAATTTATCGACCTGAGGGCTATTGAAGAATTGACTGTACCTGTATATATTACAATGTAATTTAACCTATTGTATCACTCTTTGAAAGAGTAGATCAAGAGTAAGAATCTCCCATTCAAACGCAGGTCTCCTTGGAGTATGGTCAATCAGGTTTTTTTTCCCTAAAAATTTAAATGCTTCAAAACATAACGTGGTTAAAGAAATGGATGAAAATAAATGTAGACTACAGCACTTACAACTACATCTAACAAATCATTTTTCCATCTCTGATATTACATATTCCTTCAGGCAATCTTTGATCTTGTTCTCATTGTATTGATTGCTTTTACATTTGTATAATAGTATGATGTAATTATTTCAAATTGAGATTGAATCTTCCAAAAGGATGATTTAATTACGCTAAAGGCGTGGCTACTATGGGCTTGATCTCTTATGACTACGGCCTCCAGCTTGACCAGCTTAACGTGCTTGCCACATGTGTCTTTCAATGCCAACATGCTCGGTTGGATTTTACGACGACGGTGTGCAGCTTGAGCTACTTGTCACCTGGCCTCCTATTTGACATGCTCCACCTTCGCTCACCTATTTCAGGTGCTTGTCACCATATTTAAATGTATGTCAAGTGCAGATTTTTTATAGATGCCCGTAAAGAATTTGACCAAGTGAAAGAATGAGACAGTTTTTCATGGAATGCAATTATTGTAGCATACAGATGAATCTCAAAGAAACTAGCACAAGAAGCTTTATGATGTTCTCTGGGAAAATAGGATTACACCCAAAAGAGCAATTGGGATGTCCCCTTTTTGACTCTCTTTGGCTTGGTCCTTTCAGAATCAGGCACTTTGCTGGTGAAAATTCTTTCTATCTTGATTATGTACATTGTGTGTTTGCCTTTCCTTGCCTTTGAGTTGGCACCCTTCAGTAGTGTTTTAGTGAAGTAATAAATTGGAAGAGATGGTGAAAATTCCGTTTCTTGGGGTCATTTTAGTGACTTGCGAGTCTGTCAGACATTTTTGTCCCTCATGTCCCAAGTTTAAATTGCTTGTATAAATTATGTAAATGAGATTCATTCCAAAGAAAATCCATCATTCTTGAGACATAGATAAATTTATTGAATGACAGCAGATTCCCATTACACTCACATCTTTTTCCAGAGACATTTGAAACAATTCAACAAGAAACTTAAATCACACAAGCAGCAGCAGATACTGATAAAAATCAGGAAGCAGAATTAGACGCAGCTGATTTTAATATGCAACAAGGCCAATTAGAAACACATATAAGTCTACTAAGGCTACCAATTGATAGGTTTCAAGACAGTAATTCACACATGGGGGCCAATATAAGAGCATGGAACAAAAGTGGTGAAGAGAATTAAATATAATATTTTCTGCAAAAGCCTAGTATGTTTTTGTGATGTATTCTCCCACCACTTTCCCTGTTAAGCATAGCTCATTGCCAGGGTATTAGGCCAGGTTTCCAATTCCCATGTTTTTGTCCACTCAAAATTCCCCTCTTTTGAAAGTCAAAAAATATGAAGATTTTGAGTCGGCACCCTTCAGTAGTGTTTTAGTGAAGTAAGAAATTCAAAGAGATGGTGAAACTTTTGTTTCTTGAGGTCATTTTAGTGATTTGCGGGTCTGTCAAACATTTTTGTCCCTCATGTCCCAAGTACTGGTAGGCCTCATGTTCGTTGATTGGCCAATTTCCCGCAAGTCCTTTTCCGTCTACTTTTTCAGACTTTTTTAGCCCATCTGTCCCATGTACGCCTGGGCCTCCTATTCATGGATTCCCCGCATCGCCCGCATCATCTGAATCAGTTCTTCACATCCTTCACATTTCTGTGTCCATCGGACTTCTCGTGCTCTCTTGGCCCGTATTTCCTACATCTCCCACATCGGCTGAACCAGCTCTTCACATCCCTCATGTCCCAATGTTCCATGGACTGTCCAGGCAGGTTTTTTCCTCTTTTCCTGCATTTCACCTTGTTGATTCAGTGCAAGGTATATTTAATGTGCATTTATGATCTTCTCTCTTCTAAATGACTATTTGAAGAGGAAACCATCTATGCACTTGTCACATTTCTTGCTCATTATCTTTTGCCCGCATTTTTGCAAAATCGAGTCGTTTGTCCACCTTCTTGTATCTCTTTGCAATAATTGTCGTGAGTCTATTCTTTAAAGGACATTCCTCTATTCACTGTCAAAATGAAGATCAAATTTCAAGGACATGAGCATATGTCCCCTTTGGAGACTTGTGTGTCTGATATTGGAGATAGTGAAGTTTGGCATTTGGACTTCGATGATTTCTGGGGTAGATTAGCATGCGATAACCCTACTCCCATAGCTCAAATGATTAATGATAGTGGAATTGTGTATGCCACTGGTTTTCCTCTCTCTGTGCAATGTGTCAACATTGTGCTCGCCTGCAGGGCTAATTTCAATCCAGACACCAAGGAGGTTATCAATGTGCACGGTGAATTGATTGCGAAATTAGATGTTGCCACCATCGCCACTGCCCTATGCATCCCCGAAACAGAAGACTCCATTTTTCTCACTCTCGCTCAAGCTCAGACTCTGTTTGATCAAGACAATGATAAGTATAAGGCTCGGGTAGTGAAATCATGATTGAAGTGCCCTAAGAAGGGAGTGTCCCGACTCTCCAAGGCTTTGTTTAGGGTTGACTTCAATTAAGAACTATCATATTTCATCACCTTGATCGCCCGGATTATGGGAATTCCCTCTACTAACAACTTCCACTTTTTGATGTGCCCTTTCATAAATATCATCTACGAGGGTAAGAAAAACCTAAATTGGGCCAAGATTATCTATGGAAACCTGACTGAACAATTGTCAAATGTTCAGCAAACCAAAAATTTCTACATGACTTCCTATCTCACGTGCACCTTGGAAGCATCTCGTGAGTGGCTCGGCTTCACTTTCATTGAATGCAAGAAGGATGAGCCCATCTACACATATTGCCCTCATTTTACCCGCCAGGCCAGTAATCATAATTTTAGAAGGGCAAATGATGCCTTCACCATGTACATTGTGAGGCTTTTGGAGGGTGACACTGCCAGAAGGTTCTCTGATGAGGCTAAGGCTTTGATAACCAAGTATGGGGCTTTCTTCACTTAGTTCCAAAAGTTCTCATACATTAGGTTGGCTTGTTTTGAAAGCACGCCTCTCAAGTTTCCCATGTTCTGCAACAACAAAATGGATTTGGTTGAGGTGTGCAGGCAACTAGATAAACTTCATAGAACCTATCGAGATAAGAAGATTACTGGTCTTCATTTCCCTATCACCTTGGGGAATTATACATGTAGGACAACTCTAGATGCCAAAAATATAGAAAGGGCTATTTCTCCTCTTACAGTTCATTTCTTCAAGCCTGGGACTTGCTTTGATCTTAAGAGATACATTGATCAAAATCTCAGGATAACTTATCATCACCATACTGACACTGAGGATTACTAGGCTGATTGTGTTGATGATTTTGAAGCCAGGAAGAGGCATTTTGGCAGATTTTCTCTAAAACATATCATAGACTTCAACCTCTACCAGGTGCCTGAAGGGCTTAAGGATGATGATGAAGATTTGTAATCCTTTGAGTATGAAAGATCAATCAAGCACACTCCTCTGGAAAACATAGATTGGTATATGAAGGAAAGAGATGACTTGAATGAGGTGATCAACCCTATCATCATCAGAACTAAGATTTGGTTTGACAAAAAAATGTGTGACCTTAGGATGAAAAAAAGTAGATCCTCTTCAAGAGAGACTTCCACACCTAGGAAAGAAGTACATATTCCTATCACTAAGGAATTTGAGAAAACTCCTCCTTCTTCTTTGATGAAAGAACCTGAGTTGTATACTCCTTCCTCTTCCACTAGAGTGTATCAGAAGAAGGTCAAAGAAGTCAAGCAAGAACCGATCAAGGAAGAGACTCTTTTGGAGTAGTCAGAATTTCCTATTGGGTCGGAGAACATTATTTTTCTAAGTTAGAATGATGGTGATGAGATGAAAGACCCAGAACAAACCCTTGAAACCACTACTGAAGTAGAGAAGGAAGGACCAAGGACCGAACCTCCAAGTTTAATAGGATCCTCTACAAAGGAAATTCATGTGGTTGCATTGATTTCCCCACGGGAGACAACAATGGTTCATACTCTGAGTGCCATGAGTTCACTTGCACTTGGGTCCCTTGATTCTTTTGTTTCTTCTTCTTCCTTTTCCTGGGTGCAGCCCCTAGTCAACAGCAAGAAAAGGAAATCTTCCTCATGATCAAAAGTGCCTAACTTTGATGATGTAGCATCTCTACTTGATACTAATCCTCCTCCTCCAGCAAAGAAAGCAAATACCACTTCGAGGTTGGTAATTGATGCTCAAGGCCAGCAGTTCCTAGAGGTTGCAAAATCCAAAGTGGATAAAGAGGAGAAAGATATTTTGATCTCTGACTTAGAGCTTTCTAGAATTCCAATGGTAGAATCCACACCTGAGAGTGAAGTTCATAACCTTCAGGAAACTGTGACTAAGGTTATTAAATGGGTGGAGAAAGGAAAGTAAACCATGGAGTAGTTGGAAGAACACATCCAAGTTCTTTCCAACTTTATCATATCATTGTTGGTAAAGGATAAAGTTTTGGATCCAGCTCCATTGGCCGCTCTCCCACCTCCTGTAGTTCTCATCCAAGATGAGGTCCAAACCATCAAAGACATCCACAAGTATTATACTGATGGGAAGGCTATTGAGGCCATGGTGGATGATATGATTGTAGCAGGTTTAAACTTCATTAAGGAAGCCTTCAAAACCAATGAAAAGGTGATCAAGCTGCAACAGAAATTAACTTCCTCAATCAAGGCTATGGATAAGGAATTGAAATTCTAGAGTGGATGTATCACAGATCTCCATCTGATGGGTCTTACCGATGATATGATCTTGTTAGCCAACAATGTGTTTGATGATGTTAAGAATAACTTGTCAAGTACATGGATCTTTAGCATCGAGTGGAAAATAAAGGTTCTAGAAGAAGCACTAGGGGAATTGAGGAATGTATGGAAAAAAGGTGAGTCTTTTAAAACTTGTGTTTTATCCACCTTCAAGGATATCCACTGCCATTTTCAGGATGAAACCACGGGTGTATTCTTCTCTCTCCTAGAAATCAAGGCTCAGTTTAAAGCCTTTGTCAAGGATGATTTGTTTAAGGAAGAGTCAATCACTAAAGAGAAAATGAATGACATTTGTTCTCTCCATTCAGCTATAGCCGAGGTTAATAAGGAATATATGGATCATACTGAGTTTGAAAAAGATATGGAGAAATTCAAAGGCATGTGGACTCATGCTACTTCCAACACAATGATTCCAAGAAGCATGGAGATAGAGGAAGCATTGAAGAGATTCAGGCACTAGATCCTCAAAATAGTGGGCCCTCCTTAGTCACAACTGGATGTCCCTACTTCTGGTTGTTGACTTTCTTCTTCTATTTTTAGTTCGGATCTCCTTGTAATTTAATTAAGGACTTTATATTGTGTATTTCCTTAATTAATATTTTGGTTAAAAGAAATGGTTACTAAATGTAACCACTTTGTAAACTATATATTGGGCTCTCCACACCATTCCAAAGGGTTGGAACTCTGAAAATTTTTGAAAGTGTAAAAGAACTAAAAGCTATCAATACAAAAGATTTCCCTTCCTGTTTCTATCTGCATCGATTTATTCTCTCTTGCTTGTCTAAATTTTTTGAATCATTAATCTATTGCATTAAGAAGCTTTGTATTCTTATGGATGTCATTTCTAGAACTTTATGTCTATGAAATAATATCTGGTGGTTTAATATGAATGATTTTTTTCTATATATCATCCTTGCTCAACATTTATAAGGAACTAGTTTGCTATCTATATTTCCTGGGAATGCTGTTATATTTTACCTTTTCTCTTCCTCTGTTCTTCTGTTCTTTTTTATTGATGATCTACCTTTGCATTAAAACACTTTCATGATATCAGAGTTCCTTATTAAAGCAGAAAGTTGTATATTTGTAAATAGTTTTGTTGCTTGCTTTCAATAAGGGCACCTCTCCCATTGAAGAGGAGGGACTTTCTGTCCCCTGACTTTTTCTTTCATTAAAGTCCTAATTTGACAACCAATAGGCAGGTAATTGGAAACAGATTTATAGTAAATTTCTTGTAAGTTTTACAAGCGTTTAAGCATTTGAAAAGTATAAGGCTGATTTAAGAATGGGTTTGCTATCAGTACCTTCATTTTTGTGGCTAGAAGTAGTTGTAGGCATTCCAGAGATATTTTTTCTTTTACACTGGTCACAAACGTGGATTGGGTGCTCCATAAGCTCTTGTCTATGTTTTCGCTCCGTTTTGCCAGGTTTTTGAAAAGGTATATTACTGGTTCTTTCTTTCAAATTTTATTTTCAATGATATGGAATTCTACTGCAAGTGTCTAGAAAACATATACCTGTCATTCATTAAGTGAAATAACAATTGATTTATTTTTTAATGACAATACTATGTAATAACTGTTATAGAGAGTGTCAGGCTTACTCAAGCTTTTTCATTGGGTGAGTTACCATCTGTAATGTCAATGATGAATTGGTTTCCTTTTTTTGGCATGATGTACAAATGGCAGCTATGGTTGCAGTTGCATAATGGTCAGTAGTGGAGAGTAGTTGATGGATGCTTGAATTTGGGATAAACATGTGCTGAGGGCAAATAGAATCAATAGATTCTATGGTTTTGGTTTCAGTGATTAGCAATATGAAGTCACAATCGCAGTGGTTATAGTCACTTTTTAAAGCTATGGTAAAGTTTGTTATGTTGATGGATTTTTGTGGGATTATGCTATGTTCATGGGTTTTTATGAAAGGTGCCATAATGTTGACAGTTATTGTCAGCTCGCCTTTTTTATCCATGAGGTCCACTCGCAGCAGTTCTTTTCCTTGTTGCTTGTCAAGGACTATTTTATAAGCAGTCATGATGTCGCCCTCAAAAATTTCTCCAAATTTGTAGTTATTTACATCGTCAATAGATATTATTGTTGGGCTTTCATTCCTTGGCCTGCACATTATTAGTAGGAGGAAATCAATTAGGAGTGGATAATAATAATGTCAATAGAGAATGAAATCTGTCAACAACATACCTCTTTGGTGGTTGTTGTGATGGAAGATCATCCTGGGTAGTTTAAGTTACATCTGACATGGTGTCTGCAATTACAAAAGTTTCATAGTAAGTAACAGCTACGAAAAATAGGCTATGGTTTCAGTCGTAGACATAATACATATGAAAGTAACAAATAACTTTTTCAATGCTTTTTGAGGTGTATTTTGTATTTGCAATTGATGTTGCAGTATGTATTTTGCTTTGTTACAGAACTGGGAATGAAATTAAAAGTGCGTTATGGTCGGTCCAATATGCCTGGATAATTTCAGTGGTGATTTTTGTAATATTCATATTCATCTATCATTGGTCTATTTGTGTGTTGTTATCAGTTGTTGTAATGGTTTGTAAAAGGAGGAGGTTTTGTTGTTGCATTTCATTACAAAGTTGGGCTTGTTTGGTTTTGGCCTTTGACATGTCAATGTTGAAGTCACCAACTATTATGAGTTGCATAGCCGTTGGTAAAGTAGAGGTGATGGCTTCTAAGAATCTTGTAATGTTTATTAGTGGGCTTAATGGCTTCAAATATATGTTTGCTATTCGTATATGCGTATTCAAGTAGCAAATATCTATTGTAGTACTTTCAATGTGGGGTGTACTAAATGTTTTAATGGTGTGTGCATTGAATTTTTTATTGTAGCACGTAAGAAGTCCATGGATATTCATGATAGGAACAATGTTGAATATTTGCAAGAGAGTTGTATCAGTTGGCATTTTGGCAGTTTGTGTTTCTTGCAAACAGACTATGTTTGATTGCATTATTGCAAAGTCATTCGTTATGTGTTGAATGTGTAGTGCTAAACTTATGGTATTGAGAAAGAAAATGCATAAGTGTTTGGGGCTTGCTTGTGTGAAATTATATAATGGTGCCCATTTTGAAGAATGTAGAAGCCTATGCATTTCAGTTTCTACGTCAGTGGATAGTATGAAGTTGGTTTCTTGTAGTTTATGTATAAGATACAATGATTCAATATTTTTTACACGCGAAAGTGCTATGTATACAAGGCCATGGAAATTTACTTTGTGAGGGTTGAAAGCCAGTGCATTCATTATCAGGCCTTGGGCTCTATGTATGGTTCTGGCATAGGATATTTGTACAGGGAATTGATGGCGGGTAATATTTTGTTTGCTAATTCGTATTTTTTTTGCAATTATTGTTATAGGAGTGAAGTGCTTACTGATTTTTGTTGTGTACATGGTTTCCATTCTGGCACGTTCACATTTACCAATGTCAATATTACTAAATTAAAATTGGTGTTCCAGTTGTAAAAGATTTGAATATTCCATCTGTGCCATTGATTAAGCCATCGTTTATGTTGTAGTTTCTGCCAATCAATTCTATTCGAATGTCTTGTTTTAGTGTTATAGTTTTTGGTAGGATTGGTTTTTTGGTAGTTACTAAGTCATTATCAATGAGGTTAGCTTCTATGTAGTCAATTGCATTTAGTGTGCACTTATCTCCTAGAAAAAGCATAAGCATGTTCTTGTTGTGGTGGTCAACATCGATGTTTTTGTGGAATAAGTATGGGAAACTTGGATCTAGTGGCAGGGGTCTATAGCAATGGTGGTTTAAGTATTGAATATCTACATTTGTTTATGTGCAAGTCCTAATATGGTTAAAGATTGATATGAACATGGAATTTTGTTTCCGCATTACGTGGTCCAATTGAAATCATTTGACATAGTCTTGCCAAAATGTATATTGTATTGTTTCATTGTGCATGATTGGCTTTTTAAATAACCATGAATCTAGAATCGGTTGGGCTTGGTATAAGTCCCCACAGAAAATAGTGTTTACATTTCCAAAGGGTTTGGTTGGCTTATGCATAATTTTACGTAGACGTTTGTCTATGTTGAATAACATGCGGCTTCTAATTAATGATACTTCATCAATTAGTAGTATATGTAACTCACTGTAGCATTTGGTCATTGTATCTAGAGTATTTGCATTTAATGGAAACTGTACGTCGGAAAAGTGACAGGTGAGCTTGAGAATCAACAAGTAACTCTTCTGCGTACCCGACCTCCCGAGGTCGTGCCGAGACAGCCGATGTGGGTAGAATGCGCAGGCAAACTAGTTAGGCAGTCTAATGTCTTCGATACGCACTAATGGTATTTGCGAATCTAAAGCAAAGAAGGCCCTTCTAACTTGGACTGGTGTGATAGATCGATCAGCAAGGATGACTGCTCGAAGGCTCCAATCAATATCGAGCTCTGGCGTGATTCGATCTATGGGTTGTGGGATGCATAGAAAATGACCCGAGATGGTTTCGTGTATTTCTCCTGATAGGGTCATATGGTGGATACAGTCAACTCTATGGACGATTCTCTGGCCTAGTCCAAAATTCTCTAGTTTTGTTGGTTATTGTGTCTAGTAGGGATAACTGTTGAGTGATGAGAGGCGGAATCGGAGTAGACTGAAATACTAATTTACGTAGGCCAGTGTCTATGTCTAATTCTCTTATGGGCTCGTTAGGCTGTGGGATCTGTGGATCACAACCATAGACTCTTGGTTGTTGTGGTCCCGTTATGGTCATACGGGAGATCAAGTTCTGATTCCTAGTATCCAGTAGTCGTAAGCTTTTTCAGCTTCTATGTTTAGAACCAGCAGTTGTGCGATCTTCTCAGAATACCTTACATGTGTTATCGCAACTTGGATTCTTACGCTGATATCTATATCTACTAGGGTGTCTCCAGTGTCTGGCTGTGGAACTAAAGGATCACACCCGAATGTTTGTTCTCTTTCGAGCCCTTCTACAGTCATGTGGGTATTTTCTAGGGTAATCTGTAGTTTGGTTGATTTGACCAAAACAGATATGCTTGGTTGTCTTCGATGTTTAACCCTCTCAATTGTGCCCTGATCTGTTGGAATTCTGTTGTTGTTTGGAAGACTTGTATCCTAAGGTTTTGGTCGATATCAGTTATTGCCACTACGTTATTGGGCTGGGGCACAATTGGCTCGAAAATGTATTCCCTGGGCTCCCTAGGTCCCGTAATTGTCATGCAAAAGCAGTAATGAAACAAACTATAATAAAGTAAAATCTAAGTGCACTTCTAGCATATATAATTTCTTTTTTGTATTTTCTGGCAATTTATAGGAAAGCAGCTATTTAAAATATTTAGAATCGACAACTAAACTAATAACGTAAAACAAACAAAATATCCTATTGTAGCTATTTTTCTGCAATTTTGTATATCTATTCTAAACAACGAAATAACTAATCTATCTCCAAGATTCTCGATCCTACCTCAGAAGTGAGGAATGAATCATAGTTTCTCAGAAACTATCAATCCCCACAACCTGCCTGGCAATATCGAGAATAGAAATAACTAAAATAAAATGATTAACTATGTTATTTGATAAATTCTAACTAAAACTTTGAAAGATGGAACCTGGATTTCGCAGAACAGTGGCGAATCCGACGGTGTGTGTGTTCTTGTCCCCTCAGTATGATCTCTTCGTTCTTTGTGCTCATGTGAATCTAGAAAAGCGTGGAATGCTTGCATCAACAGGAATAGATATTTGGATCAGTGGACAGCCTTCAGAATGCAGACAGAATAGAATGCGGATAGGAGAGGGATAGCGCAAGAGTACAGAGCTTGGCCTATGCAATTCCTAGCGGGGTCTACTGCGAATCATGCAACAAAAAGCGTCCAGAACCTGAGACTAGTCTGTATGAAGAGCAAAACCTGCAACTTTAATGGCTGCCTAGACTATTTTACTCCAAAACAATAATACTGTTTGCACAAGTTGGATCTGTGGCTTACCAACAGTAACACAAAGCTAAAACAAACCTGCAACAAACTATACTACCAATCCTAAGCAAACTAAAGGGACATAGCACTGAAAACATGAAAGTTGGAGTGAAAATGGTGGCCCAAATAATATCTGCACTTGCACAAGTTGGATATGTGGCTTACCAGCTGCAACACAATACTAATGAAGTATGAAATGAGCTATGCTATCAAACTTAAGCAAACTAGAAGACTGAACTACTGAAAGTGATGAGTTTCTAAACAAGAATGAGGGGCCATTTGCATGTGCACAAACCATGCATTTATAGGAATTCAAACACCCAAAGATCAAATCCAAACTGAACTCTTAAACATTAAACAAAAGAAAAAAACTATTCCAGGGGACCAAAAACATTAATGCATGCTCAAGTCGGTAAGAAAAGCTGGTGAGTCGTGATATTTCACGCGGGTCGCGTCAAAAGAGCGTTCTGGAAAATGCGCACAGGACCGCCGCCCTGCTCAGGGCGGCGGTTACAGGACCGCCGCCCTGTTCAGGGCGGCGGTTTCGTCACTGAAGACCAAAAAGCCAAGAAAAGAGGGAAAAATAGGGAAAACAAAGCACGCGGGGGCTAATCGGGGTATGTGGGATGTTAACGCATATATGTAAAGCTTTTCTGGATCCCAAACACCTTGCGAAGAGGCCTGTATCATCATTGGGGCACTTATTACATCGTTCCGCAGTACAGTACCTTACAATTTTGGGTACGTACATATTGCCCCCTCGGAGAAGCGTTTTAGCCATGAAGAGGCGTAAAACGGTGGTTCCGAGTATGGCCGTCCCGAAATGGGAAGTTAGAAGTTATACCTTACACGCCCGTGTGTTGAAATGTCGCCGTCCAAAATTCCCGCTACCTGCGAAATGAAAAGAGAACTCAAATGCAGATAGATACAATAATTTGGCAAATAAACGTTAAAATAATAGAGAAAGAGGACGTACCATTTGTGCGAGGATAGAAACTTACCCCCGTCGGTGCTCCGAACCTGTGAAAAAGATATTTTAAAACGAATCGGGGCGTTATATATATGAAAGTGGGCCCATTTTCCTATTCATTTGCGCGAGTCAATTTGGTTGATTTCGAGCTCTGGGACCCACGGTGACGGTTTCTCACACGAGTAGAGTCAAAACGTCCACAGTGAGATAGAGATCATGCCTCCACGTGCGGAACGCCACCCTGCGAGATCACAGGTTGGTTTTTTTCAATCTTGTGTTTTTCCCCCTTCTGATTTGAAATGTTAAATTCTTTGCAATGGGGGGGTTATTTTCGAAAATGTTTGGTTTAAAGGGTCCATCTAGGGGGGGCACCTACTGGGTAGGCCCCATTTTTGATAAAAATGGTCATTTTTTGCATTTTTTGGGCTTTTTAAGCCTAAAAACCCGCGCGGGTTTTCGGACCGCGACCGCCGCCCTGGACAGGGCGGCGGTTACACGACCGCCGCCCTGTACAGGGCGGCGGTCACGAGACCGCCGCCTTTAAGGCAGCGGTTACAAAACCGCCCCCTGCTCAGGGCGGCGGTTCTGAACAGAATGCAAAAGAACCTATTTTGAAAGCTTATACTTGCATTTTTAGCATTTATACGTGTTTTTATGCTTCTCTTGATATTGTTTAGATACTAACTTACTCTTCCTTGTGTGTTTTTGGGTGTATGTAGGCGAAGGAGGAGTATATTAGATGGAGCCGGGAGAGAGAGTGTGACTGGCTGCCCGGGGTATTGGATGCCCTCTCAGCAGATGAAGAGGACACATTGCAGAGGGCCGGCATATTGCGTATATCGCGTGTGCCCCACGTTGCTCCATCCAGTCACATTCTTTGTGACCTATTTTCATATTGGGATGCAGATCGGAACACCTTCCGACTGCCAGGGGTCCGTGGTGAGTGGACCATCACTTGGAGGATGTTTACCGCATCCTGGGGGTCCCGATTATTGGGAGGAGACTCACACTTGAGACAACTGGTTCCAGGGCACAGATAGCTCAGTGGGCTGGTTATATGGGAGATGCAGCTATTTCCACGGGCCGAAGAAGGGAGTGCGAGTCAGATCCATTCCTTCTTTGCCCATCCCTATCTTTCGACAGGCTATTATGGGGATCCTTGCCTCGAGACTCATCGGGGACAAGGGAGGGGACACCTTATTATACTGTTGGGGCCCCATCATTGCACAGATAGAGGGACATGGCCGGAAATACACCTGGGGCGCGGATATTTTGGGGACCACCTACCATGACTTATACAGGGTGGTCCGATTGCAGGGACAGTCCTTGAGCCATCCCACTCTAGTCATGAGTTGGGTGTATGAGCGCTTCATCCCGTATGGCAGAGGCGTGGAGGTGGCAGATCCCGGGGCAGTGAGGGCAGCCCAATGGTCAGATATGTCAGTGCTCAGAGCACCTCACCAGCCAGTAGCCACCCTTACCACGGCAGACATGGAGGCTATACCGTACCAGCTTATGGCCAGTATATGGGGAGAGGAGACCACGACATTGGTCTCCTGCTCTATCACAGGGCAGCTTATCGATCGTGTGGGACGGGTAGAGGTACACCCCTTCAGCAGGGTTCCTTAGCAGTTTGGCCTCCCATACGCGGCTATGCTTCCTCCAGTAGCACCTATTTATAGATCAGTCCGAGAGGCTAGAGGGGGGCCTAGAGGCCGTGGTTGGACAGTGGTTACCCCTGGCATTCCTATTGCAGCCAGGGGGATAGTTCGGGCCAGAGGGAGAGCTGGTGCGCCTCAGGCACCATTACTTCAGATTGCTGCAGGTCCTGCTCATAGCAGTGACGACCCCATAGATATTGACTCCGATTCTGAGGAGCACACAGAGGGAGGGTCAGAGGAGCAGATGGATGAGAGCGATCCTGAGTGGCATGATACTCAGGACATTCTACGGGTAGAGAGGGAGGAGGAGAGTGCAGAGAGAGAGACCGTGGCATCTGAGGAGCCACTCTCCCGAGGCCATGGTGGAGATGATGAGTCAGTTGCGGGGCGCCATGTTGCCCCGACTACAGGAGCAGCTCCTCAGTCGGCAGCGGCATCTGCAGCGGGTCCTGGCCCTGGCGACCCATCTTGGAGGCCTGGTGATCTGAGTAAGTTATCCTCTCCTCCTTTCAATGCTTATTTGTTTTAGGATTTGTCTTTGAATGTTAACTCTCCTTATATTTGTATTGTGTACACTTTAACCTCCTGCCTAGTTCCTAATTCGTTTTTCTTTCTTTGCTTTGCAGAGACTATTGATGAGTGGCGGGATCTAATCCGTAGGGTTTGCGTCGATTCTTTGATGATCCCTATGGATAAGACCCGTGCGGAGTTATCCGTGGATGCCGGAGAGCCCTCAGCAGCTGGCAGGCACACTGACGTCTTTGCTCCCGTTTGGCATGTGGCCAAGATGGTGTCAACTCTCCGTACAGAGTTGGCAGGCTATAGGACAGCTGAGCGTCTTATGAGAAGCCGCTCTCATGGCGAGACTACGACTGCCCCTAGGGACCCCGAGCCTTCTGTCCATTCAGAGCGCCAGCGTAGCCGGAGTCCTAGGCGAGGGCGCGCACCTTCAGCGGGATCGCGCAGGGGTTGAGAGGCCACTTGGCTTTCTGTATTTGTATTTAGATTCTTTTGTGTATTACGGGCTCTTTGAGCATTTGACCATGCCTAGTGCATGATGGCATTGTATATAAACTTTGATTATTTATATATATGCATCGGTTTTGGATCAAAACTTGTCATTTGTATTCTACTTTCTTTATTTCCAACTGCTTCGTGTATACTATGATGTATGTATTATATGCTTTCTAGAATGTATGCAATGGAAAACAGATGATGCAAATGTTTGCTTTCTTTTTGTGTTTCATGATGCTGATACATGATTTTGTAGATATATTGTGATCTTAAATCTTAGTTTCTGTGAGCAATTTGGGTACCTCATGATTTGTTTTGGCAAAGTGATGAAAATAATCAGTATGATGAACAGATTAACTTGCCCCACTCCTAACTCCACGCAACTAGCAGGATGCGAGGGCTCATCACCAAGAGCCAAGAAGGGCGCAAGTTATGGAATATGGTGAAGTGATAGTGACGAAAGACAGACGAAGCTTTGGTGGAACCAAATAAAAACTACAAGCTTATTCTACCTGAATGACTTCATAGTTTTAGATGCAACTTGCTTTGCGGTTTATCCAGACTTAGACCCGTAGATGGCCACATAGTAGACAAAATCTGGGTTTTTAGGATTTTTAACTCTCTTGGAATTTTTGAACATCTGATTCATTCGTTATTGACTCAAAGTTTGAATTGATTGTTTATGACCTTTTAACATTTACTTTGTTTAGAGGACCCCCTACACTTTGCCCCATGCTACCTGTAAGAAACATGGGTTTATCACCGTGGGCAAGGCATAGGCGAGTAAGGGCATTTCCATCCTTTCCCAACCCTACGTCACTAGTAAGAGACGCAAGCTCATCACCGAAGGTTGGTGGGGCAAGGAAATGTGTAAAAATAAAATTTTCTGTTTAATCACTTCTTGACTTGTCTATTTGAGTAAAATGTCAGTATATTCTTATTTCCAAAGAGATGTGCATATGGGACAGATGTGACACCATGAAGCTTCTAGAACAGACCATAGGCAAGACACCTATCCTAAGAAGAAACCAAAGTGAGAACAAACTTGCAGAGCTTGGTATGGTTACCATTAGGACTTCGTCATGTCTGATTTTGTTTTGATAAAAGATTCTGAGTTGATTGATGATATTGAAGACGGACAAGTATGATTAAAGAACTTTATGCCGGAAACATCACGAGTTTGAAATAAGTTGCTTTGAGAATAGATTCCCTGATCACAATTTGTGTAAGAACAAGTGGACAAAATGATCCTAATTTATATGAAAATGCGATGTAGATAGTTATATAGGCAGCGCTAGCTGCTTACGCGTAGAAACGTTTGAGGTGGAGAGAATTGACTATTTCGCCAAACTCCTCACCTTCTAGTGTGCATAAGAGGTATGCACCATTTCCGTAGTCCTTCATGACTCAGTATGGGCCCAACCATTTGGGCCGGAATTTCCTTCCCTCGCCGGTCTTCTTGTCGATCCGGCTGTCTAACCTTAGAACTAGGTCACCTTCGTATATGTCACGTTCATAGACCTTCTTGTTGTACTGCCGGCACATCCAGTCGGCATAGACTCTATGTCGTTGTTCAGCGTCTAACCTAGCTTCATCCAGGCTTTGTAATTGAGAAAGACGTGCTTCTCTGTAAGCGTCTTCATCCAGAATCCCTTGTAACGAAATTCGGAGACTGGGGATTTCGACTTCGAGTGGGAGAACTGCTTCTGACCCAAATACTAGCGAGAAAGGAGTTGCTCCTGTCGGAGTTCTTATTGAGGTTCGATGGGCCCACAAGGCCGGATATAACTTTAAATGCCAATCCCGCTTGTTTTCTTTCACTGTTTTAAGGAGAATGGCTTTCAGTGTTTTGTTCGTTGCTTCAGCCTGCCCATTGGCTTGGGGATAGTACAAGGAAGCCGTATGATGGCTGATTTTAAATTTGTTGCATAGCTCACGAACTTCTTCATTCTTGAAAGAAGTTCCATTATCTGAGATAATGATTTGCGGGATACCGTACCTGCAAATGATTTGGTTCAAAATGAACTTAGCGATTACAGAACCAGGTACAGTTGTAAGAGGCATGGCCTCTACCCATTTAGTGAAATATTCTGTGGCCGTAATTATAAAATTGTGGCCGTCTGTGGATGAGGGAGAGAATTTCCCTATTAAGTCTAGGCCCCATGTAGAAAAGGGCCACGGAAGTAGCGATCGGTTGCAAAGCTTGTGCCGGCATGTGGATCTCGTGAGAGAACTCCTGACATTTATGACACCTGCGTACAAACTCTATTGTGTCATGTTCTAGAGTGGGCCAGAAATAGCCCATTCGATGTATTTTTCGAGCAGTGGCATGGCCACCGAAGTGGCCTCCACATATACCGCTATGGGATTCATGGAGAATCCTCTTGGACTCTTCTGTGTCAACACACCTTAAGAGCATTCCATCGAATGCTTTACGATAGAGCACCTGCTCTATAATGACGTATTTAGCCACGATAATGCGTAACCGTCTTCTTTGTTGAGGTGTAGCTCCTTCTGGATACGTATGGTCCATGATATAGCTAATGATATCAGCGTACCAAGGGCACTCGGATATAGCAGGTCGGGTTTCGACGTAGTATACGCATTCATCTGGAAATTCTAAGTCTACTAAGTCACCTCCGTCTAGCGGGTTATCAGCTAACCAATCTGTGATGATTTGCCCTTTAACTGACTTTTGGTTTACAAAAGTTAATTTGAACTCTCCCGTTAAGGTTATAAAACGTCCAGCTTTTTTGGACAAGGACCCTTGTGTGAGAAAAGTCCGTAAATGGTCCGTCTTTACTATGACCCTTGTCTCTTGATTTAGCATGTAGTGTCTTAGGCGTTTAGTAGCAAAGATTATGGCCAGACATTCTCGCTCTGCTTGTGTATAGCGCGTTTCCTAGTCGAGCAATGTTCGGCTAATGAAATAAATCGCACGCTCTCTTTTGTCATCGTCTTCTTGGGCTAGCATGCAAGCTAACGAAACATCGGTAGCTCGTGAGTACAAAATTAAAGGGCGATCTAGCTTTGGTGGCATTAGCGTAGGCGGTGATAGCAGGAAACGCTTGACTGCATCAAAAGCTTCATTGCAATCTTCAGTCCAATCAATGCTATAGTCCTTCTTGAGTAAATTGTTGATTGGATGAACGGCGAAGCTTAGATCCGAGATAAATCTCCGGATTGCACCCAACTTTCCGAGAAATGATCTGATTCCAGATTCATTCGAGGGTGGGACCATTTCGAGGACAGCCTGAATTTTGGCTGGATCAACATCGATCCCTCGTGACGATATGATGTAACCTAGGAGCTTTCCTCCTGTTACACCGAAGACGCATTTCTCTGGGTTTAGGGTAACTCCATATTCTATCAGGCGTGAAAGGATTATGCGGAGTACTTCAGGATGGTCACAACGCTTCTTGGCCTTAGCCAACAAGTCATCTACGTAGGATTCCACGATTTTATGGATTAAATCGTGAAATATGTATGTCATGGCCCACTGGTATGTAGCACCGGCGTTCTTAAGACCAAATGGCATAACAGCGTAACAATAGGTTCCCCAAGGAGTTATGAACGTGGTTTTAGCTTGATCTTGCTCGGATATTTTGATTTGATTGTATCCCTAGAATCCATCCATGAGAGACAAGAGTTCAAAACCTGCTGTTGCATCAACAATAACGTCTATGGATGGTAAAGGGAAGTCGTCCTTAGGGCAAGCTTTGTTGATATCTCGAAAATCTATGCAGATGCGTATCTTTCCATTCTTCTTGAGAACGGGAACGATGTTAGATACCCATTGGGAGTAGTCAACTAGCTTGATGAATCCTACTTGGAGGAGTTTTATCACCTCCTCTTTTACCATGAGGGCTACTTTGGGCTTCATGGGTCTTGATTTTTGTTTAATTGGCTTTGCATCTGATCTAGTGACGAGGTTGTGTACCGCAATGTGGGGTGCGACTCCTGTCATCTCTTTGTAATTAAATGCAAATGCCTTTTGATGTTCTTTGAGAACCTGAGTATGTATTTCCACTTCCTCTGGGTTTAACAAAGAACCTAACTTTAAAATTCTTGGTTCATCTTCCGTTCTGATATTGACATCGATTGTTTCTTCAATTAAAGAGGCATTACCCTCTTCGAACTCAGGTGGTGCCGGAGGTAGATCTATATCATCCCCGTTTTCCACCACGTATATATTAGGCTCTTTTTGTGAGCGAAGATTAATTATAGGATTTCCGAAGTAGGAAGATGAATGCGAGATCAGAGATAAATCTAGCGTGTGATAGGAGAGATGTAGTGCTGCAAAGGCATTTAAGTAATCCAAAGTAGCCGCATCATTTCCAACATGGTCTAGGACGGTAGATTTACTTCCGTTTGAAAGAGGATCCATCATTGTTTTTATTAATGGTTCGTTACGAATGGATACCGTGAAATGAGTATCTTCTAGCTCATTGTTTGGAGTAAAACGTGATGCTGAGGTTGCTATTGAATCGGCGAGAAGATTTTTTTCTCGCGGGATTGCTTCAATGGATATGAAGTTGAACGCCTTGCTTAAATCTAATACAGCGTTTTTGTAAAGTTGCAAGTGTTTGGCTTTAGTTTCATATACCTCTGAAACTTGGTTTGCCACTAACTGCGAGTCTCCTAAAACTCTGATATTATCAATACCAATTCTTTTGGCTAAGGTAAGGCAAAGGAGGAGGGCTTCGTACTCAGCGCTGTTGTTTGTGCATTCAAAGTTTAATTTAAAAGAGAATGGGAGGACCTTCTCTTCGGGCGAGGTAAGAATTATACCTGCCCCTGCTCCATAACGGCATTTAGCTCCATCGAAATGGAGAGTCCAATACTTAGCCGGGAGTATGGATGTAGGTGTATCAGCTGTGTTTGCACACTCTACTTCTACCATACAGAGATCTTCTGCTGGCAAGGAACCAACACCTAGGGAAAATCTGATACCTACTGAATCGAATGGTAAGAACATTGGTGAATCTTGTTCTATCAATTCAACGATCTTCGCAGTAGTCCCTAATGATACTATTTCTTTAGTTTTACCTTTAGGGGTTGGAATTTGTTTTGGCTATGTTGGTAGTTTCAAGATCCGTCGTAGGTACCAACTTTTCCTCTGGCTTTGGGTCAGAGGGTTTGTTAAGTTGGTTTGTTGGAAGTTCAAATTCTAAGTGTATACCTGGTCTTTTCTTTAAATCAGCTAGGTGTTTTCAAACGGCTTTGGATCACCTTTGGCTACAAATACCTTTCCCGGATGTAAGAACCTTACTTCTTGAAATAGCGTGGAAGGGATTGCCTTCATTCGATGTATCCATGGCCGGCTGAGGATCATATTATAGTTAGTTTCCCGATCTATAATATAAAACTCAGTCAGGATTGTTTTAGGTCCCAAAGTGACCGGTAGTATTATGGTTCCTATCGATGTGGCTTTAAGGCTATCGTAGCCTCTTAAGGTATTTCGTGTAGTAGAACAGTTTGTTTCTCCATATCCCAATTTTTGGAGAAAAGAGAAAGGGACTATGTTAACTGCAACCCCGTCATCAACCATTGCCCGTTTTACATAGTTATTATAAACTTGTACTTGCAAGTGTAGGGCTGGATCACCTCGGCGTGCGATCTCAGCATCTGTAGGCATTTTACTTATTTCGAATATGAATTCAACATCCCTATCCGCCTGTCCCGGTGGATAAACATCAAAGTCTATATGATTTACTTGCGCTTCTGGTGGTGGAGTGATACTAACTAAATGACCCAAACCTAACGCCTCTAAAAGAGTAGCCCTGTGAGCAGGGGAATTCTTTAGTAAATCAAGGAATGAAATATGCGAGAAGGTTTTTGTTAGATCATTAATTAGATCGTAAGCACCCATAGGTTTTGCTACGGTTTGCTGGATGTTATCTGTTTCCGGCAGGTGGCTTGGACTTGGTTGAGAGAAATACTCTCGTGTTTGCGTAATTGCTTCAACGGGCAATTCGGAGTCTAACTCTACTAATCCAACTACCTTAGGTCGTGGTTGACTTCCTAGTTGTGGCGCGACTAACGGATTTAGCGAGGTTGAGGCCTCGTGATCGTTGTTTCCTGTTATTGCACCTTTGTTTGTTCCAGCTGGTTTCAACCTATCGTTATCATGATTTGGGAGTGGATCATTAAAGATCTTGAGAGGGGCATTCTGAGGGGAAACTGCCCCTGCAAAGGTATTTGCCGTTGGTGACGTAGGATCTGTTAAGAACATATCCATAAAGAATTGTTTTTGCTCATTTGGCAAGCGTTGCATGAATTTGTTGTAATCACGACACGTTCTAGTGTCATGCCCTTGAATTTTATGGAAACCACAATAAGAATTGGGGTTGTAATTCCCGTTTTGTTGGTTTGGTGTGTATTGTGGCCTAAAATTCTGATCAAACTGTTGCCTATTAGGACCAAAGTTTTGGAATTGTTGTTTCTGGTTTTGACTTTGGTTTTGATAACCAAAGGAGTTTTGGCTTGGTCCTTGTATGGGATTTCGCCGTTGTTGTTGTTGTGGATTATTAAAATCCACCATATTGATCGTCGGGGTAAAATTGTTGTTTCTTTGGTTGCTTGTTTGTGACGGAGCATTAACGACATTTACCCTCTTGGGCTGGTCAGTTACCCCATCTGTTGTTACCCCCACGATTTTTGTTAAGGATTTTGGGTCCTTGATTGACGCTTGTGGTGGTTGTAGTATTTTGAGTAGAGGTGATTAACCTCCCGTTTGCTCCATACGTCTTACGGCCACTATCTATCGCTGCATGATCAATTCGCAGAGTGCTCTCAAGTACCTCGTCATAAGTCCTTAGTGGGAACTTCTGGACTTCTTCCTTCACTTCTCTGCTAAGAGAATGAAGGAATAAATCGCATAGCTCCATCTGATCCATGTTTGGAGCGCTTGCCGAGGAATAAAGGACTGTGCGCCACCTTTGGATGAAATGGGCGACAGACTCGTTATGTTCTTGCTTGATGTGCAAGAACTCCCTGATTCCTATCCTTAGTAGTTTGTTCATGTCAAAGGCTTTGATGAACTCAGACACGAGTTGTTTGAATGAATGTATGGAAGCCTCGGGTATTTTATAATACCAATCAAGAGCGATGCCTTCCAAGCGTTTTGGGAAATATTTTAGCAACAACCCCGTCCCAAGGGAGTAATTCTTGAATGGCTGTAGCGTAAGCTTTGATATGCGCATTCGGATCTCCTTCTCCTTTGTATTTGGGCAAATCGGGAAGAGGCCTTGGAAGCATAACGCTTCGTATGGCGAAATCTAAGGGCTCCTTTAAATATTCTAAATAAGTCCCTATTGCATACGTCTCAACCATTGATGGTGCCTATTGAGGAGGTGGTGGCGGAACGGGTTGTTGATATGGCATAACATACGCGTTGGCAGGGGCATAAGGAGGTCCCTACGTTGGAGCAAACATGCCGGGGGATGAGTACATATCTCCTTGTGGCGATTTGGAGTACATGTTTAAGTACGAAGGTGTACTATCCAGGAATGGATTGCTTTGTACTGGACCAGGAGGAACAGTGCTAGTGATAGTGGGTCTAGTTGGCACTTGTTGCGAATATTGAGGAGTCATACCTAACGTGCCTACCTCCTGTGAGGAGATCTACTTGGCTAGGATGGTGCGGAGGATTGGAACTCCCTGTTTGTATGATTCTCGAATTTTGACTTGCTTGGGCGAGTTCTAATCCTCTAACATTTTCTATTAGAGTTGAAATGACTTCGTTCGGTGAAGCCACGATATTGTGCCTTGGTGGCATTTGTTGTATATCCTGGTGTTGTATAGGCATGTGATAGCCTGTCATGAACTGATTGCTATCTTGCCAAGTTTCTCTGAGAGTATTTTCCATACGTGATGGCATAGGGGAATTTTCTTGAGGAGAGAACTCGGGCTGTATCTGTAAAGTTCCTACAGGTGGGTACATGCCTTGAGAGTGTTGTTCACTCCTAGGATAATGTATTGAGTACTCGTCATCTAGAACTGAGTATGGATCTGACTGTCTACTAATAGGTGGTCTGAGTAATACCTGAGGAGATGAAGCAGACTCTCCAGTTAATGTCATTTTGTTCGAGCCTGAAGGTTCTGTTTGTGTTTGAGCAAGTTGCTCCAACCCCTCTGTTTGGAAGGATGAGTTATATCTAGTCATTGGTGTTTGTGTTGACAACTGATTAGTTGAATAGTTGTCGCCCCACATTGAGAGTGAGGGTGATGACTGCCTATTCTGTTGGGCGTAGTATGCCTCAAGACCCAAGAGGGGTCTACCGTATGCATCGAATCCCGACATATTCGGGGGGTATATGAATACCCGCAGAATAATGGGAAGGAGCGAAAGTGATTTGGAGAAGATGAAACTTCTCAAAGAGAAGGTGAAAGAATTGTTTGTTTCACGTCAGGTTCACCAATTTTGTACGTCGGAAAAGTGACAGGTGAGCTTGAGAATCAACAAGTAACTCTTCTGCGTACCCGACCTCCCGAGGTCGTGCCGAGACAGCCAGTGTGGGTAGAATGCGCAGGCAAACTAGTTAGGCAGTCTAATGTCTTCGATACACACTAATGGTATTTGCGAATCTAAAGCAAAGAAGGCCCTTCTAACTTGGACTGGTGTGATAGATCGATCAGCGAGGATGACTGCTCGAAGGCTCCAATCAATATCGAGCTCTGGCGTGATTCAATCTATGGGTTGTGGGATGCGTGGAAAATGACCCGGGATGGTTTCGTGTATTTCTCCTGATAGGGTCATATGGTGGATATAGTCAACTCTATGGACGATTCTCTGGCCTAGTCCAAAATTCTCTAGTTTTGTTGGTTATTGTGTCTAGTAGGGATAACTGTTGAATGATGAGAGGTGGAATCGGAGTAGACTGGAATACTAATTTACGTAGGCCAGTGTCTATGTCTAATTCTCTTATGGACTCGTTAGGCTATGGGATCTGTGGATCACAACCATAGACTCTTGGTTGTTGTTGTCCCGTTATGGTCATACGGGAGATCAAGTTCTGATTCCTAGTATCCAGTAGTCGTAAGCTTTTTCAGCTTCTATGTTTAGAACCAACAGTTGTGCGATCTTCTCAGAATACCTTACAGGTGTTATCGCAACTTGGATTCTTAAGCTGGTATCTATATCTACTAGGGTGTCTCTAGCGTCTGGCTATGGAACTAAAGGATCACACCCGAATGTTTGTTCTCTTTCGAGCCCTTCTACAGTCATGTGGGTATTTTCTAGGGTAATCTGTAGTTTGGCTGATTTGACCAAAACAGATATGCTTGGTCGTCTTCGATGTTTAACCCTCTCAACTGTGCCCTGATCTGTTGGAAGTCTGTTGTTGTTTGGAAGACTTGTATCCTAAGGTTTTGGTCGATATCAGTTATTTCCACTACGTTATTGGGTTGGGGCACAATTGGCTCGAAAATGTATTCCCTGGGCTCCCTAGGTCCCGTAATTGTCATGTAAAAGCAGTAATGAAACAAACTATAATAAAGTAAAATCTAAGTGCACTTCTAACATATATAATTTCTTTTTTGTATTTTCTGGCAATTTATAAGAAAGCAGCTATTTAAAATATTTAGAATTGACAACTAAACTAACAACGTAAAACAAACAAAATAGCCGATTGTAGCTATTTGTCTGTGCAATTTTGTATATCTATTCTAAACAACGAAATAACTAATCTATCTGCAAGATTCTCGATCCTACCTCAGAAGTGAGGAATGAATCATAGTTTCTCATAAACTATCAATCCCCACAACCTCCCTGACAATATCGAGAATAGAAATAACTGAAATAAAATGATTAACTACTTTATTTGATAAATTCTAACTAAAACTTTTGAAAGATGGAACCTGGATTTCATAGAACAGTGGCGAATCCGACGGTGTGTGTGTTCTTGTCCCCTCAGTATGATCTCTTCGTTCTTTGTGCTCACGTGAATCCAGAAAAGCATGGAATGCTTGCATCAACAGGAATAGATATTTGGATCGAGTGGACAGCCTTCAGAATGCAGACAGAATAGAATGCGGATAGGAGAGGGATAGCGCAAGAGTACAGAGCTTGGCCTATGCAATTCCTAGCGGGGTCTACTGCGAATCATGCAACAAAAAGCGTCCAGAACCTGAGACTAGTCTATATGAAGAGCAAAACCTACAACTTTAATGGCTGCCTAGACTATTTTACTCCAAAACAATAATACTGTTTGCACAAGTTGGATCTGTGGCTTACCAACAGCAACACAAAGCTAAAACAAACCTGCAACAAACTATACTACCAATCCTAAGCAAACTAAAGGGACATAGCACTGAAAACATGAAAGTTGGAGTGAAAATGGTGGCCCAAATAATGTCTGCACTTGCACAAGTTGGATATGTGGCTTACCAGCTGCAACACAATACTAATGAAGTATGAAATGAGCTATGCTATCAAACTTAAGCAAACTAGAAGACTGAACTACTGAAAGTGATGAGTTTCTAAACAAGAATGAGGGGCCATTTGCATGTGCACAAACCATGCATTTATAGGAATTCAAACATCCAAAAATCAAATCCAAACTGAACTCTTAAACATTAAACAAAAGAAAAACACTATTCCAGGGGACCAAAAACATTAATGCATGTTCAAGTCGGCAAGAAAAGCTGGTGAGTCGTGATATTTCACGCGGGTCGTGTCAAAAGAGCGTTCTGGAAAACGCGCACAGGACCGCCGCCCTGCTCAGGGCGGCGGTTACAGGACCGCCGCCCTGTTCAGGGCGGTGGTCACAGGACCGCCACCCTTAAGGGCGGCGGTTTCATCACTGAAGACCAAAAAGCCAAGAAAAGAGGGAAAAATAGGGAAAACAAAGCACGCGGGGGCTAATCGGGGTATGCGGGATGTTAACACATATCTGTAAAGCTTTTCTGGATCCCGAACACCTTGCGAAGAGGCCTGTATCATCATTGGGGCACTTATTACATCGTTCCGCAGTACAGTACCTTACAATTTTGGGTACGTACAGAAACATATTTGACATTCAGTAAGGTAGATGGAAAACAGAGTGAGCAATTGCACCATTGACATTGTACATTGCTTTTCCAATGTATGCTACTATAATGCCTTTCACTTTTAGAGGGTTGCTATTTAATTGCCTATTGTAAAAATCGATAGATTACTTGGTATATTACTTTTTCATTGTAAGTTTTCCCTGTGCCTGTGCCTCATGTTAAGAATAAATGGAATGGGTCATTTGGAGTTAACAACTTTTTTGTGGTAATATCCTTTACTATAATTTGTTGTTCTTCATTTAATTATTTTTGCAATGCAAAGTATTGTTCAGTATCTATTAAGAAAGGAATTTTGCTTATGTTGAATTTGTTGTTTGCTTCGTTATGAGCTATTTTTTTTGTGTGGCATATTGAAGGTCCGTTCCAAAGTCGTATTGTTCAAAGTCCTTAGGACCATTAGGCTCATTTACATTTTCATAGTCGAATGTCAAGTTGGGGTCGTTTTTTAATGTTGTAAGCAGCAGTGTCTATGTTTCCCCATTAAGAATCTGCTTTTGCTATGAATTGGTTTTCATTTTCATCTACCAATGCTTAGTAGGAAGTAAAGGTTGAGCACCATGTGTTGAAATTATTTTTCAATGATTCTTCAGGTTCACGAAATGGCATGAACAACATCAATTTTTCTCTGTAATAGTTTTCTGGATCAACATGTTTATTGTATCTTACATAACGTATGATTTTGGATTTTTTACGACGTTTCATATTTTCTATTGTTTTTGTATAGTACGTAGCAAATTCTGTGAGGCAAATGTTCTCTAATGATATAGGCCTTGCATTGTATTTGTCACTAATTGAAGCACATAAAACGTTTTCAGAATGGTCATGTTCTTTAACAATTAACTTAGAAGGTTTTAAAATGAATGTCCTGTTGCTAATTGGAGATGTGTTTATGAAAATAGTTTTCCTAGATCCGTAATGCAATGGCAGTGAAAGCACAATGTGCAATGCTTGACGTGTAGACATTTGTTGGTAATTAAGTAAACTACTTCCTAGACGGTGTATGAATTGCATTTCACTTTCATTATTCTTTGTTGCATCTTCACGTATTTTGTGAAAAGAAGTTGTTAATTTCTGGTCTAATTTAGTCATGTACGATGTACAGTAAGTTGCAGATGAATAAGCGTCTAAAATGAATTGTGCATCTGTATTTGCATACCATATGCTTGGTACTTTACTAGCAAATGCATTTTTCCACATATCATGTGGATGTCTCTTTAGGATTATGGCAGGATGAGTGAGAAGAGATTGTAATAGTGTAAGATATGTTTGCCTACTTAAGTTATGAGCTTCAAGAAATGCAGTCAATGTTATGCAGTGGCTATATTTCTTTGTTTGTAGGATTTGGAAAAATTGTTTTGCTATGTTTCTAGTTATGGCATCTGTATTTTCTAAAGGTTCTAGTATTGTGGTCTTATCCATAGGCGGTAATGGGAAATTAAATCTGCAGTGTGAGTTTGTGTGTTTTGTACATGTTTCCGTATGATGGTGGGTTTGCATTTTTTCCAAATTTGTGTCAAGTAGTGATGAATTTGTAGAGATATATTTGTCTATAAATGTTTGTATTTCTTCATGTGAACTTTTGCCATAAACAAGAGCATCCTTCACCTAAAGCATAAAATGCACATGCTCATTTCCATGGTTTTGGAATTCTGTTACAAAGAAGTCCAAGACTTTTCCAAATAGATTATCATTAGTCAGCATCAATTTTTTGAATGCATTTATCTTATGATTAAAGTAACGACTAAAAATTACTAGGTTTTTTCTTATAATTTCATCGATGTTATCATCACCAATGTTTTTGCTATGCCTTTTGTTTTTAGCAGACAGAGCACATAGTGTGTTGCATAGTGGTGTCCATAGGTGATCAGCACTTGTTAGCGTAATAAAAAAAGTTGGTGCACCTAGTTGTCTTATCATTGCAAATATGTTCTTCCCGATCTTTGCTAAATAATTAGGTGAAGTTCTAATGGTTTTTAA
The DNA here is from genome assembly GCA_019776745.2 of Taxus chinensis. Lineage (NCBI taxonomy): Eukaryota > Viridiplantae > Streptophyta > Pinopsida > Cupressales > Taxaceae > Taxus > Taxus chinensis. The sequence continues at coordinate 15,430,196 of CM034153.1, forward strand.
GCTTGTAAATCCTATTGACGATTCAAATATGTTGGACACCCCTGATTTTCTTTTAAGGTCTTTGGCATATATTTTTCCCCCTTGCAATTGACCTTTACGTATGCATATCCATGCACAACTTGAGACTTGTTGCAAGATAACTTTAATTGCTTTGAAGAAAAGATTGGTAGTGTGAGTTGCAAAATCATTTCTATAATGCAGTAGCTCCCATTTTGCTATTTTTTGGTAATGGAATATTTTTGTAATATCATTGTCATGATGCATTCCATAGTATAAAGTAGGGAAACTCATTTCTTCACAAAAAATTTCCTCAAAAATGCCTAAGGGTTTGAATCCTCCTGATGGTGCAATTACAAGAACATTTTCCTGAAGGTCTCTTATTAAATGAGCATTTTCATAAGCATGTATAATTGTTTCTATGATGGGTTCAGCTTCAATGTCATTAGGATTGTAATCTATTTCTTCTATATTTACAATGTTGTTTACTACATTTGCAACTTGCATTTCAAAGGTACTTTTCCAGTCATTATTAACAACTACATGATTGTCAATATACAGGGGACATTTACATAGTTCTATTAATGCGTGCATGACGTAGTTAGGCTGAACATTTCCTATTAGATATGCACTTTTGTATTCCAACTTCCTTTTTATCTGAAATGCAATTGTTTCGGTTTCATTTATTTTCTTTGGCAATGCCTCTTGTGCCTAGTTAAAATCAACAAGAACATTAATAAGCGTTCCACTAAGACCAAATTGTGGTCTTTTGTATCCAAGTTGCCTTATTTTTGCAAATGGCATACGTAGAGCAACAAGTTTTTCTTCTAAAAGTCTTAATTTATGAACTGAAGCTATTTTTCCATTTCTTCTTATGTTAAAAGGAGCAGAAAATTTAGGAAGCAATTGATGTTGAATGGCATTATTGCATTGCTTACATATCTTGTCCCCAAATGTAAGATTTTTTATTGATATGTCACTAGATACTGACAAAAAATCATTGATGGTATTGTTGGTAATCGTGGTTATGTCTTTTTTTAAATGGAAACGTTTGCAAAGAGCACAAGCATGTGTTCGTGTATCTGTTATAGCACATAGGTATATTGTAATTGTTTTATCTACTTGTTTGTTTTGTTGTTGCATTGCATGTTCCTGGCCTTTCATTTTCCTTATGTAGGCTTTTAAATGGTGCAATTTTATAGCAACATTTGCATTTACAGTAGGAAATGGTAATGTGGTATGCTGACTACACTTGTTTGAGCCATTTTCATCGTTTGTGGTCAGTTGCATTTGTTTGGTCATTGCATTTTCTTTTTTTTTTCTTGTTGAGTTACTTGTTCCTTTACTTTTGTTTTCCTTATTTGGGCTTTTAAATGGTGTAATCTTGTACTAGCACCTACATTTTCCTTTGTAGTAGAAGATGGTAATGTTAAATATTGTTTAAACTTGTTTGGCCCACTTTCATCGTTTCTTGGCAATTGCATTCCATTGGTCATTGTATTTTCTATTGTTCTATGCATTGTATTTTCCGTTGTTCTATGCAAATGACTTAATGGCTCATAATGAATATGCACTGTATCTATTTCATATGTTATGACATTGAAGGTTCTTTTTGGTTGCAAACAAAATTCATATATATGAACAATTCTTTTAGTTGTTGCTAACCATTTTTGGATTTTTTCTTTAAAAATATGGAAAAGACATAACAAGCATAAATCGCTACTTTCGATACCACTTGTTTCATATGGTAGACCAATTAAAACAAGATATATTTGTGGGTCAAAAACTTGATTTTTTGCTGGTTGTCCAAAGTTTGGTTGCATAGCTGTAAGAATTTGATTATGTATGTATCTTTGCCTAAAATTGCATTAGTCAAAGATTGTGCCATATAGCGGCAAAGAGTTATTGCATTAAAATTTTCTATTGTCAATAGACTGATTGCAGTAAACATCCTCTCGCCACAGACATTACTAAATGCATGTGTTTTTAAAAGGCCATAGCTTTCTATTTTAGGAGCAATGGCATTCCAAGTAGGAGGTAGATCATTACAAGTATACGATAACTTTGTGTGGAAATCTACAATTTGTCATGGGATTATTATGGTACAGAACAAAGGCTCATAGTGGCCACAAGTTGGGTTTCTATCATGAAATAAAATTTAATATGGTGATGTCAATGACTCTTTGTTAAAGTGAAGGTATTTTCTTTTGTGGGTGACTGACCATATACAAATTGAAATGTTTAGCCATTTAGACAGCCAATGGATACAAAATGTATCACCCCATAGCCCTATTTCAATGCCATCTCTATTTTCATTTGCAGAAAGCCACATCCTACACAAGTAAGTGTCTTTTTCATATATTCTATGCAAATAAAAAAGCATGTCAACATGCAATTCATTTTCATATGATGATATTGTTGTTGGGTCCCTATTGTTTAAGCATGCTCTAAAATAGTCTATTGTACCCATACGCAATTCAATTGACATATACTGAAAATGCAACAATACTTGAATTATGTCAAAAAGACAATCACATGCGTTGTAGTTGAATGATGTACTCTGAAATAGATTATCAGATTGCAATGCACTTTCAATGTTAACAAATGATGGCATATTTTGTGGTATATATGTTTTAGCATTAATTACTTCCTTCTCATTTGCGTCTTCATTAGTAGGAAGTCCTGTTACTATTTTGGAAACTAAAGTGGCTTCACAAGTTGTTGTTTCATATCTCCTAATGTGTTTTTCTATATTATTGTGACTTTGTTTTCCCTTCTACAATTTGTTTTTAAGTACATGAAATTTTTTAAACCTTATTTCTATATGTTTTACAATTCTACCCATTATTGTAACAACATATGTAACCTTAAGTTGAATAGGCTAAATCAAATCGAGAAGATATTGTAGATGTTGTTACATAGCTTCACAAATGTAACCGTAAAACTAATGTGAGTTTCTTATAGATTTGTTGGGGTATTATGAGAATCTGATACCTATGTCCAAATATATCGCATAGAACATAAGAAAATGAGGATGGTTATAAATACACATTTTGAAGATGTATATCTAGGTCTATGCATGGAAGAAATGGAACAACGTTAATACAAATTGATGTGGGAAACCATATATAGGCATATAGAAAATTTTGAAACTAGTAACCCTTAAGATGATGCTATTATTATGATGTAATTGCCAATGTAAAGGTAACAGAAATTGCAAATGTTCTGATAATTGTACCTGAATATGACACAGTACATAAAAATATAACATTAGCCTATTTGTTTCTATATGATTTGTAATTTTACCCACTTTTGTAACAACTTACGTAACCTTAAGTTGAATAAGCTAAATCAAATCGAGAAGATATTGTAGATGTTGTTACATACCTTCACAAATGTAACCGTAAAAGTAATGTGAGTTTCTTACAGTTTTGTTGGGGTATTATGAGAATTTGATACCTGTGTCCAAATATATTGCATAGAACATAAGAAAATGAGGATGGTTATAAATATTTGAAGATTTATATGTAGATCTATGCATGGAAGAAATGGAACAACATTAATACAAATTGATGCGGGGAAACCATATATAGGCATATAGCAAATTCTGAAACTACTAACCTTTAAGATGACGTTATTCTTATGATGTAATTGCCAATGTAAAGGTAAAAGCAATTGTAAATTTTCTAATAATTGTACCTGAATATGACACAGTACATAAAAATATAACATTAACCTATTTGATTTGAGAAAGTCTAAACAAATGTAATATTATTATTTCTTTTGTACAAATGCTTGGCACTACTTGTCAATGAATTGAATATTTTAAACATAGAATAAAATTTTAATGTTTTCAAGTCACTTTTGGCTCAAGATGCATAGTTGTTGTAAACATATCTGGGGATAGAATTTACACAGATGAATTTAAAGCAATAGCAATAAAAAATGCAACAATCAAAGATGAACCAGTTACATGAAGGAATGCATGAATGAAAGTACAAAAATACTTTGATTTCCATATTACTAATTAAAGTACATAAACAATATAATTTGATGATAGAAATAACTTGTTTTTTACCTTTCCACAAATACAGTTAAGGAACTGGAGCTTTGATTTGGAGTGACAAATTGCAAGGCGTTACATTGTAAATATTTTCTGGAATCAACTGCATAGTTATGCTTCGACTTCAAACTACTGAAAGATACATTAATTTGTAAATGAAAAATTTGTAACAGTTCATTCTACTATTTCCATTCAGGCGTTTTTTAAAATTTTCTAAGATCTTTTATCTTACTTCCTTGTATATTCTTTACTCAATGAAATTCTACCAATTTTCCATTATTTTAGTGACTGAATTAGTTACTGTTTTTGCTCTATGGTGTGAAGTAAATGATAAATTGTCATTTGAACAACTTGCTTATCAGCATTGTTCAGTGTTATCCTACCATTTATTTTTTTCTTGATAGTTCCTCATAGCATTAGTTGTACTTTAGTTGTGTGAACTCTAATTCTATTGGGAATTCCCAGGTTTTCTCTATTTGACCATACTTATATCTTCCTAATTTTTTAAGTAATCAGTAATTTATTTGGAATTTTGTCTTTTGTTTGTTTCTACAAAATCTATTGTATTTCTTTTAATTGATAAAAGGACTAAAAGGACCAGAATTTGGCCTCTTAACTAAGAAACACTCGTGAATGACATGGGCCCGTATGATGCATTGAGTGTTGACGAGGCAGGAAAAGTTCAATTTTATGCAATCACACCAAATGACCCTACCTTAGAAAATCAAACCTGTAGAACTCATTTGGGAAATGGAAAAGCTCTCCAAATTAAACAAGGATAAAAGGATTATAAGAAATAAGAAATGACTAAACTACCAGGTAATGCACCAAAGGAATGATGAACACTTATTTTTCCAATAGGCACAAACCAACAAAATGCATACAATAAATAAATATAGATAGCTAGATCTGTAATGGAAGACAAAATGAAAGCAAAAGAGACAAGAAAGAATCTAAGATTGATCACATATGTGTTTTATTGCTCTGTGGATTGATACAGTTCATTACAAATTAGCCAAAAGGCATAAACATATTGAAATTTTAATGGAAGGCCTGAACCCCACAAATCCCTTTGCTAGAAGGGGAAGGGAGACTACAAAACAAAGAATGTCTAACCCTTTACAATGAAGCATGCCCCTGTATTTATAGATTCAATCAGAGAGAAGAAAGAGAGAGAGGCAGGAAAAGTAGGTTGAGGCTCAACTAGTGGTGTTAATGCTTCTGATAAAATATGCCCCCAAATTCATTTTTACTGTATCAATCCTTGGTTTGACCCTTAAAGGAAGAGGAAGCGATGGAAATAAATCAAACCTGATCTAGTTGTTGAGGCAAGAAGATCCTGCATTAAAATCCCAAAGACATTTCCTCTATTTTCCTTTACCTAACCTCCTCAAAATTAAATTTTCAGACCTCCATGGCGTGGGTGAGGTCGAGATCTTTCCAATGGTGTCAGGTTCGCAATACTTCAAGCCCTGAGTCAAAAAATATTCCCCTTCGAAGTTTGTATCGAGTCCGTACAAATGGGCGGGAAAATAATTTTAAAAATGGGTTCCCCTTTGGCTTTGAAGTTAGGTAGGTCAAACATTGAAATTTTTTCTTTACTGTAGCTATTGCGAAAAAAATCAGGTCTACGTGTGTCGGCTTTCCCAGAGACATTTTTCCACGTCACACGATTCGGGCTTCCTTGTCCTTATGCATCCACCATTGACCGGGTCGCGAGGGATGTTGACCTCTGCATTCTCCGCAACATCTGGTTCCTTTTGCGGCCTTTTCACCTTTGCGCGCTCCGCGCTTACTTTTGTCCCAACTGTCCCACGGACCATGTGGGCCCAAAAGTTCTGACTCCATCAATTTCCCTTTGACTTCGACATTTTTTGCAATGCGCGTGCCGTGCGTCCCTGTTGAACTTGTGCAGTCTGGGACACAGAAAGCTGATTTAGCTTATTCCTTTGTATTTCGGCTCCAAACCTAGTTCAACGAATCTTGGTACAATCCGCACTGGTACGATCCATAGCCTCCAGACCCACAATGCATTAAAACAAACCTATGACTTCATTTTTTGGATTTTTTCCATTATTTCTAATTTCTTGGATTTTTCCTTATATGGGGAAGTTAGAGAGAAACCAAAGGGACCCCCAAAACATGATTTTGGGCCTTGAGTCAATTCTACTTGCTCAAGACTAAAGAATCTAGTGCATGTTATCAAAATTACCTTGAGGGGTGAATTTTGGATAACAATTTACATGTCATTAATGAAAAAATTCAACAAGAAACTGAAATCACAGAAGCAGCGGCATATACTGATAAAAATTAGTAAGCAGAATTAGATGCAGCTAATTTAAAGATGCAACAAGGCCAATTAGAAATACATCTTCAAGTTGACAACAAAAACACACCTAATCATGTTAGTCAGACATACTAACACATGAGAGTTGATGATGCAATGAGTCTTCAAACACAATTAAGCCAACCACAATGGTTGAAAGATTCAAAGAAATGTGCTCTCATGGAATGCCATGATTGCAGATAAGCTTGATGAGCTTGCATATGAAGATGGGAAAAATAGATTTCTATTGAAAAAGAAAAAAGAAAACAAACATATTTCAAAATACGTTGCCATATGTTTGTGGATAAAGACAGTGTCTTTTCTAAAACATGTCAAAGATTTCATGTACTTTTAATCAAACAATTGATTAAAAGTTAGAAAAAGCATGATAGGATATTGTGATCATGAGGGAGTCAGTTTTCTATAGAATTTAGCTTCCTTTACCATTGGTTCCGCCATAAGCAGCATATTGTCAACTAACTAGAGATGTTTCATCCTGAATTCGGACATGATCTTTATACCTTTTAGAGCATATAGATTATTGTCCTTCCTAGGGCCTCTGCCATCAAAACAATTCAAAAATGAGAGATAGGATCTCCGTGTTAAGCCTTTTTTGCAAACAAAGGAAACCAACAAGAGCACCATTGATCAAAACTAAGAGTGTGTCATGAAACAACTGTCAATAAGCTTGACCTATTCTTAAGAGACATCAAAAAAATTTAACACTTTCAGGAGGAAACTCCAGTCGATTGTATTATAATCATTGGCAATATCCACTTTAATGAGCATTCCCATTCTTTTGCAAGATTTGGTACTAATGAAAGGGAAGAAATTGGACACTCAAAGTCTTAGAACATAGCTGAGACATATTTGGTTTCACCAACAACTCAAATGTCAAACAAAAGATGGAGAAGAGTGACAGGGCATGGAAAAAAGATTGTGTGAATATATCAATAATCAATCAAACAACAACAACTGGTAAACAGGGTCACTTTGTTCAATGCAATCTATGGTCCATACGCATATGGAATCTGGATCTTACACTTACCTACATGGTGTAAACAATGCCTTTGTTACAAGCGAAGACTACATCTAAAAAGAACTCCAAAAAAATTATTTTCAGCTACAAATATGATTAAGCAGGCTCATAAGTTGATAACTAACCTAGAAGTTGAATCATTTAGGAGATTTTATGGGGCCATGTAAAGGCTAATTCAAATTAGATAAATGCACGTCTATCTACATTGGACAGCTTGAAAATTAGAAATGCAAACTTATTAAATAATAGGGGCAATAACAACAGTAATTCCAACTGTTGTAGATTTGACAGAATTTTCTCATCTAGTTCACTTTTTCAACCTACTAAGTAATGAGAATCAGAGAACACTTTTAAATTTTATATGAACAGAAACTGAAAGTGTCAGATGATAAGACCACCTTCAAAAAATAAAAAATAAAAACCATCATCAACAAATATAATCTTTTCTGTGAATGACCTAATAGCATTATCTTTAGGAGCATTCCAACCAGGGATACCTATGTATATAAGATATCTTTATAATGATATGAATGGAAAATAATAGCATGTAACCTATTAAGAATGTCTCCGAAACAAATTACAGCTCAAGGTGTGCTTTGCAAAAATCAAAACCATTACTTATGTGATCCTTGCATGCATGCCTCATATTAATCATCTGGGAAGATTCCAAATGTGCCAATTACACAATGTATATGTTTAAATTTATTGTTCAAATTATGTAAATGAGATTCATTCTAAATAAAATCCATCATTCTTGAGACATAGATAAATTTATTGAATAGCAGCAGATTCCCATTACACTCACATCTTTTTCCAGAGACATTTGAAACAATTCAATAAGAAACTAAAATCACACAAGCAGCAACATATACTGATAGAAATTAGGAAGCAGAATTAGATGCAACTGATTTGAAGATGCAATAAGGCCAATTAGAAACACATCTAAGACTACTAAGGCTACCAATTGATAGGGTTCATGTCAATAATTCACACATGGGGGCCAATATAAGAGCATGGAACCAAAGAGGTGAAGAGAATTAAATATAATATTTTCTTCAAAATCCTAGTATGTTTTCATGATGTATTCTCCCACCACTTTCCCTATTAAGCATAGCTCATTGCCAGGGTATTAGGCCAGGTTTCCAATTCCCATGTCAAATGAAAAAATTTAAATTATAGTTCACGAAATTGATGCTGTGTTTTTATGCACTTTCCAATTTAAAAGTATCTATAACCCTCATCCTCTAAATTTGCATGGTTGCATGCTAATAAAATAGAAATGAAGCTTAAATGCTCAGTTCATGTTCTAAATTTTTTTAGTACATCAAAGAGTGGCAGAATCCCTACAAAATTTTGATAGATGTCGGTAAACAGTTTGTGCAAGTGAAAAAACGAGATAATTTCTCATGGAATACAATTATTGCAGCATACAGAAGACATGGTTATCCTTACAAGGCAGGCACACTATTTCACTATATGCAACAAACATGTCTTCAACCCGATCGGTTTACATTTGCCAACATACTCCCAACTTGTGCCAAAATCAGAGCTTTGGAAAAGGGTATGGACATCCATCAAAGCATAGACATGTATGAAAATTGTGGAATCATAGACAAGGCACGTGAACTGTTTGACAGAATGCCTCAAAAAATGTTGGATCGTGGATAGTAATGATTGCATGATATGCCCAAAATGGATTTGTTGAAAATGCGTTATAATTACTTAGAAACATTCACAGGGTATTGACATCCATCAAAGCATAATGGATAGAGGAATTTTGATAGATGTAGTTTCAACTTCCTAGTAGACATGTATGCAAAATGTGGCAGCATAGACAAGGCACGTGAACTATTTGATAAAATTCCTGATTATTCAAACATCATTGCCAAAATCTACCAGAAAGTTGTGTGTGCAAAATATACTTGCATCTGTAAGAGGGATAACATAAGAGCGGAAGAAAATACAAGGTATTAAACAAGCCTTCAAGCAAAAGAAAACAAATCCATTTCAAAAACAATTACTATTCTATTAAAAGCTTAACCCTATGAAATATGAAACTCAGAAAAGAAAAGGGAGCATGTGGGGACTCCAGGCAACTTACAAAAAAATACCCGTATCTTCAAAATCACAGGACCTTGCAACAAACACAACACACATGGAGGAGGAAAATCCTTGTGTGTTCAGCCACCACTTTGTACAGCAAGTTGTTGCATGGAGGAAGGCACGTGGTTGCTACAGCAATGGCCGTAGGAGCAGCCAATAGCAAAAAATAGGTAATACCTCCACCACAAAAAACTTTTTCAAAATAGGTCATACCTGTCGCGCTCACAATAAAGTCTGGCAATGAAGGCCAAAACCTCCACCAATCATCTATAAGAGATTGAAAGCATCAATATTAGAAAAGCAATAATTAAAACAAAAATTTATACAAACATTACAATACATTGGCTCCGCAGCAGGTACTAACAAATTAATAGGAGAAGGCGAATACAATAGTATCCTGCGCAGCAGGTACTAATAATAGTATATAGTCAACATGTATACAAAAATTTGAGTCCATGCGTTACAAAACATAGGTATAGAAGATAGAAAATGGCCCCAAATTTGGTCATCAATAGTATTCTCTATCATGTTTCTTTTCTTTCCATGTGGGAATTTCGTTTTTGATTGTTCCATCAATTTGGATGTTTTTTCTTCAAAACACCTGTAACAACCCTATGACACTTGTATGGGATGTTTACTTTAATTTAATGTAGACATGGAAAGGGTTTTTGCCTAATTTAATGTAGAGTAATTTAATTTAATGATTAATTTAACTTTAACCATTTCATATCTAAATAACTAAAAAAATAAAATTTAAATACATAAATAGAGTGGATGGGTAATCACGGGTAGTAGAATAACATTTGATTTTATGTAGATTTGGAGACATTTGTAAAAATCCTTTTCCCATTATTCTTTGATCAATGTTCACAGCTTATAACCCCTTTTTGTGAATATTGTGGCAAATATTTATTGATAAGGTTGAGATTTTATGTACAAGAGGAATTACAAACAATTTAAAAAAAAACAAACCTTTCCTAAGTAAGCTCCTTACAACCTCGGATTGAACCAACTAAACAGTGGGGTCAAGTGACACTCTTATTGGGTCCTTAATGAAGTTGAAAATACTTCTTAGATATGTGGATGCTCCAAGAATGCTCCAAATGGAAGTACATTAAGCTACCGGTAATGGATGAATGGATGATCATTGAATGATATATGGATGATCAATTGGACAACATAAGGTTGTGCACAAGTGATTTTTAATGATATTTTGGTAGAGTAACACTATAAATTTTCCAATCTTCCAATGATTATTTGAGAGGAATGAAGATTCTTATTATAGATGCAGAAGAACCATGGATTGAGGAAGGTTGAATTGACTGAATTGCAAGCTATTGATATCGATTTCCTTATTTAGCATGGTTTATTTGTTCTATGTAGTTGGATCTTTGAATAATAAATTAACATGCTTTATTTCATGATTTTTTTGGTTATACATGCATATTTTCTTCCATGTTTGTAGAAATCTAGAACTTCAGTGGAGTGACAAGTTCAACTTGATTGAGTTGGATAGTGGAGTGGAGATGAGTGAAGGATGAGTAGATAATTGAGTTTTATTTATTTAATTAGTTAATTAAATTAGACAAAGGGGTGTATAATGTATAGTGAATGTAATAGAATTAATTAAATTAATTCTAGAAGTGGGATATGGGTAGATAATGGATTTAGTAATTTTTTTATGTTATAAAGTGTAATGGGTATTTTTGGGGTGTCTACATTTTCCCTCTTTAAAGTGTTATGAAGAAGTAATATCATTTTAAAGATAGTAGACATGTGTATATTAGTGAAAAGATGATAGAGAATTGTTTTGGACTGCGTGATTTGCCCCAGTGAAGCATTTAGATGCCCCAAAATATCTAGATTATGTCAAAGGAGTGGCCCCTCGAGCGGATGGGTGACACCACAAAGCGATGGAAATCTTCTTGATATGGAAGATAAGAGATTGCAATGTGAAATATCAGAAAAATAGACTCATAAAATGAGGAATGGATGGTTAACAACAAAAAGGAGGGTTGTGGAACATGAATTAGGATGTAAAAGAAGGGTTAAATAGAAAGGTGGGTCGGTATGTGATTGAGTTGATGATAGGATTAACCATGTTCATAGCTTGAGCTTCCATTCAAATGTTTTTATTTAGAGCAAGTTATTTTGTTGTTTCACAATAGATTTGACACCTTGATTATTAAAGAATCGTGAGCATTAACCTATTATGTGTGTAAACACACACACACACACACACACACACACACACACACACAAAAAAAAAATTAAAAACAAACCAAATATATAAAGTAAATGTATGTATCATGTCTATAAATGAACCAAGATAACAAACAATAAACTTGCAATTGGTCAAATAATGAAATAAGAAAAGTAATAATGAAATACAACTTTACATAAAGACATTTCACTTTATCCCTAATGTGTTCCATAGTGTTGATTGATTCATTTGATTTTCCCCCAAACAAGGATGCATGCAAAGGGTAAGATGGTTCAAGATTTATTTGGTCACTGCCCCCAAGAAAGTATACATGCAAGGGAGAAAATAAGAGCCGAGATTTCCCCAAGTGAGGATACATGCAAGGGATTTGGATTAGGATGTTTTGATTAATCAAGTGATATTTGGAACATACATTGGGATAGGAGTCAATGTTTTGTTTTGTATTTTGGGATTTTTGCTTTGGTTGCAAATGTTTAGATTTTTTGGATGGTTTTCCAAATTTTTTGTATATTTTTACTGGTTTGATATGTTTTTGGTAGTTTTTGGAATATTTGATTTTTTTGGATTCTTGAAAATATATTGAGTTGTTTTGTTTTTTTATATTTTTTATTATTTGGATTTTTAGGGATTTTTTACTAGATATCAAAGTAAGGGACCTAGTATTGATAGTGATCATGGACCCATTCCAAAATCACGTAAGAACTAAGATTCTCAACAATATTTAGATATGGATAGAGAGAAAATGGATAATACAATAGATGGTAAATGTCCTGACTATTTGAAATAAAAGACAATATAAGATATGAGAAGTGATAGGATAAGATAGACAAGAGGAGGTATGGGAACACACACGTGTAAATGTTGTATGTTGGGAACTCAATTATCAAAAAATATTAAATATTTCATTCCATTGGCATAATGTATTGTAGACTATATAGTGATAGTATGTTTTACTCCACCCTTAACTCCACGAAACAAGTAATATGTGAGAGCTGAACACTGAGAGCCAAGAAGGATTTGAGACACATCAAATAGTGGTATGAAAATGAATATGATGGATACAAAGACATGAGGTTGATCAATGGTACATTTGGGAAATGTGACTCATCTCTAATTAGGATTATCCAACCAACTCTAAGACGATTTACACTTTATAGGTCTTTGATTAGACTTAGACCTGCAGGTGGCCTATTGATTGGCAAGATTTGGTGTAAGGAATGGTTGTCTCTCCTAACATAGAAATATAAATTTCTTCTTTTGTATTTTTTAATATTAAGAGCTTTTGATTTTGAAGGCTTTTTTTTCTAGTTGTTTTTGTTTTTGAAATGACCCCCTACATTCTTCCTCATGCCACTAGTAAGAGGTAAGGAATCGACACCAAAGATAAAATGTAGGCCAATAAGGGCATCTTCCTCCTTTCCCATTCTCACACTACCAGTAAGAAGTGTGGGATCATCACCAAATACTATGAAGGATGAAAGGTGTAATTATTTGTAAATTGTTTTTTTTGTATTTTTTTATTTATTTTGCCTTGATTTTGCATTATGCTTATTGGGAATGAGTGTTTTCCTCCAAATATTTACCACACATGACTATTAGGATGTGAGGGTTCAACACCGAAGAGTGAGGTTGGAGGTCAAAAGAGTCGGGTAAAGACTTTTTATAGATTTCCTGTTAGAGAGAGATTTTGTGAAAGGAGGATTTTTCATTAGTAAGCTTATAGATAGGACCATTGGTGAAAATATCTAAAATGTGAGAAACCATATGAGGGATGAGATACAAAATACCTAAATATGAGCCAATATTAACTCATGTCTTATGATGACATGAAATAAATAGGTAATGCTTATGAAGATTTGATTATATAATGGGAATATCTAGCAATGCAGTGAAAATTTTAAGGTTGTTTTTGGATGATATAGATGGGATATTTTGTGAGCATTTAGATTGATATTGAATCCCTTATTGTGATCGGAAGGGGGTATGTGATCTCGATTTCCAAGAAATTCTTCAATGGCCTCATCCTTTTGGAAGATTTCTATGGAAACATGATTAAGGTGATCCTGACTGATGAGGGAAGGATATACAATGTCAATGGTTTAGATGAAAATATTATAAAAAAATATCATGCCCGTGAGATCCTCAAAGATATCTAACGTGGAACTTGTTTCATTATTATATTTAATGGCTTCACTATTATTTTTTGTACTAGAAGACACTTTACATATAGAAACATTAGATTGTAACCCAAATAATAAAAAAATTGCTTTTGTATTGAGGAAATGGGATATAAACATCCTTATTTGTTCTTTACAATACCTTTTCCCTTCCATTGCATGTTTTTCATGATTTTATTTCCTATGATGTATTTGGTCGATTGATAACAGTCACTGAATCTATCATTATACAACCAAGATCTCTTAGAAGCTTGAATTTTCTCATCTTCCAAATATTTGAATCGTCAAAAGATGTTTTTTCATAATATGTATATGGGAACAATGTGTATATGTGAAGCATTAACGTTTCCGTCGGTGTGTGGTGATAGGGGTGAGTTTCCAATGTGAAATGAATTTTCAACCATTTAAAATTGATATTCACCACATCCTTTATCAATGATTATAAATGTGGATTTTTGTATAGATGAATTAGTACGAATATTAGTTGATGTAGAAGGTGGATTGGTGTGTGTAGAAGGAGAATTAGTAGTTTTACTATTAATATTCTCAATGTTAGTCTTTGGAAGATGTTTTGAGAATGTATCGGGATAAATTCACGTGGTTTCAGAGAATGGTATGATACGAGAGGGAGCATACTTTTCTGAGGATGGAAACTAGTGGGCTTGTTGAAACCTCCCTTTAAGAATTCAACAATACTCGAAGTGCTTAGTATCAGAATTCAACGTGAATTATTTTCCTTGCTAGGTAACTTTGATGCATTAATGGAATGTGGATGGGATGGCCTATATGGCATGGATCCATGGGCACGTAAGGAGAATGTTGTATGTAACCTCAAAGTCCACAATGTGGCATAAGGTGTCTAAGGTGATTGGTCTAACCATGAGTGATAGCATGATTGTTCCCACGGATTGTCTCTCCTAATTATCATACACACTAATCATTATGATATCAGTAGTAATACTCTCTTTGGTATAGCCAATAAACCGTAATAGTTTCAAGGAACAAATGTTTAATGCAGCTCCATTGTCTATAAGCACTCTTTTGATCTTATGATGAGTAATGAGTGCTTCGACATATAAAGAACTATTATTTGGAATGTTTGGGTTTAAAAGGTCATGAGGACCAAATGATAAGATAAGGCTATTGAGTGAAATATTTGCGATCAAGGCTTGAAATTGTTGGGTACTTGTGTCCTTATAAACATGTTCATCATGCAATATGTGAGTAAGGATGTCTTGAAGCACAAGTGATGTTTTAAGCAACTCCATAAGGGAGATTTGCATGAATGTCTTCTCCAATATTTTGATAATATCATATAAATTGGAGGAATATTTTGCATTAGATGTCAATTTTTTATTAGAAGTAGATTGAGGATTATGTGTTTGAGGTATCGTAGATGTTGAAGGTTGTTTTTCGATGGGAACCCAAACCTTCTTTTGTCTTGTGGTTACTGCACAGTCAGGAGTTTTGATATTTATAATACCAACAATGTTGGGTTCTTGATCCAAAAAGGATATGATATAGTCATATTCAACATTGTTGGACATTTGACTCTTGTCCTTTTGATCCCTTTTGGATTCGTCATGTTTGGGAAAAGGTTGTTTGAAAATGTTTAATTTTTCTTTGGGAATTTTATTTTTGGAAGTATTTTAAATACAAGGAAAAGGAGAAAAAGTTTTGATGAGGCCTTATATAATAAGGTTTCTCTTGATTTGTGTTCCTTTTTCAATTACTTCCTCAAAATTGGTTAAGTAATGCATTTGCATTTGGAATGATAGTTCGGGATTGATATTAGGTATAAAGATGTTAAGAAAATATTTATTAGGAGTTGAATAAGGGAATTGTCTTGGGATCCCTGGCCACCTTTGAAGGAAGCATGTGAATATTTCATTATTTCTTTGATTTTATTGTAGAGCTTCATCATGGTGACCTCGGGGTCTAAGTTAAAGGAAAAGTGTTTAACAATTATTTCTGATAGGTTATAGAAAGTGGTAATGGATCATTTTGGAAGGTGTAAGAACCATTCTAAATCTTGTGCTCCTAAAATTTTAGGAAAAATACGTAAAATTTATATATCATCATATTCTAATTATTGGAATTACATGAAGAACTCTATAACATGTTCTCTTGGGTCGTGTTTTCCTATGTATTTTTCAAATTTAGGAGTTTCAAATGATGGAGGAAATGATATTTATAACAAGGCCTTACCAATTGGATAAGGAAAAAGTTCCTCAAAGTTAAAATTTTTAGTTTGTTTTTGTAACCCTGTGATTGTTTCTTTCATGTTCTTCTATTCTTGTGTGAATGGAGAGTTTGTACGTGGGTACATGATTTCATCATTTTGTTGAATAGGTTCTTCTTTTTCTTCATCATTTGATTTTTGTCTACTTTGGAAGCCATATGAAAGATTTATTTGTACATATCATGGATTTTTTCTAATAAGGCTTCATTGGATGTGTTGTTTCAATGATTTATTTTTTAATTACGTTTGATTGATTCAGGTTTGTCTAGGAGATGTTTTAAGTTTGCATCCCCAAACTCTAATGGTAACTTCGCTCCCATTTCAAGGATACAAAGAAGGTATTGATTTTGGTTTTTCCGTAAGATTTTTTTGATTTGTTCTTTTTCTTCTTCAGTGATTTCAAGTTTTTATGCATCATTGTCTTCTTTAAAAATGTTGTTTCCAAGAGGGTTGATTCTATCAAGGTCCTCATAGGTATTTTGGCTTTTGTTTTGTGTGATCACCATTGTACTAGAGGAAAGAACCAAAAGTGAAAGTTGTTTTTTGATCTTGATAAGTTTGATCATTTTAAGCTCGAAGGATGATATTGGATTTGTTTGCTAGATTTTGACTTGTAAACATGTTTACTGAAACCAATTTTGATTTTGATCAAAGGTTAAGATTGATAGATTAAATTATGATTCTGATTCGATTTGATTGAATTGGTTTTCTTAGATTTAGATGTGTGTACCCAAAGGATAGGACTTTGATTTGATTGGATTTTCTTAAATTTGGATGTGTGTATCTAAATTATAAGATTGAGATTGAGATTATACTTTCTTATATTTGGATTTGTGTATCCAAATGATAAGAATTTGATTTAATTTTATTTGATAGATGGATTTTGATTTTAGATTGGGTTGATTTTTTATTTTGATTTGGATATATGATTCTTGATTTATATTTCTAGTTGAATTTAAGTATCCAAAGAATAAGATTTTGATTTTATTAGATATTGTTGGAGCTCAAAATTACACCCATCCCAAATCAGACTGATCTAGGGCTTTGACGACATCTGGGACTGTCTCCAAGTTGTGTGACTTGCACTGAGATAGACCTTCGGAGAAGGTTGACTTCCTCTACCTATTCCTAATACTAAAACTACTCCTAGAAAGGTAAATACAACTACCTAACACTAATATATGATTCCAAGGGACTGTGGAGAGAGGGAGATGCATAAAAATTAAATCCTAGACTAAGGTGAGGTGATAGCACCAAAAACAAGGGGAAAGGCACTTTTAAATGAGAGAAAATGGGAGAAAACAAAGGTGGAGAGGGAAGAAGGTAAGCCACAGTACAGAGCAGCATTTAAACTCCCATTTTCATACAAAGCACAATAGAAATAAACCCTGTAATATGAAGAAACACAAAAAGCATGCCTGTAAGTAAATGAAGAGGCAATAAAATTCAATAAATCACCAGCTAGGGCAGAATAATAGCCACAAAACAAGTATTTTATTGCTTTAAGAGGATGCATAGATCATTACATTGGAGGAAGAAGGTATAAACGCATTGCATAATCACAATCCAAGGCCTACAACTCAAGAACACTTATGTAGCACTTTTCAATGATGCCCTTACATTCTAAGAGTATCCAACATTACAAATGAGCATCACTTTATAATAAATAGAAAATGGGGAAGAGAAAGAAGAGGGAAAAATAGGGAAAGTCAAGATTCTTCCTTCACCCACCAACAAGGTGCATTAAATTTCTGGAAAAAAGCATGGGAGACCTTGCAATACCATTACCCCATTATACATTGCTTACAAGAGAAAGAATGGGCACCATACCTCATAAATTTTGGTAGCTGGGCTGCTTGGAACTGTTCATTCTATTGTAGTGGAAGTTTTCCTATTTTTCACCCATATACCCTCACCTAAATTAAGAAATCAAGTTTCTGTGGTGTAGAGGATGATGAGATATTTCCAACGATATAAAGTTTGTGAAAATCAAAGGAACAAGTCAAACATTATGGTCATTTTAAGTTCAGGGGGTCGGGGTTCCACGCGAGCTTCCACAGTTCACATTTAACTATTTTTCCCTTTTCCTCCTTTGCCTTACAGATGAAATGGGGATTCCAGGAATTTGCGGAAGGAAGGAACGGTGTCATTTTTTCCCCCGAGACCCACATTATCTTCATCTCCATATAACTCCCCTCACTGCTTCGTTCATCAGCTCCACCCACACTCGGTTCTCCTGACGATTTCCCCACCTGCAATATTATCTACTTCGCCCTTTGTATTGTATCCCGATCTACCCCGTGAATAACTTTGGACCTCTTGGAAATATTTCCACCATTCTGACCATCGTCTGCATTTTCACAGTGCACCATTCCCTTTGTCTTGCGGCTCCAAGACCTTCGCAAAGAACCTAGTGCCCAGGAGAACTTGTACCACCAACGACCTAAAAATCTGAAATACACTACATCCACCCAAAATCCCTTGTATTGTGGCCAAATTGGAAAATCGAGGAACCGAAGGAACTTGGGAATTGTTCCATCCCAGCTCAAAAATTTCATATTTCAGTACAGAAGACCAAATTTTTCCCTTTTTTCCATTTTTTCCCAAGTTTTTGGGTTTTTTTAGCCTAGAGGGAGGGAGAAAAATGTTCTAAAATGAATTTAAGTCTCTCAAAACAAATGTAAGTATACCAAACATGAAAAATACTTGTTTCCACCAATTTATTTGTCAAGGTCTCATGAAATTTCCCAAGTCCAAATTTATGAAGTTAGCCAATTTGCAAGGGGTGCAAAATTGGATAATATATACATTGGATTCTTATTTTGGATTTGATTTTGATTGGATAACTTCTTATTTTTTATTTAGATATAGCACAAGTTATGATTTGATTGGATTTGGGTTAGATTTAGATTGAGTTGGATTGTGTATGTGGAACACAAGTTTTGATCTATAAGATTTGACTCAAAAACAACAAGAATGTATACGAACAATAAGCAATGTTTTGATATGTTTTGGCTTAAGTGGTATAATACCGTCGGTAAGTGTAATGTTTAATGCAACAAATATAATGATCTAGGATAATGGATGTAAGGATCTTATCACTCTAAATATATGTGTCTTTTAATATATCCTAGTTCCGATATACCAAATTTTTCGTGGGCATAGAAGTAGTACGATAAATTTTGGAATAATGAAAGAGACTCACCTAATCAGTAATGGCCCTCTTAAAAGAGTGGATCACCACTCCAATGATGGGTTTTCTTGAATATGTGGTAGGGTAATGAGGGAATGAATGTGTGTATGGTGTCCTTATTTCTCCCCAAAAATATTTACAGGGATGATGCCACATTCTTTGTTGTTATAACTATTTTAGGAATACACTCGTAGTAACTTGTCACAACATCTTTACCTGTAAGTGGGGGATAAAGGAGAGGAAAGTTTCAAACGTTATTTTGAGACTAAGTCTTAAGTGTAATGCAATGCAAATTGAATGGTGTGTTGTGGTGAAATCCATGTCACCATTGTATCTAAGTGGTGATGAAGTCTACACTGCATGTGAAAATACACGTGTGAATGGTTACGAGTAAGTTCTTTTTAACTTTCACAAAATAAAATGCAAAAATGACAAGTAAAAACAAGCTATACATGATTGTTTTAGCACTTTTTTTAGTTTTCTTTGGCAAAGGAAACTTGCATGTAAACAAGTTAGTATTTTTTTCTTGATTTCTACTTGTCTTTTTGCAAGTTCTACAAATCCTATAAAACTAAGTGATCCAAATATAAGAAAAACAACTTCAACCATTTCTGATTTTCAAGTTCACCCAAAGGGTGCGAGAGAAGAACATACATAGTTTGGTTGTAAAAACTTAATTAAGGAATGTTTATGAAGTAATCTCAATCACTTTTGATTCTCAAGATCACCCAAAGGGCGCCAGAGAAGAACATACATGATTTTGGATGTAAAAGTGTGTTGGTAGTCAAATAGGACTTTACGAAGAGCAACAGTCAGGGGACAAGAAGTCCCTCCTCTTTAATGGGAGAGGTTCCCTTATTCAGAAATGAACCTATTTACAAATATACAAAACATGATTTTCTTTGTTGAACTTGGATATTATGAAAGTGTTTTCTATAAGGATCATCAATTACAAAAGGAATGAGGAATGAGGATATGAGAATGAGCAGAAAGGCAACACTCAGAATTATAGATGACAGAGTAATTCTTTATGTATGCGAAGTTACAGTGAATTGAAACAAGATCATTTGTATCATACTTAGCAAGATGAAATTTGAAAGACACAAAGTTCTATAAATAACATCTACAAGAATACAAAGCTTCTTATCATAACACAGACAAATGACCTTAACGAGATTAAATGAAAAGCTTAGGGATAAAGAGATCAGATAGACGAAGAATGAAAAGCCCTTCTGTATTGATTTCTTTATGATTTATTTACACTTTCAGAAAATAAGCCAAGTTCTTCCTCCTTCAAAATGGCGAGGAGAGGCCATTATATAGTTTACAATTCAGTTACTCCCGGTAACTACTTCTTTTAACTAAAGATTAGTTAAGGATTGCCAATCGCAATACCTCAACTTATTACAATAAATCCGAGAAAAAGAATTGGAAGAGAAGAGAGGAAAAAGGAGAAGAAGACAGGTGCTTATGACTGGGAGGGACCCACTGACTTCAAAATCCACTGCCTGAATCTCTTCAATGCCTCGGCTATGTCTCTGCCACGTGAGACTGACGTGTTGGCTGTAGACTGGGTCCAAAATCTGAGGCACTTCTCCATTTCTGGAATCCTCAGTGCAGTGCCAATGGCGGCAGCGTCAAGTTTGGCAATGAGCTCCCCGTGTATATTGGTCAATTTGCTCGAATCAGGGTTGAAATGAGCTCCGCATGAAAGCACTTTATCTGCACATTGCACAGAGATTGGGAAACCACCAGTGAAAGCCAAACCGCTGTCATGAATCATCTGTGCCATTGGTGTAGGGTTTGCATCTGTCATCCTCGACCAAAAATCACTGAAGTCAAGATGGCAAACTTCACTGTCCCCGATATCGAGAACGGCAGACTCTAGTGGTGAGATTTTTTCTTGCCCCTGAAATTTGATCTTCATGTTGGTAGTAATTCGGAGGGCAAAGCTGCAAGCTAGACTTGGGAAGGAATTGCAGAGGAAAATGGATACGCGCGCAGGAATTTAGATTGCAAAGGTTCGAGCAAAAGATAGCAGGAAAGCAGTGTGCAAAACGCATAGGGGGTTCACTCGTTATATAACCGTTTAGGAGAGATAAAGGTAATGAATGCGCATTTAATACATACCTACCAATTTGAAAAGTAAGGTATTCGGGTAGAGCGGGAAAAATTAGCACGAATGGCACTTTGGTTCATCTGGGACATGTGGGACGCGAAAGAGCGAAGTACGCGGCTTGGCCGATTCGGGCGAAGTGGGGAAAAGACGCACAAATGCTCTTGGAACACGCGGGACAAAAGTACATGAAGTACGCGGCTCAGCCGAATCAGACGAAAATGGAACAATTGGTCCGAGTGAACTTGGGACATTTGGGACAAAAAGTTCCGACGGGCCTGAAAAGAACAGACTTCGGGTGAACCGGCCGATCGGGGAACAGAGGGCCTAATTGAACTTGGGACACGCAGGACAAAAATGTCCGACAGGCCCAAAAAACACACAAAATGACCCAAAAACGCAGATTTTCTCAATTTCTTTGGCATTTCACATTATCAGGATAACAGAGAAGACACTTAAACTCAAAATTTTAAATTTTCACCTTCTTAAGAGCAGGGGAATTTTGAGTGGACAACAAAGTGAAAGGTAGAAAACGAAAGGAAAAACAAGATAAAGGATGTATACTAGTTAGAAAGAATGATTAAAATATGCATTATAAATAATTTTTCCGATGAAAACCCTATAGAAAAATTGTCAAAATATCAAAGAAAACAACATGGAATTAAATGTTAGAATTCTAGAATTTTTAGAATAAATATGAAATTGACACAAAACATTAATACAAATAGTTAGATTAGAAACACACTTTCTATATATAAAAACACACATGTATGATAATACAAACACACTTTTGAAGAATGCTAGTGCAGATAGTTTCACAGAGACACAAGGAATGAAATGAAGATGTAGATTTTTTCTTGTCAACACAGAACACGTTGAACACAAAGAAACACAAGGTTATTATGCTAGTGCATCTAGTGCAATGATTAAAACAAAAACATAGATCTGAAAAATTGTATATAAAAAAAGAAAATAAAAGTGCAAGTAAGAGTTATGGAATGTGACAGAAACACATGGTATTTTACAGTAGCACAAGTATATAAAATGAGTTATAAAATGGGAATACGCTAGCACATATCATGAGCTACGATAGCGCAACTAAAGATATGGAAATGCAAATCACCTGTACCTGAAATAAAATGTTAAAATATGGCCAAATTTTCTATTTTTTTGTAAACTCCTCTCAAACCAACTCACTAAAGTGATCTTTAAACAACATAAGAAAAATTAAAATGAGATTATAATGACAAAAAATTAATAAGAAAGTGTGGGGGTTCCACTGGGCATACCATAATGTGTACAAGAGAAAGTGAAGACAATAAAAAAAACAACTAACATTTCCCAAGCAAGCTCCTTGTAACCTCGAAGTAGACCAACTGAAGAGTGGGGTCAAGTGACACTCTTATTGGTTTCTTGATGAATTTGAAAATGCTTCTTTGATATGCAAATGCTCCAAGAATGATCCAAATGGAAGTAATTAAAGCTACAAACAATGGATTAATGGATGATGATTGAATGATGGATTAGTGATTAATTGGACAACATAAGGGTGTGTACAAATGATTTTTAATGAGATTTTTGTAGAGTAACACTACAATTCTCCAAGCTTCCAATGATGATTTGAGAGGAATGAAGCTTCCTATTTATAAATGTAGAAAAAGTAATGGACTGAGGAAGTTTGAATTAACTGAGTTTCAGGCTATTGATTTCAATTTCCTTAGTTATAATGGTTTATTTGTTCTATGTAGTTGGATCTTTGAATAAGAAATTAAAACTCTTTATTTCTTGATTTTGTTGGTTGTACGTGAATATTTTCTTCCATGTTTTTTATAATTCTAGAGCTTGAATGGAGTGACAAGTTTTACTTGAGTGAGTTTGATAGTGAAGTGGACATGAGTGGAGGGTGAATAGATAATTGAGTTTTATTTATTTAAATAGTTAATTAAATTAGTTAAAGAGGTGTATAATGTATAGTGAGTGCAATATAATTAATTAAATTAATTTTAGAAGTGGGATATGGTTGGATACTGAATTTAGTATTATTTTTGGATATTATGAAGTGTAATGGGTATTTTTGGGGTGTTTAAAAAATATCTTTAAAAGATTTCAAATATGTTTCAAGATAGTTTACGTACATATCAAACAGGACACCTATAACTACAACATATGACAAAGAAAACTTCTAAATATGCCTCAACAGATGTCCATACCCCATTGCACAGCTCTTATTTTTCCATGGGTTATGAGCATGTTGGGAAAGGTAAGCTAATTAGGTTAAATATATGTTCATTTCCTGTTGTGTTCATGTAAATTGTTTGCCTAAATGCCTAACAGGATCCATTGAAGATTGCTCTTTTAAGTTAAAATTTTTGGGGAACATTTTTGGCCTCTTTTTCTGCATGGTTAACATGTAAGCCATGTTGGATATCTAGAGAAAATTAAAAAACTCATCAACCTACAAATAGAACTTATGGTGCTTATAAATTGAATTGTATATCCCCACTCCTACATCAAGAAATCCTATGCAGAAGGATCCTCTAATAACTAGAAAAGGATAAGATCATAATATTTGCATGGATCCCCTGGTCCTAAGAGCAAGATATGTGGCCTTTGACAATGTAAAAAGAGTGGTAAGTAAATCCACAGACAGTCATGTATTTTTTTATAAATGGGATCGTTGCAATATGGTATGAACATCCATCAAAGAATACTTGAATGTGGATCATTGTCGATTGTTGTTGTTGTAAATATTGTGAAAGATTTAGTTATATTACAATTAAGCAGTCAATTTAATTTTGTGCTCCCCATTGAGTGATATTTTCATGGTGTCAGATAAACGATATGTGCATTTACAGTCTTGAGGCTATATGTACCTACCTCCCTCATTTCCACATAAAGGATCCAACAAACTAGTTGAAAATCTATGAGTCTAATACAAAATTAGAGGATCTAGGATCGACCAGGTATACAAAGCTTATTTATATTACCCATACCTATTTTTTGTGTAAAAGGGGCTTGTTGCAAAGGCCTAGAAAACTTTGAAGCAAATGCAATTGAAAGGTGAAAAGATAGACTCCACAACCTTTATTATCATACTCTTGACGTACAAAAATGGAATCTTCGGAGAAGGATATGGGCATGCAGTAAATTATAATGGAAAGGGGATTTTTTAATATGTTTTAGTTACAAATACCCAGAAAGATATGCATATAAAGCATGTAATCACATACAAGTATAGGAATTGTTTAAAAAAATGTGTCAAAATATTTTGGATTCACATTGTTATGATTACAAGGTATGTTAAAAATGTTGTTCTATGGTGTTCTTTAGGATAGGGTATGGACAAATATCAACACATAATGGATGGTGAATTTTTATATTGTAATTGCAGATACCCACATTTTTATATTTGCATCAAGCAAAAACATGCACTTTGCATGTGAACTATTCAACAAAATGCATGATGGAGATGATTCCTTATGGACTGCAATGACAATAGGATATACATGGCATGGTAATACCAAAGTTCCTTTTATACTCCTTGAGCTTATAAAGCACTCAATATCCCCCAAAAAATGAATAGCATACAATATTTTCCTTCACCATTGTAAGAATGGAAGATTCCTTGAGTTTGCATTGTATGTATTGTCATCCTTTCAAGAAGAACAAACTCCCCTTACCTAATTTTTTATGTGATGAAGTATGTAATGTGTGTTTGTATTAGTAGGGAATTTGGATGAAAACGTTGAGCATAGAATTTTGTATGAAGTGATGGTTCAGCAGTATCCAACATGAAACAAAAAAGTAAAACAAACTCTTCGGAAAGTACTTATTATGATTTCAATCCTTATAAATTTAGAAATCTTCATGCTTGTTCAAAATAAAATATTGGGATTGGGATTTATCAAATTTCCTCTTCTAGAATACTCTTATCACGTGAAAAAATAAGAGATTTTGAATAGGGTATTGACATCCTTCAAAGCATAATCTAATATATTTTTGTCTGGTGTTGTAGTTGCAAGTGTTATGGTTGATATGGATGAAACATATAAAAGTGTATAAAAGGCATGTGAACTTTTTGCTGAAATTTATCAGAGATATCACCTCATGGAATACAATGATTTTGGTATATTTAAAAAATGGGGTTGTTGAAAAAGGGAAATTTTTATACAGATGTTGCATATGGGAATTCCATGATATATTTTTATGAAAAATGAAGAATCATACACAAGGCATGACAACCATTATGATCACGGGATATGAAAAAATAAATCAATTAGATCATCATAAGAAATATAAAGTAAAAAAAGGTTGTGGGATGGGTATGTATGCTTTCTCGTCCATCCCCTCTCCTCTTTTCTACCTAAATGGACATGCACCCTCAATTCATCTTGGAATTTCTTTGGGAACGACAACCTCATGGCCAAAAAAAATCCACCACCTCAAAGCTCCCCAAACTGGCACATTTAGACTACTACAAATCCCACCTCTTCATCGTAGATTTTCCTACTCTTTGATGGGATGCAACTTTTTTAATATCCAGTTAGGTACAAAACCCTTAATTATAGAAAAATATATAGCTCCATGTCCTCTAATTTTAAATAAAAATATTTGAATGGTTTTATAAGAAATTTTAAATTTAACTAGAGGTATGATAAAATATGCATCTCTTTTTTATTGGTTGTTTTAGTCTACATTGGAATCATTGATTTCTCAAAAAAAAAATCCTCAAATACAAGAGTTCGAAAACATGAAATATATCAAATTAAAGAGCATTTTTTAATTGTATTGAAATGTGGGAAACAACTTTGCTACCATGATTGATTAAAAAAAAATCATAGGAAAACCCTAGTTTGCCAACTGATTCAACACTTAATGTGGTAGTTAATTTTGTTATGTTTTTGATGGAAAACACAATTGATTCATTGTGACTTAGGTTATCACTCACAATAATGAAATTTGATATCACAAATTGTACCCATATAATTATCAACTATATACAAGAGAAAATGCAAACAAAGAGAAAGTACAGACCATAAAATAAATGCAAACCTTTCTCAAACACGTTCCTTGCAACCTCATATTATACCAGCTGAAGAGTGGTTGAGTGACACTCTTGTTGGATCCGGATGAGATATTTATGTCTTTTTATTGGTGGTTTCTCCAATATTTTCCTAATGGAAGTGAATCCAAGCTATAAGCATTGGATTTGATTGGTTGAATGGTTGATTGAATGAATGAATGAATGGATTAGCGATTGAGTGATAAATTAGACAACATAAGGTATGTAAGAGTGATTTCGAAAGGAAATTTGAAAGTGTTACACTAAAAATTCTATGATCTTCCAATGATGGTTTAAGAGGAATGAAGCTTCTTATTTATAAATGTAAAAGAAGCCATAGATTGAGGAAGGTGGAATTGAATGAGTTGCAGGATATTGATTTCATTCTCCTTATTTGGCATTGTTGATTTATTTTATGCAGTTGGCTCTTTGGATGAAAAATAAAGAGGCTTTATTTCAAATTAGTTGGCTCTTGAATTATTCCAAATTATAGGGTTATAAAACTTAAGTGGGGTGACTATTCAACTTGAGTGAGTTGGCTAGTGAAGTGGAGATCTGTGTAAGGTGAGTAGATAATTGATTTGTATTTATTTAAATAGCTAATTAAATTATCGAAAGAGGTGTATAGTGTATAGTGAGTGTAATAGAATTAATTAAATTACTTCTAGAAGTGGGATATGGGTGAATAATGAACCAAATATTATTGTTGACATTGTAATGTGTAATGAGTATTTTTTGGGTGTCTATATTTACACCTTTTTAAAGTTTTATTATGAAGTAATAGCATTTTAAAGATAGTAGACACATACAAATCACTGAACAAATGATAAAGAAGTGTTCTACACTACCTGATTTTCCCTAGTGAAGCATTTAGATGCACCAACAGATCTAGATTATGCCAAGGTATTGACCCCTCAATAGGATGGGTGATGTGAAAAAAAAAATGACAACTGCTTGATAGGAGGAAGAAGATATTTCTACGTGAGAGATGGGGAAAATGGGATAAAAAAAAGATAAATGGAGGGTCAAAGGCTAAAATTAGGGTTATAATAAGGGTCAGAGTTTGATTTGATATTAATTGTGATGAAATGATGATGGGATTGAATTTGCTCATATATTTAGCTTCCATTCAGATTTTGTAATTTAGAGTAACCCACTTTTCTTTTGCACAATATAGTTTACGCCATGATTATTAAAGAACCATGATGAGTAACTAATTATGTGCATAAAAAAACACATGCATAACAAACAAAAAGTGAAAAACAAACCTAATATACACAATAGAAGTATGCACCATGGTTGTAAATGAACCAATATGATAAACAATAAACATGTGATTGGTCAAAAACTAACTAAGAAAATTAACAATACCACACAACTTTACATAAAGACATTTAACTCTGTCACTAATGTGTTTCATAATGATGATTGATTGATTTTTTGTGCCCCCAAGAAAGGATGCATGTAAGGGGTAAGATGATTCAGGATTGATTGGGTCATTTCCCCCAAGCAAGCATATATGTGAGGGACAAAATGAGAGTCTATATTGATTGGGTCATTGCTCCCAAGAAATTATACATGCAAGGGAGAAAATGAGAGGCAAAATTTCCCTAAGTGAGGATACATGTAAGGTATTTGGATTAGTTTGATTGGATGCTTGTAGGATAGTTAGAATGGACACCGGGATAGGAGTCAATGTGTTGATTTTTGGGATTTTTATTTTTTGCAAATGTTTAGGTTTTCTGGATGGTTTTTTCATTTTTTTGTAGATTTTTTACTATTTTTTTGTAGTTTTTGGAATATTTGCTTTTTCTATTTTTGACTAGGTATTGATGTGAGGGACCTAGTTATGATATTGATCATGAGAAGTGAAAGTGGTCATGGTACCATTCCAAACTCACGTAAAAACTAAGACTCTCATCAATATTTAGAGATGGATAAAGAGAAGACAGGTGATATAATAGATGGTAAAATTCCTTAATGTTGGAAACACAGGACGATAAAAGACACGAAAGGTGGTAAAAATATGATAGAAAAAAAGGATATATAGAAACATACATTAGGAACTCATTTTCAAACAATATTAAATATTTCATTCCATTGGAAAAATGTATTGTAGATGACATAGTGATAGGATGTCTTACTCCACCCTTGACTCCACGTTGTAGACACAAAATCACACACTTGGGTACATTTCTACGTCCTAAAAGCATGCTAGAATTTACATGATTCCTAAGCAAGAAAACTAGTGGTTGATAACTATCTTTGGCATCTTTTCTTTATCTCTTGTTTTCTATTTGGTCTTACACACCCTACAGCCCAGTTAAAACTTAATTTATTTATATTTTATGAATTCAAACACCAGTGCCTAGCCAAGACAAGAGCACCCAGGTACTCCTGTCCCTCCTAGGTGCTCTTAACCCTTTTTTACCTTACTCTTTTTGGGTCTCTTTTATCTTTTGGGCATATTTTTTACTTATTGGTCGGCCTTTTAGTTGTCAATTTTGGAATTCAAACAAGGGAATCGTATAAATACATAGTCATGATTTCAAAATGAGGACCAAACACTAAGCATTACTATCATCATCTGAGCTAGTATCCAAAGGCACTAAAGCACTCAAAAGGTATCCATCTAGCATCCATTCAAAGGATAAGGGCTGCATCACTTCTGCATACAGTACAAATGAGGGGAAAATCTATTATATTCCATCCACACATACTATTACATTATTACATTCTAGCTACAGCCTGTTATCAAGTGAAACTTGCACAAGGGAATCCTAGGGCATCATTTATACACACTCACACTAGAACTACATGGATTCTAATATGTAGTGTAGCAGTCGCTCATAAGTTCACTCTCGAGGTGATTGTCGAGGTCAGTTCGAATACCCATTCTCCATTTTCCATTTTAGGTTTGATGTGGTTTGTGGGTATGTGCAAGTGAACTTCTCATTTACAGGTTACAGGTACCTTCGGATATTAAGGAGAAAATATGAGGTGACCAACAAGAATCAACAGTGAAGACCTTATGACACAGAAGAAAGTAGATCCTGAGTCTCTACACAGTCACCAACACCTAGGACCAGTCGCCAGTGCCCAGGTGCCTCTGCCCTACACTAGGCTCCTATTTTCGGATCTGTTCCCAAGTTCCAAAATTTACAATGAAAAGTTACGACATTGTTTTTAGCATGTTTGTTACTTTACCCTACCTGTATCGATTCATGTTCACTCAGAAATCAGCTAAGTACTCTTATCTCTCCTTCTTGCTTAGGGTTTCACATTTTACATGCTAATTTTCTTTTGTCATTTCTATATTTTATTAACTATACATTATTTTTTACAATAGTTACTTTGTAATATAGATTTAATTCAAATTAAATTAAATCACTTGCATCTTACTGTATATTAGCATTTATATATCATGTACTACAGTGGTTACTCTAAAATATATTTTTAATTCAAATTAAATTAAATCACACCCAAATAAGAAGATGAGAGGGAGCAACACTGAGAGTTGAGAAGGACGTGAGATGCATGAGGTAGTGAATGGATGTAAATACACTAGGTGTAACAATGGTCCAGTTGGGAAATTGTGACTCATCTTCAAGTAGTAGTACCTGATCGACTCCCTGATAATTTGTAATTTATAGGTCTTGACTAGACTTAGACCCACACGTGGCATATTGATTGGTAAGATCCGGTTTAAATAATGGTTACCTCTCTTATAATGGGCATCTAAATTATTTCTATGGATTTTTGTATGATTAAGAATTTTATATGCATTATTGTCTCAAGGAATTCTTTCTCTTTTCTTTTATTTTTGAAATGACCCCCTACATCTTGCCATATGTCATTAGTAGGAGGAAAGGGATCATTACCTAAGACAAAATGTAGGTATGTTATGGTACCTTTCTCCTTTCTCAATATCATGTGACCAGTAAGAAGTGTGAGGTCATCACCAAATATTATGAAGGATTAAAAGTGTAATCAATGATTTTGTATTTTTGATTGATTTTTCTTTGTTTTTGCATTGTGCTTGTTGGGAAATGAATGTTTTCCCCAAAATATTAGCTCCACGCGACTAGTAGGACACAAGGGCTCATCACCAAAAACTGAGATGGATGGTATAAATATCCAGGTCATGAATTTTTAGATCTTTCTTATTAAGGAGAGAACTTTTTGAAATGAATATTTTCCATCAAAAAACTTCTAGACAAGACCATAGGTGAAAATATATGTAATGGGAGAAACCACAAGAGGGATGAGATGTGAAATACCTAATAGTAATTATTGCCTCATGATGACATGAAATAAATAGGTGAAGAGTATGAAGAATCATGAAGACAAACTATGATTGGGATAGCTGCCAATGTATGAAAAGTTTAGAATTATGCTTAGATGAGCTAGAGGGAATGACTATGCAAGTGTCCCCCCCATTGTAGACGTAATTTGATTGGTCTTGATTTATGTGACTAGGTTGTATGAGGTCAAGGGAAATGGTGCAGATGGAATGGTTTTCAGTTAATAGATTTGTGTCAGTTAGGTCATCAAAGAGGATATCTGTGGAACCTATCTCAATGTTGAGGTATTATCCTCGTCACTAGTTGAGACATCGATCAATACTAGCATGGTTTGAAACAAGTTGAAACCTAGACCATAACAATCGAGCTTTTTTTATACATGATAGGATCAAGGTGACCGTGTTCATTTTTTCTATGTCCCTTACCTTTCCACTATATATTCTTCATCATTTTATTAACTTTACGATATTTAGGAGATTCATAACATGTGGATAATTGAACATCATACAACCACAAGATTCCAAATCGCTTCGAAAGAGAATTTCCAAGATTATAAATGGGATCCAATTTTAGATGGAAACCATTAGGTTTCTCATGA
Source organism: Taxus chinensis (assembly GCA_019776745.2). NCBI lineage: Eukaryota > Viridiplantae > Streptophyta > Pinopsida > Cupressales > Taxaceae > Taxus > Taxus chinensis. The sequence goes on from CM034153.1 coordinate 15,461,640, forward strand.
CTGCATAGAGATAAAGGTAATTTTCCAACGTGGAAAGCATTATTCAAAAGGTTTGATATTGGCTTACATAGTGAATTATTTGCATTCATGATGGAATTAAATACACTGATGGAAGGTGGAAGGAACAACTTGCACGACATGGATCCATGGGTGACCAAGAATAATATTATAAGAGGTATCAATGTCCACAAGATGAAAATAAATTTCTAATGTTTACAGTCTAGCCGTTACAGATAATCTAATTTTTCTCGAGGATTGTATTTCACTGTTATCATAACCACAAATAGTAATTACATTAATTCCTATACTTTCCTCAGTATAACCAATACATCTTGTAGTCTTAAAATTTAACATAACTTAGTCGGGCGCACTAGCACATCACTCAAACTGATGTCTAAGTGCTCACCCAAAGCATGCACAACCTACCAGGTCCCTCTTTTTTTAGATCATGCAAGATGTGTAGTCAACACAAAACATTACATAACATAAAGAACAAGACAATATCACATAAATCATAACAATACAACAATAATATGAGATTTGATCATTCACTCCATAACATATATAATTAAAAATAATATCTGAATACCAATAACACCTCATTCATCTCTCCTACCCAATCCATATCAGATAATCCATTACATAAAAATATCTCACAAAAAATTACATCCATATCATGAAACTCATACAAGATCTCACACACTTGTCTCTCCAATCACGACTCTCTTGTATATCTCTTACATAGATGTGACAACTATATATATATAGCTAGTGAAAACTTATACTTTAATTTTAACAATAAACATTCCCTAAATATAGATTGCATGTTTCTAACTTGTGTTTTAATATCCTTCTATAGTTATCCTCAAACGGCTCAATCCATTCGTGTTATAAATAGCCTACTTATATCCATGCATGTGTCCTATATTTAGATCTTTCCATGAAAAATCCATGTTCACTTTGCATGTTCTTTATCCTTTGGTGGTGTTTTATCTTTACTGAGTCTATTTTTGGACTTGTCTTGTCAAACACGCCATCTCTGTTTTTCTCTATTTGTAGGCCCTTAAGAATTTTGGCTAACTCTTGTACTTTATCCATGTGCATCAACCTTTGTGCTCTGTTACCTTTTCAACCTTGCATACATCTTCATGCCCTACTCCATAATTTTATCATTTCCCTATTCTTGCACATGCCTCCATGAATATCTTTATATCTCATTGATTCTTCTTCTTATGGTTCACTCTTGTCATCCTATGCGTCATCTTCATTCTTTGCACGTGGCTTGTACTTAGTCACTTTCTCAGTCCAGCATTATCCCACACTAGGGATATTGTGTGTCCTTGATAATACACAAAATGAAAGAATGTCTTAAATAATATGGGAAATACCCTAATTAATATCAAATAATAACGAATGTTATTCCTGTGCACGTGTCAAAAATTATATTCATGGTGATGGTAGAAGTTTTGGGAACTCTAGGTTAATGCCCTTCTCCAACTTATTCCATTCTTAAGCCCAATGTAGACATTTTTTGGTGTTGACTCAACAATATCTGAGATTGTTTCTAGAGTTAATCCATCTACCTTCTCCTGCAGCTCTTTCAGGGATGACATCGTACTCTGTGGAGATACCCTTCAAAACATGTACCCTATACATCACCATAGTTTTTAACTTGTCAATCTGTTCTTCTATCTTGTCACACTTGGATTTTATTGCTTATTTCTTCTCACTTAATTCCTGCGAAAATTTCTCACACTCAGCCATGTTTGTCAACAATGATGCTTGTAATATTTTTAATTCTACCTCGTCTTCTAAAATGCACACGTTTAGGATTATCAAAATATCTTGAAAGTTTACAAAAATATTTTCATCCTTTTGTGTAGCTTCCTTTAGTTTTGTGCTAAGTGTTGTGTATTATTATATTTTTTCTCCATCTTGGACTTATTCACACTTGTCAACTCTTTTTTTGTAGGCCCCTTCCCATTATTGACTTTTACTAGCTCAGTAGTTGTACCAATTCTTCTAAATATTCCATCTTTGTGATACGGTATGGTCTAGCCTGCATTACAATATCTGGACATGCTCACACAATATTATTTACTAAGTCATTCACCTTATTTTACACATCCACCTTCCTATTCTTTGTATCGCTCAACTCCTCAGCTAGTTTTTTATTCTTTTTATTCTTTCTCTCCATGTCCTTTTGTGCTCTTCTTATCGTGGCACCTTTGTCAATATTTCTACTTCCTACCCTCAGCGGCCATATTCATTAGATCATTTATTTCTAATTCATCTGAGAGTCGAGTAGAGTCTACTATTGGTAAAATTGTTCTTAGTTATTTTTTCAACTTTAGCTCTAAAATTGACTCTTTCTTCACTTTAAACTATGGTTCCACTATGTGCATCTACATTTCCCATAAGGGTGTCTTACATGTGCATGGGTGGGCCTCGACCTTATTAAACATGTTCTAACAAAATAGCTTATTCGGTGGGCACTGAGATCTAAAATATGGCCCTCAGAAACTTGGTCGTATCATCTATGTATGAAATCTCAGGAGGTATCTATAGAGGTTACCCTGGCCTTCTTCCTCCTGTGTGCTTCCTACGCAGTGTCTCTTGCATAATATCATTATGTGCATGACTTGTTTCCTCACAATTGCTTTGGTCCTCCCCAATTCCCTACTCCTATGGCTCCTCTTCATCAGGAACTTCTTCACACCCTTCCTTTTGCTCCTCTTCATGTGTGTGCTCTTCACTTTGGACTTCATCTTCTTGTTCTTATTCTTTCTCCAACTCTTCGCACTATTCTTCTTCTTCATGCACATGCTACTCTAAGTATTCCTCCTCATGGTATAGGTCATGGATAATGTGAGGTTTCTCCTTCTCTGTTGGGCTAGACCATTACACTTCTTTAATTGGAGATATCTAAGGAGTGTGCGAATTTATTGCTTCCTGTAGCCACCTCTGCATCTTCTTCCTTTTTTAATGGTCCAGTTCAAACTCCACCTCATCTTCTTCTTAATATTTTGGAGGATTGGGATCACACCTATGCTTTGGAATTATAATATTTTATTTTTTTATGGAGTTGGTGTGGTGTAGAGCTCCTGAACTACTTAACACAAGCATCCATTTAAAGGAAATCAAATCCATGCATATAATCTAGATCATTATTTTTGTAGTATTTGCTTACTTTAGATTATCTAAAACATGTAATACTAACCTTACTTACCTTAAAGGTCCACAAAACCTCCCACACTTTGTTTTTTCCCTTATATAATGCTAGCTCATCTACCAAGATAGATTCATTTCATGAGAGATATTCATTCACTCTTCCTTATCTTCTAATCCAAAAATTAGCAACACTACTCTTTTGGTCTTCAATGGCATCTCTCTAAGCTCTCAACCTGTCACTCTCTTCAACAAGTGTTAAAAAAACCATCCCCTTTAGTTTCAACTAACAATTCATCATTGTATTTGTATCTTATCCAATTCTACCTTTTAGTGTTTCTTGACTAGTTCCTTCTTCCTCCGCATGCAAATTTTTGTGTTCCTTAGCTCCACTAGTGATCTCTAATCCTTCAATACATTCTCCTCCCCTTGAACAACCTTATATCAAATAAGGAAAATGTCTCAAGAAATCAAACCTCAAACTTCCTTTCTTTGTCAAATTGACTTTTGGAAGCCCCTTAAGACAAGTTTTCTAGTCCACGTATGGTTATGGTGATCTAGAGCCACTCTGAACAACCCACTTACTTCATTAGTACCCTTTCATCCATCCCAAGGTTAAGTTTGATGGCCTAACTCTCCATCTTCCTCTCTATATCAGTTTCTCATTCTTACTTACAAACCCTCTATTAGGTCAAGTATATCTTGGAATCTCTCATATCTTCCTTACTAAGAAACTCCAAGGCACAACTTCATAATTTTTTAACACCCATTAAGGTATTTATCCTCCCTCTAAAGCTTCAGGCTTGAATTTAAACTCTAAGGTATCAATTGTTGGACCATGATTGTCGTTAGACCAAAACCCATAGGTCTTAGTCTCCGCTACAATCACCAGAGTTAGGATCTACGAGAGGTGGTTAGTCTATGTCATGAAACTCACGGGGAGCGGTGGACACACATGCCAACAATATCCCCCTCAACATTACCCAAGTGAGTTTCAAACTCGAGACCTATCGCTCTGATACCATTTGTTGGACCATGGTTTCCGTTAGACCAAAACCCATAGGTCTTAATCTTTGCTACAATCGCCAGAGTTAGTTTCTATGAAAGGTGGTTAGTCCATGTCACAAAACTCACAGGGACCACTGGAAACACATGCCAACAAATCACTCCTTTCTTTATTCTGGTAGTTTTTCTTGTACTAATTCCTTCTTCAATGTTTAGAACACCCTGTGATACAAATTTCCTCAAAATGTCAATCAATTCTACTAGTGTAATAGTGAGATATCTAGTTTTCCCTCTCGTAATCCTAGCTCTTTCGTGAGAAATCCCAATAGTGTTTAAAATATTATAACTTTATTCAAATTCACTCTCAATACATCAAACCAGTTCCAAAAGGTTTGTTTAACCTTTGTGTATAAGAATACTTTAGCAGTAGGCTTATTACACTCATAATTTATAAAACCTTCCTTGTCTTCCTTCACTCTACCTATAGATGTAAGGTTTTTTCATCTTCCTGGGATGAAAATTTGTAAATGGTTCCCTTATCATTTTATAAGTGTCCATGAATTCATAGGGGTATATTTACCTAAATAAAATCTTGAAAATATTTTCCCTCTTCAAACTGTATTCATTCAATTCGTTCTTGCTTCTTGCACCCACTGTATTCTAGCACTCTTTGTCCCAAGGTTACATTCCACTAACCCTTAATCTTACTCTCTCTCCAACCTTTACAAGTGCATGAAAAACCAAACTTATATTGTGTTTCACGTTTGAGTCTCAACAACACTCCTCCAAGATCGACCTTTGTCTCTAGATTTAGACTGTACCATATAGTAATCAACAATAGAATTATTTAAAAAATCACTACAAGGAACAGAGACAAGAATAAGCATTCACACACATGAAGAGGATATTATGAAAATATTTGTATTTATCTCTCTGTCAATCTAACAATATCTTGATCAAGATCCCCCATCAAACAACTAGTAATACCATCACTACACACAAATTTCACTATAATACATAGTTTGCAAACTAGAATTTTCCTTCAAATCTTGGAGCCTCGGCTCTCACAAACCTAGATCATTCGAATGATGATGAAAAACAATTACATCAAGTCTTTTATACCTTCTCCAATCAATTGTTCACTCGAATATGGGTACTTGGAACCACATGGTCATATAGTTAGTTTGTGTACAACATTAAAATTTGTTAACCTCCAAGACCTAAACCCCTTAAGACACTTACCTTGACTCCTTAGCATCCTTTTTACAACTTTGGCATACTAGGAATGACCTCTAAAATTCTTCTAAGGTCCTAAGTAAACCAAAAATGGTCCTCCGATTTGAATTTTTCTTTTAGAGGGAAATACACATTTCAAATTTTTGAAATGCCAAAGACCAAACTAATACCCTAAGTGAATCCCAAGCACTTATTGGACCTATAAAGTTAACTTTGAGCAAAAACTTGATGACATCATGTCATATTTACAAAGAAGGAGATGATGCTCCTGCATCATGGCGGGAGGTTGATGTCACACACATCAACCACCTTTCCATCCTTTAGCTTGGGCTTAGGTAAATATACACACTGACACACCTCTTTCCCCATTGCTAGTGTCATGATGGGATTTCAATTCATTGCGTCAAATTCCATTATTTCTCATTTATCCAAGTGCAACTTATATACATTAGTAACCCCACCAGAACAGGTATACTTTTCAAACCTTTTAGCTAATGATCGATTCTCCGTGGGGTGCACCCATTCATTTCCATATGGTCCATCCGGTACACCTATCTCCCAAAATACTATAAGGAGTAAGATCGATCCCCAAGTTCTATTCTCAGATTTCTTCCTGTGCTATGGACCTTACTTCCTCAAAAATACCTTCTATAATGTATAACTAAATGTTATACTTTGTCCCCTACACCATCTTCAGTGTGATATGAAGGAACTTCTTGTTAACCTCTAACCATCTCTTGGAGGTGCCTAATTTATAGCTCACTAGGTGTGTGGCTACTCTTATACCTGGGTCAGTAATATTAGTTGCGATGAACACACAACCTCCCATTTGGTAGTGAAACTATGTAGTTATTTTCTCTATTTCATCCTCATCACACATGTCCAGAGCAATCTCCACATAGCTATCATGCAACCCTGTTACTCTTACTAATTATTTGCATGGTGATGCAAATCCTCCTGCCAGTGAAGTATAAATAGTCCTCATGGACCCTAGACATGATCCATTGGTATAGGCATGTGGGCTTACCAAAGAATGATAACTCATATAGCTGCAACATACACTTTGACATCCACCAAGGTCTTGCACACCTTATCATCAAATATTATCTTCCCTTCCGGTGTCTGCTACCTCATTTATTTCAAAACATCATTCTTAATGTTTATTTCATGACCTTGTGCATGGTGGTTATACTCACTAATTTTATACTTCCATAACTGCAATACCCATGGTTTTCCCACAATCAACTTTTGTGGATACTGCATCTCTAAAAACCAGTCATTTTGGTCCTTCCTCTATTGTCCTTTTATTCTTTGGTCCCTTCCTTAGCACCATTGTTCATGTTATTTAAACCTTCTGCAACTTATTCTAACCTGTGAATTTTTGCCCTAAGTGCTAGAAAATGAAAAGTATTACTTGCTTAATCCATTCTTTAACCTGTAGATCACACTCAAACATACAAATTAACTCTGTTACCTATCTCAATTGTGACAAACTAGGCTTCGTGCCCTAATCCTGTAAGTCTCTTTGTAACCCTAGCTTCACAACACTTCTTTAATTCTTCTCACTCCACACAATTTCAACTTCACACAAGAAGCTCTAGTTATGTTATGGAGGTTTTCTTCTTGATCAATTTCATCACAACTTAGTTCACTTTGGTTTGTACTTATTTATAATTATTCACTGATTTTCGAGAGATATCTTTCGTGCACCAATTCTCAAATTGCAAGGTAAGAATGACTATACTCACCTCCTTTTATTGATTTAGAATTTTTTCAAGCATTAAATGCACTTACCTACCACCACTTTTTCATATTTAATGTGTCTTTTTCTACTTTCCTTCTTTTTTTGTATTTTTCCACCTTTTTCCATAAACCTTTTATGTGTGTGGTAAGCTTATAACCTTTTGGTGTGCTACTACTTCCCAGGCTACAAACCCTCTTATGCACATCTTTTTTGCATACATTCTAACACACCACTTATCCAAGTAGTTTATATTACTATGTTTCCTTCCCTCGCATTATGTTATGTGATTTACCAGCTTTCCTTCACATAAGTAAGGAATCCTTCATACCTTTGAGCAAGTTTACCATTACACACGCCCTTACACTTTTCATATTTGAGTGGTCCAATTACGAGTAATAACATACACTTGTGCATTGAGCTTTACATGTTGCACCAACTTATTTCTTGTGTACCTTATCTCCTACCCCACAATAAAAGTATGTGCAGTCCTCTGTACATCAATCTAGAATGAATAATATCAACTCCTACGCTATGAACACACTTATTACAATAAAACAAAACAATGAAGAAATTGAAGTCTAATCTAAATGGAAATATTTCCTTATTAAAACATAATGAAATAATATTAGTTATAGTAGGGATTCAACCTACTCCCATTAAATTAACTATAGAAACATGTTGTGTACCATCCAATTGCCTATAACTGACATACACCAGAATCTAGTATCTTTATTACTTTAAATGGTCCTAACCAATGCACTTTAATTTTTCCTTGGGTGGCGCACAAACTTAGAATCATATAGGAGCACCATCCCCCAACTGCAAAAATACTTATTCTTAATATTCCTTGTCATGCCAAGCCTTTTGTCATGATTTTTCTATTTTTTGGATCCATCATAAAATTTTTTGCCTTTCATCTAATTACATTAATCTATCAATACACTCCTCTATTTCCTTAATTATAGCAAATCCTCTTGTGCGTAATACATAGGAGGGTAACATGAATTCCATAGGTAAAACTACCACTGTGCCAAACACCAACTGAAAAGATGTTGCTTTATTCAACCTCTTATAGGTAGTCCTATATGCCCATAGTACATATAATATTTTGTCATCCCAATCTTTTCTTCCTACATCACAAATTTTTGTCAATGTGTGTCCTAAGATCTTGTTGAAGGCTTTTGCAGTACCATTGGCTTATGGGTGATAAGGGGTAGTCTTGTGATGAGCTACCATAAACTCAACTAACAATATCCTAATTGTTTTATTCATGGAATGTGTTCCCCTATCACTGGTAAGGCTCAAGTAGACATACCTGCTTAATAATTTTCCCATAAGAAAATCTTGTTGTTGATGTATTGTACAATCCTTAGTGGGTGGTGCTTTGCCCATCTTGTCAAATAATATTGCAATTGATGATACACCATTTGTCCTCAATTGGGCTAAAAAATTCAATTTACCACTTCTCAAAAGGTTTTGCACTCACTATAAGTTGTAACAAAATCTCATCATGCTTTTCTAGGTTTCGACATTCTTTGAAAATGATCACAAGATTTGAAAAACTCTTTAGTATCCTTATACAATGTCTCCCACCAAAGTCTTGTCAAGAGTATCTTGTGTCCATAGCCTCACCTGCATAATGTCCTCATGCTATCCCATCATGCACTTCCTCCCTAATGGTTTGGCATTTTCATGTCTCCAAGGCATACCTACACAATACTTCATCTCGTTCCCCATTTTATACAAGTTTCATCCTACCAACTGATAAGGTGCAATGTGAATAACTAATTGCTTCTTTCTAGTGTTTTCATTCCCTTCAGGTGTCATACATGTGCATAAAATACTGTAATATCCTCTAAATTAGTTTACATGCATTGTAATATGAATAACTGGCATCTGACATAATGTCTCAACTCTATGTGCATCCTCTCCAGAGTTGATATTGACAAAGTGGTCTTGTCCCAAATTGATTTTTCTAGGTTTAACGATGACTAAAAATCAAATTCCTAGAATCAAATAATCCAATGACAGATGTTCCCTTACAATATTAGTTTATTTACCAGATACTTAAGTACCATGTGATCAGTGCATAAGACAAATGGTGTGGCCAATAAATATTTCCTAAACTTGTGAAGCACGTACACCATAGAAAATTCCTCGTGATCCATGTAGTTGTATAATTTTTTTCATCTTATGTCAACTTCCTGCTTGCAAAGCAAATAGGGTGGTTTACATTCCCTTCCCTAGGTTGAGTTAACACTTCCTCGATGGTTGTTCCAGAGACATTCACATGTACATGAAAGGGTAGATTCCATGAAGGAAAACGTAGGATTGGAGTGGTTGTTAGTTTTTACTTTAATGTCTTGAATTCCTTCCACTATTATGCATCCTTCCAATATAAATTTCCCTTTTCCTTCAACAGATCCTCTAGTGGCATGGAAATATTGGCATACCCTTTAATGAATTTTTGGTAATAGCCAGTATACCCAAGGAATCTATGCACTTTTCTTCTATTGGTTGGCTCCTCTAACCCCAAGACGACTGCTAATTTTTTCGAATCAACCAACAAGCCTTTGTTACAAATTATGTGCCCCAAAAGTGTACTGAAATGGTATTGCAAAGATATATTTCTTAATGTTCAAGGATATACTAAGATTCCTGCACCTTTCAAACATTAGCCTTAAACAATCACAATAGTCCTTCACCAAGCCCATATACTGGTCCAATCATCCAGATATACTTGAAGAAATTTTGTGAATAAAATCTTGAAATTCCTGTACTACAATGCAATGAGAATACTGTTGACACATTATTTAACCCAAAAGGCATGAATGTGTATGCAAAAAACCCCATTAATTGCAAAAATTATCTTTTCTTGATCCTTCACTTGTAATTTGAACATGATGATATCCTGAGAAACCATTAGGAAAGGAATAGATCTTGTGCTCAGTGACACCTTCAAGTATTTATTTAGTGAATGGTGTCGGGAAAGGATCAATCAAACACGAGGCATTCAATACCATATAATCTACACAAATATTGATACTTCCATCCTTCTTGATGTTAATTACCATAGGGATGATCCATTTAGATTATTTTATGGGCTTAATGATATTTCTTTCAACATCTTGTTAATCTCATCTTTTACTTTCATGTGTAGGTTGGGGTTCATTCTCTGTAAGGTAATTTTCGAACCGGATTACACGCACCATCCTTAAGTTTTATTTTCATCTCCCTGAGTGATGGATGGACACCCTTTCAACTCATGGTATCCCCTTGGAAATAGATCCTAGAAGTTACATAATAATTCCACTATTTTTTCAACTTCTTGCCTTCAGACCAATAATCACCAATCACTGCTTCCTTTGGTGCATCATCAGTCCCAATATTCACTTTATTTATTTTTAATGGAAAATGATATGCATGTGCTAATTCATTAGCCGTATCTAGGACTTCATGTTCACCTTTTGTATGCTCTATGTTAATATCCTCAACCTCATCATCCTCTATCAGGTATACAATATTTCCTTTCTCATTTTATTTCCAAGGTGCACTCCATAAGAATCTCATCAATCCAAGCCTATGTGATCACTCACATGCACTCTTTAGGAGTAGTTTCACCATACACCTATGGGTCAAGAGTTCCTCACTATATCATCAAACTATCTCCCAATGTGGTGTGCTTCATTAACTGTAATGCTTCATGGACAAGAGGTTTAGTATAAAAATAATCAAAGGTGTGCATGACACCTAAGGTTAAGTCGTGCCAACTCATTGTCTCTTGTTTCAACTCCACATGTATGTACCATGCACATGTATATATGCGTAGTTTAGAATATAACTTATGAACCCACAATGATGGGGGTGGCACATCAAGACCTTTAACCCAATTCTTTTCACAATTCTATATGTGAATATGAGGAGACATCTTCCCATCATAAGCTGGTATTCAAGAAGGAAGATTATTACTAGAAAACCTTGTTAAGAATGCTAACTCTTATTTCATGCCATCAAGTATATTATCCTATGTGCATCGCCCACCAACATGTTGCCATTCCCTTCAAGGAGTAAACTAACATGTTTATACTATCTCCTTCATTCTTCAACTACTCGTCCATTGCACGTAAGAAGGACTCATTTTTTCCTCCCTAGTATACCTTGGTAGCACCACTCTTCCTAGCCATCTGACTGGTTTGTGGCCTAATCACATATGTTAATCTTCCATGACACTCATGACTAACCATTTCATAAGTTCCATGAGCCTAATTATCATAGGAAATGTTGGTAGTGTCACTGACAAAATGTGCATCTCCCCAATTAATCACTCATTCTTTTGTTGGTTCAACATTTTCTGGACCGTGTATTATCTACACATATATATATTAAGGTCATATTCATTGATAGGTTGGGTGTAAGTGTAGTCTTGGTACCATCCATTAGGATTACCACTCATTCTTCCTCGTTCTCAAAGTTGATATACCACTTGTTAAAACACAGGTATGCTTTGTTCGCATAGCACAAATTTTGGCCATGTAGTGCAGGAAAGTTGTCTGCCTCTACCAATTCTAGTACCTCAAAGTCATCCTATGAAATTTTCTCCCTAAATCATGATGATTTGCATCCTTTAAAACTCCAATGGGAATTTCCCTTGTTTTTTTTCCATGTACAACACACTTGAAGATGGACTACACTGGTGGTATTTTCATTTGATTCCAATCATCCAATGTAAGGATATTGAATTCTGCACCTGTATCAATCAAAATGTTACTTACCAACCAACCATCTATAACCACATCTAAAGTAATTTCCTTATCATACTCATGGTCTTGGGGTGATAAATTAAGCATGTAAGATTTTTCTATCCCTTTTTGTTCCTACGTGCGACACTTTTTCTTTTAACCATTCTCCTAATAGAGGGATGATGTTTTCTTGCTAAATCATTCTACATACTTCCTTGAGGTCATCCACATCCTTATCCAGTACCTCCATCTATTTGGCATGTTCTCTATCCCATACTTGTTCTTTCAGGAAAAGTATCTCTCCCTATAGTTATTTGAACAATCCCATGGTTTCTTGGGAAAATTATTTTTGTTTCCACACATATAAATATTTAGCTACCTACACATGCTTATCCCGTTTGATGAGTGGCCTCATTTTTTCATGCGTGTGTGACACTTCTGCATGTATAGTAACCAATAATGGCTCCTTTTTTACCACAACTTAAATATTAGGCTACTAATGTCTCTGCTTAGAGCACTCGATCTGTATCATGACCACTCCATAATCCTTATTATTTTTACACATATGTGTGTATAAGTACAAGAAATCCTTCACTTTGTGCCCCTTTGCACAATATAAGAAAGAATGGTTACTTAGATACTCACATTGGTAGTGGTTTAGTGACCCACATGTATAGCAAATTCCTTGGCTGAACCTTCCTCCTTGACCTTCTTAAAATTTTCCATGATATCCTCCTTAGTTTCCCCCATTACCACTGTTTCCTATGCCATCATTATATCCAAATCCACTATTTTCACTTTCTCGTTCATGACCCTAGGAGCTACTTTTTGCGCTAGAATGGCACAAACCTATCTCAAAATCCTCATGAATGTGGTCAATTAGTAGGAAATTAGTTGTAACATGGGTGTGTGCATCACATATCTTACAATACATTAACAAATTCTTCTATGTGACATGCTACAAAAGTGGGAAGGCTCGGATATCATGGTTCTTGCGAAAAATCTCACAATCCGAGAGTGTCCACACTCCAAGATGGACAGTTATCCTTTGTATGCCCCTCCACATCACAATCTGTGCACAAAATTTCAATGTGGGTGTCATGTGCTGAGTTAGCAGCTAACTTCTCTAGCTTGGTAGCCATGGCTGTAATATAAGCTTCAAGACACATGCTTACTCCAGTGTCTACGCTTCCAACTGCCTCTACACGCAGTTCTTCCTCCAAAGCCTCTGTACCAAAGAGTTTTTACTTTCTAACTTTAACTTAATAAAATGAAATAACAAAAATAAACTGACCTCAGAGGATGGAAAATTTTACCGATACCCGCGGTGTTGGATGTTGATATTGTTGGATAAAGTTCCTTCTTCTTTCGTTGACAAAGAAACCTACAAATCAAAGATAGCTAAACAACAAATATTAGATAGATGGATAAACGAGTTGCTCGGAAAAGGTAGATTCCAAGAATCCAAAGGGACTTCCTTGGAGGATTTCATCTCACTTTGATACAATTAAGTATATTGACAAGGATAATGATAAAGATATGTAAATCAAAAAGATAGATAGATAATAGATAAGAAGCTCTAGAACTCAAGATCAAAGGGTAAGTCCTATGCAACTTCAAATGTGGCCCAAGCGAGGGTGGATGTAATCTAAAAGGACTCGAAGTAGTCGTTTCAAAAGTCATATGTCTATTGTTGGATCTTGTGGAGTAAATCAAATGGATCCTCAATGTCTTCGATGTCAGTGGAAAATCAGATTACACATAGTGTCAACTCGCGAAGAATGTTGTATTATTACCAAAAGAAGGGGTGATGAATAATAAGAAGGTTGTAGATGCTTGTAATAGGATGGGACCGGCCAGGTATTGCCATCTAAATTAAAGCCATGCTTGTAGAGGACGACTTAAATTTAAAATATTGAAAAAAATTGAGACTAAACAGATAAAGGAGCTAGCTTACACTACTTTGGCCAAATTTTGAGAGACGTGACTAGCATGCTCGGTTTCATGATGGTACACTTTTCATCAAAAACTCATCCTTTCATCATACCATTATCACTAAATTATCTAAATTTAAATCAATTAAACAAGAAATTTAAATTACAATATCACGCTCAAGGTGTGAGACTTGTCCAACGTGTATGAAAGGACACATTTGTGCCAACATAGATTACCTATGGGAAAGAAAGTGTTTATGTGATGACTTACATCATTATACAATAATTTCCTTCCCCGTAGCCAACTTAATTTGGTACCAAGGTGTACCTGACATTCAAGTTATACAACTCTTATTCCTTAGCGAGACTTAGATTTAGATCGGGTTGCCATAATCGTAAGGATTGGATCTTAATAGGACTACTCTAGATCCCTACGAAAAGGACAATGTTCACTTAATGACTTGCGTCATTAAATGATCATTGACTTATCGTAGCCATATAATTTTATCCGATTAAGACTTGTTCAGAACATCATAACCAAATGTTTGTTTAATTACAAGTTAATTGGTTTACGGTAGATCCTCTTTTAGCTATAGTGATAAGTTTATCATGCATCAGATCATGTCTTTATTTGAATTAAGTTATAGTATTATAATATTTTATGATATCATTACCGAGTAATTAGAATAAACTCATTTTTATCTTTATTATGATTTAAGATAGCTTAATGTGTTATCACACTAGACATGGATATGTACATTACAACATTGCCACATATATCACTTATCGTATAATTGTTTTCTACGTTGGTACATTATATCATACCTAATTAAAGGTCTTCACGTTATTAATTATATCATAAGTGCATTTTTCTCATTTTCATTTCATGCTAGAATACATAAATATCAACTTAATGATGATTCTTCAAATAATAGTAACATTTTCCATTCGATTTGTATAATAACATTCTGTTGTAAATTGTTAATACAAATTCCATACATAAATTACAAGTAAACATCAACATTATTATTTACAAAATATTAATAATTTCAAAGTACAATAAGATTATCCAAGATAATCTTTTTATGATATATCAGACCAATCGACCTTACTTTCTTTAATATAACAACGAAGTATAACTTTCGCTTTACAAAATGTCATGCATTTAATGTAGTGAATCAACTTAATCTTCATAAACATGCATGTTAAACTTGCGTAATATTTCTTTAGTCAACCGCCAAAGATTGATTAATTCCGCCATTTGTAGGAGAGAGAGATGGTAAAAATGGTCAGTTCAAAATGAACTGGCATGAATTGTCATTCTCATCACCTTTGTTATTTATTATGTTACAATGAATACATAAATAAAACTCAACAATTCAACATATTCATGATATCAAATATACTAAATTGATGCGACTAATGTAGTAATTCATATTACTTACCATACAAGTAAACTTATACCTTAAGGAGCAACTTATTGTTTAATGATACTTAGTAAATTCATTAGAGTGCTACTCTAGAATGGTCAATATTCCTTATAATTAGACATTCAAGGTTAACTAATATTAGTCTATTATACTCTACTTGACATAGGATCCATCCATAAATGAAAACATAATTCTCATTAATAGAATAAAGTCACTCAAAGATAATCAAGGTCTCAACTACCTTTTCTTTGATTCCATCAATCATTCTTATCCACTATATATGAATGGTAATTATTTACATCATACTTTATGTCAACAATGATATCAATTAATTTAACACATCATCAATGATATAAATTTTAACAGATTCAAGGAAATAATAATAAATTACATAGTACTTACAAAGGTAATATCATAACCTTAATATAAATGTAATACATAATGATTACCTTAACCTTTTCGAATAGTATTAAACAAAAGTACCTTAATCTTAAAAAATTGTGAATGTGACAATACCTTAAACATATCAAAGTAATGCAATGATTCATACATTAATACTTATCAAAATGCAATGATTAACACCTTAACCTTGTCTGAATAAGACAATGTTTAATACCTTAATCTAGTCAAACAATACAATGATTATTCCTTAACCTTTCAACAATGATATAACCCCTATTGAGAAAATACATATTTAAATTGTCTTACCCTCAAATTAGAAGACATTCTTTTCTAATTTGAATTACGAAACCCACTATGAAATAATTTCAATTTTAAACCCTAGTCCAAGTCGAAACCCCCAAACTTGTGGGAAGACATCATTTAAGAAATGCACATTCCCAGAAAGTGGAATCATCTAACAAACAAAGATGCAAATCTTATTTATCAAATAGTACACATTTCCATTGGATTACCACTTCAAGTTTCACATAGTACATAAGAATCCAAAATAATGACTACACAAGAAAATGGGTTGACCCCAAACACCCAAAATTTTGGATCTATTTTTCCTTTTTAAGTTACAAAATATCTCAAACAATGTCGACCCACAATCAGATAGACTAAATATCACCTTCATAGAAATTTAAACAAATTCCAGAGACACATTAGTAATATATGACCTAGATAAAGTCATCGAATAATAAAAATCTGCTAACCAAAATAGCCATCATGGAGTGAAAATGAAACCCAGAATATTCAAGCAATAAAATAGCCACACGCACAGGACAAAAATAATACCTATGTTTCCATGTTTTCGAATGGTTATCTATGAAGTAGAAAACCACATATTTAAACTACACCATAGATGGGTTTTATGTAGAACTTGTTCGTTAGCCCCAAAAAAACCCAAGTATTTCTTAAGACTAATCCATTAAAAGTAGAAATCCAACCAAAATCTTATTCACAATTTTGAAAACATTTCATAAATAACAGTTTGATTAGATTTAGTATTTGAACTCACAGGTAAAATTTAAATAGCCAATAACTCATAGAAACTATTTCTAACTAAATCATTATAATGAAATAAACAATTAAGGAAAGGTTTTCTAAAAACAATCCATGCAAGTCTAAGAAGCTGAAGAATCTCCTTTCTATTTTTTCCAACCTTTCTCGGTTTTGTTTCCAGAAATTTATTACTGAAAACCAAACTGGCTCGACCCACAAAAATTATCGAAACCTTTTCCAAAGCATCATTTAAGAATCCTCAAAAATTTCCAAATTAAATAACAACTAATAATGAACGGAAAAAATTCTTCCAGATCTAATAGACTTAGATCCAAAAATGATCACGATAAATTTTCAGCATGCAGAGCTCGGAGGAGCAAAAAAATAACAAGGAAAAATGAACTACAGTTAAACACAAAACCCTCGCGATAGCTTCCTCGAGAAGCTTCATGCTTCTCTCAAGGATCTGTAAGATTGAATTAAATGCCATTAATGCATGCAGGTACCACTGCCCAGTTCCCTCCAAAAAATCTCGCTAAACTTAGCTGAAAATTCATTTAGCCCTCCAATTATCATTTCCTAACAACTTACTAACATCGAACTAAAACCATTCAAAATTGCATGAAAGTCAATTATCACTACCTTTCTAAAATTTTCATGGGTGGCGGTCACCATTCGAGAGGTCCATAGATTAAATTTCAAAAATCCATTAAAATTTGCATGCCATGGTTGACCATCAACCAAAAATTAAACATAGTTTTAAATCCATTAATTGCTTAATGGTCATCGACCAAGTTTTTAAACATGGTCAAAAATGGTGGTCTTATATTTCATTAGCTTGAACATATGGTCAAAGACCATGGATTTAATCAAATAAATATATTTTATATCAATATCCATATAACCTAATTTTCCTTAGATAAATCTTTCCCTAACTATGGGCTTTTGAAATTATTCAAAACATTACCTTTCCCACCACTTTAGTATTAATGATGACATTATAACTTTAACAAACACTTACACATTTTAAGGGTCTATGACCATTCAACCCAACATGGAGATAATAATAACAACACACATTAGCAGTGTAAGTAAATAATCATCTTAACCTTCATATTATTATTCCAATATAAAACTTTTAACACAATGCAATGACCAATACATCACAGAAGGTTAATTAAGATTATAAGTGTTATTATCAGGATCCAAAGTATATAAACAAATGTTCAACTGTCCACATGAATATTCCAACATCATAACAACATAATCAAGTAACAATGACGAAAAGAAAAAATCATCATCTACAGCTAGAATTAAATAATCATAACATCTAAGGTACGTAAAATGAATTGTGATACTAGGCAACTTGCGGGAGCACGACAACAAGTTCTACTACGACGTCGCGTATATAGTTGTACATTAGGATGCATACCCTTTCGGTTATGCATATGTATGTACAGCCATATACGGGGTAGCGTACCATAACTAGTCCTCGTGTTTGAATTTTTTTAATATCATAACCTATTTCAAAATCAAAATAGGATGAAAAAGGTGGGGTGTGACATACTTCCCCCTTTAAAAATCATCATCCTGATGATTAAAATCTAAAACCATTAATAAATCAAACAAAAATCAGATAAATATACTTATTTATGTATTAAAATAATCACCAGATTATATAAAAACTTGAAAAACCTTTCAGTTTTTAGAAGCTTATCTCCAGAATTTATTGGCTGTAACAACCCATATTCAACAAAGTTTTTCCAAACAAGCCACTTTATGACATTTTTCAGTCAATTAAAACAATAAAAATATCAAGTATATTGTATCAGATATCAAAATATAAGTTTTTATCACTGAAATAAGTGCAAAAAAGTAATTTTTATTTCATCAAGATTTTCCCAGGTTGCACTTTCTTCAGAAAATTGGTCCCATTGGACCTTGCAATGAACAATATCTTGATTTCTTAAGTGCAACCTGCAAGTTTCCAACACCTTTATTGGTTCAACCACGATGATTTCCATATCTTGAACCTGTAAGGAGTTCCAGTTCAGAACATGTGATATATCAGATACATACTTTTTAAGCAAAGAAATATTTCTTGGACAATCTGGGAGGCAACACTAAATGGTATGCCACAAGACTTATTACTTCTATCACCTCAAAAGGTCCAACATAACGAGGTGACAATTTGATTGACTTTCCAAACAAAATTGAACTTTTCTTGGGCTTAACCCTTAAGAAGACTTTGTCCCCTTGTTCAAATTTTTTGTCAACTCTCTTTAGATCTGCATAACTCTTCTGCCTATCGGTAGCTTCCTTTAACCACTCACAAATGAGCTTGACTTGTTGTTCCATTTCTGTTAACATCTCAGGACCTACTACCTCTCTGTCCTCCATGTTATCCCAGCTGATAGGAGTTCTACACTTTCTCCCATACAATGCTTTTCAAATGGAGCCATTTTCAGTGATGAATGGTAAGTGTTGTTATAAGAAAACTCAACCAATGGAAGGTATTCTTCCCACTTGTACTGCTGATCCATACAGTACATTCTGAGCATATCCTCCATAATCTGATTGACTCTTTCAATTTTCCCATCTATTTCCAGATGGTATATAGAATTTGAAATTCAGCTTTGTCCCTCAGGCTGAATTTAAGGTTTTCCAAAAATGAGAAGTCATCCTAGGATCCCGGTCAGAAATTATTAGTTCAGGTACTTTGTGCAATTGAAAAATTTGTGTGCACAAACCTTTTTGTAAGTATAAGAGAATCATCTTTCATATTTCCTAGTATAAAATGAGCTACTTTAGTTAGTTTATCAACTAAAACTAAGATAACATCATGCGTATTTTTTGACATTGCCAATCCTTGCACAAAGTCCATACTTGATAACTTGCCATTTGAATTGTGGAATTTAGTGAGGGTACAACAATCCAACTGGATGCATGTGTTCTTCTTTGAAACGTTGACATTCTAGGCAATGTGAAACATAGTTTACAATGTCCTTTTTCATCCCTTTCCAAAAATATTGTTGTTTTACATCATCAAGCATTTTAGTCACTATGGGATGTCAAAAATAGGGAGCGTCATGAAATTATTTCATAAATTTTTTCCTTAGTTCATTTCCCATTGGTACATAAAATCAGTTTTCACACCTTAGAACTCCTTCATTATCAAATCTGAACCCCTTGTACCTTTTATCATTTGGATATGCGGTTAGCATAGTTTTAACATGCTAATAATAAGAATCAACTAACATTTTCTTATTAACTTCTTCTTTGAATTGAGTTATTAAAGTCACAAGAGTGGAAATGTGCTTCCTACGACTTAGTGCATCTGCCACTCTATTTTCTTTACCCTTAATATAACTTATATGGAATTCATGCTACGATAAAAATCTAACCATCTTCACTATGTTGCATTTAAGTTAGACTGTGTAAATATGTATTTTAGTCCTAGATGATCTATTTTCAGTTCAAAGGGATTTCCCAATAGATAGTGCCTCCAAACTTGCAAGGTGTGTATAATGGGAAGCTCCAAGTCATGGGGAATAACAAACTCTCCATTTTCTAATTTTCATATGCAATTATGTGGTAATTTTGCAAAAATATTCCTCCTAAACCTTCACCAGAGGCATTTTTTACCATGATGAAGCTTCTGTTGGGATCCGGAACTTTTAAAATAGGTGCTAAAGTTAGTTTTTCCTTTAGCAAATTAAAGACATTTTCACATTTTTCAATCCAGATAAATTTCTTATCTTTTTTCTGCTATAAGGTTATTGGAGTAATGAATTTAGAAAAGTCTTTTACAAATTTATGGTAATATTCAGCCAGTCCCATGAATCTTCTAACTTCATGCACATTTTTAGGAGATGATCAATCAATTATTGCAGAATTTTTTGATGGATCCACTAAAATTTCATCCTTATTTATTATGTGACCAAGGTATTGTACCTAATTTTGATGAAATGAGCACTTTGAAATCTTACCATACGATTTCTCTTTCTTAGCACATCTAAAAAAATTCTGAGATGTTCATTATGTTCCTCAGTACTTTTGGAGTAAATCAAAATATTGTCCAAGAAAACCAACACAAAATTGTCCAAGTAATCCTGAAATATATTATTCATTAAGTTCATAAATGTTGTCGGAGCATTAGTAAGTCCAAATGGTAACACAATGAACTCGTAATTTTATACCTTATCCTAAAGGCAGTTTTATGAATGTATTCTTCTTTTATTCTTAACTGATGATAACTTGATTCATAGATCGATCTTAGAATAGACCAATGCACCATGCATATGGTCAAAGAGGTCATCAATTCTTGGAATGGGGTATCTATTTTTTATTGTGGCTTTGTTAAGAATTTGATAATCAATGCATAACCTCAATGTTCCATCCTTTTTCTTGACAAAGATGACTGACACTCCCCAAGGAGAGACACTTAGTTTGATTAATCCTTTGGATAATAATTCATGAAGTTGTGATTTAAGCTCAACGAGTTCAATTGTGGTCATTCTATAGGGAACTTAGAAATTGGTTCGTTCCTAGTTTGATGTCAATTTTGAAATCAAACTCTTGTTTTGGTGGAAGTCTAGGTAGTTCTTCTGGAAAGACATCACTGTACTCTCATAACAGTGGATGTTCTTCCATGGAAGTCTTACTTGTTTCCCCAAAATCTAAATTTTTACAACATAAAGTACACAACCTTTGTTCTTAGCCTTTTTGAGCTGCATGGTTGATTTTTTCTTACTTTAAAGCCTCTTTTTATTCCCTAATTAATGTTATTTTTTGTCTATATTTTTATTTTTCAAAGCATTTAATATATTTTTGTGAAAACCAATTTAATCTTATCACTATGTCATATGAACCTAAGGGAGCTACATAAAGATCCAGTTTAGTGGTGAAACTTGGCAGTTCCAATGCTGCGTCAAACAAACATTGGTTCACCGTATGAACAACATTGTTCCCGTAATGTACAGTCCATGAGTTTTCCATATGACCAACTTTCCTTTTTAGTTTAGATGCTAATTTAATTTAAATAAAACATTATGTTGCACCATTATCAAATAAAATACTTACAGACAGTCCAAACAACTTACTTGTTACCTCAATGGGTGTTGCTTGTTTCTTTGCTTTCTATTGACCATTGCAACATGTATTTTATGTTGCTGATTATTGTAATTTTTCCTTTGTGGAATTTATTTACATAATGATCTAAGCCACATATAAAAAAACCCGCAACAGGTACCTTTCTTTCAGACTTGTTTTCATAATTTGTTGCATTGTTCTATCCATTCTTTTTAAAATTTGTAGCAGACTTTGTTTCTGTATTTTTCTTTCCATTTTTGGTTTTATTATCAAAAATTTTCCACCCTACTTTCTTAGGTGCTAAAGGTGAAGGTGAATTAAAAGTTTTCTTTTTCTTTTCTTCCCTATGAGAAGATATAGCTTGCAAGCTTCTGATCTTGTTTGATAGCTTTCTCAAACACATCCTCCATGGTTGATGGTCCATGAACATCAAATTCTCTGCCTATGACAGGGTTCAAACCCATAATGAATTTCCTTATGCAAAATTTCTCATTAGTTCGATACTGAGGGATATATTTCATAAATTTTGTGAACTTTTCCCAGTACTCAGTTACTGTCATATTACCCCGAGCTAAGGTATGAAATTTTGACATCTTTTGGTCATAGTAAAACTTGTGGTAACCAACGCTGTCTAAAATAGGTTTTGAATTATTACCAGGTTATACTAGCTTCATCAACCCATAGTTCTACCTTCCAGATTTCCCACCATGAGGAATCCTCGTTAGAGAGCCGATAAGCTCCCCAAACAACTTTAGTCTCATCAGAAAATTTCCTGATGGAGAAATACTTCTCCATCTCACTAAGCCAGTTTTTGGCTGCATCACCTGAGGTTGTTCCATAGAATTTAGGTGGGCTGATCCTTTTAATATCATTTGATAACTCTGGTGTTAAACATGCCCTCTTGTATTCAAGTTGATTTACTACATTCTGATTTGTAACATTAGAATCCACTGCATTATTATTATTTCCCGCATTGGGATCCACAACATTGTTATTTTTTTAGCATTATGTTGTCTCTAAGGTTGTTCCATCAATTTCATTATCACTATCATTACCCATTACTTGTCATTCAAGAACAACCATACAATTTCACGTGTCTTGAAGGAGAGTGAATATTTCATCCAATTTCTATGTTGTGGTTGCTTCACCACCTGCAGTTTGGTGATTAACAACGTTTCCTCTTATCCTAACCATTTCATTCTATTAGACAAGAATTAAGTTCAAGTTAGCATAGGGACTCAATAAGTCCAAGAGTTGTAACCTTCATCTCTGATACCAAAATGTAACACCTACTTTATCAATGCTTCAAATTAAGGGATTTTATTTATTTATTTCCCATACTAAATTTATGCCTTCACTGATTTAAATACACAACATTTAAATCCAACATTAATTTAAAATTCAATCCATCTGATAACATCAAAAACCATGTGCAGCTGTATGGGTCAATTAGATCTACTTGATACCCCATAGTTCATTCTTTCACGAGTGTGTATACAAGGTATAAAATTAGTTACCTTAAATAGGTATTGATAATCAAGTGTTGTTTCTAAGTGTCTACCTGAAATTCAATCAATTGAATTCCATCTGACATCTCACACCTCAATTAGAAACTTGGTGAATCTGACAATGTAATAAACAACTTACACTACTTCGGCCAAAGTTTAAGAGACATGCTTGCATGCTCAGTTTCGTGACGAAAAACTCGTCATTAGAAACTTGTCCTCTCACCACATCAATTCATTCAGTTATCTGGATTTGATTCAGTTAGTTAAGTTAATTAGATTACAAGGTCTTACACAAGGTATAAGACATGTCCAACATGTGTGAAAGGATACATATGTGCCAACTTATGTTTCCTATGGGAAATAAAATGTTTATGTAATGAATTATGCCATTACACGATCACTTCCTTCCCTGTAGCCAACTTATGTTGGAACCGAGGTGTACCTAACATTCAGGTTAGACAAATCTCTTGTCTCCTTAGAGAGACTCAATTTGGATCAAGTTGTGATATTCATAAGGATCAGATCTTGATAGGAAAACTTTAGATACATATGATAAGGAAATGTTCACTTAATGACTTGCCTTCTTAAGTAATTTTTGACTTATTGCAGCTATCTAAGGTTGGCGTGATTGAGTCCTATTCGTCAGGATCATTGTAACCCGAATATTGGATTAATTACAACTAATTAGTTTATGACATATCCCCTTTTAGTTGCAGCAGGTAGTTTACCACATCAACTCATGTCTTTTAATTGAAATTAGGTTATAATATCATAATAGTTTATGATAATGTTAAGATTAATTAGATTGTAACTCATTGTTATCTTTATTATGATTTAAGATAACTTACTGCGTTATCACAATAGAGATGTATATGTATATTACGACATTTTCACATTTTTCACTTATCGTATAATTATTTTCTATGTTAGTATATTTTATCATACCTAATTAAATGTCTTCACATTATAAATTGTATCATAGTTACCTTTATTTCATATTCTTTTCAAGCTTGAATAAATAAATAAACAACTTAATGATGAATCCCCAGATATCAGTAACATTTACCATTCAATTTTACATAATAATTTTCTGTGTCAAATTTTCATACAAATTCCATACATAATAATACAAGTAAACATCAACATCATATTATTTAAAATATTAATAATTAAAGTACAATAAGATTATCAAAGATAATACATTATTTATAACATATAAGACTATTCGACCTTTCCTTCTTAAATATGACAACAAAGTAATAATTTCTCTTTACAATGATGCCATGCATTTAACAAAATGAAATCAACTTTATCATCATAATAAGGAAAGTTAATCATGCGTAATATTTCTTTAGTCAACCTTGAAAGATTGCTCAACTCCGTCATCTATGGGAGAGAGAGAGAGATGGTAAAAATGGTCAGTTCAAAATAATCTGGCATGAATTGTCATTCTTGTCACCTTTGTAGTTTATCTTGATATAATGAATATATAAAAACAACTCCATAAATCAACAAATCAAGTTATCAAATATACTAAATTAATTTGTTAATGTAGTAATCGATATTACTTTCATCATCATTACTTACCACAAAGGAAATCTTATGACTGAATATTAACAGTAAGTGCATTACAGTTAGGTTTTAGGTCCATATTATTGGTAATCAAGTTAATACATTTCCAATTCACCATAGCCAATCAATATTAAGAAATATTTTCTTATCCTTTTACAATAGGTTAACTTAACCTTATTAAAAAGAAAACAATTTTCCTTAAACAAATCAACATAAGTATGTTTTGCCTCAATCTTATCCAAAAAGAGATAAACAAAAGTGTATCAATCTTAACAAATGTGAATATGATAGTGCCTTTAACATATCAACAATGCAAGATTAATACATTCACCTTACATGCAATGAAATGATTGACTTGACCTTGTCAAATAAGGTAATGATTTATACCTTAATCATGTTAAAATACCTTGACCTTATCAAATTGAAATCATTTAAATTCCTTAATTTCATCAACATAATTATTATAATGCCTTCTTCATAACAAACCATGCAATATTGAATATCATATCCTATCAATATTGACACAATTCCTATACCAGTCAATAATTTTCTGTAATAAATTTCAATTACACAGAATACAAATAATTTCTAGTGAATCTTTCTCATCTTATCAACAGATAACATGCCTTCAAAAGGCTTATTTTAAAGAAATATTCCCAAACAACTGAAAACTTCCATCCCTATTCTAAACCCTTTATTTTTATATATACTCAGGGCTATGAGATAATAAAACCAAAATTTTCCTAAACTTATGTACGCTATTTAAAATAGAAGCTCATTGGGTTTTACACGATAGTGCTAAGGAAATAGGGTTTATGCTATAAGTTCCCAACTGTATTTGTATCTTAACCTTCATGAGTACAAACATCATTATCGATTAATCTAGGTCAATTTAACAGTCAAATATCAAGATTCAACTCAACCCAAAATTCTCGAATAAAATAAAACCAAGATCTAATCAAGTAACAAAATATCCATCCATGTGCAAGACAGAAAATATCCTACATTTATTTATTTTTTGTATCTAAAATAGTTAACTAAGCCACAATATATTTCCACAATACCCATAATGGGTTTTAATGAAAACTCACATATTAGCACAAAACGAGTTCATAATATTTTAAAGAAAGAATCCATATAATTTGAACAGAAAGAGTAGCAAACTATACCGAATACATATTCGAAGGCCATAACTCACTTGAACCTAAATGACATGGCTTAAAAATAAAATAGATTTCATAGACATCTAAGTACCCATCAGCTCAAAAAGATTCGTTTTATTTATAAGGCATTATAATGAAATAAACGACAAGGGAGAAATAAAAACAATTCATGTCTGTCAAGAGAAGCCCAAAGTCCTTATTTTATTCCAAACTTCCTCAACTTTGTATCCAATTTTCTTGCTCAAAAACTCGACTGGTTTTACCCACATAAACCCCCCAAATCTTTCCAGAACTTTCATTTAAGAATGCCATTAATAAATCCCACAAAATCTCCACAAACTTTTCCAACAACAACATGAAAATGAATAAGTCCCAAAATACTTCCGAATAACCAGTTATAGGAAAAAAATGGCCGGTTATCAATTCCTCATGCAGATCTCAAAAGAGCAAGAAAATGGTAAAAACAAAAATGAACTCAAGTTAACACCAGACCCTCTCGATAGCTTACTTGAGAAGCTTCATGTTTCTCCCAATATCTGTAGAAGGATGTAATTCCATTAAAGGTTATAGATGCCACACAGGTGGAATGGGGAGTCTAAATCCATGTTTTCCCTCTAATGCAGATGGATTAATAAAAACTAATTATCATAACAAATACACATTAAAAATTTCATGATAGAAAACCTTTATCACTACCATTTCCAAAATTGCATGGCGGTCACCTTTCGAGTGGTCGAAGATTATGAAAATAAAAATTTAATTATTTCCATGGGTTGACCAGTGGTCAATTAAATTCCCATAGCCATTATTGCTTGGGTTGGTGATTGACCAACCTTTTAAACATTGAAAAATCCTTGTTAATTATTAGCCTAAACATACGGTCAAAGACCATGGTGGTCATTTTATGCCATGAATATGGTCTTACACCATTATATATATAAACCTAATTTTTATTCATATCGACCTTGTGGTCTTTAGTTTGTTTAAATGATCAAGTTCCAAATTCACTTAATCTTTATAACAGTAATATTAACCTTACTAGGCATGGTAAATGACAAAAAATCATATCAACATATCAACAATATTTATCATCTTTCCAATTGCTCTGCCTTATAAATGGCTTCTAGACATTTATCAAACACTTATATGCTCTTAAGGTCAGTGACCACTTACCTGTATGCTGGTAATAAAGTGAACTTACGTTAGTGTTGAAAGTGAGTTATCATCATTAAAATCTTATACTGTTGTCAACAGTATAATCCCTTAGATGTAATTCGATTAAATAGAAGACAATTAATAATAACACCTAAGTGTTATCATAATTCGTTTTTCATTAATGCAAATAAATATAAAAAATCCACAGAGAAGACAAATATGATCATCCAAAACATCATAATCACGAACAATTTCACCATTATTATGAAGAAATTATCAACAACTAGCAGAGTAATGTACATTCATAACTACAATGCGTAAAATGGATTAGAACTTTAAGCAACTTGTGAAAGTATAATGACATGACAAAATCATATTCTGTAATAAGAATGAAATAATCATTACATCCAAAATACGTAAACTGTATTATGATTCTAGGCAACTTGTGGGAGCACGATGGAAAGTACCTCTACGATGCTGTGTATGCAGTTGTACATTAGTATGCATACCATTTCAGTTATGCATACATATATACAGCCATATACGGGGTAGCGTACTATAACTAGTCCCTGTGTCTGCATAGTGTTTAATATCAAAACTCATTTCAAAATCAAAACAGAATGAAAAAGGTAGGGTGTGATATAAGCTAGGTAATTAATCATGTGTGACTCTAGGACCATTGTTAAGCATGCAACATCTAAGAAAGGCATCTTCCATATCACAATAGGTACTAATAGATCCAAAAGGTAGATGTGTGTACCATTGGAGAGCATCATCAATAAGACTATGATGGAAAGCTTTATGTAATAATCGATCATTCGAGTAAGAAGCGATAGCTAAACGATAATTCTTAAGGTGAAGATACGGATTTCCAGTACCATCGAAACATGAAAATTTAGGCATGATAAAATCCTTAGGAAATGTTGAATTGTGAATCTTTTTTGTAATAGGATTGCCATGAAGATAGTTATTATCAATAGACGCATAGTAGACTTTGCTTTCAAGAGTGAGAAATTGGACCTGAGATTGTAATTATCCAACAATATGCATGAGTGATAAAATGTCATGTGAAGAAGTCCTATGAGATGTGAGAGGCACATTGAGAGATTGTAATTTTCCATTATGAGTGATCATGGGAACATGAGAAGAAGAAGTAGAGGATGTCCATGTTATAGGCACACTAGATGTGGGTGGAGAAGAAATAATAGGTGGTACACTAGGAAGAATAAAAGAAGAAACATGAATAGCTTCTAGAGAAGAAGAAGAAGAAAAAGGTGGAGAGGAACATGGAACATTGATAGAGACATTAGGAATAGCATCAGAAGAAATGATAGGAGACAAAACAATAGAAGGAGGAGAATCATCATGAATGCTATTAGATATGACCTTAGAAGTAGATGAAAGAGGAGTGGAAAATTCATATTCAGTAGTCTTAAGAGAAGTAGAATCGACACTAACATGTTCATGCTCAGAAATATACTCAGTATCATACAAAGTTTCACATGCAAGTATTTCCTCAAACGAGTCATCAACATAAAGTGAAATAGGAGAAGAACTATCATGAGATATATTTTTACAATCATTAGTAACATTTTTAGAAATAGAAGAAGCGTGTGATACAATATTACATTCATCCTAACAAGTATGATAAATAGCATCATGTATATGTACATAAATTCATCATGATCATTTTATATAGTATCACCATCAGGACTAAGCATATAATC
Source organism: Taxus chinensis (assembly GCA_019776745.2). Lineage (NCBI taxonomy): Eukaryota > Viridiplantae > Streptophyta > Pinopsida > Cupressales > Taxaceae > Taxus > Taxus chinensis. Next base: position 15,490,558 of record CM034153.1, read on the forward strand.
AATAATAGCATCAGCAAGAGTTTCAACAGAAATAGAAGAAGGTGGGGTAGTCCATAAAATATTTCAACATTAAGAACAATGATGAGAGTAGAGTGTTCAAAACTAGTATAAACTATGTGTTCATTAACATCAAACAATATTTGAACATTATCATCAAATTGTTGAGAATAAATCCTACCTCTTCAACTTAATTGAATAAGCAAGAAAATAAGACTTACCTAGCCTCATAATAGTGGGGTTTAGAGATACCCGTGGATGTTGAAGTTGTGCTTCGTATATAAAATGATGTAAGCTCCTTTCCTACAAGAACACCTGCAAATCACAGACACTAAACAAAATATGATTAATAAAATATGAGGCGGATTTCCTAGAAAATTATAGTCCCTATAAATCAAAGGACTTCCTGATGAGGGTGTTAATCTGCTTTTACAATCAAGTGGGTACAAAAATAATAAATGATATATGATATATGGTAATAATAAATGTTTTGACAAATGTTACATTATTACAAATATAAAGTTGATAAATGATAAGAAATGATAGATATGAACTATGGTTTGAAATCAGAATCTAAATCAGTATCTGAATTCTCAAAGGAAGGAGAACTCTCTTCTTCGAGTGGACTTTAGGTCTTCTTCTTCTTCAGAGAAATATAAATTCTCATCTTCAGTGCATTCTTACTTAAAGAAGTCTGAAATGTATTCTAGACCTTCTTCTGTGTCATGCTAATATTTAGAATTCAGAATATGAGTGCTTAGAATCATTTTGGTTTTCAGATTCAATCTCAAAGCTTAAATATTCTTATCTCAGCTTCATATTGATATTCAAATCAAGCTAAATCAGCTGGGACACCTAGGATTTCAAAGTAAGCCTCCCAGAATTCATCTGTAGCTTCTTGGATTTTTTGAGTAGACTCAAAGATCATTTGCAAAAAATCCAAAGGGGTAGAGTGGATGACACACAACTCAAGGTTGTGTAAAATTTTGTATTTCTGCCAGTGCAACGGATGCCGAATAATAGGCAGAGAGTGGATACTGATAATTTCGTGACTTGGGCCACCTATTTCCATCTAATAGAAGCCATTCTTGATTAAATGTTAGCAACAAAAGAGATTTAATAGAATGAATATCAATTATTAGACAGAGTTTGATAAAAGATGTAGAAAAATCAAAAGAACAAGAATTACAAAAGATTCTAGTAATCGCTGGTGATTATTGGTAAATGATAATAATTAATAAAACGAAGGATTTAATTGATTGATTCAAAATTATGGTCTTTGAGTGAATTAGATAATATGTGAGGTACAAATGATGAATATTTAAGAGTAATTGAATTAAACTACATAATCATAAATATGACCTTAATTGAAGATGATGCTTGAGATTGATGTAAAACTTGTAGCTGGGTGATAAAGGTTGATGATGCATGGGCTTCAAAATTTCTCCCAAGATGTTTGATGATAGTAATGTTGGATGATAACGTAATCACGTTGATGCATAATAACATAGGTGAATTCTAATAGAAAACTCAATGACTCAAAAATTTCATTGGATGATCCCAAAAAGAGACAACACAATTGGTCTTAAGTAATCACTCGGCGATTGACTAAATCACCAACTATTTCAGTCTGTTTGAGTTTGTTTGGTAAATGGTTGGAACAATTTGCTAAGTTGAGATTTTTGTTTTGAATTTCGAGGAGTGAGTTTGCTGATTTAGTTCAAAAGTGTTGCATTTGCTAGTGATGTGTAGAATTTGTTTAGCTAAATTTGATAGATATGTTATGATATTATCTAATTTAGCTAAGTTTTTTTTAGGATAGGTTTAGGTAGATATGGCGATGATAGGTGTGAGAATATAAGAGTTGGAGAATAGGTTAAATAATGGTAAATAATAGGGAATATTTGGATAGTATAGGAATAATGACTTAGGTTAATTAGGGATAAATAATGTATTTTAATAGGTATGGATAATATTAATTAGATTAAAGGGGGGTGTACATATTATGACTTAAGTATGTTTTAGAAAAAATGTAGGGTATGGTCTAATAAATATTAATTATATCAAATTAATTAAATAGAGATAGGAAGGATGTCAATATATTCAATTAATCGAAGAGGAGGGTCATTGTATAAAATGTTTAATTAATTGAAAAAAGATGAGGGGGTATATTTTTGGTGTCTACATTTTCCCCTTTTTGTCTGGTGGACTTTAATCATCAAAGAGTCTAGACAAAAATGAAAGAAAATTTTGTTTATATGGGTGATCCCAACTAAAATGCAATACAGTGAACACTAGTGTTTATATGCGATGTATTTCGAAAAAAAATTTGCCCCTAGTCAAGGGGATATAAAACAAAATGTGATACCAAGGAATCAAATGATAGGAGAACCAAAGGGTTTGACACCTATAGATGTATGATCCACGAAGGCAAGTATGATGAACAAGAAATCCAAGTGATGGGGGCCAAAGGGAACTCATCCCATAGATGAATGGTGAATCATGATATTGATTTCTTTTGTTCAATTTAATGTTTCAAGGATAAGGTTCTATTGAAAGGGACATTTTTGTGAAAAAAGTGATGATTGTCATGTTTTAGGGCAAAACAAGAGGAAATAAAGGCCAAAATAGGGGCTAATCGCTAGTGATTGACAAAATACCGATTTACAAAATCGCTGATAGGGAAATCATTGAGTGATTACTCCAAGGTAAAAATTTGGGCTGTAAATAGCCAATTGTAGAGTTATTTGGCTTATTGTTACCGTAGCTAAAAATAGATTGGCAGAGTGACTAGGGTGTAAAAAACATGTTTGTGGGTCGAAAGTGAATATTTGGACAATTTATGTCATCGAGTAGGCAATGTAAGCCCACAATGGTTGAGGTAGGTGATTTTAACCTTTTTTGTTGATTTTTGTAGTTTTTAGGGTTTTTTTACCATTTTGGGGGCATATGGATGCCCTAGTTTTGAATCTCAAGAATCACTGGTGATTCATGAAATTACCAACGATTGAAGTGAATCACTGGTGATTCACTTGTAATATGGATAATTTACATTTTCTATTATTGACATGATTTTTAAGATATGTTTCTAGCTTTGTATGGTGTTTGATTCCAAATCTAGTCTTTTGTGTTGAATGTATTGATGTAATTGATGTCAATATTGATTTATACTTTGCGATGATGTCAATGTTGATATCTAGGTAATTTTTATAATTATTTTTCATTTATGAATGGAGAATTCTGATTTTGAACAATGATGTGCTATCGATTTTTGATTTTTATAGATGTTATTGGTATTTGTCTTGGGTGATGCTGTTGATGTTTGATGTCAAGAATTTTTGATATGTTGTGGATGATATTTTTGATATTTTTGGCGATGATACTAATATATTGTTTATATATTTCATGTTTGGAGGAATATGCTTAGTTGACTATCTGTGAATCGTATACCACTGATTTTAGATGAGGTGCGGGCTGATATGATAGACAATGAATGGGAGCATATTGAGGAAGTTGTTTTTAGTGGTATGAGATATTATCGGTGGATACACAGATGTTGGATTTTGTTGTTGGCCCTATTACAGCAGTGGAATCCTTCCACCTATATTTTTTGGCTATCTACTGGGGAGATTACAATTACTCTTGAGAATGTACACCACATCCTAAGATTGCCTATCCAAGGATATGGTGAATATATATTATTACTAAGGTGGAGAGGGCTGGTGTGATGATTATATTGTATGGAGAGGATACAAATGATATCAAATACGAGTCATGAGATTTTTCTTGTGGTAGATTATACTCAGCTAAGAGAGAGGGTTGTACCCGTATGAGCATGATGATGATGTCCATTATTTTTATGCAATGCCAAATTCTGGAGGTGGCCATTTCCCATGGATGATGAGTGGTTTTATGGATAAGATGATGGAGCATTGTATAATTTTTGAGTGGGGTCCTACCCTACTTGCACATAAATTTAGGGAGTTGTGGGCTTGGAAGGCCCACAAGCGATTATGGTATTGATGTTGGCCTTATTATTACAGGCTTGGGCCTTTGAGCACATTACCATTGCTCATCCAGTGGGTTTTTCATGGAGGATTGATGATGGGCATCCATGGTTTTATGAGGCAGGATATATAGACAGGTATTGTGGGAAGAGGAGGAGGACAAAATACTATCAAGAGTTATTATCTAGATTATAGGTGGGGGATGTAGTATAGAGGCCTTACCTATATTTTCCTATTTGGACTAAGTTTTCCCATGAGTTGATAATTTTACAACAGCTATATGTGGCTTCAGGGTCACCGACTAGGTGAGCAAAAGTTATTCTGTTTTGATCATATCAAGAGACAATTTGGATTGGTATAGGGATTTTCTAAGGAGCGCATGTAGTATAGATGGGAGGACAAAAATATCAAGACTCTAAGGGCAGTGGTGATGTAGCCCAATATTATCATAGATCAGTGAGGGGCTATGGGTCCAAATGATGATGGAGAGATAGTGCCTATTGATTATGTCAGGGTGACTCCTGAGTATACAACATGGTGGACCCGAGCATTAAGGGGTTTTGATAGGACTCGAGTAGGCTAAAAAGTAGTACAAAGAGTCAGATGGGTACGTGCTCGGGGTAGAGGGAGGAGCACCAACACAGGAGGTAGTACAGGGTTTAGATGATGACAATGAGGAGGAGGGTGATGATGATTTAGTTGTAGCTATTGCAGTGGTGATGGTTGAGAAGGTCATAGTAGAGGGGGGGAGAGATGAAATTAGGAGAGAGAGGGATGACCTCCTAGGATTTCATGTGACATTGATTACTGAGCGAGACAATTTGATTACTAAGTGAGATGTACTCAGAGTACAGCTAGCTCAAGCCATTACAGATAGGGACAGATGTCATGAGTAGAGATAGGGCATGAGGAAGTCCTTGAGGATTATCGAGCCTTTTGTTTCTGATGTAGAGTTGGCAGAGATGGCATAGGCCAATAGACAGAGAGCATAGGCTAGCAGTTAGGCTAGTGGACAGAGGCCAGAGGCTAGCGGATTTAGACCACAGGTCAGTGGATCATGGAGAGCACCTGCGGTACCTAGGATGGTTTATGTGGCACATTATAAGTCATCACGAGATGAGTTATAGTACCACATTGATATGGTGGCTCATGATTTTCTAGGTGTGATATTGTATGTTGATCATTTGGCTGTTAAGGTGGCATGCCCTAGTACCAGTGCAGAAAATGTGGGTCACCCACCTTGGAGACCAGAGCTAGTAGGTAATAGCAAGAGAAGAGTTTGTGGAGATGTTGAAGTCGTTGATGGTACAAGTGATCAGGGAGGAGAGGGCAGTACAACCCCTCCTAGCCAATCCCTTAAAGGATATCAGTTTACTAGCTGATGAAACTTTTAATGTATTTGATATACGTCTCATAGAATCCCATTTTTGTATGACATCGATATGATATATTTTGATGTACGGCTCATAAAAGACCATTTTTGTATGAAATTGATATGATATATTTTGATGTACATGGACTTGATTTATATGATGATGACGACGAGGTTTATGAATTATGTTGTTTGACTTTCATGTGTTAATAAATGTTTAATGTATGTTTTTAATTTTAATGTGTTAGTGTTAGATGGCTTTTGATGGATGCATTAGTTGTGATATTGTGGTTTATGAATATATTATTAATCAAATGACTTTAAAATGTGATTTGAAATGAACTTTATCATAAATATGACTAAGTAAAATAGGAAAAAAATGAAATGATTGCCCCGTGATGGATTTAATACATACACGATGGGTTTTGAAAGCTTGAAAGAACTTGCATTGGTAGCCTTAATGAATGTTGAATGAGATCATCAATGGGTATTTACACAAAATATTAATAAAATGTGGGATTAAATGAATGTTCCTTTCTAGGACATGAAAGGGGTTTGAACATGTGTAGGTCAAGATAGGAATAAGGTTCTCCTTTTCCACAAGCTCATAGAGAAATGCCCCAGCTTTACATATTTGATTTTAAAGCAAACTGATCAATGTGGGAAGTTTGTTATGAAGGGAAAGCTGATCAATGCGGGAAGCTTTCCTAGATGCTTTTAATATTGATGTATTTATTTTGAAGGTTGATCAATACAGGAAGCCTTTTACATGGGTAGTTATCATTCGAGGGTATGGTCTACATTATTTATTTTTGACATTTAAAAAATATTCGTCCTTTGAGGTATCAATCTACTTTTTACTTTCTTGACAATATGATTTTTTGATATTTTGAATAGATGTCCTTTGAGGGATTAATCTATTGTATTTTTTATTTTGACATGAAATATCCAATGACTTTTTTCATATATTTTTGAGCTGATGGAAAAACCGTAACAGACCATTTTAAGGAGGGGAAAAGATGCATATATGATCTACACATTCATGCCCCATGTTAGTTGGTACAAGGTAGATGGGAGTAATAATTTAAGGGGTTCCTACAAAGGAGGAACTTGTCCATAGCAAAAGATGTGATGAACAGATCCGTGGTGCTCACCTTTAATGTATATCTAGGATAATGATAGATAACCACATGCTTTCAAAACATTACTGTGGAAAAATGGATGGTTTAATGAAGTGATAAGGTTTTAGATGTAATTATTGTCATGATGATCAATCATTTAACAGTAGAAAGGCCACAAGTGTAAGGCATTCAGAGGTTCCTTTTCTGGTTCACCGTCAAGGGAAGCGAGATGATACACTCTTGACCCATACTTGTGAGTGATAACATATGGACCGATCCAATTAGGGGCAAAGTTTCCACATTTACTTTGTTCTAATTGAGTCACATTTTTATTTTCTTTAAGTAAAAGATCACCAATTTTAAAGTCATGTTCTTTGACATGTTTGTTTATAGGCTCATTTGATGCGGTCTTGATAAACCTGATGATGCTCAAGGGCCATTAGACATTTTTTATCTAACATTTCAAGTTATGTTAGACAATCTTGTCGATATTCTTCGTTGGGGATAAGTCTTTAAGTGACACACGAAGTGATGGAATTTGAACTTCTAGTGGTAGGACATCTTCAGAGTCATAGACGAGTGAGAAGGGCATAACACTTATAGGGGTATGGATGTTAGTTTAATAGGCCCAGAGAGCAAACGGGATTTGGAGATGTCAATTCCTACCTGCATCATTTACTATTTTTATAAGGATTTTATTAAGTGTTTAATTTGAGGCTTCATTCTTTCCATTTGTTTGGGGATAATATGGCGAAGAAAAGCTAAGTTTGATGTTAAAGGTATCACAGAGCTTTTTAACTTCTTTATTTTTAAAGGATTTTCCATTTTCTGTGATAATTTTATATGGGATGCTGAAACGACATATAATGTATTAATTGTTGGGCCCCAAAATATCAGCTAAGTACAAGAAGGCATGTGGGTGCACGAGACCTAATTGAAGAAGGGCGCATGGGTTGAAGGTGCGTAGGGAAAGGGTTATGGCAGGCTTTTGTAGAACACACAGCGCGTGTGCACAAGGTAAAAATAGGTTTTGTACTTAGCCACATTTTCCATCCCAGGTAGCACACAAGAAAAGCATCACCCTTGTGGATAAGGTTTCAGCCTAGCGAATTTGGATCAAAAAGGGAATATTCCAGGCATGCGATAGAAGGTTCAAAAAGACATCATTGCAAGAAGTGGAGAGCTTGGATTTTGTGAGGCATGCTCCCATGGAGGATCACTTCGACACTTGGTGACCGATCTATAACTTCTGGAAGGCATGACGGTGGTTGCTAAGGTTATAAATACAAACACTCGGTAGAAGATAGATATAGAAGGATATAGAGTTGAAGAGAGGCAAAGCTTTGTAGAAATGAATTGAGGATTCTATGGGTTGGGAATAGGATCATATTGGGATGATGGCACATTTAGGGGAATGGGTTTGCATTTTTCTTTATAATGTGATGAACATAGTATAGCTTTGATGCATGACTTGGCTCTACATTATTATATGGGGATCTGTTATGAACCCAAGGGGATTGTAATATGGTTACTAAATCTCTTAATATGAATACAATGCTCTGTTATAAATCATCTATGTGTTTGGAAGTATACTAATGTATTTCCTTTCTGTATGAGTTATTTCCTTATGTTGCTTGTTATTTCCCTTTTCTAGATGCAATAAGATAACTCGTTATAGGATATGGTGTAGTTCTTTCTACTCATTTTCATTTAAATAGTTGTCATAAGATGATGCATTCTCATAAGACTCACATAAAGGAGAGACTTGGCACCCGTGTGTGCCTCGGGTGAGCACCCAGCACCCGTTAGGTGATAGGCTGGCGCGCATGGGATTAGACTATGGGTCTAAGGGTATAAAATATGAATACATTTTGGTTCCATTGCCAGGACCTCTTTTCAAATTTTTTGTGAGAAATGGCATGCATCTTTGTCCCTGTGATGCATGATGACAGAGCGTCTGACCTTAGAAAGTGTTGAAACATGGTTCAAGAGCACGAAGGACAAGTTTTCTCAAAGATTCAGCACTGGACCTGAGTTCGATGTGCGTAGATGGGTAGAAGAGAACCTATACCATGAGTTGTATGAGACATTCTTTTGTTGTTTCCCAATAGAACTATAAGAATGGCTTTGAGCATATGCATCCAGATCAAGTTGGTACTATAGATCGTGCATGTGGACCCAAGATGACTATCAGAGGCTGCAGGATGCATATCTGACTTGGACGTGTGCTATTGATCACTTGTGGAAGAGATTATTGGCCAATTATACTTTAGAATACGCCATTTCGACGTATTCTTTCCTAGAAGTTGCTGAGTTTGAGTTTCTGAGGGAGCCTAGAGGATCATTTTTGCATGATATTCCTTTGGCTATGGAGATCTTGGTCATTACTTTGAGTTTAGAAGCATTCCCCATGGCTAGCTAAAGCTTCTCTAAGCATTGGGAGAGGAAGCTAGGGTGGAGGAAGATGGCAGACATTGTGGCTGAGAAGGAAAGGGAGGAGAGACAACTCAAGTATAGCGAAGCTCATGAAAGGGATATGACTAGACAACGTGAGGTTACAAGTGTGATGGATCTATGGAGGCAGACATTACGGGAAGGAGTTGAGGTTCACGTAGAGGATGTGGAGCCTAAGTAGTCTATGCTACCTCATCTTGGCAAGCGCGGGAGAGAGGCCCCTTCAGCTTCTGATGAGAGTTCATCGCATGGAGAGAGAAGATCTATCGATGCACATCTGAACCCACTTGGCGACCAACCCCTGGCACTTGGTTTTCCAGATCAAGGGAGAAGTATTGTTAACCCAGTTGGTATCAGTGGGAGTGACCGATCTGTACCCAGGAGATATAATTTTTCATTTGGAACATCCATGGCTGCGCAAGCCATTCCTGTATTTGGGGGAATCTTTGGACAAGGTGCAAGTACGCAAGCTTTGGGTATCATGTCTAGGAGTGGCACGGGACATACAACTGGTAGTGGGACAATATCACAAACCATCGGAATGTAGTTCAGTGGGATGCTGGGAACACTAGGCATGACCACTTCTAGCCCTTTGCTGACTGTAGGAGGTGGATCTGGTGGGTCAGGAGGAACAGGACCTGGTGGATCCAGTGGATCTGGTGGAGGAGGAAACACCAGAGGGAACCAAGGCTCTGGATTGGGAGGACAAGGACCCCAGCCACCTCCCCAAGTGTTTTTTGAGATGTCTTTGCACTTACCAGACTATAGGGGTATTGAAGATGCTGCAGAGCATGTGCACAAGTGTGAGTTACTATGGCGCGTGAAGGGGATCACTACCCCGGAGCATAAGGCAAGTCAGTTTGCAACAACGTTGCAAGGGCGTGCACATAGTTGGTATAGGAAGTATGACCCCCATCAGACGGTGGTAGACTACACTGCGTTGAAGAACACCTTCCTAGTAGAGTTCCATATGCTAGAGTTTGAGCAAAAGAGCATTAGCGCTCTGAAGGATATCCAACAGGGAATGACAGAGAGTGTGTGGGAGTATGATGCACATTTCAAGACTCTCTTGTTAAACCTATCCTATGACATTCATCCTTCTCAACATGCTCAATGGTTTTTTGGAGGATTGATAACACCATTTAGAAGGGCTCTGTCGCACAAGACTTTCACAGACCCGCACGAGGCATTGGAAGTTTCCCTACGTGCACCGAAGCTGTTGGGAGCGTTGACACTGGTGTTAGCCCTTTTCTGGAGGCTCAAATCATTGCAATGGCCAATAAGTTGGAGAAGCTATCTACAAACTTAGTGCATGAGGTTCATGATGGGCTTTGGTGTACAAACTGTGAAGTGGAGGGGCATGCAAAGGATAGTTACCCTCGGAAGTCGGTGCACGCTATGGCGGTAGACTGTGAGATTTTCCATGGGGATCATGATGCAAGTAGATGCCCTCTACTCCAATGTGCAATCCACAAGAATGTTTCTTGTTATTACAAGATCTATACCTCTACAACCCATGATACCAAGGATTGCAGACTGATTGATCAAATCCATGATGTTATTGATCTAGGTGTGTGCCAGACTAGCCTTGCAAGTAGTTCAAAGGATGATGACCGATGTTATGAAGGGCACACAGATGGAGGAATGCATGGAAGAGGTTTTCACAGAGGATTTCATGGTTGCGGTAACCGTGGTGGAGGACGGTGTGATTTCCCGCGAGGAACCTATTATAATTGTGGATCTATAGAGCATTACAAACGTGAGTGTCCTAATCTGTTACAATGCTCATGGTGCGGAAAGAAACATAAGTACAAAGAGTTTCCATAACTTTATGAGCATATGAACCAGTAACACCAGAAGGACAAAGGTGCTGGGATGGTGAGCATCAAGAAGGTCGATACGTAGTGGATGCCAAGAGTGGCACGTGAGTCAGGACTAGAACATGTACTGGTGACGATGCGAGCAGAGGCTGCGTGTGCTAGGGAGATACCAAGAAAAAGGACACTAGTTTCAAGAGAGGAAGTAGTACATGGAAAGTATTTGGACCCTACTCATCAGAAAGAAGTATATCAAGAGACTATGGATGTCATTCGAAGTTTACAACAAGATATCTAGTGTCTAAAGGAGCAGTCCAAACAGCAGGAGCAAAGAAGGAATGCTTAGGCTCTGCATAAGGACCTAGATGAAGTCAAATAAGTGTGCAAAATCTTAAGGCAAGAGAATATTATTCCCTTGCTAGGAGAATGGCTGAGAGAGAAGGTACCACGCACCAAAGTAGAGCGTGAAAGGTAGGTTTTGCATGCAAACCTTCCCCCTCACAACCTCGACTATGATAAGGAGATTACTTTGAATGCAGTTGTTGATGGGTGGCTTTTGAGAAATATTCTCATCGACATGGGAGCAGAGGTCAATGTTCTTACCTTCATGGCTGGCATCATATGGGAAGGCCCGCATTGCATCCATCCTTGAATGTGTTGTATATAGCAAACAAGACTAATGAAATGCCCATTAGAGTCCTAAAGGATGCAATTATAACCATTAAAGGAGCCAAGTTCACTGGAGACTTCAAAGTCTTGGCACTCATCGAGGTAGACAACTTTCCAGCATTGCTTTGGTGCCCATGGTGTTACAAGAACAATGTCGACCTGTGGTTTAACAAAGGGTATATCAGTTTTGAGAACAAGGAAGAAAGGGTGATCATCCCTTTGACAAATGGGAATTCAATTCCATATACTAAGCCCTTAGGAGAATAATTCCTTGACATAATCTATCTGTGCTCCATTAGAGATCCTGAGATAATTCACCCCATGAAGGGAGTTATCCAATTTGAAGATGCACAGTCCGTGAGTGATACCACTAGTGTGGCATGTGAAAATTGGGTGCATGAGACTTATGAGTTAATTGGGAAATAGTTAAGAGGATTTGTAACAAGGGTGACAAAGGTGCACTCAGTCAAGCACCTAGGAGGAAAGAACTTGCCAAGTTACTCTGGAGGGGCATATCCTGAAATTTTCTTGCGGGAGATGGAAGCTCAGTGGAAAAATGAGGATGAGATAAGAGGAATGCTTAGTTATAACATACTCAAAAGTGAAACACATTGGTTGGTTACACATTAGGAGAACCTCCTAGAGTGGTACGAGGTGAGGATCACATTTTCTGTAAGGTTTTCTAGGAGAAACACGCCCACGTTCATACAAGACTACCATGGCAAAGAGATTGACCTCATTTCATATCCAAGCATGTGAGGAAGGCATGGATGGGAAGTGAACAGAAAAAATTTACACCTTAATTATGGGTAGAATAAGTTATAATCAGACCTTACAAGATTTTTATGCGTGCACTTGGTACAGTTGAAAGAGATGATCCTTAGATACGTAATTAAAAGTGTTGTGGCTGATCTCATTCAATCTTTCGAGTATAGGAGTACCAAACCACTGGATAAGTCATTGCAAGTGAAAAGTGCTTTAAATGGGAGATAGTGCTATGGTAGAGGATAGGCTACGGTAATTTTTAGGTGACACCCTTATTTGGAGATGTGCCTCATATGAAGAAGAATCACGAGGAAGTACAACTTGAGCACGACTATGCATGGAAAAAGAAAAAGGAAATGGTCTATGTAATATATTGAGAATGAGATGGAGACTTTGTCATGGTAACCATTCACTAGGGTACCACGGTAAAGTCATAGAAAGTGTTGATGAATGAGCATGTTGACTATACCATGAGCCCTTGAAAACAAACAAGGTTAACATTGGAATAGAAGACAGAACCTAAAGAAGTTTCATTGGTGACTAAGTCAAAGAAAAATAAGTTTCAAAGATTCATTGATCCATGCGTGCCAACGAGGATTTGTGCGTTCCCGGCAACTCTATATCACCTCATCGAAAAAAAATGTCATCAAATCCGGTCATGCGTCACTATGATAATTCTTCACCGGGAAGTATCCTCCTGCTATCTGAGCCCCTTATTGACTAATAAGCCTTTAGCACTTGTGCACCTGTAATCTGGAAGTTACAAAATGAGTGAGAAATAACACAGGCGTGAATACCATCGACTATGATAAGACAAAATGATGACAAATCTAAAATATCAAAGTAAATTATAATATTAACATGAAATTGTTACAATCTCACCCATGAGGTACTTCAACAAGACCATGGGAGAAACTTTACAATTACACCTCTCGATGGCTTCTTCAACACACCTTTAACTGATGGCTTCCTTTGCACACTTCCTACAATATTTCTCACTACTTCTTTTCTATGCTAAATGAGGGGGGTAGCCTCTCTATTTATAGAACTTCCAGGCTTATCCATCTTATCTCTAAGATAGGATAAGAAATCCACTCTGACGAATCATATTCCATACCTTAACTCTTATCTGTACATGTAGGCTTATCTGTTAAGATAAGATAAACCTTATCATTTTACATGGGTTCCACATTTTTGGACTTTTTACAAATAAAATACACAAAATATTTATGACCTCACTCCTTGTCCTTATTACCAATATAATATTTCTAATTCCTAATCATGTAGACCCTACTTCTCTAATTACCCAAACTTTAACATTTTAACATTACCGGACCACTTACGACAAATATTTACTTTTTACAACATTCCTATTGTACTTTGACTGTTACCGTACTCCACATTATTGGCGGCACCGTACTGCGGCGCCGTTATCTTCTATCAGACGGTACTACTAATTATACTTAACAACATCATACATTAATGAAATAGAAATTACGGAGGAAAATTTTAGTGTCGACAGTACCATGAACTCAAAGGTGTTCACCATTCCTTGGGGGATATGAGGATCAAGTTGAAGGAAAGTGTGCACCTGATTTGGAAAAGGCCTTATCAGATGAATCCAAATTTACGCGTACGGGTTGAGTAAGAAATAGACAAAATGATAGCATCTGGTATCATTGAGACAATGGAAGAGTCAGAATGGATAAGCTCAATGGTTATCAGTATTAAGAAGGACGGTAGGATAAGAATCTGCGTTGACTATAGGGATTTGAATGCAGTATGTGTCATCGATCCTTTCCCAACCCCCTTTACTGAAGAAATTTTGAAGGGAGTAGTCGGGCGTGAAGTCTACTCTTTCACGAATGGATTCTTAGGGTACCACCAAGTCAGGATTGCAAAGGAAGACTAGAGAAAGATAATTTTTGCCACTGAATGGGGAATTTTTGCCTACACTGTTATGCCTTTTGGATTAAAGAATGCACCTGTTGTGTTCTCACACATTGTGGTACAAGCATTTCAGGACTTCATCCATAAGTTTCTTCAAGTTTACCTGGATGACTGGACTATGTATGGATTGGTGAAAGACCATTGTGACAACTTAAGGCTGATGTTTGAGAGATGTCAACAATTGAGGATATCCCTCAACATTAAGAAATGTGTCTTTGCTACTCCATTTGGAACCCTATTAGGACACATTATATGCAAAGAAGGTTTGCTAGTAGATCCCGTTAAAGTTGCAGTTATTGTAGGATTAGGGGAGCCTACTAGTCAAAGCGCAGTGCGTGGATTTCTTGGGCATACATGGTATTATAGGAAGTTCATCAAGGGATATGCCAAAATCACCATGCCCTTAGAGGAATTGTTAAAACACAAAAGTGCCTTTCATTGGGGAGAGGCGCAGCAGAAGGCATTTGACACTTTGAAGGATAGGCTTGTCACGACACCCATATTACATTTTCCTTCTTGGGATAAGCCTTTCCATGTGCATGTTGATGCCTCAGGGACAACTATGGGAGCAGTGCTAGCACAACCTGGTGAGGGAATTGTTGATCATCCCTTGTGCTTTGCAAGTAGAAAGTTGACACCAACAGAGCAGAATTACACAACTACTGAGCGCGAAGCATTGTCTATGATCTACGTGTTGCATAAGTTTAGGTAGTATCTGTTGGCAACACCATTTATATTCTACACATACCACATGGCATTGAAATACTTAGTCAACAAACCTATTCTGCAAGGGCGCATATGTCGTTGGGTCCTATTATTTCAAGAATTTGAGTTCACAGTGGTCGTAAAACTAGGAAAAATCAATTCAAGACCTGACCACTTATCAAGGATTAATTCAGGAGAGGACGTGTAAAGCATTGAGGATACCATGCCAAACGCACAACTATTTAGGTTACGGCACGCGCCCTCGGACTTGGAAGATATCACAGTATTCTTAAAAATAGGTGTGGCACGGAAAGGGATGAAGGCCCTGGAGAGAAAGTAGTTAGCAATACGTGACGCACCTTACATGTTGATTAGTGGAGACCTATATAAGTTAGGTCATGACGATTTTCTGCGTCGATGTGTATTAGAACATGAGTGCATATCCATTATGGAAGAAGCACATGGTGGGATTGTAGGAGGACACTATGCAGGAAATGCTACCGTGTGAAAGATTTTATTAGTTGGGCTGTGGTGGGAAACCATCTACAAAGATTGTATTGAGTTTTGCAAGGCATGTGACCATTGTCAGCACCTTGGCAAACCTAGAAAGAGAGATGAAATTCCCTTGCGACCAATAGCCAGTGTTGAACCATTTGAAAAATGGGAAATCAACTTTGTAGGGCCAATCACACCAGTTGCGTGAAGGACAAGTTCACGGTATATCATCACTTGCACTGATTACTTGACACAGTGGGCAGAGGAAGCACCTACAAAGGATTGCACCACAATGACAGCTACTAGATTTTTATGGGAAAACATAATCAGCAGGTATGGTTACCCTTTAAGTTTAACAAGTGATAGGGGTACACACTTTCTCAATGAAACAGTCAAGATTCTGTTAGCAGAATTTATGGTGGCCCATCATAAGACTACCCCATATCACCCTCAAGAAAATGGAACTACTGAGGCATTTAACAAAATACTAAGTCACACGTTAACTAAGATCTGTGACATTGGAAGACAAGATTGGGATGATAAGGTATCAACTGTTCTATGGGCATACAGGACAACCTACAAAAGGTTGAACAAGGCCACACCATTTCAATTGGTGTTTGGCGTTGAGGTTGTTTTACCAGTGGAATTCATGTTACCATCATTGTGTATAGCGCACGCAGGAGGGTTAGCTGACGAACAAGCACTGGAAGAAATAATTGATAAGTTGATGCAGTTAGATGAAAGGTGATCACTTGCTAGATGGAGTCAGAAGACAAAAAAGAAAGACAAAAGGCATGACATGATCGTCATATCAAGAACAAGAAGTTTGAGGTTGGGCAGTTGGTGTTGTTGTATGATTCCAAGTATCTGTGCCATCTTGGGAAGTTGAAATTCCATTGGTTGGGACCTTACATCATCTCATACATTCTTGATTCGATCGCTTGTCAGTTATAAGTGCTAGATGGGATGAGGTTACCAAGTCACTTCAATGGGAGTAGGTTGAAGCCCTACTATAAATAAGTCTTCTTGGTGTTTGTAATAAGGCAGTGTTGCCAATTAGTTTAGAATTTCCCTTTATGATTTTTCTCTTCTTGTGTTTCCCTTTCTCGTTGCTTGTTCCTTTCTTTTTTCATTTTTGCACCTTGTGCACCGGTAACCACATTATTTTTTCCAAGGTTGTGTATGTGCAGAGGACCGCACATCTATTTTAGTGTGGGGTGGAGTGATATGAAGTATAGGCCTATAATACAAGTTTGAGCTGGCAGTAGAAGTTGTGGTGAATGGCCCGGTTGAAGGATAAAAAGTGTGTAAGGTTAAGAAGCGCATAGAAGAGAAGGTGGATGAGAATGGTTGGTGTCAAAAAGGATTTGTGGAAACCACGTACAAAAAGGATGAAGAGCGCAGGAACAACATGAGGTAGGCGAGGGCAAAAATCAGGTAAAGGAAAGAAGAAGTGCCTTCGGTGCTGTGGACGTGCGCGTAAGAGTCTTCGGTCGGGTTGGATTTTTGAATGTCAGAAGGTTGTAAAGGGTTTTTCACGTAGGATGTAGCACGTGGGTAAAGGCACTTAAAGATGGCTTAATGGAAAAAGCCACATTTAATGTTAAAGTATGTTGGTAGGTGGTATAGCATTTAATGTTGGAAAGAAGCAAAAACTATAAATATAAGGTCAGGAAAATCATTTGTTACCTTTGCATTTACAAAGTAGAAGAAGCTCTTGCGAACTAGGGCATCCAGAGAGAAATTTGTGTGAAGAAAGAAGAATCCAAAATTTGAGTGTGCATCTAGAGTAGATCTGCAAACCAGAAGGAGGGAGTACATGGGCGTGAGAAAGGTTGTGTGAAGAAGCATCGTCTTGTGGAAGGATTTCCTGGTTAGGGTTTGGTAGCTAGGGCATGAAGAAAGAAGGATTCATTTCAGGAGTTGAAGCTTCATAGTAAGCTTTGGGATTGAGTAGGGTAGTAGAGCAGAGCAAGAGGAAGGATTGTTTAAGATCAGCCCAACCAAAATAATAACACCAAGGAAACCAATTGTTTCACCAAAGAAAACAAAGGGCAAGGGTAAGGGAAAGCAAATTGTTGTCGTCACAAGCACCAACGAAGAATGGTACACAAAAATGTAGTACCCAGATGGGGTATTGCTAGGGAAATAATGGGAGTCACACTTATAGAAGATGGCCATAAGTGATTATAATCATTGCACGAGCACAACGAAGAAGGAAATGGCAGTGGAGTTGGTTCGACCAACTAACAATAGGATGCCAGATGGAATTCCCATTTACAACGATGAGGTAAAGGTCAAATTGGAAAAGGCTGGGTTATTGCAATTGTACGAGTTGCCCTACTTTGGAAAGCATGAGTGCCTTTATCAATGGCTGATGTTGTGCATGCATGAGGATCATTTTTATTTCACGGGGTGCAAGATGTGCATCACACCACAACTGATATCCAAGTTCACAGGCCTCAATTGTGAAGGAGATAACATTGATGATGATCTAAGCGACAAGGAGGCTATCAAGGAGACTGTAGCCGCGTATGACTACAAGAAGGGGTTGTGATACTTTGATATCACCGAGATACTAGACCCAGTGATGAGGATGGTCACACGCTTAGTCACCAAACTCAATGACCAAGAACAATGGACACAAGTGAACAAGGCATGGCTGAATGTATGCCGGAAGATATCAGAAGGAACCATCTATAACTTGTCTGCTTTCATCGCGGATGAAATTATAAGCAGCACACAGGAGGGAGAGAAGATACTCTTCGGTAACGTCCTCCTCACTATTGTGTTCTTAGAGATTGGAGTGCCTGACGAACCAGAAAAAATTGTTTGGGAGTATCCAGAAGAGGATCCCTCGCCCGCAAAGAGGTTTACAAAATATACTTGTGAAACCATGACGGATGCTCACAAGGCGCACCTGGAGAAATGGTATAAGCGAATGTGTGACACATTCAGGGCTGAGTGGAGGATCCCAGAGTAGTTGCCCATGCTTGTGAGTGGAGAGGTGGAATTTTCAGTGTACCAACACTTATACATTAGCAGATTTATGTTGACAGATGAGAATGTGAGTCCATGGTGCAAGCTACCATTCGCCTTCACCACGCTATACTTCCAAGCCACAGTTAATTGGTTTAAGGAGGCCAAGATACTAAGTTTTGACCTTAGTGAGGTAGATATAGACCACTGCAAGCTACGCCAGAAGTTGGTCTACCCAAAGAAGCACACGTACGTGGAGAGATATGTCTCCCATAAGATCCAGATGATGAAGCCTTTAATGCTGTCGATTGCAGGAAGGACCGCAACAAGGGTGTATTTGCGCATAAGGCTAAAATTTGAAAAGGGTTCTTACTTGGAGAATGATGTCTCCATTCCTAAAGACCCTACAGGAAGGAAGAAGGCTACACCTAGAAAGAGAGAAAGAGAAGAGGTGCAGAAGGCACCAAGTGTTCGAACCACACAAACGGTAAGCACGTCAAAGACAAGTGCTAAGCCTAGTACTTACGCGCGAAGGAAGAAGTCTCCAATCAAAGCAAAGACTCTAGAAGAAGAGGTAACAAAGCATGAAGAGCCCCTCACCCAGGAGGAATCACCAAATAAGACATCACTTGTTCAATAAAAAGAAAGAGAAGAATCCCCTGTACTGGAATCCCCAGTAAGGAAGAAGTAGAAGGTGACGGATGAGGCCAATTCGAAAGAGACAGAAGACCTAGATGCCTACATCAGCGATAGGGATGATGATGATGATGAACCAAAAGGAGGAGAAGACCATCCTGTCTATGAGATACATGATTCTAAAGAAGAAGGAGATGAGTATAACGAAGGAGATGAGGAGAAGGAGGATGAAGAAGAAGCTGAGACCCAAGGCAAGGGGGTAGGCGGGGAAGAAGTTATAAAAGATCAAAGGACCCCAAGCCTCATGAAGGAATAGATAGATGAGGCCGCAGAAAAATAAGTGGAAAAAATCATCAAGGACCTGGTGGAACAAGAAGTAGAATGCAATGTGGATGTAGTGCTAAAGGAAGCTAAGGAGGAAAGCATAGAAAAATAATATGGCAACATGGGAGGAGATCCCAGTTTGGCTATAAGCTTTCCAAAAGTCACACGCATAGGGAGGAAGAGCACATAAGCATCACAAGTTCAAGGAATGGGCTACATCAATGATCCAAACAAGGTGTTGCGTGCGTGCTTCCAGAGCACCGTGCCAACAAAACAACTTTTAGCCATGAATTCATTTGATGAGGAAGGTGCATACCCTCAGACAAGGAAAATGTTGTCATGGGCATTTGAGTCCCACATTGATGAGCCAGAATTTGAGGTAAGCCAAGGAGCATTGATGAAAGTTCCAAAAACAAAAGGGATAAACCCCTTGGTGAATTCTCAGTGGTTATCAGATGAGCAAATCTGCAATGCGCTCAACAAATTCTTAGTTGAGGTTGAAACCAGGATCTTCGGGAGAAATGATAGGGTAAATTTCCTAAAGACAGAGTTGAAGAAAAGGGAAGAGGAGCTCCTGGATAAAAGCAAGGACTTGAAGTAGGAGGAACTAATCAATGCTCAATTAGGGTGTGAGTTAATAGATGAGAATGCAAGGGTGCACAAGGCATACAAGAAGATAGAGATGATCACGAATGTCATTGTCTTAAAGCATCCAGACTTAACACCACCTGCATAAAAGTATGGATCATCCTTACAATGCCTAGAGGACTTGACCTACATACTCACTATGGAGAGGTGACCACTTGCCCTAGAATCAACAAAGGAGGTGTTAAGAAAAATAAAATAAGATGAAGGTTGTGGAGATTATTGCTTAGTACAACAAGATCCTCACCGATGTAAATGCCACCATGAAAGTTGTTGAGGCTACCTATGATAACTGTGCGGACAAAGATAAAGTGGCAAGTATCTTAGTTGTCACCCATAAAGCGGAACTCAAGGAGTTCCAAGAAAAGAACAAAGGGAACATGACAGAGCGAGACAAGATCCTAGCTAAGGTAGAAAAGAAATTAGAGGCCATTGAGACCTTGCGGGGCTCAATCAAGAACCGACTAAAGGAATTATACCCTCAAATCACTCGGAGGATGGATGCGCTCAAGGATTTGGGCAAGCAACTAGAGGAGATTATGGAGATAATGAGCACTAAGGGAGATTATCTTAGTTTTGAAGAAGTGAGCACCCTGGTGGGTGACCTCTGTCAGCAAGCGCAGAACAAGGTCGATGCTTGGGGGAAATTAGAAGTTGTTTTAATGAAGGATTTCCATCTCCTCATCTAGAAGTAAATAAGGTTCCCCATTCTTTCATTCTTTTCCCCATTTTCTTCATTCCTTCATTCTTACATTCCAACCATTTGTAAGGATCCACCATTCTTTAATTCTTTATTGAAGAGTGTTTTCGAGTACCGAGAACATGCGTAGTGTGGGGTGATGTTGAGCCCCAAAATATCAGCTAAGTATACGAAGGCGTGCGGGCGTGTGGGTTGAAGGCGTGTAGGGAAAGGGTTATGATAGGGTTTTACAAAACACACTATGCATGCGCAAGGCAAAATAGGTTTTGTACTTAGCCGCATTTGGCATCCCAGGCAGCACACGAGAAAAGAACGAGCCTTGTGGATAAGGTGTCCGCCTGGTGATTGTGCATCAAAAAGGGAATATTTCAGGCATGTGATAGAAGGTTCTAGAAGACATCATTGTAATAAGTGGACAGCTCGGATCTGGGGAGGCATGCTCCTATGGAGGACCACTTCAACACTTGGCGACTGATCTATAACTTTTGGAAGGCATGGCGGTGGGTGTTAAGGTTATAAATACAAGTGCCTGGTGGAAGATAGATATAGAAGGATATAGAGTTGAAGAGAGGCAAAGCTCTACATAAATGAATTAAGGATTATATGGGTTGGGAATAAGAGCATATAGGGATGATGGCACATTTAGGGGAATGGGTCTACATTTTTCTCTATAAAGTGATGAACATGGTATAGTCATGATGCATGACTTGGCTCTGCATTGTTATATGGGGATCTGTTATGAACCTAAGGGGATTGTAATGTCGTTACTGAATCTCTTAATATGAATATAATGCTCTATTATAAATCATCTATGTGTTTGGAAGTATACTAATGTATTTCCTTTCTGTATGAGTTATTTCCTTATGTTGTTTGTTATTTCCCTTTTCTGGATGCAATAAGATAACTCGTTCTAGGATATGGCATGGTTATTTTTGCTCATTTCCATTTAAATAGCTATTATAAGATGATACATTCTCATAAGACTCGCATAAAGGAGAGACTCAGCACCCGCATGTGCCTCAGGTGAGTGCCCAGCGCCCGCTGGGTGATAGGTCGGCGCGCATGGGATTAGATTATTGGTCTAAGGGTATAAAATATGACTACATTGATATATGAAATTGATAATAGGTCCTAATTTAGTGGATGTTAAAGGGATATATCTTCAACCCATTTAGTGAATTATTCAATAGCTGTGATAATAGAGTGATGTTGTTGAGATGATTTAGGATTAATAGCACCAATGAGGTCTAACCCCCACTGAGAGAAAGGCCATAAGTCCTAAGCAATTTGTAATGCCTAACTGGGGACATGGATGAGATCTGAATGAAGTTGACATTTAACACATTTCTTGACATATTCACAACAATCCTTGGTGATAGTAGGCCAGTAGTACCTTGACAGTATGACACGTTTGGTGATGGAATTTCCACTTAAATGTCCTCCACAAACTCCATCATGGACTTATTTGATTGCTTTAGTTAACTCATGTGATTTGAGGCACCTTAATAGGATACCATCAAAACTATGTTTATAAAGGATACCACCAATAATGACAAAGCAAGTGGCACATTGAAGAAATGATCATTTAGTGTTACATGATAAGCCATGCATAATTTTTGATTCGGCAAGATAGTCGTAAATCTAAGTATACCACAAGTCAGTTGGATTATCGTTAACAATGTTAATAGGAGGGAGTTCATTTTGATGAGAAGGACGATCCAAACATTGAATGATTAGAGATAATTTAGTGTTATCTTTTGACTCTTCAGTTTCTAATGGGATGAGGGCTCCTAAAGAGGCCATTGTATCTAAAAATTTGTTAGAGGATCGTGGGATGGTTTGGATAGTGTAGTGATCAAAAGCGCCAAAGATAAATTCAACGTTGGCTTTGATTTTTTGTAAAATTTTGTTTTTACACTAATATTCTCCTTTGACTTGACTGATAACAAGTTGTGAATCTCCATAGATGTCTAAGATGTGAACCCCTAGGAGAATAGCGGTTGTAAGGCCCATGATTAAAGCTTCATATTCAGCCATGTTATCAGCGCATTAAAAGTTAAGTTTGAATGATAATGGAATAGGAATACCCCAAAGGAGGTATGATAACAAAACCAACTCCTCCCCCTTTTCCTGGACATTTATATCCATCAAAGAAGTGAGTCATCTTGACAGGGAATGAATTCATATTTGTAAACATTACTCATGGATTCATTTGGAAAGTATTCACGAGGAATTTGATTTTTAGGAAAGGAAGCGTCAGTGAGCTGGTTTGTAATGGCTTGTCCCTTAATATATTTTTATGATATGAACTAAAGGTTAAATTCAATTCATAATCATAATCCATCGAGTGATACGATCGATGTGGTATGGTTTAGAGTGCATAATTTTGAGGGGATTGAAGCTAGTGACAACATACGTTTTGTGATTAAGAAGATAATGATGCAAATTGGAAGTGGCGAAGTATAAAGCACAACATACATTTTCAACTTTAGTGTAACAAGTTTCATATTCATGGAGTGTGTGGATGATATAATATATATCTTGTTCACGACCCTGATTATCTCAGTGAGTGAGCATGGCTCCAAGAGCATACTCTGAAGTAGATATGTATAAATAAAATAGTTCCCCTTCACTAGGTGGAGTAAGCATTGGTGGTGATAGAATATATTGTTTAATTTCACTAAAGTGCTTTTGACAATCAGAATCCCAGTGAAAATCAACATCTTTATGGAGAAGATGATGAAATGGTTGACAACGATCAGAAAGTTGTGATATAAAACATCAGATGGACTACAATTTACCTTGAAGACTATGTAATTGTGTAAGATTGGATGGTAAAGGAATTTCAATGATGGCCTTAACCTTTGCTGGGTCAACTTCAATACCTCGGATAGATATGATGAATCCTAAAAGTTTTCTAGTGAGGACACGAAAAACACATTTTGCAGGATTAAGACAAAGACAATATTGAATGAGATGAGTGAAGATGGATTTAAGAATGTCAAGATGATCTTTGTGTTGTTTATATTTTCCTAAAAGGTCATCAACATAATCTTTGACTGTTTTGTGAATGAGGTCATGAAAAATGTAAGTCATGGCACGTTGATAAGTAGCTCCTGCATTTTTAAGGCCAAATGGCATGACATGGTAGCAGAAGGTTCCCCAAGGAGTAATGAAAGAGGTTTTATGTTGATCATCAATGGTGATAAGAATTTTATTATAATGAGAAAAACCATCCATAAGGGAGAGAATTTCATGGTCATTTGTTAGGTCAACGAGTTGATCTATGTTTGGAAGAGGGAAATCATCCTTAGGACATGCAAGATTGAGATCCCTGAATTCTGTACAAATACATAACTTTCCTGAGGCTTTGGTTACAGGGACGATGTTAGAGACTCATTTTGGATAATCAATGGGTATAATGAAATTAGTGGATAAAAGACGTTGTAACTCTTCTTTGACAAGGAGATATATGCGTGGATGCATCTTGTGAAGGTTTTATTTAACAGACTTAACGTTTGGATATGTGACAATATTATGTATGAAAATGTTAGGATCAATTCCGGGCATATCACTATATGACCAGGCAAAATCTTGATAAAAATGAGGTGAATTCATCTAACTCTGTCGGATTTAATGATTGACTGAACTTAACTATGTGAGGATCCTGAGGGGTTCCTAAGTTTACGTTGATGGTGGATTCATTAAGAAGAGTTGGTGTATCAGATGGTAGGGATTTTTGGAAGAAGTGATCCTCAACTCCCATATGGGAAAGGATGTCTTGGTCATCATGACATTGAAGGATATTTATGGTGGGTAAATCTTCTTCAACCATTTCTGGCCAAATAAGAGGAAGTTGTTTAATGGTATGGTTGGATTGATAAGTGAGTGGTCCTAAGGATATGGTATTGACTAAAAAAAAGTTAGGAAGGATGGATAAATTTCATCTACATCCATAGGATCTTCAGGGGTTGTGGGTGATGATGGTTCTAATTCAGTAATGAGGGAAGATGTAGCAGGTTTGGATGTAGTGGCCTCGGATGTTTTGGAGTTAAGTTTCTTATAGCCTAAACCATATTTTTCATAAGTTTTAAGGGAACATTGGATAACCAAATCATGTATTCCTTGTTCATAATGGCCAAGGCCAAAACCTCTCCATGCATAACGGTGAAGATACATACGAGCAAAATTTGGATTATCTAAAGATTTAAAGTCTAATGTGAAAGGCATGACATGGTGTTGATCAATAGTATGAGATGAAGGATGGTTGAGTCCCCCATAGACAAGATTTGTTTTGAGATAAGTGGGACCATAAGAGATAACATCTCCTACATTAGGGTCATATGTGGGTTGTTTGTCAGGGCAGTCATAAGTCTTCGGTGAAGGAATGTGATTAAGCATGAGGAGATGACATTCCCCCAATGTAAGGTGTTGTACAACATCATTAAGGGAGGAATCATCTAGTAGTTTAGAGGAAGGGATGGACATGCTAGTAGATGCTTCATTAGATGATTCAGATGTGGACTTGGGAACAAGTACGTCATTCAGATGATACATCATGTAACAATCAGCGAAAGGATTTGGATCTGTAGGAATGGTGAATGTCTGACCTTCATGTTCATATTTAAGGCAGTGATGGAGAGTTGACAGAATGCAATGCATGGTGCATATCCATGGGCATCCTAGTAACATATTATATTGAAACTCTCCTTCTATGATGTAGAAGAGTTCTGGTAAGGTTTTAACACTGACTTTAAGTGGTAGAATGATGGTGCCTAATGTGGGTGTGATAGTGTCATTGAAGGATCATAGTAAGACTGGAGTTTGAGTGATAACAGTGTTGGGTAGTTTAAGTTGATCAAAAGTGAGGGAGGATATAATGTTAATAGTGGCACCACTATCAATCATGACCCTTTTGATATGGATGTCATTAATTTTGGTAGTGATGAAAAGTGGTAAGTCATGATCTTCTGGTTTAAGAGAAGGTATTTCAGATTATTCAAATGATATGGTAACAGATGTTTTGGGGGCTCCTACAAATTTTGTAAAGGATGAAGGGTCATCTGAAGGTACTGTTATTAATTAGAGGGCTTCTAGCTTGTTTATGGAGAGGTGATGTTTATATCAGTTTCTATAATGACATTTTAATGGGAGATTGGTGTAATTTTTTAATGACAACCTTTTGCATCACAATGGATGGTGAAGGTGGTGCAGAGGATGGAAACCTTAGTTCTAGGTGACATTGTTTGACCAGATGTTTTAGGAGCTACAGGATGGATACTTTGGGTTTATCTGATGGAGGAGTATGTTTCTGGAGGTGGAGGTATGGCTATGAAATTTTACCTTTCTTAGGCTCAGATGGGTCTGTGTCATAATTTGTGAATGAGTAGTGATATGTATGACATTGACCTAATGGGAAGGAGTTTTAGACATGGGTTCCTTGGATTTAGAAAAATATGACAATGATGCTAATGTTGATGTTGCATGTGATTCAACAGGAAGGGAAGCCAGATTTCCCAGCTTCTATGCAATCAAGTGGAAGGATTTATAATCCTTAATGGAATGACCTCATGTTCTATGATAATCACATGAGACGTTGAAATCATACCAAGTGGGTTTCCACCCTCGTGGATCTCATGGTTTTGGTGGTGGTAATGTTATGAGTGATTTTTGGAGAAGGTCATCTAGAATGGTTGTGTAACACCCTTTAGGTGTTGATGTGGATGGTAATGAAGTTTTAGGTATCTTATCTTCTAGTGGAAATAAGACATTGATTGCAGGTTGTTGAGTTGTTTGTTGTTGATGAGTCCTAGATAATATAGTAAATGGGGGATGAGGACCTAGTGGGGAAGATTGATAAGTAGACCTTGGATGTGGAATGGAAGGATGATTACTAGGAGTTGAAATGACCCTTCTAGGAG
The DNA here is from genome assembly GCA_019776745.2 of Taxus chinensis. Taxonomy (NCBI): domain Eukaryota; kingdom Viridiplantae; phylum Streptophyta; class Pinopsida; order Cupressales; family Taxaceae; genus Taxus; species Taxus chinensis. The sequence goes on from CM034153.1 coordinate 15,517,115, forward strand.
GAGGTGGGGGAAGAGGTAGAGGACTGTGGAATCGATATGATTTAGGGAAGGTATAAGAAGGAATTTTGAAAACTTGGACAATACCTTGTTTATGAGGTCCTTTCATGGTTTTGGATGAGTTGGGTATGGATGTAGAGACATTTTTTGATGAGGGAAGAGGGGTTTGAATGATGTGATTGATGAGATCCAAATGAGTTGTGGATTTTGTAGTTTTGGGATTGGTTGATGTAGAGATAATTGATTTTGTAGATGGGGGACAAATATGATTCATAGCTACATTAGGTGGAGGTATTTGTGTCATAAATGTTTCAATAGGTATCATAGTTATATTTATAGACTGCAGCGTAGACATGGATATAGATTCAATAGTGATAGGTGACAAAGATGGGAGAATAGTTTCAGTAATATTTTTGATAGACGAGGATTTGGTAGATATAGGTTTAGGTTCAGTGGGTATTGTTGTTAGTTCTATGGATGTGGATGTTGGTTCAGTAGATGTGGATGTTGGTTCAGTAGGTGTGGATGTTGGTTTAGTAGGTGTGGATGTTGGTTCAGGAATGGGTAATGTTTTAGTAATGGTGTTAATGGTGTGGTGAGCATGAACAACATTTGTTTGTGGTTGATCAGTGGATGGGGGATGATTTGGAAAGGGTTGTTTGAATATGTCAAGGTTTTGATTTGGGGGTGCATTCAGATTATCCAAGTGAAGTTCACCCTTGTCAATCAAGTCTTGAAGAACATTACAGAATGTATGACACCTTTCAATGTCATGTCCTTTGACCCTATGGTATTTACAATAGTCATTATCTCGATACCAAGAGGGCTTAGATACAAATGTATCGATAGGTCGAATGGGTGGGAGAGTTATCATATTTTAGTGAGTAACTTATCAAAGACCATGCTATAAGTCTCTCCTATTGGTGTGTAACTATGTTGTGGACGAGAATGTTCGGTAGTGGGATTTTCCTTAGGAGTGGATTTAACTACTATAGCATTGGCAGATGATTTGGATTTTTCAGGACTAGAGGATGACTTAGATGGGAACTCAGTTCATGGTTTCTTAGGATGAAGCTTAACTTGACCATCTTCTAAAGCTCACAGTTCCAATTTATGGGCCATGGTAAAAGCTTTGTCAAAGGTCTGGAATGATTGAATTTGTAATGTTGATGAAATATGTTTGGCGCATGATCGACAAAAAACTTCAATCAATTTGGCTTGTGGTAATGAAAAGGATAATTGATTGATTGTACCCCTCCAGTGGGAAACAAAATCAAAAATGGATTCATCCTCAAATTGTTTGATAGCATAAAGGTCATTAATAGTGACTTTGTGGGCTATGTTTATGTGAAAATTCTCTAAGAATAATTGTGTGAGTTGTGTGAAGGAGAAAAGGGAGTATTGTGGAATGTTATTGTACCAGTCCAAAGAAGAACCGGTGAGGGACATGGGAAAAGTACTCAACATGAGGTCTTGGTCATGGGCTATTAGATAACAAGCATGGAAAAAAGCACGAATATGTTGTTGAGGATCTTCCTTGCTATAGAATTTAATAAATTTTGGAAGTTCCCAATGAGGTGGATATGCTTTGTACGGGACTGAGGGATGAATAGGTTCATTGCATATTTGATCGTAAGAGAGCACATTTTTGGGTGTAGATGAGGCAACTTCTAGACTAGATATATGATTCATGAGAGCTTGAAGGGGGTTAGTTTGTGTTGGTTGCTACGAGGATGAGCCAGGTTGAAATGAAAACTAGCTAGGTTGTGAGTACATTTGGTACTGTTGAGGGATGTTATGTTGGTAAGGAATGTTCTGTTGAGGAACATTTTGCTGATAAGGAACATTTTGTTGTGGTATATTTTGTTGTGGGATATTATAAGTGAGTGGAATGTTTTGTTGAAGTGGAATATTCTGTTAAGGGATGCTTTGATGAGGAATATACTATTGAGAAGGAATATTGTTTGGAATATTTTGTTGAGGAATATTTTGTTGAGGAATGTTATAGGAGAAGTGGAAGTTAAGAATTTTTTAGGGATGTGTTGAGAAGGAATGCTTTGTTGTGGGATGTTATATTGTGATGAATACTGGAATAAGGATGTTTTGTTGTGGTATATTTTTGTGAGGAATGTACTATTGAGATGCTAAAGGTTGTGAAGGTTATATATATTGGTAAGGGTGTTGGATAGATGTAGTAGTAAATGGTTGTGAATAAGGAGGTGGTTGTTGAAAGGGTATAATAGAGGCAACAAAAGATGGTGCTTGTTGTGGAATGCTTTGAGTAGGAGAATATTGTGGTATGGAGATTAATGGTTGCGATGGTTGTGGTATGTATTGTGAAATAGGGTGAGTGGTGGTGATAGCACTAGTATTGATTAAAGGAATAGATGTCGGAATGGACATAGTGATATTTTGAATGTTGCTAACTAGTTGAGATACAATAGTAGAAGCAGAAACAAAACTTATTGGAGGTTCTTGGGTAACTGAGGATGCTGGAGGGGTAGATAATGAAGCACTAGTATTGTTTTGTGGAGGTGTTGAACCAGTAGAAGGCTCAAGTGATGATGTATGTTGTTGGGTGGTTGTGTCTTGAGAGGAAACCATATGAAGACTAAGAATAGGAATGGAAGATGAAACTTTTGATGTTTTAGGTTGACTTAGAGGTGGATATGAGTATATTTGTTGAACAACAGGTTCCTGATTTGAATCAATAAGACTTGCAATACTAGATGAAGGATCATATGGAGGTGGTGGTTCGGGTATAGATTGTTGATTTAAATCAATGGGATGTGAAGAATCAGGAATACTTAAAAATGGTTTGGGTTCAAATTAAATTAGTTCAAATTGTTATGAAGAACTAGATAAAGGATCAAGAATATTTGAGGATGGTTCGGGTCCGAATGGCTAGAGTTGAACACCCCTAGCTGTCATATAAGCATTGAGAGAAATGGGGTTTGAATCTAACATTTCTTTGAAAACAGGGTCTCCTCTTTCAAAGAAAGTGGGTTCAGAAGATTCTGATTGCGAGCTGGGGGAGTATGGTTGTTCAGTTTCTTCTTGTTCAGATGTATGGAAAATTTGACTATGAATCTGACGTGAAGAATGTAAGAGACGTTGTCTCATTTCTTCATTATATTCCTCCTCTATTTCATTCCAGGTTCATTGAGCATCAGATAGAGGAGTAGACGTAATTGGTTGATGGAATGGGTTTTGTTGTTGTAATGGCGTGGTAAATAATGGTATAGATACAGAAGTAGATAAAGGTGTAGACAATGGTGTAGACAATGGAATAGATAGTGGGATTTGTTGTTGCAAGGGTGTGGATAGTGGTTAAGACATGTTTTCAGAGGTTTGGTTATGGGCTTGTTGTCTAGTTTGTACCATAATGAACAAACAAACACTCACCTAAAAATCAACTAAATGAGTTAGTTACAAACAGCAATCAAAAGCAAGCAAGATGATTTTTTTTTGGATTTTCTTAATTTAATTAAAAAGAGTGAAATGTGTAAAACGGTTAATGAAGGTCCTAGGAAATGGCAAGTTATGGATGGTTTCAGGTGTGTTTACGGATGGATTCCTCGATATACCAAAGGTACGTGAGGCCCAACTCTGTACTGTTGCCGATACAGGTGTGGTATTGGGGCCTACCCCCTCACTTCATAGTCCCGTAGCAATGATAAGGGTGTTGGGTGCTTTGCCAATATACTGATAGACAGGTGATTATACTCGGCCAGAACACTGAGTCAACTTCTCCTCTTGGTGATCAAATCCAAGTAGGTATCCACCTGGGTGGGAATTTTTTAAATGCATTTTGATGTTTAAGTGGTTTGGTTGTGTGTGGGGGAAAGGAAAGTGAATGCAATAGATTACCTTCCTAATTAATACTATGTGAAACAAGAAGGATGAATGGTTCATTTTAAAACCCAAATCAAAATATTGTTTTTGATGAAGACAATCAAACAAATAATGTAATACTGAAAGAAACCTATAAAAACAAAAATGGAAAGTTTTGGACTCACCGTAACAAAATCTTCCTAATTTTTTTATTATTGAATTTTAGCAATTTTGAAAAGAAAACAATCCAACAATAAAAAGAAGCTATAGCAACAACAACCTATAGAGAACCAAAAAAAAATGCACCAAGGTTAGCATCAAATACAAAAAAACAAAAAAATAAAGGATTAGCAAGTAAAAACTTATAAAGTAATAGCAGGAATCACTAAGATTGCACAAATCATTTTGGTGATTACCAGTAAAATGAATAGAGCAAAATTTGATGTTTTTCAGATGAATATAAATAAAAAAAAAATTTTTTTTTGTTTTAGATTTTCACAATAAACAAGTGCTCTGTTTTCAGTTTTCATAAATTTGAAATCTTTATCTAATAGAAAAACAAAGAAATAAGCAGAAAACAATAACTAAAAGGAAAACTATAAAGTAAGCAAAAAGCATTCAGGAAATCAAGTCATTTTGGTGATTGGCTAAATTGCTGGCGATTATTGTGCAGAGAACCAAAAAAATGAAAAAAAATGTTATTTTTAATAAAATTAATAAAAAAATGAGGGACCAGGTCCCACTGGGCATGCCAAGATGTTAGAATAAATCCTACCTCTTCAACTTAATTGAATAAGCAAGAAAATAAGACTTACCTAACCTCAATGACGGGGTTTAGAGATACCCATGGATGTGGATGAATGATGTTTGATGGTTTGTGCTCTGTATATAAAATGATGTAAGATCCTTTCCTACAAAGAACACTTGTAAATCATAGACACTAAACAAGATATGATTAATAAAATATGAGGTGGATTTTTCCTGGAAAAGGCCAGTCCCTATAAATTAAAGGACTTCCTGACAAGGGTGTCAATCTGCTTTTACAATCAAGTGGGTAGAAAAACAATAAGTGATATACGATAAATGGTAATAATAAATGTTTTGACAAATGTTTCGTTATTACAAATATAAAGATGATAAATGATAAGAAATGATAGATATGAACTATGGTTCAAAATCAGAATCTAAATCAGTATCTGAATTCTCAGAGGAAGGAGAACTCTCTTCTTCAGTGGACTCTGGGTCTTCTTCTTCAGAGAAATATAAATTCTCATCTTCAGTATACTCTTCCTTAAAGAAGTATGAAATGTATTCTGGATCTTCTTCTTCTGTGTCATTCTGATATTCATAATCAGAATCTGAGTGCTCGGAATCAGTTTGGTCTTCAAATTCAGACTCGGGGATTGACTCTTCTATCTCAGCTTTGTATTGATATTCGAACCAAGCTAAATCAGCTCGGATGCGCAAGACCTCAAAGTAAGCCTCCCAGAATTCCTCTGTAGCTTTGTGGATTCATTGAGTAGACTCAAAGATGGTTTGTAAATGATCTAAAGGGGTGGAGTGGATGGCACACAACTCAAGGTCATGTAAAATGTCATATTTCTCCCAGTGCAATGGATGATGAACGATAGGCAGAGAGTGGATACTGGTAATTTCGTGACTTGGGCCACCTATTTCCATCTAATAGAAGCCATTCTTGATAAAATGTTAGCAACAAAAGAGATGTAATATAATGAATATAAATTATTATACGGAGTTTGATAAAATCTGTAGAAAAACCAAAATAACAGGAATACAGTGATTCTAGTAATCCCTGCGATTACTGGTAAATGATAACAAACTGATAAAATGAAGGATTTAACCAATTGATTCGAAATTATGGTCTTTCAAAGGCTATTAAGAAATAAAAAATGACCAAACAAAAACACTTGAATGCAGAAACAAAATTACAAAATGATATTTGACCTTGATTGAGAGTGATGCAAGAAGTTGATGAAGTTTGCAGTTGGATGATGCACATGCTTCAAAATGAATCCCAAAATGTTTGATGATCGTGAATAAGAGTGTGGATGATAGTACATTCACGTTGATGCAGAATAACACTGATGAACTCCAATAGAAAACTTTTACTTGAAAATGTAAGCGGATGATCCTGAAAAGAGACTCATGAAGAAATCTCTTAAGTAATCGTCAACGATTACCCAAATCACCGATGATTTCGGTCTGTTTGGGTTTGTTTAGTAAATGGTTGAAACAACTTGCTAAGTTGAGATTGTTTGTTTTGGATTTTGAGGGATGAGTTTGTGAATTTGTTGGAAAGTGTCAGGTTGGCTAGTGATGTGTCAAATTTGTTTAGGGAAATGATAAGATAGGTTAGATATTATCTAATTTAGCTAAGTTTGTTTAGGATAAGCATTAGGTGGATATTCAATGATTGATTAGGTGTGCAAATATAAGATTATATAAGATAATTGGTAAATAATAGGATAATGAAGTATTAATATATACTTAATTAATTAGGGATAAACACGTATTATATAACCTAGGTATGGAATACTAATGTATTAATTAGATAAAGGGGGTGTGTTATGTAGGACTTAAGTATGTTTTAGAAAGGGGGGGGGTTGTCGATAAATATTAAGATATCAAATTAATTGGATAGAGATAATGTTTAATTAATTGAAAAGAAGAGGGGTGTAGATTTTTGGTGTCTACACAAATTTAACATTGCGATAAAGATCAAGCAATTCAGCCTCAACAACATCATCAAGGATAGGGTTGAAACTCTCATTATTCATAACTTGCCTAAGAGAAGAAAATCTACTTTTATCCATTAGGGTTTAGTGGATCCTAGGGCAAGGAGTTCTAAGAAATGGGTTCACCAAATGATTTAATAAAATCTGAATATTTTACTAAAATCTAATTTCAGAAATTGCTACAATGATATACAATAATATATACATGTTTAACCTTTTTAAAGATGTAACTATGTAAGCAAATGAAAGGGATAGGGCACTTATCTCATCTTCGCTTATCCCGAAGTACTCCCAAACTGGAAGAACTGATAAAAGGGCTGGGTAAAATGCTGGAAATGCTCGATGTAAATTCTGGAACCTGCAAACCGGCTAGAACACGGGCGCTTGGGTAGGGGCGAGGGTTCCTGGGGTGTCAAAGACCTTTCCTGGGTGTTGGAGTCTGTAGAAAATCTCGAAACCTGGTTTCTTCAGTGTCACTAGGGTTTCACTACCCTTCGATGTTGATCATTTGTAACTCACTGGAAGATCACCGAATTCACTGGCAACCTGCAAAACAAATAATATCATGAAAACCCCCAAAATTACATCAAATCCTAAAAAAAGATGCAAATGGGGAGTCAGATTGTCCTCGACTGTCACCCAACAGAGTGAACTTACTACCGAACACAACACTACATCTCAAACTCCATGTAGTTCTATGTGCTTGTGTGTGTAATAATGCTCTTAGGTTGCCCTCATGCCAATGACGCTAAGATAACGAGCGATAACTAGATAGAATGCAAATGTGTGGGATGGAATTCAAAAACTTCCCCTTCCTATGTAGTGTATGCAGAGTAATAAGCCCAAAATGCAGTCCCTTTGATGATATGTAGATAGATAGCCTTTGATAAAATTGTCCGCCATTATAATGATATGTATGTTGTGTTTATATAGGGATCTCTTGCTTGAATTTCGACACTGATGACATGACATGCTGACTAGGACCTCGGGATAGGAGTAAGAAAACTGAAAAGGCCGACCACAAATGTCAAAAATGTGAATAAGAACAAAGAGGACACGGTCACTGAGGTTGGACAGGAGCGCCTGGGCGCTAATGTCCACTCTTGGGCATTAGTGTCCCGAGGCAACTGATGAAAAATGTGAGAAGACTTATAGACATGGATCCCTGTTACCTGAGCAGAACTGGGTCTTAAGTGACAAACGTGAGAGATAAAACAACAAAAACAAACCAAGTAAACATACAAACTAGACAATGTGTCACCAACGAATACTTTTCTTACTCAAGACCCATATATAAAATAACATACTTGGCGGTATAATAATGTAGTAGTATGTGCGTGATTTTGTGTCCACACCACCATATGCAGGCAAGTTATTTGGTCACACACTTTGGCGCAAATTTAACAAGGTCATTACCTTTGACATAAATTTTTGTCAACAAGGCTGCAACCCACAACAACTGGAATTCAAATATTTATCAACCAACATCACAAATGCACCCCCACTAATAGAGGATTGAAATTTTTTAATGTCATAAACAAACTCTTTCGTGGATCCATTAGAACAAACAACCTTTACATGAGTAAAACATCTTTACACAACAAAGGATTTAACAACCTTGCATAATAAGCAAATGCTAAAATTGTTACACCTTTAAGTTGCAATAAACAAAGTTGAACAAAACAGACATGGAGTGTTATCATACCTCAGTGAGACTCAATTGGAGCCTATAATGCTCTTGTGAAAAGGGAAATATGTTATGTTGATATCTAGTCTATCGGTTGAATATGGGTTGGTTAATTGAGCACTTAACCAAGTTGTGAAGTCTATTTACAATCCAAAATTGCAACCTCCTGACTTGTTGTCCTTTATTGTTGTTGATTTCAAAAAATACTATAGCCCCCATGGTGCATCCTCAACCCAAAACATTTGCCACTACCTCTTGTCACACACTGAAATCATCAACAAATTTCGCCTAAAGTGTATTGGGGCCTCACCATCCATAAGGCATAAGGGATGTCACTTAATAGGGCATCAATAAACATCAACAACATTAATTACTGCAATATCAAGAGTTCACTTGTTCGCTAACTTGCATATCTCACTTACTTTTACTTTTAAGCATTACATAAGAATAAGGTACACAAAATATTTTGATATACAAAAAAAGAGGAGGACAAACTTAGTTGTAAAGAGCTTCCTTTTTATTTACAAGATATTTAGGTTGTAGCATATAAATTAAAAAACGTGTACTCTTCTTTACATTGTTATCCTTTTCGACGTAGTTTTCGACTCACGTGCAACTATTATTTATAAGACGATGGTGATTTATTAGACGCGACACTCGCCAAAAACTTTACCGACGGAAAAAAAAAAGGGTTAACTAATTTAATTAATGATTATAATCATTCAAATAAACTATCTAACAAATTTTAATTTCCCATCCGTACACCGCCTACTTTACAACTCGTGCAATTGCTACTTACATAGAGACCAAATTTATCAAAAATGACCGTTGATCTGACAGTAAAATTCCAAAGAATTCCCTACGATCCCATAATTCTTTTGGCAGTTTTATTTGGTATAATAAAAACAACCCGAACAAAAAGAGACAAGAAGGTCCCATGCGTTAAGCCTCATGTGACTTCACGCTTATTGTCCTTAGTCATTTCCTGGATCTTTTAGGCCGTGGGTTTCTGTCTGGTGGGCGACACGCATTAACCTTTTGAGCGGACATGAAAACGCATTTCAATCCAAATTAATGATCCCCTACGTTTGAACACTCCCCTGCTCTGTAACGCAGCCGGATAAAGATTAGGGTTTTTGTCGATCCTGTTGCCAAATCAATGTAAAATATATGCTATTAATCGCCACAAGAGGCTTCAGTCTGCGGATCGGGGGGTTTTGAACGGTTCAAATTTGGTATTTAAATCGGGGTTTTAACCGGTAAAAAGAAAGGTAATGTTTTTCTTTGTTTGTTTGTTTGCTTGCTGTTGGAATGGCGTTGGTAGCTTAATCTTTGGATCAGATTTTCATTTCATTCTTGTATTTTGGCAAAATTAAGTTGATGTTTTTTATGGTTGGGGTTTGGAAAATTTGATCTCTCTGTGGTTTGGTTTTGAAAGCTAAGATTTTGAATCTGTAAATATACTTATTTGTGCTTTGATGCTTGATAAGACGTACTGGAATTGTTTTTAGCAGCTTATTTGATGATATTTTAGGTCGAGATTCGAGATTTTTGAAAAGTACATGTTGTCTTGAGCATCGCTTCGCTGCTTTTCGAAGTTCATTGAAAAGGAAAAATAAAACGAATGACATTTTATAGGGGTTTCTTACAAGCATTTTTTTAATTAAAAAGATTTATTGTCGGTTATCTTCGCGAAGTGTACCTGGAGACGTTACCTGCTCCAGTTCCATTCTAGTCAGTGTTGCATGCCAGCCGGAATTTTCTCAACAGGGCTTCTGCCGGGGATCAAACCCAAGACTTCAATCCAGTGAGCACCTCTTTCTCACCAGCCCGTCTGGCTTAAAGGAAAATACAAATATAAACTTATAAGTACATCTGGACTGTGTTTTTGAAAATCAAAATCAAATTTTAAGTATGGCTTTGGACAAATATGTTTAGTATGTGTTGATCTTCAATTGTCATGTTACGGTTTACCTACTCCCAAATTTTATATAATTGATCCTCTCCGCTTAAGACATTTAATTTTAACTAACTTAGATATTTGAAAAATGCCTAGATGTATCACTATCGAGCTTCCTATCTTGGATTTGTCACATAGTTTTGCCCATTGTAGGGTTCCACCGATTCCCTCATTTTCTCTGCAAATTCCCAGCTGACTGGTGAAAGATGGTTTCAATATTGCTGCACCACTGTGTTGGGCTTGAACAAATGCCTTCTGAGTAAAACAAATAGGCTTCAAACTTCACTGAATGTCCAAGATAGCACCATTTTTCTACCACCTTTTCCAAGCAAGAAGAAAAACTACCTGTTGACGGTCAAATGAAAGTCAAATTTAACTCCAGCTATTTTTATTACCACTATTTTGATCACGTTCTCCAAGGAAGAAAAAAACTGCCCGTTAAATGTCAAAGGGAGTCAAATTTAAGATCAGCCACGTTTACTAACATCTCACAAGATTACACCCACTCCCTTTCCACCCATATATCACTGTAGATACACCTCTTGATGTTATTAATGTGCAATAGCAGGACGAGTCAAAAATTTCTTAATTGCTTGCAATTCAGTTAGAGAATTTATGAGATTTTTAGGTACTAGGTTAGTAAGCAGTCTGTGCTACATCACATCGGTGCTCTCTATTCTTTAAATTTTTATTAATTGAACGCTTTCTTTTTAATGTATGGTCTTCAATTTTATGTGCAAATAACATGGAAGTATTCGTGGGATTTCTAGGTATGCTGTAGTCGATAATCTTTAACAGTTAGAGCCAAACATTGTTTGTCTGATAAAGCATTTGTGAGATTTGTAGGTACTAGGTTGTCTCTACTGCATCATGTCAGCACTGTCCACAGGTATAAAACAGTTTCTACTCTGAATTTCTGTTAATTTATTGTTTTCTGCTCAAGCTATCATATTTAATTTAATGCGCAATAACAGATAGAGCTAAGCATTGTTTGATTGTTTTCTGAAAGCGTCTGTGCAATTTCTAGGTACTAGGTAGTCTCTACTTTTTAGCCGGTGGAGCTAAACACTATTTCACAGTTTTTGTTCTCTCTGAGCTTCTATGTGGTTTTTATGTACCAGGTAGCCTCTCATACATCACATTAGTACTACCCTTAGGTACTAGTCTACTAGGTAGATTCTCCAAAAACTTTATCAGTTTTAACCCGTTTTGCACAAAATAGTATCTTTAATTTAAATTTAAATTTGCAGTAACAAGCAAAGCTTAACATTGCTTGGTTGTTTTCTGAGAATTGTTTTGCACTAATACATACATGTGGCCAGTATTGCAACTATATACTTCTTTAATGACTCTGTCGCTTTAAAATAAGTATTCTAATGGTAGGGTATTTTGTAAGGATGCCCAATATTGAACAGGCATCACTTAGAGGTAATCTATAACAATTGGTAGTCAGTATTCACTGATTAAGACACATTTTGAGTTTCACATCCTCACCATACTCTTGACAAGTTATTAGTTTCATCTCCAATGCCAACTTTAGTGTAAGGCATGCACTGGTACATAAGCCGAGTGCCGGAGTGGGTCTTGATTCAACAAAATTAGGCATGCTACTTGAATCAATGAATGTTGTGACTCACCATTTAATCCTTCCTTCCACCCTCAAGGGAGGGTGGACATGAATCCATGCCTTTAATGCCATCCAAAGACGCAGAGGACTGATTGCATTGTCGCATGGGTCTCCCCCATTGTAGAGCCACTAGAGGGGAGTGTTGGCGGGGGGACAGTGGGATGGGGAGGGGAAACACCCTCTCCAAAGTATCAAAATTGGCAAAAAAAGGGGAACATCCCCAGGTTGTAGCCTGAACATCAGGGATGTCATGACAACCCCAACTCTTTTTAATTTTTTATAAGTTTATTTGTATTCAAATTTAAGCACTAGAGTCTAGTATGGATATCTTACATATATCTGGAAAACAATGACATGTATGAATCTTGAGGCACTTATATTGAATTGTCATGTAGTTTCACTCATTGAAGGGGTCCACATTTATTAATGACTTCATCACCTTCTCTGCAATTTTCCTGCTGCCTTGTGACGGATGGCTGCAATCTAGCTGCACCACTATGCTGGGATTGAACAAAATTTTAATAGTTAAAAAAATAGGCTTCAAACTCCACTTTACTCCCATATATCACGATTTTTTGATGGCCTTCTCGAAGCAAGAAAAGAAGTTAAAACTGTGCCATGATGGTCAAATAGACATCAAATTTAAGGTTGGCCATTTTTATAGACATGTCACACTATTACTCTTGCTCCTCTCAACCCCCCTGGCTGCTATTGTCTGCTATGCCTATTTTCGTAATTTTTAAATATTTTATTATACCTGCTCATGAGAGTATAGGTGTTAATCGATGCTCACATCTACTCATATTGATTAGAAAATAAACCATTGCTACCATGTTTGTACAAACCTGGTGGAAGTTATGTCTGGACTGTACATTTATGTCCTAGGATACTGATACGGATCCCCTGGACCCCCTGGAGCGGGTACGGAGCGTGCAGGATACGGATACGGCGACTGGTACGGATTGGGAGCGCGTAGGAAATGGAAAGGGTTTTTGCGTGCACTGTGTTTGATCCTTCCTGCCCTGCAACCTCCTGTGAAGACTTGCCGTGCCCTTCCGCAGTGCCTGCGTGCATTTCCAGTTTTTGAAAGTGTTTCATTAAATTAATATATACATGCCCGTAAGACTTTGTCTTTAGTATAGTCGGTGTTTATTATTTAATCATGTGCAATATTAGTAACAGTTTAACTTTAGGACTTTAGTGACAGTTTTTAAAAAGTGTTTCTTTTATTAATCATGTGCAATATTAAACATATATATGTCTAGTCTTTTATTTTATTATTATATGTGTAGTCGGTGTTAATATAGTCGGTGCTATATTAAAGTAAAACTAGTAAGCTTTTCTTATATTTATAGATTACCCCTTTTTTAATATAATATCTTAGGATTTCATTTATTTAATTTAAAGTGGTTTATTTTAATTTAATTTTAAGTTATAATCTAATTTTTATATATTTTTTGTACTGCTGTATCCTACACCGTATCCGGGCTCAAATTTTTTTTTTTTGCCGTTTCCTTGTATCGGATATTCTGTACCCGTTCCCGTATCCAAAATGTATCGGCTACTTAGTTTATGTCTAGTAGGATTTCTTCGGTCAAGTTGAAACATGGAAAGGAAAAAACTACACTGGAAGGAAAAAGGAATCACAGGATTTCTCAAGCCCGTCGACCAGTTTTCTTTATTCTTACATGAGCATTCGAGCTGTCCTAATTTTGGAGTCCGGACTGCATCCGAGGCCATTTTCTTTGTTCACAGGCGTTTATGTTGCATTTTCTGGACTGTGTTCACCATTAAAAGTTCAAACTGCCATTGAAACCGTTCAAAGTTCTAGCTGCATCAAATCTGAAGTCCGCAGTCCACCAGCGTCTGATTCATTGTTAATGACGGTATTTTTTGGACTTTGATCCCTGCAAAGTTCAAGCTAGGGTTGGGACATTAGAATTCCATTAATGCTGTTCTGATACAAAATCTAATTTTGGTATTAGATTTACACAAACAAACTGTCACTCCATTAGTTTTATTCAATACAATGATTACATTTATATAGAAATGTAGCTCCTATAAATAAGGAACAAATTCCTATTTTGTTTCAATCACAAACCTATACACGAGAGTTGTTCAAACAACTCTCCAAATATATATTAACTACTTATGCTAATATTATTATATTCTATAACAAATATATTTGCTCACACATGTGAGCACTAACCCAACCGGATATTTGTAATATTCCCCCCTTAGTGCAAACATGAGAGAAAGTACCACCTTCAACTAAGCAACATGCAACTCCATAGCTTGCACATGGTCTCAATCATCACCTTGACTGTGGGAACTACATCATCCATGAATAGGGACCCCTCAACCTAGTCTTGGGAATACATGAATTGGGACCCATTGACCAATACACATCAACTGAACCAATTGACATATCAAGAACACTTCCTTGCTTTAGTATTTGTGGTCTAGATCTCTGCATCATCATACCAACAGGAGAAAAATAGAAGCCATATAACGCGCATGAACAAGAATTCTATCTTCTGTTCTTATTTTTGATCACACACAAAACAAACCAAAAGGTGTCACATGAACAGGAATCCTGTATTCTGTTCTTATTTTTGACGAACTCGAGGATGCTGATTACCCTCATACCTCTGTTGCCTCCATCCTTAGATCAAATGCTGCTTACTCAACAGATTGGAACTTGAAGCTCATTTGTCTCCACATTGCGATTATTCTTCTCTCCCCTGCAAATGTGAAACACTTTATTTTATAGGACGTTGGGTTACATTCAAAATTTGTTTGTGAGGCATTTTTATTTTTTGACACTTCTGCAATTTGACTATTGTGACAACAATTAAAAAATATTAAACTATAATTAAAAAAATTAACACACCTTGAAAAATAGGACCATCTAATACACTTTAACAAACTAAAAAAAAGAAATACATGAAAAGCAATAAATAAATAAGTTATTCTAAACACTCTTTTAAAAATAGATAACTGAACTATATAAACAACTTAATTAACAAAAATCTAAACCAAATAAAACAAAAACCTAAAGCTAAAATGACATTGTGTTAAAGTGGTAGAAGAAAACTTTAACATATCTAATACCTAGAATGATTTATTTTTTGTAAGACTCTATGTTGGCTCAACTATAAACTAATTATACACACTTTCTGAATTTTAAAACAATAATAATCAATGGCAATTTAAACTTTAAAAACATGATAAAAACTATAAAATTCTAGCCTATGTAGAGGATCTGGAAATCACGTCTAGAAGATGTAAAGTCTTAAACATTGGATGAGACAGACTAATAACAAACCGAGTTAATTTGAACTCTTTTTGGATAAGACGTCACGACATTGAAAAAAGATTATAAAATAAGCAATAAAAAGTTTACTTGACCTCGACCATATTACTTATCATACTGGTGCTATGGAGTAGACTTATTTGACAGACACTTGGCTACTCTCGGGACTGAGTAAGACCAAAAAGCTTTAAAGGATCAGATCATTTAAATTCAAAACCTCAGGTTTTGAATGTAAAACCATCTATATCAATTGGAGAGTAAATGTTGGTGAGGGAGTTTGATTCAATTAAACCCCGAGTCCAACGTTTTGACTGCCTAAATCTGCCACTAGAATGAGTTGAATAGGGGTCCTCCACCACTTGGATTGAGAGAAAATTGATTTAATCTCATTGAGCAATTTCTTTGTTGTATTGGAAAGCTTTACGGCAGCACATCAGTAAGTACTCAACCTCGTATAGCAATGCATGAGAGGCAGCAGAGCTGATAATTCAGGCACGCAAGGAGATTATTCTTGCATAGTGCTAAAGGGTGATGATAAACATATCTCGTGGGAAATCAGGTACTTATAAGAAACCCAACAGCAGTCTATTAATGCAGATCGTGGAGCCCCAAATTTGAATTGCACAGCCAAACTGTCAGGCCATTCAAATATGCATAGATCTGAATTTCTTCACATGCATGGTCTGAAGAAAACGTATCCAGCTGTTAATATTTCACAGCAAAATGTCTCTCAAGTAATTTTATTCTTTTCACAGATAGCATCACATGTCAATAGAAAAACCAGTCAAGATAATTAGATAAAATTGGTAAAACAATGCACAAAATACGCTTTTAATCCGTCCTTCTTTGCAGAGGTACACAGAGAAATAGGCAGAATGACACATGGCATTGCGTAAGAATCTATGACGCCTTCAGAAATTGCTGCACAAGATTCATGTCTCTTTCTCCAAAGACGGTAGATCTCCCAAATAACATGCTTTAAAGAATAGAAAACTCACAAAGAGTAACATATCTTACACATTACTTATAACCCTATGTAAATATTGCTCACAAAACCTACCATCCACAGGGACAAAGCAGTCTGATTGCCCCTACCAACTTATTAGAATTCCATTAATGTTGCTCTGATATCAAATCTAATTTTGTTTTTAGATTTATACAAACAAACTCTCACTCCATTAATTTTATTCAATTCAATGATTACATTTATATAGGAATGTAGCTCTTATAAATAAGGAACAAATTCCTATTTTGTTTGAACCACAAACCTATACACGAGAGTTGTTCAAACAACTCTCCAAATATATAATAACTACTCATGCTAATGTTATTATATTCTATAACAAATATATTTGCTCACACATGTGAGCACTAACCCAACTGGATATTCATAACAGGGATGTGATATCTATAAGTTTATATTTGTATATATGAGACCGGGACATTTCATATCTGCTTTCATATTTATGAGAGAAGATTTATTTAGTTTGTAATATTGCTAGGGCTGGGACTTGGTGTGATAAGCTATAGTTTGTAAAACTATTTTCATTTTTACTTTGATTTAAAATTTGAAGGACCAAAGTCGATACTAGATAGGCCTTAGTTTGTAAATTATTTTTATTCCTACTTTTGTTTGAAATTTTAGGTACCAAGGTTGGTATTAGACAGGTCTTAATTTGTATTATTTTACTTCTTATAAGTTATAAACTTATAGTTAGAAACTATATGTATGCTTATGTATTTTCATATATATAATATAATAATATTTTAAAATATTTTTTATATTTGTTATTTTTCAATAATTATTTTTAACATCTGCCACTGTCCCCAAAATCAGAGATTATTTTTGCTGCCTTGAAAATCTTGCCCCACCGGTCCCTAAGACTTAGGTAACTATGGCTGATTGGCAGGTTCTTCCAATGGTATCTCCTCTAGTGGTAGCATATATGGATCAATTTGTACTTGTTCATCATCGTTGTGTCTTAAATCATCCAACATTTCTAACAATTCGATTTGTCCCTTAACCATGCACCTGTGCCTTGGAGTCCATTTCTACTTATATGAGAAGCAATGCCCCTGCTTCATTAATTATTTCCTAGATGCTGTATTAGTACTCAATCGAGCATCATGTGACTTTCTTGTGTTAATATTTATTATTTAGGGTTATAAAGTTTGACTAGACCGGTTTCCATGGAATGCATAATTTTGTTCGCTCCTTATCTTTTTTTAAGCAAATGTTTATATGATCTAGCTTGTGAAATAGTTTCATCCAAGTTGGTTTGCTTAAGAGCCTCAACATACCCCTCCAATTCATCATTCAATTTCAAACCATCCACAAGCATGCAAAGTTGTCTACAAGTTGAAATACAATGTACCAATACGCGATACCAATACGCGATGCCGATATTTAATAAATTTATCTCTATAATCATTAACATAAGGTTGCATTCTTTGATGTAAATGCTTGACTTTATGTAACGATCATAATTAGTTCTATTTGTCACACATTAAAGAAGAGAGAAAGAAACATCTAGTTAAGGATCTAATTCTTAATGCCATTTTGGACATCTAAATCAAGATGATGGCATCAATTGTATGCAGTTCCCTCCAAGTGTAGTGATGCAAACTGATTTTTTCCAGATCAGTCATTGGATAAATTAAAAAATTTAAATTAAACATCAATTTATGTATCCTTGAATTCATGTCCCTGGTTTAATTTTCCCTGATTTATCGAATCTAAGAATGTCAATTTTTGGCATCCAAGGTCAGTTTTCAAATCTACGACTCATTTCCTCCTTGCAGCTCATTTCCATCATGTCTCCTCATTTCACAATAGGCTTGGAAATTACAAATGAATTAGAAGTTTTCATCAATGGCCATATAAGCTCTCTATAATCTTTTAAAAGGGCAGTCTTTTTTCAAATGCCAAGCCTCTCTTCTTATATATGTCTCTAGGAAGAAAAGGAGATATTTACAGCTCAAAAGAAGGATCTTTTATAAATCTCATACAAGCCATTTCTCCAATAATTCCAAGGCCTTGCTTCTCTAGGTCTTCTTTGTCTGAATAACTGAGAGGATAATGCTTTCTGGAAGTAGGGCAAGTACCTTCTTTTAACACATTTTAAGGCTTGCATGTCTATAAAGTTTTGGAAGAAGAGTTTAACCCTTATATTAACCTGAGGGCATCATTCTTCATCATTGCTCTCTTTGATAAGAACATTCAAATGTTGATTGCTTTATTTGCCAGTCTCTTTGCTTATGACACCAACAAAAAAAGAGTATGTAGATCATCCTTATCTCTCTGAAATTTATTTCTTTTTCCTTTTCAAAGCAATAATATAAATTTAAAATTAAAAAAAAAAAAAAAAACATTTTTTTTTCGATTGGGATTTTTTTTCTGGATATAACTGTGTAAGAGTTTTTTGGATCAACGTTTCGGATCCCACCACATTATCTTTCCATCTTGATGATGGATTTTGTGTTGTGATCCAAGACGTCAATCTGAATTATTATTATTATTATTATTTCTTATTGCTATGGACTGGGACACAAAAATCACTAATGAAATAATGTCATGTTCAGCATAAAGTTAAATATCCTATGATATCCATTTATAATCTAAAATAGCATCATACCCGCACACCAACATTGCAATAAAATAATGGTTATTAACTAATTATATTTGCTTGAGCTATGTTTGGAGCATATGCATCCCATTATTGCACTTCTTGCCTGTTTGCCACTGCAATGTTTCCAAATGGACATCTTTGACCCCAAATGGATTTTAGGCCAATCCCAATCCCAATCCCCAAATGCAGATTATAGACAATATATCAAATTTTTATTTTGCAGATCTGAATTTTTATTTTATCTATAAATGGTGACCTGGGCTAGATTAAAAAAATGCATGAAATATGTCATAAACCCACTAGATCTTTAGCCCAAACAAATCAGCAATATTTATAATGATAGAATCATGAAAGAAATACCTGAATAGAGCTCCAAATCAGGTTGGAATACTTTTATAAAATCTGCAGACAGGCTGCCCTCTGACACAGCTGAAAATAATATTTCCTTGACTCCAAAAATTTTGAAAATTTGTTTGCAAGTAGATAATGAATAATCAGAATAGGATCTTCAATCAGATTCAAAAAATATTAATTCTGGAATTTATTAGGGCAAAAAACACAGCAGAACTTGTAAATTCAATAACTTGCAAAATACTCCAAATTTCTGGGCAAATGATAGCTCAAATTGAAGATTGAAAAATAAGCTTTCGAATGAACCCAAAATCAAAATTTTTAAATGGCGGGAAGACATCCAAAATGGATCTGCAATTCTGGAACAGTGTAAATAAACCCTAGATGTGAGTGAAAGTTGGAAATACAATTTCGCCCCACTTAGGAAAGGCCCAAAAACACTTCAAAACTGATCAAATACTTCAGATTTGATCTCTCCTTGAATTTAAGCTTGAAATCAGTCTTCAACAACCGCTGGAAAACTACTGGAAATCAGCTAACTCTTTTATTCACTATGGAAGCCCCAAGGTGGAGATTCCTCACAAACCAGAGGAAGGGTTTTCGTCCTCGAGAGTAAAAATGCAAGCCAAATGCTTAACACACAAATATGAAATTCGATAATAAACAAAGTCATGCTTTTCTAAGCAAGTCCCATTGCTTAAATAGAAAAATTGGGCCTAATGGCCACCTCCAACAACCAATCAGATTTTTCCTCTTCATTTAATGTTTTCCCGCACTTGCTTTTCTCCTAAGTAGCCGATACGGGAGCGGGTACAGAGTATCCAATATGTGGAAACGACAAAATTTTTTTGAGCCCGAATATGGCGTAGGATACGACAGTACAAAAAATATATAAAAATTAAATTATAACTTAATAATAAAATAAAATTAAACCACTTAAAATTAAATCCTAAGATATTATACTTAAAAAGGGGTAATCTATAAATATAAGAAAAGCTTACTAGTTTTACTTTAATATAGCACCGACTATATTAACACCGACTACACATATAATAATAAAATAAAAGACTAGACATATATATGTTTAATATTGCACATGATTAATAAAAGAAACACTTTTAAAAAACTGTCACTAAAGTCCTAAAGTTAAAGTGTAACTAATATTGCACATGATTAAATAATAAACACCGACTATACTAAAGACAGTCTTACGGGCATGTATATATTAATTTAATGAAACACTTTCAAAAACTGGAAATGCACAAAATGCACGTAGGCACGGTAGAAGGGCACGACACGTCTTCGCAGGAGGTTGCAGGACAAGAATGATCAAACACAGTGCAAGCAAAAACCCTTTCTGTTTCCTACGTGCTCCCAATCCGTACCCGTCGCCGTATCTGTATCCTGCACACTCCATACCTGCTCCAAGGGGTCCAGGGGTGCTGTATCGGTATCCTAGCTTTTCTATTCTAGGCAAGTCGCATTTTTCCTTGGGTACTTTATTTATTTCTAAATGCTTTTTGCCTTTTGTCTCTTTTCTATTTTTAAGTTTATAATACTTTATTATAAGTGCATGTAAGATTTTATTTTATTTTTGCACTTTATAATAAAATATCATAACTTAAGTCTTATGTTCACCCCTTAGCCGTCGGGTAGACAAAATTGGCTAAGGGTCTTCGACTGGGAAGGGGATATTACAGCCATTATGCGTCATAAGTTTATGCAATTCCCTGAACTAGTGCTCATTCTTTTTGTACAAGTGTTTTTGTTGTGAAATATATGAATGCGTTCGATGTCAAATAATGTATAGGGTGCATTGCCATGTATTGTGCCCCATATGAGGAACAATTTAGTTTGGTCAATCTTAATAAAAGGGCATGCACTCATATTTTATGGGATGATGGTATACATGGCTTTATCTTTACACGCAACTGAGTGTACTATAGAACATCCTCCTTGTTATCCTTGATTTTGTGTATTCCTTGGTTTTGAACCTGTATGTTTGGGATCACACCAATCTGAACTTCTTTGAGCTTTTCAATAATGCATCCTTAATGCTGTGACTCACAGCTTCATGATTTTATTTTGAAAGGTTTGTAGTTTGTTACTAATTTGCCTATGATTTATTGGGCCTTTCATAAAACAGTCTTCTATGTGGTAAAATTGGTCAAGGCCTGTTTCTAATTTCTTCTGTGCTTTCCTATGGAAATGCGCTTTCTTATTCACTGCCTTTGAATTCTCCACATGCAAAACAGTACTTAAAATCATTCTATGGTTTTGGTCCAAATGACAGTCACATCATCAATCTTTCTATGGTTTTAGACCAAATGGCAGTCACACTAATCTTTTCTTGGTTTTGAACCTGTATGTTTAGGATCACACCAATCTGAACTTCTTTGAGCTTTTCAATAATTCATCGTTAATGCCTTGACTCACAGCTTCACGATTTTACTTTGAAAGGTTTGTAGTTTGTTACTAATTTGCCTATGATTTATTGGGCCTTCCATAAAACAGTCTTATGTGGTAAAGTTGGTCAAGGCCTGTTTCTAATTTCTTCCGTGCTTTCATATGGAAATGCGCTTTCTTATTCATTGCCTTTGAATTATCCACATGCAAAACAGTACTTAAAATCATTCTATGGTTTTGGTCCAAATGACAGTCACATCATCAATCTTTCTATGGTTTTGGTCCAAATGGCAGTCACATCATCTCTAAAGTAAGGTTTAAACTTCAAAGCTACTTTTGCACATTTGGCAACCAAGTAGAACAGCTTTTTATCTTATAGTTATAATCTTTTACCATACTTGTTTCTTGTATCGATTGGTTGAAACTTGAAGGCATTGAGTTCTCAGTTTATTTGTTTGTGCAGTTGCTCTCTACATAGGTCCAAATCTATCTGAAAGTTGAAACATACATTTTTAATTTATTCAGCACCACCTCATGTTGTTGATTTATTAGCACATTCATCATATATTTTTGCCAGATTATATTGTTACACTAGAGTTAGATTTAAAAGTTCAAGTTCAAGGTTGGATCTCTCTCGCATAAGACTGATTTTTAGCTTCTTAACATTTTCAAAGTCAAACTTTTATGTTGCTGCAGTCTTGTACATGGATTGATTTTCTCCCTTGAGAATTGCAGTCTTAGGTGGTTCGGTTTTGAAGGTCAATGCTATAGCTTTACCTTGTCCAGCTTAAAGTTTTGGGGTATAAGAAAGTTCTTACACAAGGTGCTAGGTATTTGTCCTCCGCTCCTTTAGCTTAAAAAATGTGGGTGTTTAAAAAGCCCCATTATGTTGACTTCGAATATTTTTCATAAACTGTTCACACGGAATCCTATTCTTCAGAGGAAATCATGGCTTAACACTTTAGTGTTTGCCCTAATTTCATGGTCGCTTTTATTTCCTTAATGTGGGACATTGATCCTTCAATTAGGAAGCCAATAAGAAGCTAAAACCCATGTTGAAAATTTCATGAACCTGTTTGATCCTGAACTGCCTGAGTTAACTTAAAAACCTTTTAATTTGGAAAATGCTTCATATTTCTGCATTGAGATGCAAAGCCAAAGTTGGCAAGAAGCTGAATGATGGACTGAAGTGACTGAAATGCATTGGTTGTTTATTTCTGTTTTTTTTGAAAATACTGTATTCTAATCTCTGTTTTTCAAGAAAGTTTATGATATTTATCAAGGACTATCCCTGTTACAGGCTTTTGCCATGGATTCTGGATCACAGTCATCACAAAACGTTTGCAGCTCTATTCAGAGGCTTCCCCAGTCTGCTGATATGGGTGAAGTAAACGATGGTTCTCCACCTTCTCATGATCAGCCTGACTTCTGGTGCTACAATTGCAGTGAAGTTGTTTCTGCAGAACCCGAAAGGCCAGGAGACAATTCGGCAATGGTATGCTGTGATTGTCACAGTGGCTTTGTTGAGGCTATGAACGCTGCACAGTCTTTGCCTAATGTGCACCATTCTTACCACCGGAGGCATCGAAGGAGAGGAGACAGTTCCAGTCAAAGTGTGGAGAGTGTAGAGAGTGTGCATTCACATCGTGTCTCACAGTTGCGTCAACTTCTGGGTCAAAATTCACACGAGAACTCTGTATTTGATCACGGTGACCTGGAATATGATGCAGGAAGAATCGTAGTGACTGATGATCGAGCTTCTCGCCCTCCTATAAGCAGCCCTTTCAGCCGAAGAAGAGCGGTATCAGAGATGGGGAGCGAAGGGTATGAACATGGCGAGTCCTTTTTAGGTGATAGTGACACTAACATTAGCTTCAGTGGGCATGGAACATTTTTAGGAGAGAGTGATACAAATATCACCTTTAGCGGGCATGGAGCAAACTCAGATGCCTCAGGGGATGTCTTGGGGGATGGGCAAAATTTTCTTGATGGTGATATGTTTCTAATTCACCAGGATGAGGAGAGCCATGTAGATGGAGATAGCGAATCTGGGCTTGACACTTTGCATGTGGGTCGATTTGATTGGGATTCTATGGATGAGAATGATGATGGAGAATGGGAAGCAGGAGGTGAAGATGAATCTGGAGTTGAAGGTAGAGAAGGAATGGGAGAAACAAGAGGAGCTTCAAGTGCTGAAGAAAGTAGTGAACAAACTGATCACCGATCGCAACTACGATCAAGGAGAACCAGGTGGGATATTCGTAGACATCAGCGGAGGAGGATGAACTTTGAGATCAATTTACGTGATTACATTCCCGATGTCTTTGAACACTTTGGGAGTAATACTTCTGAGGCAAGCTTGGAGCTTCGTGATGGGCCATTCTATGTTGGGAATCCTGGAGACTATCTTGATGCAAGAGGTTTTGAACAGCTATTACAACATCTAGCCGAGACTGATAACACGAGGAGAGGAGCACCTCCTGCTGCACAATTAGCTGTAGACAAGTTGCCTCTGATTTATATTGAGAACGTGTATGAAAAGGATGGGAGTTCAGTTTGTGCCATATGTAAAGATTCTCTAGCACTTGGGGATCAAGCCAAGCAGCTTCCTTGCATGCATTTATATCATCCTGACTGCATTTTGCCATGGCTGAGTGCTCGGAATTCATGCCCAGTTTGCCGTTATGAGTTACCCACAGACGACCATGAGTATGAAGAAGAAAAGAGAAATGCAATTAATAGAGCTAACCGCAATCACCATGAGCAGAACTTCGTCCAGGAAACCTATTCTGAATTCTCAACCAACACACAGAATTTGGAGAATGTTGTTGAGGCAGAAAGTTTACTAGAAACATTTAGAACACTTGGCAGCCCAGATGTTGCCGTATTTGATGAAGATTTTGGTGCAGAGGGAATTACTAATCATGAAATAGAAGAAGACCATGTTGCTTCAGAACATGCTCTCCTGCAAGAGGATGACCATGAGATTACTGACAGTTTTGCTGGAAGCAAGGAAGTAGCTGCTTCTCAAACCCCTGGAAGAGGTTGGTTCCTTTTGGCTGCAGGGCCTGTCTTAAGTGTTGTTGGCCTTGTACTGGTGTTATGCTTTGGAAACCATTTAATAGGTGGTAGGGTTCAGCATAATAACACACAATACTACTTCCAGAATTCCCACATACAGCAAATAGTGCCAAATGAAGTGAACAACCGGAGGAGATGGTGGAACCTCTTCAGGAGGTGAGGAGAATGAAAAGGTTATTAGTGAGGTGTCTGTAAGAAATTTAGATGGATCTTCTAATGTTTGATTTTGGGTGTTTGTTTTGGGGCCCTACGGTTTGTTTTAACCTGAATGTGGTTAAGATGCAGTTTTTTAATTCATTGATCTTTGTTTTTCTGGTTTTACTGGAGGAACCTATTATATATTTTCTCGCCAATATATTTCAGACCAGAATTTATAATCTGGTTTAGTGATGAAATATGTACAGAATACAAATGTGTTGTCTTAGTTAACTTGGCTAAACAGATGTAATTATCAAGGTTAAACTATTGGTTCTACGAATCCATTGTGCAGTGTGTATAGATTTGTGAAAGAATAAATGGGAACTTTTGTGAATCCAATTCCTTGTGTGCATAGGCATATATTTTTGGCTTTTGGAGTTCTTATAGGACTCCTTTCTGCTATTGTAACTTTGGTATAAGTATTTTTGAGTCCCATTATCCTATTTTGGTCATTCGTGGACATTAATATAATTTCCTTGTTTTTTTCTTTGCTTGGAAATGTAGACTTTTACTGTCTAGTTTCAGAAAAGAAAAGAGTATAGCTGATTTCAGAAAAGTAAATAGTATCTGATGCTTGTAAGGTCCATCGTCAATTTTATTGTATCCCAAGGTGGCAAAGGTAGTGTAGGATCATTATAGCAGCATAGTTTGTACCGTTTTCAACTCTTGTAAGATGAGGAAGAAGCTTATCTATGCGGTTGGCATCAAGGATCTTATTTTTTTAATGTGTATTATCTGTGATGATTTCTACAATTTACAATCTATATTTGTAGACTTTAATGAGAAGAAATTAGGGTAGTGAACTAAAGCTTAGTCATGTGGTAATGCAAGATTAGTTTCTTCTGATTAATTGGAAAGAGAGAGAATGACCGACAAGTAGGTCTAGTCTCTACTAATCCGTCCTAGAGGTGAGTAAAATGGAAGTGAATTAGTGAGCTTATTTCTCCATAATTTGGCATTGTTCAAAGGTCATTTGATTTTAATTATTCCTCAAGTTTGATATTTTTGAAATATTTTTCATTCAGAAATGCTTATTGATTCTTATATCAAGTATCTTCTCTGCAAATGTTTTCAAGGTTTTGTTTTTATTTTTAAATTTTCAAAGTCACTAAATTGTATCACTGAAAACTTAAAAAAAATATATGATTAACACTGGTGTATTATTATCCCGTTATGTAGATGATGTGCTTGGCTGAAGTTTTTTCCTAGATGCATAAGAAGCCTATATGAGTAGGCAATATAATCTTTATCAGAGACAATTTTTCCTTAGTCTGTGTGGCCTTTAATCCTTGCCTGACTCTTCTTCCGGATTCCATGGGTTGTTTTGTCCCTTTGTTGGCTTTATGTTTTAGGTTGAATTGTGTGATTGTTGCGTCTTTGGAGGAATCTGTTTGAGCTGGGGATGTTTATTGAGACCACGTTCTTTATGTATACCTGCCTTCTGCTGCGCCTTTAAGATGTTTTGAGGCATGTTTGTTGTTATGGGAGTGTGGCAAGTAGGAGGGTTGTGGCTTTGGCTTTGTCCCTGACTGATGGGTCTCTCTTTTGGTAGACCTAGGACTTTCCTTTGCATATTAGACGGGTCTCTCCTTTGATAGACCCTTTATATTTAGGGTGCTTTTTGGCATGTGTTTTATAAAAAAGCTGTTTGTGCTCACCCTTTTATAGTGTTCACATCTACGATCTTCTTCGACTGTCTGAGTGGAATTTTGGCATTTAATCCGTTGTGTTTATCATGGAGCCATTAGTGTGTTCACATCTGCGATCTTCTTTGACTGTCTGGGTGGAATTAGGAGGGTCGTGGCTTTGGCTTTGGTTTTGGCTTTGCCCCTGACTGATGGGGGTCTCCTTTGATAGACCTAGGACTTCCCTTTTGCATATTAGGGTGCTTTTTGGCATGTTTTTTAAAAAAGCTGTTGATGTGTTCACCACTTTAGTTCACGTCTGCTATCTTCTTTGACTGTCTGGGTGGAATTTCGGCATTTAATTTGCGTTTATCATGTAGCCTTTGGTTTTAAATGGAACTATATTTTGTTCTCTATGTTTTGAGGTGTGTTTGTTGTTATGGGAGTGTAGCTAGGAGGATTGTGGCTTTGGCTTCGCCCTTGATTGTCGGGGCTCTCCCTTGATAGATCTAGGACTTCCCTTTGCATATTAGGGTGTTTTTTGGTATGTATTTTAAAAAAGTTGTTAATGTGTTCACCCTTTTATAAGGTTCACATCTGTTATCTTCTATGATTGTCTGGGCGGAATTTTGGCATTTAATTTGTGTTTATCATGGAGTGATTGGGTTTAAATGGAACTATATTTCATTCTCTATATTTCGTCTGTTAACTTCTTTGATTGTCTAAGTGACATTTCGACATTTAATCCATGTTTATCATGGAGCCATTGATTTTAAGTGAAACTATATTTCATTCTCTATGTTTTGAGGTGTGTTTGTTGTTATAGAGTGTGGCCAGTAGGAGGGTTGTGGCTTTAGCTTTGCCCTGGATGAGGGGTCTCTCCTTTGATAGACATAGGACTTCCCTTTGCATATTAAGGTGCTTTTTGGCGTGTTTTTAAAAAAAGTTGTTAATGTGTTCATCCTTTTATAGGGTTCACGTCTGCTATCTTCGTTTGATTGTTTGAGTGGAATTTTGGCATTTAATCTGTGTTTATCATGGAGCCATTGGTTTTAAATGGAACTATATTTTGTTCTCTATGTTTTGAGGTGTGTCTGTTGTTATGGGAGTGTGGCCAGTAGGAGGGTTGTGGCTTTGGCTTTGGCTTTGCCCCTGATTGACGGGTCTCTCCTTTGATATACATAGGACTTCCTATCGCATATTAGGGTGCTTTTTGACGTGTTTTTTTAAAAATGTTAATGTGTTCACCTTTATATAGGGTTCACATCTGCCATCTTCTTTGACTTTCGGGGTGGAATTTCTGCATTGAATATGTGTTTATCATGAAGTCATTGGTTTTAAGTGGAACTATATTTCGTTCTCTAGTTATATTTAACATGTTATTAGTAAGAGTAGTGCATATGAATGAGCAATAACAATCCTTCTTGAATGGGTTTCCTTAAAGCTAATTGTTGGGTGGACGATAAATTAATGTGTATTCATTTGACACATTTTAGATCATTATTGAAGACTCTAAACTTTCACAATCTATAATGTTAAGAAAATATGACCTTTAGATTAGCTGTATAAAATAATTGAATGGATCAAGTTTTGAGATTGATAGATAAAGACTCTCTATAGTCATTTTAAACAATTAATTTGAAAGAATATTTTATTAAGGAATTATTATGAGATCATTTTTTCAAAAGCTGTATTTGTGACAATACCTAAATGACACTCACTATAGTTAATATATTGATTATGCTCGGAATTGGATAACAAATATGTTTTTTATGCCTTGCATTGTAATTACTAATTATGGATGGTCTGGGATTAACTTCCAATTTTTTAACACCTTCAAGGAAATGTCTTCTTAATGAGACATTTATCATCCGCGCCAAAAATAAATAAATAAATCTTCTAGTGGATTATTTATCACAATAACTGCAACTACAGAAGCACAACCAAAAACACTCTTCATATCATCTGAAGAGGAATAATCGGTTTGGGTGGGGCAAGTGGTTGACATTTGTGGCGAGTAATTCATTTTAGTTTGAGCCCTATTGAGTTGGAGTAAGTTCATTGGGTTTGATGGTGATGCCATCTATACTCGAAGATGGAGGCCACATATTTAGAAAGGATAGCATTGTACATCTCATTGATAACAATGAAAAACATTCTTACTCAAAAAATGAAAAACATTCTTATGCGGTGGTAAGAGCATTGAAAAATTTCATATTCTATCTTCTAAGTTCCTGTGTTGTTATGGTCCCAAGTACACCAGTCAAATCCATTCTAATGTAGCAAGACCTAAGCGCAAAAAGAGGAAATTGGGTTTGAAGGTACACGAATATGATCTTGAAATAAAACCCTCTAAGATGGTGTGAGGAAATAGATTGTGTGAACTTATTTCCTGAGAAGAATGGGGAGACTACTCTAATTATTATGCTTTTTTGATCAAATATCTTCCTCTCATACTTTTTCTAAGTACAAACAATCCATGTTATGATGATATATCTTATTTATTGACCTATGGAGATTTTACCTCTTGGTTTTGATCAAAATAAATGAGTAAATCTTTGCCTTCAAGCAACGAAATATGTCATCTGGGAGAATGTTTTGTACAAGAAGGGTTGGATGGAACATTCTTAAGGTGCATGGAAGAAGAATTTTTTTCTTTTTTTCAAGGCATACCATGATTAAACATGCGGAGGTCACTTCTCCGCAATGGTTACAACCCACAAGATCCTGAGGGGTGGCTATTACTGACCTACTCTGTTTCATAATGCATACAAATGGGTCAGGAAATGCGATCCTTGCCAACAGTTTGTGGGAAGACCAAGGCTTGTAGGTTTACCCTCCAGACCATGATCATTGAAGAACCTTTTCAACAACGGGGTCTTGATTTCATAGGTGTATTAAACCCACACTCTAGCGTGGGCGACATGCATGTCTTTACTGCCATGGACTACTTCAAAAAATGGATAGAAGCCATTCTAACAAAGCATGCAAATTATGAGACTGTGTGCAACTTTTTGAAAGAGAACATCATTGTCATATTCAGAGTGCCGAGAAAGATAGTAGTGGATAATGCCACTTAATTCTCTTTAGGTGAGCTGATGGATTTCTACTAAAACCACGATATTTCTTTGTCTCACTCCTCTGATTACTACCCGTAACGTAATAACTAAGCGGAATCCAAAAATAAAAATATTGTCACTATTGTTTGCAAGTTAGTGCATGTTAATCAAAGGGTTAACATAAGAAACTATATGATGCCTTATGAGATGACCGGATCACACCCAAAAAGGCCATTAGTAGCTCTCCTTTCCAAATATTGTACGAGATTTAGGATCAAATCCCCATTTCTCAGGAGTTGATTTCCTTGAAGCTTGTGAAGGCAGTAGAAAATAAAGAGTATTCACATGCTCTTGATAAGTGGATTTGATATTTGGAAAATCTCAATGAAGATAGGTTGGTAGCAGTTGAAACATTGAAAAGAAATCAATCTAAGGTGAAAATGATCTTTGATCAAAAGAAAAATGATAAAATCTTCCAAATTGGAGATCTTGTCTTATTTTGGGACAAAAGGAGAGAACCCAAGGGAAGTCACGGGAAGTTTGATTCACTCTGGCTCGACCCATTCAAGATCAAACATTTCTGCTAAGAGAATACTTACTACTTGGCTTACCTTGATGAAACCACACTAGATTTTTCTCACAGAAGGAAACACCTAAAACTCTTTAGGTAGTGAGGTTGGTCATTCCAATCCTTTGTACCATAATTTCCTTTCAGTTATGTGTGTCTTTCCTTTCCAAAATTTGATGTGTTTCCTTCTCATTTTGTGTGTTTTTGTTCATCTGTGTCTATTGTCTATAACTAGGAATCTATTTCCCAATGTAAAAAGCACTGATATGCTCATCCATGAGAAATATGTGCTTCTCTATTTCCCCTTATGGTCTAATGTACCTGAGTTAAAGCTAGCTTTTTTCATGTAAATTGAGTAGCCCAAAAATGTAAAAATTTAAAACATGATAAATTATCCACAATGCAAATTCTGCCTTCCAATCCTCCCGAGTCTTCCTCTTGACAAATCTGCCTCCCGTGAGATCATCACCCTAGCCTTAAAAATGGTCCTAATGCACGTGGTGAACATTTCTGTGTTCAAAGACATGCAACAAGGTCCCTAATTTGATTTAGTGAAATGTAGTTAAAGACCAGTTTTCTTGGAAGCTTAGAAAGGCTGATTTTGGCCATTTCAGAGCATGTGTACAATCCTTGGAGGAATTATGAAAAGCTATTAAGTATATAGAGGTCGTATTAGAGATCCTTGAAGGTGTTGGAAGTAGTTTAGGAAAATTTTAATCAATCAAGGATACTTTGCTCAAAAGCGGGTTTTTTAGGTGTAAGGAACAAACACTTCAAATTTAAGCCTTCACTTCTTTGGATGATTCTAGGATATTAGCAAGGATTTAAGAGGAAAAAAATTAGCAAATGGAAATATTTAAGATTTATCTACATTGTGGTAATATTCATTTTGATACGAGGTTTAATGGTTTCTTAAAACATTCAAAATAGAGCAACTACCTACAACAAAAAGGGGCCATTATTTTTGATCTTCAGGATTCAAGGTCTAAAACCTATGTCATTGGTATTATAATGTGTTTTAGATTCAAAATCATATAATAATTGACTCCAAAACATCATCCTAATCCTTCAGGGTGAAAGAAGTAAGTTTTCAGGCTATTTTTGGTCAGCTAGTGTAAAATCTGGGTTTCCATTAATGGAAAGGCACAATTTTGACCTCTTCTTATCCCTATTATACCATTAGGGACATGGGGGAAATTACGGACACAAAATTGAACCATCATCCCCCTCCCATAGGTTTAATTTGGATCACCTGGTGTCCTAGGTGTCATGTGTGTCCCGTTTGTCCCCTGGGATAAGGGGGACATGAGGGACACAAAATTGCACCCTTAATCTCTCACGATGGGAGAAAGTTTGTGTCCTTAATGTCACCAATGTCCCAAATGGGATAGAGGGGATAATAATGTGCGCCCCATCCTCAAAATCAACACAGGTTTCCCTCCCTCCATTGTTTTTTTTGTCAGACCTTGAAAAAAATTTGTCCAACTTATTCCAGAACAACCATAACATTCAAAAACAAGATTTATTCGTATCTCTCAAACCAGAAACTAGATCACAATGAAACATTGCCATATTTCTCTTCTCCAAAACAAATTTGGGAAGATTACAACTGCATATCCTATGACACCCTAGATTTTTTGATACATTCATTTGAAAAACAAACCCTAAAAACTTAATTTTTTGATTTCTAAGAGATTCAGTGGATGAAAAACAATGAAAATTGAAGCACGAGATCTCAGTGCAAATATAAACAAAATGACGGTGGTTTCGTTGCAAAATGACACTAGTAACTATGATAACTAAAAATATCATATGATCTAAATAGTAAGACTCTAAAATTAATAATTTTACCAAAGAATAAAAATTTCAACATTCAGAACATTATGAAATTGTAAGGAACACCAAAGTAGGGTCAATTAGGTAAATTTCTAAAAAATAACAAGTTGGTAAAAAGTAAATGTCTAAAAATAAAACTTTCTAAAAATAGAAAATCCTCATTAGTGGAAATATCCTAAATGGATTAGGAGATTTAGAAAACAAGGATTGTGTAAAATTTCCACAAATTCCAAAAATAGCAGTTTCCAACCCCACCTGCTAAAAATAAAAAGTTTTAGATTTTGGTGTAGAAAGATATTGGTAGCTCTATTTTCACTCGTCTTGTTGGTTTTTAAAGTCATTGATTAAATAAAAATGTGGAAATATCCTATAGTTAATCTAATCTAAAACGACATGTAAATGCAGTAACTAGATGCAGTAAAGAAGTATGTAAATGACCCAAATAACTATGAAAAAGGAAATACTAACCCTAATGTGCAAGAGAGAAGAGGAAAGAGGTCTTGTGCCGGTGTGTACTAGAACATGAACGCATAGCTATAATAGAAGAAACCCATGGTGGGATTGCTGGAGGACATTATGCAGGGAATGCAACTGCGTGCAAGATCCTAGTCGCTGGACTATGGTGGGAAACGATTCACCAGGATTGTATTGAGTTTTGCAAGGCCTGTGACCACTGCCAGCACCTTGGAAAACCTGGAAAAAGGGACGAGATGCCCTTGTGCCCCATCGCCAGCGCGGAACCTTTTGAAAAATAGCCAATAGATTTCGTCAGACCAATCTCGCCAGCTGCGTGAAGGACTAACTTGCGGTATATTATTACCTGTGTTGATTATCTAACAAGGTGCGTAGAGGCCGCGCCCACTAGGGATTGCACCACAACCATGACTGCTAGATTTTTGTGGGAGAACATTATCAACAGGTATGGGTGCCCATTAAGTTTAACAAGTGATAGGGGCACTCACTTCTTAAATGAAACAATCAGGATCTTATTGGCAGAATTCATGGTAGCCCATCACAAGACTACCCCTTATCAGCTTCAGGCAAACGGGACTGCAGAGGCATTCAACAAAATCCTTAGTCACACATTGACTAAGATATGTGACATAGGAAAGCAGGATTGGGATGAAAAGGTGTTAGCAGTCCTTTGGGCATACCGAACAACGCATAAAAGGTTGAACAAGGCCACACCATTTCAACTGGTGTTTGGCGCGGATGCTGTTTTTCCAGTTGAATTTATGCTACCATCGTTGCGTATAGCGCGCGTAGGAGGGTTAGACGATGAACAAGTACTGGAAGAGAGAATTGATGAGTTAATAAAGTTGGATGAAAGGCGCTCACTAGCAAGATGTAGTCACTTTTGCACCCACTTAAGAACAAGGGAACCTCATGCACGCCATCCTATCACCTAGCTGGCGCTGGGCGCTCACCCGAGGCGCGCGAGAGGGCACTGAGTCTCTCTTTTATGTGAGTCTAGGGAAGGCATAGCTCATGACTTTGACTTAGCGAATTAACAGACATGAAGAGCTATAGAGCTTAGGATGGCTTCTATACCCCTTCAGTCATAGTAGAACCAGAACGCGCCACAAAAATAATAGAACTAAGAGTTGTAAATCTACTACTATACTTAACCATTCAAGTAAGATTCATGATTATATACGAACAACAGTACAATAGAAGTATGCAGATAATACAAGGAAATATTCTTAACACATTTGACATGGTAACCTTATCACATTCATTCATAGTGTTACTTATAAAAGATTACATAAGGCAGACCGTAGTCATGCGCCAAATGTGGATCCATACATGTATTCTCGCAAGAAAAAAGTATCACTCCCCATTTCCCCATTACATCCTTACTTGAATTCTATACCCATTTTCATCGCATAGTTCCCGCAGTAATTCTGTAGAGCTCCGCTACCTTATTTCTGTCTCTCTTTCTTTGCCAAGGGTGCGCGTATAAATAGGCCTCTGAGCTCTGACAAACTCCTATGCAGCCTCAGATCTGCCCCCAAGTGTCAAGGTGTGGGTCGCCCCGGGCGCATGCCTCTTCGTGTCATGATTAACTTTTTGGATCTTTCTATCGCAAGGTATATTCCTTCCAGGACACCCTGTCACCAGGTTAGAACCTTATCCGAACGAAACACGTTCTTCATGTGTTCTGTCCCAAAGGTCAAAATTGGCTAAGTCCTGAATTGTTCTTCGTGTGGAGCGTGCGTCCTGGGTTCT